>CM056587.1:33639578-34239578 GCA_029721435.1 Gymnothorax reevesii
CGCCCCACTCTCTGTACTTTTTTATGCTACGCTACTTGAGCCCACATTGCTGTAGACTCGCTCCTTTTTTGCCAGTTGTTTTAAGTGTAATTCCACAATCAGTTCATAACAGAGGTTCTGTGTATGCTAACTGTAAACCACAGTTAAACGCGCGCATGACTCTACTTACAGTTAAAATAAGAAGGAGACGATGCGTCAATTTAACTGTTAAATTCAGTCAATTTAAAACAGTTCAGTCTCATCCTGATGCGTCATATAGTGACTGACCCCTAGCCCCATAACCCTTAACCCAAACTCTTTTCGTTGTATATCAACGCTTGTTCAGGTAGCATCACAATATGACGAGTCGGGAATGCGTTGGCTAATTAGGATATAAGTGCCCTTTAAAGTTTATTTTTTCAAATTTTCAGTTTGCCTATGAATTTGTTTGAAATCTGCATGTGAACCTCAGCAAGTTTAGGTTTTGTTTCTTGTTAGAGATGGAAGACATGCCATTCTTGTTCCCTTATGGACACTGGGAGCCATGAAGCGCTATAATATTTAAGAAAATTTTATTTTCATGGTGCATTGGCACAATGTCCATCCCCATATCTGAGATAAAGACATTAATGCATTTTTTCCCAATAAACTTGCTGTAGTCGGGGATATGATGCAGCTCATCACCTTAATTATTACTTGCAACCTTCTTTCTGATCTTTATCAAGGGCATCAGTAAATTAGGTTGGCGCACCAACTTCTTGTACAGCAAAAAAAAAAACAACAAAAACAAGAGGATTTCACAGATTTTTTCTAGCAAGGAATGTCCTCCTTTAAACCACAACCCTTATCTGTCACTCTCAAACATGCCTGGGGCTATCTCAAGCTGCTCAGATTTGGCCATTCACAGCTTAAAATGTCACACAGTAATTTCTCTCCAAGCTGCCACACTAATGCGCTGCTATCTTGGATAAGGATCTTACTTGTGGGCGTATGTGTGAGGACAGAAAAAATATTGAAGCATGTAGACTTATGTAGCCAGGAGCATAAAATCGCAGCTAAACGAAAGGGATCGAAAATGGGCCCCTTATCTTGCAATTCCCTTTGGATGATCTCATAATGCATTCACTACCAGTCCTAGTCAGACAGTATATGTAATATCAGCGCTAGTATATTCGAATTTTTATATATGTGTGTTTTCACAATATTAAAGAGATTTCAGGGACAGTTGTCGTTCATTTTTTTTATTATCAGCAGGTAATGATTGATTCATTTAATTAGTGTTCATTTTGTTAAACACAGGTTAGAGATATTGTGAGGATAATACCACCATTTGAGCCCAAGTAGTTTTTTTTAAATTAAATTAATTAAAATGATTTTTTGCCTCAAAGAGGACACCAAAATGTGACATAAAAAATCTGTTTTTAAAGAAAAGGATGTGGGAAATTAAAATTAGAAAGTATCATGTAGATTTGCCCGTATTTGATTCACTCACAGTTCGGTGAATAAATTCCACTTTGTCACAAAACTTTTCTAGTCAGAACAGAAGGTGATATCAAACTGAAATTATTGGGTAATGATTTTTACTCGACGTATCCGCTGTGCTCATGACTGTTACCACGGCTGGCAAGTGGCTTGAATGAACGGCACTGATCAAATGTACTGCTACTCCACAGATGAACTGATTTTTCTTACACAGTTGAACCAACTTCCCCTCCCGCTGATTTCCGTCGTTTTTGAGACTTAACTTATGCACTAAAAAATCATTTGGTATCCAGTAAATCACAACCATTTCCAAAGACATATTTTGTTTTGTTTTCTATGATTATTGCATCAATTTATTGATTTTCGTGTTTCCTGGAGTGACTCCGTGAAGACCTTTGATTGGCAAAGAAAGTTTTCCAGTGGGTTGCTGCAAGTCGGCTGATTTCCGCCGCTGTCCATATGGTGTCCATAGTTTTGTTTGCTGCAACAACTGTTATTAAAAGGGGAATTATGACAAAAATCGTCTGAATCCATCCTTATTCTTGATTATCGTTCAGCAATCGGCCGTCCTTCTGTTAGGTAACACATTACTGACTGCTATTGTTGCAATTTTTTTGAATAATTTGTGTAATTGATTTCATATTTTAGGGTCCGATTTCTTATCATGCAGTGACAGGGTTCATTCAAGCCAGTGATGTGCCGTCGGAGGTCAGTTAGGGGAAAAAAATTCCTGCTGTGCATGTGCCTATTTAAGCTTTATAACTCGATATTTGTGTCAAAGAGACTTTGGAAAATTATTCCAGTGAATTTAGACATTTGGAAATTCAATTAGAAAATACTTATGGAATAAAATTTCGGGAATTTACAGACGCTGGCGTCTATATCTGCGCACAGGGGTTAAACAAATGATAACTCCCTATTAATTTGCTTGATTAGTAATCAGAGAATTGATTTACTAATTTACGAAGACTGAACGACAGAATGGCGTGCCAGTTCCATCCACAACATTATTGCTCAGTGCATGGAACTCAAAATGCTCACGAGACAGCAAAATTGGCCATATTTTCTTACAGAAAGCAGACGAAATGCCGTGAACAAATATTAAATCCTTTTTTATGCCGTGTGCAATGTGTGGTCAATATTTTTACAATAATGTTTTCCCTCTGAAATACATACTTTTTAATGCCATTCAAAAAATTAAAAATAAAAATATGGGGTTCATTTTCAGTTTTCTTTCATAATCCAATAAACAGAAGATATACGGAATTACCGATAGAGTTGAGGTTTTTACCAATTAATTATTAAGATTTCCATCCTTGTAGTCTGGAATGAAAGAATAAACGTAATTGATTTTTTTGTCAATTTCACCTCTTAATCATTATAGGCTACTTATAGCCTAGGTGATGTCTTAATTGTTTGGTAAAAAAAAAAAAAAGAAGTTAAAATTAATTGATTGTCAGTCAGGCATTGGAAACAGGATGAACATTTTCGGGATAAAAAAGTGAAGTCACTGCCTCCCCTGACCACACGTCTCTGATTCGAAACCATTTCTTCTCCACATTGATGAACATTATGCTTCAGTAAATTATTTTTGTAAACTGTCCTCTAAAATATCACATGTATTCATTAGACTGCTGGGGATCGCGAATGTGAAGCCCAGAAGCTCCGCGATCTGTTTATATTTTATATACAGCTCCTTGTAAAGCAGTTTGAATCAGTTTTGATTGTTTGTTGTTTTATTGCAATTAGTAAGTACATCATCACTATGTCTGGGTTTGTACGATATCTTCAAAAAATAAAGCAGAGTGCTTGTGACTAACAGGTCCAAGTTGAATTAATCGTCAAGCAAACAAACTACACTTCGTTATAAGACTTCTGTAATGGTATGATGTGTTTCCTTATCTTTAAAAAATGGTCGTAACCCATTGTTATGTGGATTTTTTGTCCGATTAATAAAATTTATGATAACTTACAAGTAACGATGGTGATGCCTATAATTTTCCCCTCTGAATCTTCCAACATGACTTTTTAAATAAATGAGAAGCTATGCACTAAATCCATTAGGGATAAAATAAGTATAGCCTGCTGAAATATTGGCTTTTAATCGCTGCAATAATTATCCAGTTGTAGTATTTGTTTATTTGAATCCTAATGGCAACTACTTTTGGACAGGCAGTGTAGAACACAAATGATCCGCTATAAAAGCTGAATAACTGCATGTGAAAATGAAACAAATCTCGCTGCTTAAGTTACGGCGGAAGTCCAAGCCATTAAATGTCATTAAAAAAAAAAAAGACCGATAAATTTTGGTGTTAAAAATGCAAGCTTTTAAATGAAAAGAAAATAGAGCAACACTGCTGACTTCACAAAATGCATCAATTTCATTCAGAGATTTACAAAAAGACACACAAACGCAGAATATAGACTGTGCCTGCACAGGTTCCTTAGCAAATGTGTTATATATAAAACTGCAATATAGATATAACCTATAAAAAGACAGCATAAAAAATGGACTTTGGGCTTTGAAATGAACATGTTTTTTTTTTACCCGTTTTGTAAATACCAACAAATTTTCTTTTGGAATACTTTGACAGGATGTTGTATTCTGTATGTATTCTGTATGCTGTATTCTGATGCCACTTTCTCAGACTTGCGGTGGACAGACATCTTTTTTGCTGTTACATGCCAGTCTTATACCAGTAAAGAATCAAATAAAGTTGGTTTCTGTTCCTTGAGTAATTTTGAAATGTTCATGTTAGTGTCATTCTTTAGTTACCCGGTATTGTGAAAAGAAACATATAGATTGTATTGTATCAGTCGTTCTGACAGCATGTGTGGTTGCATGCATGTCCTCTGTATGCCTTTTGTTCGGTTTCAAGTACTTGGAGTAAAAAAAAAGTAAAAGAAAATTAATTGTAATCATCACTAAGAAATATACTGATAAGGATGAAAAATTATGCAACAATATCTGTAAAATTAATGTGAAAATACTTGAATGAGCCAAAACATCATGACCACTCACAGATGAAGCAAATAACATTGATGACGGTTTCTTGTAAGAGCACATTTCAAGGTCTGTACATAGATCTTAGACGGTGAGCGAACAGTTGTCGTCAACATGGTCAATGCGGATGAAATGGGACCCGAGTGACTTTGAGGAGGCCGTAAAACATTATGGCTAGATGGCAGGGTCAGAGCATCTCTGAAAGAAAGTCTAACGGGGTGCTCCAAGTCAGCAGTGGTGAGTGCCAACCAACCGTGGTCTGAAGACGAACAACCCATGAACTGAACACTGAGTGTTGGGGGCCTTAGGCTCATCTGCTTGTGAGAGCAACAATGTCCTTCTGCCCAGTCTGAGCAGACAGCTGGGCTACTGTGGCAGATTTAATGATGGTAACAGGAGGATAGTGTTACAACACACAGTGAATCGCATCCAGCTACGCATGGGGCTTTGTAGCGGCAGACCGACCAGCGTCCCTATGCTGACCCTTGTCCATTGTCAGAAGTCAGTATTTCCCCAGTGTGGAAAATGCATGAGAGTGAAGTTCAGTATTCAGTGTTTTATGAATGCAAAGTTCTGAAAAAGCATCAAGAGTATTTGAAAATATTTGACACATTTTGTTGGAAATTGATTCGATATGTCAAAAAATATTCTATTCTACTGAAACATTATTGCAGTAGATTTTCAGTTTACTTGAGAAATTAAAGCCAAAAAAGCAGCTCTTGCTGTTTTCTAGAAATGCTTTAGAAACGAATGTTCTAATGTTTCATATTTAATTAAGGATCCGACAGGCATGGAGCCCAGAGCCTGATCAAGTCCAGACTTTATCCACAGTAATGTTTTTAATTTGTGACTTGCTGCGAGGGAAACCATTTCAGTGTTTAAAAAATGTAAGTGATGATGGAATTTTTAAAATACACAGTCAGGAAAATGGTACTTGTAACCTTTAAAAGCTCCCATTCCTCACGTGGTTTAATAAACACGACTTAATGATTCATGTCAGTGACATCGCTCAATAAAGATATGCTTGAGCTAAATCGGGCAATCCAATTCTCCTGGAAGGTCCCAAAGTCTCTTCGACTCAGTGTCCTGATGCCTGGAAGCTGTCAGAAGTCTCCGGTAATGGATATCAAAGGTGAGAGGGCGGTCATGATCCCCTACACTTTGAAAACGCCAAGTAACAGCAAAGTGCACAAATAGATATTTATGTACATTTATCCCCCTCTGCCTCTGTGGACCACCGAGTGGGAGTGAGGTTCAGAAGTGGCAGGTCCAATATTCCGTTTGAAACATGAAATGCACACCACGTGTTCATGTGTATGGTGTGATAGCTAATTATTAATGTCTTTCATACGTAGAAATATTATGCAACACCATTTGCAAAAAAGTTGGAGCGCTGTGTAAATAAGAACCGATTGCAGTGATTTACAAATCATTTGAACTCTATATTCAATTAAAAATAGGACAAAGACAACGCATCAGATGTTGCAGATGAGGTTTTTTTTTTTTTTTTTTGAAAAACAAAAAACATCTGTAGATTTTGAATTTGATGCCAGCAACACATTTTTTTTTTTTTTAAAGTTGGGACGAGGGTAACAAAAGACTAGAAAAGTTGTATGATGTTTAATAATTAATCTGGTGGAACATCTCACAGCTAATTAGGTTAATTGGCAACTGGCCAAGAAGCATGTTTGGGTATAAAAAGAGCACCCCAGATAGGCTTATTCTTTCAGAAATAAAGCTTGCGAGGGCTTCACCACTCTGTGGTCACCAGACTGTGTGCAAACAGTTCAGCCATTGAAGAATAATGTTTCTCAACATGAAATTGCAGAGAATTTTGGAATTTCATTATATGTGGTGCATAATATAAGTAAAAGATTCAGAGAATCCAGAGAAATCTCTGTACACTAGGAACAAGGCCAAAACTCAATACTTAATGGGCATGATCTTTTTAATGCAGCATTGCATTAAAAATAGACTGTATTCTATGGTAGAAATCACTACATGGACTCAGGAGCACTTCTGAAAACCATTGTCAGTGAACGTAGTTTGTCGCTGCCTCGGGGCCTGAGCTCATTTAAGATTAACTGAGACAAAGTGAAAAACTGTCCTGCAGTCTGACTAGTCAAAATATGAAATTCTTTTCGGAAATCATGGACTGCCTCCACTGGGCTAATGAGGAGAGGTACGATCTGGCTTGTTATCTGAGCTCAGTTCCAAAGCTAACATCCATGATAGTAAGGGGTGCATCAGTACAGTGTTCCCCAACCCTCTCCTGGAGGCCCACCTGTCCTGCTTGTTTTAGATTTCTCCCTGCTTCAGCACAGGTGATTCAAATGATCAGCTCGTTAATCACCCCCAAAAGCTGATTGATGACTGCCTGATCATTTGACTCACCTGTGCTGGAGCTGGGAGAGATCTAAAACAAGCAGGACAGGTGGGCCTCCAGGAGGGGATTGGAGATCACTGCATCAGTGCACATGCCATGGGTAACTTGCACATCAGTGAAGAAGCCACTTTTGCTGAATGATATAGACCAGGGGTGTTGAACTGACCCGTAAATGGGCCGAGACGCTGCAGGTCTTCAATCCTACCAAGCAGAGGCTCACCTGAAAGCACTGCTTTAATCAACTGATCTAGGCCTGCACAACTGCTTAGTAGTATCAGGTGTGCTTCTGCATTGTTGGAGTGAAAACCTGCAGCCTCTTGGCCCATTTGTGGGTCACTTTGACACCTCTGATATAGACTGTTCAGCCAAAATGAAAGGTCACACTCTAACATTTTGTTGAACCACACTTAGCCTTGATTACGCCATATATTGGCTGTGTCATTATTTCGATAAGCATATGCACTGTCACAACATGTATTTCTGTGCAGAGTTGTATTAAATTTTTTGCAAAGATCTTGTATCGATGATGGGAGAGTCAGACCACCACGTAAAGTCCTCTCCAGCACATGCCAAAGATTCTCAATGGGGTTAAGGTCTGATCTCTGTGGTGGCAAATCCATGTGCGAAAATTATACTGCTCGGCCAAAAAAAAAAAGTTGCACACTGAAATATTTAGTTGGAACCCCTGTAGTTTTGTTTACAGAGCATATTCGTCTTGTCATTGTTTTGACAACTATATGCAATGCCAGAACATTTATTTTTGATCAGAAATGCCATAATTTTTGGCTGAGATCTTGTCTTCTCGACATAATGGTTGAACTACTTGGTGGTCTTTCTTGAGCACACCCCAATAACTTTTAATGTGTTTAAGGTCAGGACTTTGTGGTGGCTAATTTGTTTGTGAAAATGATTCCTCATACTTGTTTTTGTCATTCATGGTTTTCTTTGGTAAATAGAGACCAATACCTTACCCCTTCTGAAATACTGTAACATCTTTTCCACCATCAGGGGATGTGTCTTTCGACATGATTTTTTAAGAAATGAGTAGCGACGTGCTTCATCAGTCAGGGTTAAACTGATTATTTCCAGCTGAAACAAATTAATAACCACAATAATGATCCAAATATAGAATTTGTTCATTAATTTCTTAACGCTGACTCTTTTTTTGGCCGGGCAGTGTATGTCTCATGCTCCCTGAAACATCACAATTAGAGCCCGATGAATCCTAGCATTGTCATCTTGGAATATGCCCGGGCCATCAGGGAAGACAAAATCCATTGATGAAAAAACCTGGTCATTCAGTATATCCAGGTAGTCAGCTGACATCCTTTTTTGGGCTCATATCGTTGCTGAATCGAGACCTGATCAACTGAAGCAACCCACTGGCACCACAGGCTTGTTCGGTACACACTAGGCATAATGGGTGCATCATTTCATCTGCCTCTCTTCTTACTCTGATGCACACATCCCTCTGGAACAGGATAAATCTGGATTCAACCACAAGACCTTTTTCCATTCTTCCAGAGTCCGATCTTTATACTCTCAAGTGAATTTCTGATTACCCTCGCTGATAAGTGGTTTTTTATGGCTACACTGCAGTTTAGTCCCAATCCCTTGAGTTCTCTTTGCATTGTGCATGTGAATATGCTCGTACACTTAATATTAAACATAGTTTGAGTTCTTGAGTTCTACTGTTGATTTTTTACGATTTGATTTTACCAAACCTTTACGTTGTCTCCGATCACGATCATTCAAGATTTTTTTTTCTCCGATCACTTTTCTTCCTCAAAGATGATGTTTCATCGCTATCCTTCCAGGTTGTCATAACCTGTATTGTCATGTATTGGACAGGTCTTAACCCAATTTCAGTAGCTTCAGCAATCTTTTTCACGGCCACAGGACATGTCCTCCGACATGGTTGTTTAAGACATGTGAAGCTACTGACTGCATAAGGTAAAGTCGAATAACTTGTTGCCGGCACAAACATATTAATCATTGCAGTAATTATCCAATTGAAGGCTCTTACCTATTTGCTTAGTTAAATCCAGGTGGTGAATTTTATTTATTTTTTTTGGCCAGGCAGGTTTAGGAGCAACCTTTGCTGCCACCCAGATGTCTTTTTCAGGGGAAGACCTTGCTTATTTCAGCAAGAGAATACCAAACACCAGATTCAGGACATTATAACATGGCCTTGTAGTAAAAGAGTTTGGGTGCTAAACTGTCCTGCCTGCAGTAGAAACTTCTCACCCACTGCAAATATTTGGCACATTATGAGACAACAAAGATGAAAATGGAGGCTGCAAAGAGTTGAGCAGCTGAAACTGCATCCAGCAAGAATGGAACAACATTTTGTTTTCAAAAGTACAGTGGTTGTTCTCCTAAGTGCCCAGTTGCTTACGGAGTGTTGTTAAAAGAAGAGGTGATGCAACACCGTGGTAAACATGCCCTTGTCCCATTTTGTTTTTTTTTTTTTTGTTTTTTTTTGCAATGTGTTGTTGGCATTAAATTCGAAATGAGTTCATGTTGGGCGGCACGGTGGCACAGTGGTTAGCATTGCTGCCTCACAGCAAGAAGGTCGTGGGGCCTTTTTGTGTGGAGTTTGCATGTTCTCCCCGTGTTCGCGTGGGTTTTCTGCGGGTACTCCGGTTTCCTCCCACAGTCCAAAGACATGCATATCAGGCTAATTGGAGACACTAAATTGCCCATAGGTATGAGTGTGAGAGTGAATGGTGTGTGCGCCCTGCGATGGACTGGCAAGCTGTTCAGGGTGGGTCCCTGCCTTTGCCCGTAGTCAGCTGGGATAGGCTCCAGTTCGCCCCGTGACCCTAGCGAGGAATAAGCCGGTATAGAAGATGGATGGATGAGTACACGTTTTTCAAAAAACATTTTCTCAGCTTCAGCATTTGATATGTTGTCTTTGTATTATCTTTGTGCATTCTGTTTTTATTTTTGCATTTGACATAGTGTCCCAACTTTCTTGGAAATGGCATTGTGAGCTGCACAAAGCATACAGCTGACTACAGTTTTTCTCTCCTGACTGCTGAGGTAAAACTCAAGCCTAGTTTCATCAGACATCACCATCTGCTGAGATGAAAATGTATTTAACCCCTAACCCCCACTGAAACACCAGTCTGATGACACAAAGGGTTAACCAGTTATTACCACAGTGCAGTAAAGCAGCATTGAAATGTTTTTTCACTACCAGGTTTCCCAAGATGAAAACTAAATTATTTTCTGAATAATTAATTCTAGCAGGGGAGGTACTTTGGCACAGTCTTTACCTACTGAACTAAGTCCCGTAAGAAAGAAGTTTATAAGCCACGTTATTTAATCAGGTCTACAGCATGTGGATCAACACTCATTAATACAGCGTGGCATTTATTTTTAAGGACATTTCATGAGATTTGAAGACTAAGAGTTGCACATCTTAAATCAGCCCAGACAGCGTCTGCATGCAATTAGCATATTTTAGACCCACAAGGTTATAATCAGTTGCCAGCCTAACAATGATTTACAGATTAAGGCCTAAAGCAAATGAGTAAAATCATGTGAAAAGGCCAGATTTTTTTATTTTATTTTTTTTTACAGAATCTGCTGGGCATGAACTCCAGCATTTTTTACCACAAGCTGTGTTAACAGCTCAATAAAAACTAGGGCAACCTTCGACAGTCACATCCTCACATTTCAGTGAAGCCGTTCAGAGTAATTGCCGCTTATGCTTGATGGCAATGATATGGAGTCTGAATAAATAGGAAAAAAAGCAAAAATCCAGCCTTTGAATAAGCATGGCTGTAAATGTAGTCAACATTTCAAAAACCCTGATTATGTATGGGTTACTTGATTGTAACTTGACAATTTTCACACGATGCACTTCCAACCAAGTAAAAAGAAAACAGTTCAGGATTCAATACATTCACAGAATTTAATTCAAAACGACCAAGTTCCTGAAGGGAGCCAATTTGCTTGTTTTCAGCAGATCTACCAGGAAAAGCTCTAGGGTATGAGTCATGAATATCACTTCTTGGTCAAAAAGTTTTATTGGCCTCTTTTTGCCTCGTATGACATTCAGAGAGCAGATGGAATCCCCCCCCAAAACTCATCGCCTCTCGCGCTCCTCAGACTGCAGCTTTTTGTCACTTCCTATATTTTTTTCCCCGCAATTCTATCTTCTACATTGATTTACAGTGCCATCCTCCTTAATTGATCTATTATTGTCTTGTTCTGTCCCCGTGTGGTTTTCGCGTTTCCCTTCCTCATTGTTGATTGGTCTAGCATGTATTTAAGTTCCCTTCCTTGCATCCCTCCCTTACAGTATTGTACTGTCTCATCACTGTTCTTCGAGTTAAGCTAAGCTACAAGTGTAGCGCTGTCTCATTTATGGTAATTCTTGAAAAAACTGACTATTCATTAGGGTTATTTCAGCGGTCTCCAGTGCAGAGGCTCTCTCTCTGAGTATAGCCATTCAGTACAGTGTACCTCACTGCCATGGATTGCCATCCTGGTTTTGACCTCAGACTCAACGCTGGCCGCGGCTTTCCTGACCACCTTGATCCTGCTTGCCCCTCGCCTGATCTGAACCGCACCTATCTCACCAATGCCTCTTTAGCTTCTTATAATTCACTAAGTGCCAAATTCAGCTTGTCAACCATTATTAAAGTGACATTAAGGCTTTGCTGGATTTGCACCTTGATCCTCCCTTTGAAAGCTTATCAGGTTTTAGCTCAAGAAAATACCATTCTGTCAAGAGATTCAGCCGGATTTAGAATCCGCAAAAGTCACATGGAACAAGACTATCCAAAACATCCCCCATCGACCGAAGACTATAAACACACAGGGTGGCGGGTTTACTTTAGCTGAGAGGAACGCAGTGCTCATGTGACCTACCAACAAAAGCATACGTTAATAAAGGAACTGTTCTGCTCCATGACTGAAACATCATATTAAAACTCCAGGCTCATTTCAAATACTCATTTTCTACAACCTTTCTACCTTGATTTTTGGCCAGAGCCATTGATTTTTTTCTTTTGCAACCGTTTTGTCATAGATTTGCTGGTGTGCTTGGGATCATTGTCATGTTGCATGACCCAACTGTGGCCGAGCTTTAGCTGTCATGCTGATGGTTTCACATTTGCCTCACCCATCACTTCTCACAGAGTGGGTAGATGACATGAAACAATGGCCCAATGTTAGCTACAGTGCCGTAACAACAGGGGGTGCAAAGAGTGCTACGGCACTGGGGCCAGGTGGCAGGAGGGGCCCATTGATGGGCACCCCCAGGCCCCAAAAGACATCAGGATAGATTTCACTCACTGCTAACTCTCTCATAATAACCTAAATTTACAAGTAATATTATGTTAAGGTAGGCTACTGGATAAAATACAGCCAGATGAATATTGGATACATAAATTATTTAATTGATTATGTTTTCAGTGACAACTTATGATTTTACTGAACAAATATTGATCAAAACTACAGAAATCAAATACATCACCTGATTATGTTTTTGAATCAACTAAACAGAAGCCTGCTTACTAATCAAAGCTACAGAAGGGCGCTACTTATGTGTGTGTGAGCTGCTCATGCAGGTGTGAATTGAATTGCTTGTATGTGTGTGTGTGTGTGTGAACTGCTTGTATATATGTGTGTGTGTGTGTGTGTGTCTCTCTCTCTCTCTCTGTGTGTGTGTGTGTGTGTGCGTGTGCATGTGTACGTGTGCTGCGTGTGTATGTGTGTGTGCATGTGTCTGTGTGCACTGCTCACGTGTGTGCGAACTGCTTTTGTGTGTGTGTGTGTGTGTGTGTGTGTGTGAGCGTGTTACTGCTGCATACATGATATGGATCCTGATTATGATTACTGATTATGGTTATTCAACATGGCAATTGATCCACTAATGAATATGATGAGAAATATTGAAATATAATTCTCGACAAAAGTACTGTTCAGGAAACACAGCAACTTCATATTTCTGAATGCAGCTCTTGAGCCCAGCTAGAGTGTCAGTCAAGCTGAACATACAGCGTGGGTAAGGCTGAGGGACAGTGGAGTCGTGGAGACAGTGGACTGCTCATGTATTGCCGGATAAGGGAAATCATGTAGTCATGCCGCAGCTATTCTGCGGAAGGCAGCGTTATTCATTAAACCAAACCTCCTTTCAGTTATGCAAACATCGGAACAATGAAATATATTTACAAAGACATTATTTTGCTTTCATTGCCAAAGATATACAAAACCCAAAACCAGTGAAGTTGGCAGGTTTTGTAAATCGTAAGTAAAAACAGAATACAATGACTTGCCAATCCTTTTAAACCTATATTCAATTGAATACACTGCAAAGACAAGTTACTTAATGTTCGAACAGGTAAACTTTGTAATTTTTTGCAAATATTAGCTCATTTGGAATTTGATGCCTGCAACATGTTTCAAAAGAGCTGACACAAGTGGCAAAAAAGACTGAGAGAGTTGAGGAATGCTCATCAAACACTTATTTGGAACATCCCACAGGTGAACGGGCTAATTGGGAACAGGTGGGTGCCATGAGTGGGTATTAAAGCAGCTTCCCTGAAATGCTCAGTCATTGACAAACAAGGATGGGACAAGGGTCACCACTTAGTGAACAAATGTGTGAGCTGATTGTCGAACAGTTTAAAAACAACATTCCTCAACGAGCTGTTGCAAGAAATTTAGGGATTTCATCATCTACGGTCCGTAATATCGTCAAAAGGTTCAGAGAATCTGGAGAAATCACTGCACGTAATCGACAAGGCCGAAAACCAACATTGAATGCCCGTGACCTTCGATCCCTCAGGCGGTACTTCATCAAAAACCGACATCAGTGTGTAAAGGACATCGCCACATGGGCTCAGGAACACTTCAGAAAATACTGTCAGTAGCTACAGTTTGTCGCTACATCTGCAAGTGCAAGTTAAAACTCTTCAATGCAAAGCGAAAGCCATTTATCAACAGCACCCAGAAACGCCGCTGGCTTCGCTGGGCCCAAGCTCATCTAAGATGGATTGATGCAAAGTAGAAAAGTGTTCTTTGGTCTGACGAGTCCACATTTCAAATTGTTTTTGGAAACAGTGGACGTCGTGTCCTCCGGACCAAAGAGGAAAAGAACCATCCGGACTGTTATAGGCACAAAGTTCAAAAGCCAGCATCTGTGATGGTATGGGGGTATATTAGTGCCCAAGGCATGGGCAACTTAGGTTTTGGAGCAACATATGTTGCCATCCAAGCAACGTCTTTTTCATGGACGCCCCTGCTTATTTCAGCAAGACAATGCCAAGCCACATTCTGCACGTGTTACAAAAGCATGGCTCCGTAGTAAAAGAGTACGGGTACTAGACTGGCCTGCCTGTAGTCCAGACCTGTCTCCCATTGAAAATGTGTGGCTCATTATGAAGCGTAAAATACGACAACGGAGCCCCCGGACTGTTAAACAACTTAAGCTGTACATCAAGCAAGAATGGGAAAGAGTTCCACCTGAAAAGCTTCAAAAATTGGTTTCCTCAGTTCCCAAACGTTTACTGAGTGTCGTTAAAAGGAAAGGCGATGTAACAGAGTGGTAAAAAGGCCCCTGTGCCAACTTTTTTGCAATGTGTTGCTGCCTTTAAATTCTAAGTTAATGATTATTTGCAAAAAAATAATAAAGTTTCTCAGTTTGAACATTAAATATCTTGTCTTTGCAGTGTATTCAATTGAAGACAAGTTGAAAAGGATTTGCAAATCATTGTATTCTGTTTTTATCTACGATTTACATACTGTGCCAACTTCACTGGTTTTGGGTTTTGTATATGCTTATGTTCAGAAGTGAGTGATGAAATGATGAACATACTATTGATGTCATTATTTCTGATGTACTTGTTGTTTGGGCTTGCTGGCTCTGTTTGTTGCTGTCATTGGCATCAAGGCTACCAGAAACACAAAACCAGACAGCAGAAGTAGGCATTCAGTCATGGCAGCGCCCATGGAATGGGTGGATAGGTGGTCACACTTGCTGATGATCAATTAATCAAGTCAATTTGATCAGCAACTCCTGGCTGCTAATTGTCTTCTTAGTTCCTATGGAAGCAGCAAGGGTGTACTTTGTTTTCCATGCATGGCTTCTGCATTTAATGTATGATAAATAATGGCACAGTGCTGTCTGTTTAGATTTAGGACCAGCTGGTGTTTTATTATGTCCTGATAAGTAAAACCACAGAATTGAAAAAGGATGGACTTTCTTTTTCTCATGACTGAATCTGTACAGACCTGCCAAGTCTCACGCATTCAGCGGAGGTCGCACGCATTTTTTAGGCTTATTCACCATAGTCCGCAATTATTCAATGAACGTTTATTAATGAGATTCTCATTCGGAATTAAAATCCTTGTGCATTGAAGTTTCAGTTTCACAAGGGTAAAGGTGGACCTCACCACAAGTAACATGGAAAGCGATTATAACTCCGGACTTCTTGTGCTTCTCTTTACTCAGGGATTGGAGCAATGCATGTGTTTCATTATCGATTGTTTAAATGAAATAAGACCATTTGAAATGTCTTTATGCAATTCCATTGCTTTCAATCCCTCAGTAAAGACAAGCGTGAGAATTCCCGAGTCTCAATTTCCGTGTCACTAGTAGGGAAATCCACCGTAATGCACGTGAAACTGATTAACTTGATGCACAATGACTTAAATTCCGCGAGGGAATTTCTTCTGTGCGCGTTGATTGAATAATTGCTGACTACGGCCCAAGAATGTGAATGCCACTAAGACGCATGAGACTCAAGCCAAATGCGTGAGACTTGGTATCTCTGATTGTTTGTGACTGTACCTAACTCCCAGATTATAATCTCTAAAAAAAAAAAAAGACAAAGAATGGGGGGGGGTCGACAAACTAAAAGGAAACCTAAATATAAGTTCTGCGTTCATTAAAACTATATCGAATTGTCTGTCATGAAAAATAGTGTCACAAAAAATGAAAAATTATGCAAACACAGCCTCATCTGCTCTATTTTTAATATGAGCTTATGAAATCATTTATTAATTTATATTACGTGGTCCTCTTACGTACATTATCATTAATTACACTAGATTTTGAAAGATGTTCCATATTTCTGATCAATCCATGAACAAATCAAAGTTCTTGTCGCACATCACTGAAGTAAGTTGCTATGCTGCTACAACTGGGCTCCACCTTGCGCTTGCTAATATTCTCACACAGCAGACGGGGCTGGCATGGATTTGGCGTCAAGCTGGCACTGCTGGGCAACCACTGCCATGGCAAGTGGTATGTTAACCAGATGTGGGTCAGGTGTGGTAATGATGGCACCGTTTATGTGATGGCAGGTCACATGTGGGCTGATTGTGTGCGCAGCTGGCCCTTGCTGGCCCATATGTGGGGAAAAACTGGGCAGTTGAAGTGCATTATGTGGGCAAGAACTGGGCCAGACCAATTTTGCTATGTGGGTTCCAGCATAATCGAAGAGTTATCTTCTATAAATTTAGCAAACAAATCTGTATGAAAAATAAGACAATACAAAAAAGGGTTAATTCTAACTAGCAGTACAACATACGATTTACCTCAGTTGTACGCATCACTTCCAGAGTTTATGGTTGTCCATCTTGATACTCAGTAAAAAAAAAATAGAAAAAAGGTAAATTTAACTACAGAATAGTTAACTTAAGGTAAGTTTATATTGCCTAAAGTAATGAATCTGTATCTCTTATGAATTCTATTATCAGCACATAGTAAAGCATTGGAAGAAATGCACAAGGTCTCTTGACATGTTACATTACAGTCTCAGAAAAAAAGTACCTATTTGTACTTTTAGGGGTAAAAGGCTTGTCACTGGGGCAGTACCCTCAAAGGCACTGTTATTACTGTTGTGCCCTCAGAAGTGGCTGCTTATTTGCTTTGGAACATTAAAAGTACCTTTTAGACCCTGAAAAGGTTCACACAGGAAGCTTGAGGTCCTATAATTAGCCCTAAAGGGTACATAAGTGCTGAATGTACCTTAAGGAACAGAAATGGACTCCTGCTGTACCCCTACTTCTGAGAGTGGACCCATCAACAATGAGATTCTAAATGAAGCAATAAGCCACTTAATTTAATATGTATTCTCCTATTACATTAAATATCATGAGTCTTACAAAGTTCAATATTTAAAAGGACATGAGGTGCTAAGAGAGAGAATTTTTGAACTCTGATGTACTTGCTATTTCATGTTTTTTGTTTTATTTTGGTTTTGTTCTTTCCTGGAGGGCCCAGGAATGATTAAAAAAATGAATGCTGAATTTTGCTTTAGCTTTGGTAACACTGCATATTCACAGCAATTCATACGCTAATATGAAATGGGAGATTTTGACTATTGACTGATGACACATCTTTTACATTTTGTTATTCCCTGAGCCATATTCCACTATTGTGTTCATGTCCATTTGAGTATGTATAGCTTTATGTTGTCGCTATTAGGTTAGAGAAATGTCTCATATTCAATATATATTATGAAACATTCCCTGGTAGCTTCTTGTGGCCAGATATGCCAGGCTGATAGCAGATCACATTTTACGGGGAGATATGATTCATGCAACATCTATACCACCATTTCTGGGCTCCCATCTTTTCAATACTTCTAGGACACCATCTCTTTATGAAATTTCAAGAGAAAGTTATATATTCAAAGTACAATAACATTGATGCCTGCATCTAAGGTTACTGCTCTTCTGCGGAAAGGATTTAAATTGTCCAAATACTCTGGATTTATTGATCACATTTTCACCCTCATAGTGGAAAAAGTTTAAGATTTATAACATAAACACCATTTCCTTCCCTGCAGGCTGAATATTTTTAACTGCCATATGAGACACTCACCATCCTGAAAGAAAAAAAATTCCCCTCATATGAAAAAAAGACAAGCAGCGATAAAATATCAGAGAGGCAGGATTAAACAGAGCACAGTTCCCTTTTTCATGAATTTAGGAGATATTTTCGCCCAATTACATTGGCCTGGCTTCCACAATCTGAAGTGAAGTTCAGAGGCTCAAATACAGACTATTAACATGAAACTTAAGCATTTGTTGCATGTGTATTCCCAGCAGATTCAGACATTGTTATTCTTTGCAGCACTGTGTGGCCATATTGTGTTTTCAGTCACAATATGAGAACAGAAAATTCAATGGCATTACCCAAGCAATGTATTTATATCCGGACTAAGCTTTCCTTTTTTGAGTTATCTTTAAGAAGCCATTGTCTCACGGGAACTCTTCATTTTTCTCTTACACAAGAGCTTATTATAGCCTGTGGGGTACAGAAGAAGTATGTTTTGTTAGTCATCTCCTTTTGGGAGGCCAGGCTGGCTTTGGAGTGCCGGGCAGGGTGACCCTATAAACACTGGTCAGCCTGACAGCTGAAGGTTCCCACAGCAGGGTACACTGGGGCAGGGGGCAGGGGGCGGGGGTTCCCCTCTTCAGGTTCCCAGTGTAGCATGTGAGGCACTATGGAGCCACATGAAAGGGGGCTCACTCGCTAAAGGCCCTCACCATAGAGCCCACCATACAGAGCTTCATATGGTGATTACAAAAGCGCTTGCTGCTGGTTTTCTTTGGGGCTTGTTAAGGTGCATGCTGGGAGGTTTGGATTGGAATTTCATAATGTGTGCTACTGGGTTTGGCATGCTCTATATTAAAAGGCTTGTCACGGGTTTGCCGACATTCTTGATGCTACTTCGAAGTTTAATTTGGGGTTCTTAATTCAGGGAGTAATACAGATCTTGCTACAGGTCCTTTCACGTCAAGTAACTGAATAATGAAGCAACTTATGCCTGAAGAATACTATTTTCTGATTAAGTATTCTTAAGGTATAACTAATGTTTAGACAGAATATGGTCTGTATTTTACTTTTTAACTCAGGTCGCTATGGGGCTTGTCACAGGGCCTTTGATGGGAGCCACAGGGCCTGGAGAGAAGCCAGCAAAACCAGCCCTGAACTTTGCTTCACCAAGGCCGAGCCACGTCCACTGAGGGCCATCCTGACCACAGCACACTCAGCAAGGCTACGGCCAGCGCCACAATCACCTCTAATCCAGACCTCTTCCTTCCCAGCTGTTCATTAAAATGAGCCCAAGATTCCAAATGGCTGCCTTCCAAAAATCCACATTAATACCCAGAACTTAGAAGGTAACCACTCTATAGCCTGAACCGTACAACCTCTTGCAAAGTTCATAAACAATCACATCAGGGTATCAAATTTATTTTTTTTCAAAGGGAGCCATTTTTGCCTGCTCTGAATAAATCCAGGAGCCGTATAATAGGAAAAATAGCAAAATAACCCCTCAGCTTACTTGGAGGCAAGGAAGTGAGATAAAAGGCCATGATGGCCATGATGCAGGCAACAGTTTCTCTAAAAATTTCAACAACTTTTGCCATGACTGCTTTGTGAGAATATTTTCTCCAACAAACACACAACTTTTGACATGACTAAATAATTGCAAAAGAATTTGACAGTTTTTGCCCAACCTTGTGATTCAGTGTGATTTTGCTATAAATTCTCATCTCGACTCGTCATATAGTGATGCTACCTGACCAAGCGTCAATATTTGACAAAGTGGAAGGCTTTTGGCGTCCTTATTTGATGATTAGGGTTAAGATTCAGGTTAGAGGTTGGGGGTTGGGTTAGTTTTTATCTGGCGTCAAACAAGGACACCAAAAGCCTCCTTTTGCGTCTTATATCGATGCTTGGTCAGGCAGGATCACTATGTGACGCGTTGGGATGAGACTGGGCTCGTTATAAATGATTATGAGGGCATTGTTGCCTTTGTTAAATGCCCAGGTTCACACAGTTTGTTAAATACAACATTCTAGACTGAGGCTTATGTTGCAAACTTTTTCTTATGCTACCGGCAATCTTGTGCCTACAAACGGAACATGCTCCATGGCAAAATGTTGTAAAATCAGTCAAAAGTTTGGACGCACTGACATTTTTTCAAGAAATTAGAGGGGGAAAAAATGACCAGCTTTTATTTAACATAAAAGATATCCAAATCTTAAAGATATAGGGCTCTAATTTCCTGGCGCAGCGCAGGTGGCGTAGCGAAGCGCAGGCCGCGCAGTGGTAATTTCGTAGGGCGCAGCCCGCGTAGTGGTAATTTCGTGAGGCGCGCAGCCTTCGGTAGACCAAGGTGCGCCGAGATGGGTGTGGCGGCGTAGTAGGGGGAGGTGTCACATATTCATGAAGACGCAGTGACAATTTCGTAGAAAAAGTCTCCGCTGGAGTTGCGCAAAAAACTCGCCAACTCCAACCTGGTTTAATTTCCGTGTAGTGGTAATTTGGCTGACCGGCGCAGAGAGCGCACACGTCACCGAAATCTCACAGGCAGTTTTACAGAATGTCAGGCACGTTTCAATGTAAGAAATAATTACAGGAAGCACGATTTAATGTAACTATCTGAATCAGGACATAAATTATTGTATCTATATCGATTGTCCTGATGTCAGATTAAAGGCGGTTGCCACGCGTAATGGAAACTTGACCGGGCTTAATCAACGCAGCTGAATCTGTGATGCAAACTAACGACTTCACATCTTTCTCAGCCAACCACAAACTGTATATATATATATATACAGTTCGTGGTTGGCTGAGAAAGATGTATATATATATATATATATCGAATGCTTGCGTTCTATGCTCATTAAAGCCGCTTCCACACTGGACGCGAAACGAATTTTTCGCCCGACTGATTACAGACAAAGTCAATGCAAAGACGCAATAGTTGGACAGGGTTTTAATATAGCTCCGTGTCCGAAAGTCATTAAAGTTCTAATTTTTCCGAGTATTCCAGAAATTATTAGACGTGGAAACTTGGCCATTTTTGTGTTCGACCTTCACAGAATGCAAATTGATAGCTATCGACTTTTCTTGGTCTTTTTAGCCTATTCTTCTGTTTTCTTCCGTTGAGGATAGCCAGCAGTCTTTATTCGGTCTTTCTTTTGAAAATTAGTCAGATGGACCGAACAGATTCACGCTTTATTTCCACATCTGAGATTAAACAGTGCGTGAGCAAATCAATTCCATGACCATTGACAGTGTGAAGAAATTATCGCATGCACGATTAAGACTGTCCGACACGAAATGCAAAATACTCCATGTCCACCAGCCAGCAAAAAGTAAAAGTATTGAAATGAGAACAGATTTATAACGGGATATCCAACAAAGATGACCCGCTAAAAATAAATCCCAGTGTTCATTGGATGTTCTGTTGTTAAAATGTTTCTTTTTATTCTTTATTTCGGTATCAATCTGTTCTAATCGTCCTCTTTTTTTTTTTTTTTTAGCTGTCAGACACGAAGGCATTGTACATTGTCCCATGCCAGTGTCGACTCGCTTTACTGAGCAGAGCTTAAACAGAAACATTGATTGAAATTCTCGGTACTCATCTTAAAGAACTGAGCCCTCTTATCAAAACATTCACGTTTAATATCGACAAGAGTCAGCAAATTTGAAGAAATTAAAAGCAATAATAGACTGTCGGACACGGAGATTTAATAAAACCCTGTCAGACTTTCGGGCACAAGACGCAATCTGTCGAGCGAAAAATTCGTTTCGCGTCCAGTGTGCAAGCGGCTTAATACAAGGCTACTATTATTGTCACTTCGGTTTTATCGTCTTCAGTGGGGAAAAGGAATACAGCCTGATTGCTATGATCTCGTACTGAGTTAAGATCGCATATTGAAAATAAATGTGTCACGTATCTTGCACTGTTGTCCATGCATGTTAATCCCAAAATTTAAAGCAGCAACAGTTTGTAATTCATGGGAACACGCTATCCATCGTTTCTCTTGCCAGTGAGCAAGATTTGACTCGGCTGTGTCGCCTTCTTTGCCAACTTGCGCTGGAAGGAGGGGCAGAGGCGGGACAGAGGAGTTCTTGCGCCAGGCTACGCCGGGCACGAAATTGCCACATACGCCTGGACACACCCCGTTGGCGCGGCGCCTACGCCTGGTCTACGAAATTAGAGCCCATAGTCGGTAATCCTGTTCAGAAACACTTTTTGTTATACTGGGTGAAATGGTCCATCTATCCTGAGAGTAGTCTATACATTATGTACTCAGAAAAAGGAACGAAAAGAATCAGACCTCTGTGTCGGCTGCAGGACTGTAAAAACTGTAAAAACTCTGACAAATCCCTGTCATTCGGTCCGAATGGAAAGAATCAATCAGATGCCTTCTGTTCTCCACGCCACCCTCTGTCCCTCCCTCCTCCCTGCGTGCACGCTCATCACGATTCATCGCTGCCAGAAATATTCCGCCAGTAGTTGTCGGAAATACACTTTTGGCATTGAAATTGCCATAAAACTCAGAAAAAGAAGAAGAAGAAGGAAACTTTTTTGTAACTGAGAACTTTGCCGATTGGAGCGGGGGCATTGTTTACACGCGTGATCAGTTGATTGCCCTGTGTAAGCCTGTGCTGTTGCCTGGAGACAGACCTCTTATCCCGCAGGAGTCATGGAGGAGACACTGGGGTTGCACATCTGGAGTCAAGCAGAAGGAGAAAAGGAGAAGACAGAAGCCAGCGGTCCCGGCGATTATAATGGGAAACGTGAGGTCTTTGGGGAACAAGATGGATGACCGCGCGGCGCTGGAGAAGACCCAGAGGGAATACCGTGAGTGTAGCATTTTTTTACTTCAGTGAAACATGGCTAAACTCGCTCAAGAAGGGAGGTGGGTTTGCACTTTATGTGAGTGAGAGATTGTGTAATCCCGGACATGTGAACGTGAAGAAGCGCCTCGGTCCCCCGGACATTGAACTGCTTGCTGTGGAAATGCGCCTGTATTATTTACCAAAGGAGTTATGTTCCTTCATCAGCTGATGCAGCGGTGGCCTATGACTCGAAATGCGTGTATTCGCGTCTTTGAATTGATTTTGAATGTAATTTGTCGTGCGACAAATTCGTTCCGCATCCAGCATGAAAGCGGCTAAAGCCGGTCGTCGGTACTGGTGACTTGGATGGAAGTGGCGCACCATTCTGCCGTTTAGTCTTGAAAATTAGTTAATCAATCCTCAGATTGCTAGTCAAGCAAAGTAATAGAGTTATTGTTTGCTTAATGGGGAGGATTCCGCCTACCATAACTGACCTCCAGCGGCACATCACTGCATACAATACAAAACGTCTGATGTTAGTATTGCTAAACATGACATGCTAGCTTGAAAGAGACTATAATAATACAGTTCACTAACTGGTGAATGAGACATGAGGTAGTTTGGTTGATGTTCAAAATGTGTGGAAATGGCTGAGTCGGCTCTCCTATGCCCTGCTGAGTCCTACTGTCAGATGCACGTTCAAGTTTGTGGGGGCGTGGCTTTGGACAGAGCACTGACAGGAGGGGGTGGAGCTTAGAGGAGGTGCCACTTTCAAATCTTGCCAGCTCTTCAACATTACCAACTATAGCTTTAAATGTTCAAAATTTCCACCACTTGCAATAGTAATTGCTGAGTTGCAGGTCGTATTTTTTTCCCCTGAAAGGACAGTCACAAGGTTTTGAGAGTTCTCACTCGTAGAAGTTCCCACAAATGTGCTGTGCTCGTAGTCCGATTCTCCTCAACCTTTTTGTCTGTTGCGTCCCAGAATAGCTTTATTTTCATTTCCAATTTGGAAACTTGAAAGATATTGTACTTCTGTTCATTTACTCAAATATGGCTTCTTTTATGACGGCCAAAATTTCAGATGCAATCCTGTGAACTAAATTATTCTCTGTAAAATATACTCATCTTTCCCTTTTGGGTATGGAAGTAAAGTTATGTAACCTTCACTAAAAACAGAAAACTATTAGAGGCAGTGGCGGTCCTACAGGAGGGGCAAAGACATGTCCCTTTTAGTCCTGGCTAGATTCAATCAATTTCCTTTATTGATGTCAGCGCTCTGCATTTATCAGGTGCTGCTATTTCTCCCCAATTAGGTAAGACGACAATCATTCATCTGGACGTGTATTTTCTGGATTTAAATCTACCTTATTCAATATTGCATAGCCTACCTGTCGACTCTCGCCAATTGCTTGAGCCGCACGCTTATAACCTAGTGCTGAGTGCCACTGTTTTTTTTTACAATCAACCCACGAAATACCGAGAGTGAGAGTCCGCGTTTCATTGGAACACGGACCAGTTCAATCACGCAAAGCATTGGCCAATTAATAAGCAAATTATTTTCCTGCACTGAATTTAGCCAATGATTTCATTGCCGTTAGATTGCATACGGTGAAAAACTATGTCTTCAGTTGCCAATTACGATAATTGGAAAAGACGTCAATAAAGGAAAATGATTGAGATCTAGCCAGGACTAAAAGGGACGTGTCTTTGCCCCTCCTGTAGGACCGCCACTGATTAGAGGACTACTGTGTATCCTAACTTTTGACTGGTACTGTAGGTGGACCCATCATGGAGAGTAGCTTTCTTTCAGGGTTTGGGCCAAGTTACACTGGGGGAAAATCCATACACTACGGCACATAATGAGGCTCCAGAATATTCTGCTCTTCCACCATTTCCAGGAGGAGGCCCTGTCCTTTCTGTGCAGTAACGCCCCTCAGCACACAGCACTTTTGGCTGGTGTTCAAATCATTTGACCTTGTGTCATTTCCTCAAATTCCCTTGAATAACAGAAATATTTTTCAGAGGCAAAAAAAACAACAAAGTTTTTGTAAATTGATCTTTTGTTAGCACTCTGGAAATAGTTCTGTCTTACACAAGCCTTTCTCTGAGCTTCCGTAAGCATAGCATGAGGCTGCGAAAATGTTGCTCATTCCAGGCCTATTGTCAAGCATAATGGTCTACTTAATGAAAGCAATCTGCCATTCAGACACTCACAAACATGCACATAAGCATGCAGACACACATAAGCTTGCAAATGCGCACGAGCACACACACACACACACACACACATACTTGCACCGGTTTTCCATACACGGAGTTCCACCAGACTACCTTTTTATTATTCGCATAGCACGGTTTTGTTGGATTCATACGCATAGTAACCAAGCCTGACATCTATAAATACTTAACCAGTCTGCAAGATACAATGCGCCAGCGTAGAGACATTCCTACTGCATTAAAAGTGTGGTCTTATAAGGTTGCAAAGCCAGTCTCCACAGAGCACAAAGAGTTTCCCATTGGACGAACATTAAACTTATCATCCCCTTCTGACTCATCGCAAATGAACCCAGAGAATTACGGGATATTGAGAAACCGGCATACACATGTTCCACCTCCCTAAACTCAATCAACTATCATAGAAAAGATTATTTTTTCCGCTAAAATTTAAGACTGAATTTTTCTTTTTAATATAACTCAACGAGCAGGTTGGCAAAACATGATATCTCAACACCCTATTGAGTAAGACTAAAAACAGGGAAGATCCAGGCACTCGACAAAAAGTAAAATCAAAAAGCCTTTATTAGTTCTGGCTAGTAGTTGTTAACGTGTTTCGGCCCAACAGCCTTCGTCAGGACGCGTCCTTCGTCGTCCTGACGAAGGCTGTAAGGCCGAAACATGTTGACAACTATTAGCCAGAACTAGTAAAGGCTTTTTAGTTTTACTTTTTGTCGAGTGCCTGGATCTACCCTGCTTTTAGTCTTTTTGGATTTTTATCCCGTTTGATCCAAGAGCACCGACTTCACTCCTGTTTTTTCTCCTGTTGAGCACCTGGTTGGATTCTTCGTTTTTTACCCTATTCAGTAATTTTATGCAGAAGTTCACACATTGCTCTCACTACCTGAGCAGGTATAAATCCATTTAAGTGATCCCTGTAGAAAGAGAGCGAGAGTGAGGAGAAAAAAAGCAAAATTAAATGCAGATTAGATGTGCACAGCTCAAGTTTCATCTAGCTGATATTGCCTTTCATGGTCTGCATCAGTACGGTACCACACCACACATGCACAAATAGTTCTGGAGCAAACTATTTATATGTTCTCATTTTATCTCCAAGTTCCTATGCGGGAGTATAAATACTATTGGCTGCTGTCTCCATGGAGACATATCTGCAGGGCATGACAACTCCATGTATGACACAATAAATAAGATTCTGTTCCTCAAAGAGTTAAGAATCAGAACATTGTACCACTGTGAGTGAACATTCAATGAAAAATTAATTTACAATGAAATGGACTTTTCTGCAAACATTAAGCTAATATGAGCAATATATGCACATTAATTATCCATGAATAGCTCATTAATGAGCATTAAATTCACACCCATACTCAGCTCACATAAGCTGTATCATCACCTCCCCATGTAGCACAGGTGTTCACGCCCTAAACTTCAACAGGCACCAGGGCCTCTTTCTGACTGCTCCACAACAATACTGTTTACTTTCCATCTCTTCACTGGATTCAATATTTGCATAATTTGCTGACATTTTACAGTTTTCACATCCTTATTTTCACATTTATTGCCTTCTCAAAAGACAACAGAAATAATTGAAAGAACATATATCACCGTATATATACTAGCAGTTTAATGAAACAATCTAAACATGAGTTCCACTAGAGCAGGTCAGTAAAAATTATTTAAAAAATGATATCTGGTGCATTTAAGCATCATCGTTTTTGCGTCCTCATTGTTTCCTAATTGTTTTTTTTTCCCCCAATTCAACTGTCTACGTCTGTTTCTGTTGCTCCCGCAGTGATTTATTCCACAACCTGACACCTGACGAAGACCATTCTGGTCGAAACGTTGTGGAATAAATCACTGCGGGAGCAACAGTTACAGTGTGCGGGTATTTTCTTTCTCTCTATTCTTTTGGTACAGTTTTATCTAGCACCTGTATTCATTTGATGTGCGTGCACCACGCACGTATTTTTTTACATCTGTTTCTGCACATCTTTCCATATTGGTTCTTTTCTCTCCCCTTCCCCTCCCTCCAAATTTATAGACGTGCTGCACACATTTCCTTCCATTAATGTTGATTGAGTTTATGGTGCATTTGTGTTAACTTGCTGCGTTTCCCCTCACTGGATTGTCTGTTTCTCTTCATTGTTCTTTAGCCAGTCTTGCCAGTAAGAGCTTTGCTCTCGTCTGTCATCGGTTATAAAGAAAAGCTTAAAAAACAAGCGAGTGTTTATCAGGTACTGCTCTTCCTTTCGTCAGCTGTGTGGCAGCCCCTTGAACTGTCTTTTCTCGCTCTATGGTTGGGCCTTTACCTCACTTCGGAGTGGGTTGTGTTTCCCAGGAAGTGCATTGCTGATTGCTCACCTGTGCTGCTGCTACTCAGCTATATAAGCTGCTGGAGTCAGCCAGTTCACTTGTCTCTCTCACCCTGGGCATATGGTTTTGGTGTGTTTTCCCTTGTGTTTTGTTCTTTTTGTTCACTACACCTCACAGTACACTCACTCACACATGCATTACACTACTGATGTTAGAGATATACATACTTTAATTGCCTTGGTTGATTTATATTTTGATTAAATAAATATTTTTGCTTAAACTCATGTGTTGTCCTCTCCAGGTTGTCCCTTCCTTGAGCCTGTGACAGCTGCTCTAAGAATGGCGGATTACCTCCACTTCTCTCAGCGACAGAGTTGGAGTTAGCGCAACATGCCCACATTTTCACTGACTGCCTTCCTGGTATTGACCTCAGGCTGCCCATCCATCATGGCGTTCCCAATAACTCTGATCCAGATCGCTGATCACCAGACCTGGACTGTCGGTGACCACACCTTCAGCCTAGTCCTGCTCAATATTGTTTTCTCTCTGTTGGCGCCTATTGCAGCCATCATTCATTACAACACCTTTGAGGTCATTTTCTGTGGTTTCCACCTGGGTTTCTTCCAGGAAGTTTGTGAGAGTCATCAGAAATCCCATTTATTTTAATAATTATTAAAGGGGTTCAGTCTTGGTCTGAGGGGCATCCAACTACCAATAATTCAAAATCAAGCTTTTACTCTCAATTTAGTGCCTGCAGCAGAGGTCCCATTCCCTTTCTGTTAATCACGAACTGAATATTTCACATTTATACCTCCAGGCTACAGCCATAACTGTATCTAAAGCAGAGGACAAACTGAACCATCTGTGTTCTACACATTTCCCTGTATATCGGTCTACCATGGCAACCACAACCACATGACATCAGGTCTAAATTTAGGTGCAAAGATTGAAGGTGAGAGCGGTGTATTCATTTAGAAGGAAATGAGCTCTGCGCGCTCCTGACTGATGAACATCGATAACCCCAGAGGCCACATCACGGGTCAAATCTAATTTTCTTCATTTGGGGTGCTGGGTATTGAAGGATTATTATGTTGCTTAATTTGGTATATTTCAGCCTTAATTCATGAATAAAGATCATTTTTGTAAGACCACCTCTAATTTGCGTAACATGGGTAAAAAAGGAACTGTGTTCATTTTCTATGGTCTGTCGCTTTATTCTTCCCTCGTTTGATGTCATAAGTAAAGTCAAATGGTTCATATTTTTAATGTCAACTCATCAGAAATTTTTTTTCTCCACGTTTTGAATGCTAATTAGTTTAAGTTTAACAAATTTGTCATCGTGAGTAAAAAAAAAAAAAAAACTAACTTCTATTGTTTCTTGAGTGACTATAATCTCCAGTCATCATGAACAAGCCATTATAACTGGTTTTGATCATGATATAAACAATTGTAAAAAATCTACATGCCAACATCGAGAGAACCAGTGGTTGCAGTTCAACATTAATTTGGCCAGTGTGAGCTGCCCTGACTGCATAACAAAAAATTCCCACAAAAGCTAATATGCATGCTAACAGAACAAATTTTGTTGCTGAGTTCAGAGTTTATGGAGCATGTTTGCATTTGCTAAAGTTAGAAAGACAAATACACAATATCAGAAACCACAACAAAACCGGAATATCTACCACAGGGGCCCACCCCTTTGACGTCAAAAAAGTTTTAGTCCTTCCAGAAATGCAGTCGTGCAATTTCTGAACTGTTTTAGGGGAACTTTGGCTCATACTTCAACAAGAACAGACTCCAGGTCCTTCTGGAATGAAGGAAGTGGAACTCTAGTTATCACTCTATGATCCAGAACTTCTCATAAATGTTCAGCTATGGGTACATCTGGTGATTGTGCAAGCCATGGAGGACATTGCACTTTAACCTCTTCCACTTGGAACAATCTTGTTTTCATTCAGCAGTGTGTCCAGGAATTCTATGACGCTGGAATATGGGAACAACATGAGGGAGTAACTTTTGTCCCAAAAGGTGCACCTGCTCCTGTAAAATGTTTTCATGCTGTTCATCCATCTCGCGTCCATTGAGAGCGATCATTTAGCTGAAGCTGTCGCACAAAACTTAACATTTGGCAACAGGCATTGTGGATTCAGTTCCTTCTACATCAAAATTGATGCGTGCTCAGATGTATTACCAAGTGTACACTAGAGACCATCTGTGATCGCACCAGCCACGACAGTGATGCTAGTGTAGTTTTCAGTTTAGCAGTCATTATGACACATTCAGTGAGTGTGTTCTCGTTCATCTTCAAAATCAGCCATCTTTTCAATCCCACCAACTCACCTGTAATGTTTCATGACTACATCTTAAAAGGTTGCGATGCTATTGTGTTTGCAATAATAGTTCACAAACAGACACAACCACACGTGTATGAGGCAGCATGTCCCAGGAGGTAGAGCAGGTGGTTTCGGTTCCTCATTTGACCCCTGGCTCTTCCCCAGAACATGTTGAAGTGTCCTTGAGTATAATTGTAAAGCACTTTGTGTCGTATCTAGAAAAGCACTATTATAAATGCAGTCCATTTACCATTACCAAATATATAAACACCAGAAAAAATCCTCAAAAGCAGCTTTAATAGTAGTTTTGTGGCCGGTAAAGATGACTGACAGGACAACTTTCCTCCACTGATCAGGGGGTCCCCGTTTTGGAGTTCCTTACAGCACATTATCCATTATTGTGTACGAGCCTGGGATACAAATTGTTTCCAAATGGAGGCCTCACCAAAAATACCAGCTTTGAGATCGGTTCAGCAAGGGATTGGTCCAGTACTATGGTGATTTATAAAACTGCAGTGATTGTTATCATTATAATCTATGATTGTTTGCAACTGTCTTACGAAGTGTATACATATAATGTATGAACATGTACAGTAAATAAAACAGATGCAGTGTGTCTTAGCACATGCTGAAATACATAGACTGAGAGGGGGTAAGGATGGTTTTGTAATGATTATAAGAACAGGAAACGTAAAAAATTCACAAGATCTTAAATTGTTGCTCTGATTTACTTCAGATTCATCATTAAGAACATTCTTCCATGTCTGATACATTATTAAAAATTACCTCAGGTCAATTATGAGCAATGTCTACAAATTGGGCGTGGCAAAACACAATTTAGGGTCTACATCAGTGTAGAGAGTGGGATGTACAATATCCCAGCCCATCCCAGCTAGGGAGTTGGATGAGGGCTGAACCTAGGAAACTATTTGAAAATTGCATAGCTGCCACCGGACACAGAGCAGGAAATGTGCATTGAGTGCTCTTGTGTGGTTATGTTTATCTCAGCTACATCACTGCTCAATTAAAAACATACAGCAGGAACCTTATATGTGGCCAGTCACGTCACATCACGCTATATCAAACCGGGAGCAGCTTCTGCATGAATCTCAGGATTTGGAAGCAACTACCTGCAGGACTACACGGAAAGCCTCTAACTTGACTTTTTATTTAAGGTTTTCAAATGCAATGTGCTCTAGTACACAGATTACTTTTCTATGCCAAAAATCTAATTTTGGCTTGTTCCTCCAATGAGACAATAAAACAGCGTAAAATAATTAGCTATGCATCATCTGCTTTGTGGTAATGAATGACACTACCATACTTCCTCGTTCCATAATACCTCTGTGAACATCAGCTCGGTATGGAAATGGTCGGAGTGATGAGCGCATCAGCGATCTGTCAGAGAGATTAAACTCCCAGCTCGCTCCGCCACGCACCCAGAGTATCCATAAACAATTACCCAGCCAACAATAATAACACAGTCAAATAAAGGTACGGCAGGATACGGGCTGAAAGCGAACATGTCACTCAGTGTACTGGCCCCCTACTGACCTTCAGCTCACGGCCGAATGCATCTGAATTTGTGACTGTCTGAACGGATGGTACTGGTTCTTTCATTTTGCAAAGACCCACACCATGAAATCTGCAACAAAAACCACCAAGCCCATATGAAAACGCTAGAACATTTAGAACACCAATACCACTTTGTTTGGTGCACTTTATTTCCTCATTGCTCTACGTGACAACAAATGAGACAGCTTCACATAAAAATGTCTCTACTGTTCCAAAGTATCTGAAAGTAGGACTTGCCTGACCCTGACTGTGCTGGACGCAAGGACAGTACAGGTTGAGCAAGGACAAAACTAGATTCCCTAGACCTGGGGAATGTTTATACATTTTCACTGAAAATAAGCCTGTTTGTTTGCACAGAGCATGGCTCTACCAAACCATACAGCCATAATTTTATGTTCAACACAGCAGTAAAAGGCCAGAGCTCAGTGTGTTTACCCTGTGAGTTGGTAAGTTGGACCAATCACAGCCAAGGTGTAGAACCAGTCCATGTTTTAAGATTCTGTTAAACAATTCAGAATTAAAATGAAAGATGAATATAGAAAATATGCCTGTGACAAATGTCAACCAATCTACAGTGTGTCCTGATAACGTCTTAAAGTTAAACTCACAGCACTGTAAGAATTCCCAAACCAGAAAATAAAAACCATCTGATGAACAAGGATATTCTCTGATGTCCAAAATCCCTGTAATGTCAATATTTACTTCTATTATGTTAATATCAGCACAAAACAAATATCACAGCACAGTTAGTTTTTTTTTTAAACTAACAAATAGTTTACATTTTCATAATTCAAATAATTCACCCTTCCCCTTCCTTCTCTTCCTTCATTCTTAAAGCAAAAACATTCACTGTGTAACGCAGCATTTTTTTCCCCCCTGTGTGTGATTTTATTTAATTACAGTGGATTATCTTTATATCATCTTTGCATTGCCTCGTTACCTTGTGTATTATTCTTTAAGTGATAAGAGATAAGGCTGTTAAATGCACCTTGAATAAATGTGACTTGTGGCATTTGCATTCCTGTTGAAATGTCAGTAAAAAGTCACTTTGAATAAAAGCATCCGCTCTATGGCTTCATTATAAATTGTTTTGGTCACAAACGCCACAGCCACCATTGTGATAATTTCGCTATTCAGTCTTACAATAGACCCCAGCTGCTAAGCAGAATTCATTGCTTTTTCGTCGTAATAAGGATGTACCAGGGCAGATGGCGCAACTGAAAGTTTACATCAAATCCTGCCGGTGCACAGACCAAAATCTAACATTCACAACATCAAATTCTGCTGGTGTACAGACCAAAATCTAACATTCACAACATCAAATCTTGCTGGTGTACAGACAAGAATCTAACATTCTCAAATCAAATCCTAACAACATACAGACAAGAATCAAAAATTCTTAAAATCAAATCCTGACAGTCTACAGACCAGAAGCTAACATTCACATCATCAAATTCTACCAGTGTACAGACCAATCTAACATTCACATCATCAAATCCTACCAGTGTACAGACCAGAATCTAACATTCACATCAAATCCTACCAGTGTACAGACCAATCTAACATTCACAACATCTAATTCTACCAGTGTACAGACCAATCTAACATTCACCACATCAAATTCTAACAGTGTAGAGACCAGAATCTAAAATTCGCAACATAAAATTCTGTGTACAGACTAAAATCTAACACGCAGGGAATTAAATACCTATCAGCGAACAGACCAGAATTTTACATTTGCAGCACTGAATCCCATTAGTGCACTGACAAGAATCTAGAACTTAGAACAGTAAATCAAACCAGTGCACAGACCAGAATTTAACATTTACAAAATCAAATCATTTCTTAAAGTGTCATCTCAATTCCACCTCCACCGCTACCCACAATATTCCCCAGGCTGATCGGCTGAGTCAGGAAATAAGTACAATTTTCAAAATTAGCCCCACCAGCCACAAATTAGGAAGCTGGTATTATAAGTCTACCCCAGATGAACACCGGGTCATGCTTTTCCCTTTGGTGTGCTGTGAGCTACGTGAACAGAATCTTGTTACTGCCATCTTGTGGTGGTCAGTAATGCTGCTATTAAATCTCAGTAAATCAGCCTGGTTTGTCATGCATAAGCGCGCTCTTTCAAATTTACTCAACTAATTTCGGGGCATGCTTTTACTTCATGAGCTAATTGTTTTGCGCTGCCAAGTGCCATCACGCCCTTTGATCCAGCAGTGGTGTTTCTGCAGTGGAGAGCAGATTATACAGACGGCAAAGCTTCATCCATTCTGAACGTCATTTCATGACATTTCATGTTATTACTGTCAGTCCCATCTAAAAAGCAACCATCACTGAGACAAAAGGCTGTGGATCTTTGACTCCTGCACCCTAATGCTTTCACATGGAGACAATATCTTTTTTCCTGGTATTGTAACATTTATGTATAACTTGTGTAATGCGCCGTCATTGACCAGTTTCTCTTGTTAAATCAGGTAATGATTGGAATGTTTGATTTTGTCCATAACATTCGTTCCCCAACCAAGTACATAACATGTTTATTGGACTTCAGGTTATGACCTCACCCACAAAACAATCAGCAGGCCGAAATATTGCAGTGTCCATGTGTTAAAGGGGACCTACTACGCTGATCCTTCTTTTAATAAATACAAGTAATGTTATAATTTTGGATGTCCATACTCAACCTCTGCAAAGTTTCTAAACATAAGATACAGGGGTTTTGCCATAATCCGAGAACGTGACTTCCTGAACGTGATTTCCTCTCTGAACAGCTCGTCTTGAGATCTTCACGAGATCTGGGCAAAACCTGCATCAGGTTGTGTTGTCCAATTAGGACAGACCTAGCCAGAGCCAATCATGGCGCTCGACCTGCCCACCCCTGAAACTGTTTAAGCAGGCACAAAAAACCGCAGATCATATTATGCCTTAGTAGCGTCTACACTTCGGGAAATACAAAATTTGTTTACTGATGCTGTGAAACAAACCTTTTACTTATCCATGACCGGGGTCAGCCGGGTACTTTGCCATGGTGTGGGCTAACTCTCCTACCGCAGCAATCGCAAAACGGACCACAACGTGTCTGGTATAACAAATGATTTCTCTGCACTGCCAAGGCAGAATTTCATTCCCCTTTAAAAATTATTCTGGTTAATAAAAAGCCAAAAAAGTGAAAGTGGAGATGGGATACAGATTTTTTTTTGGTAGAAGTTATCGATTCGCTTGCTCCACATAAGCAACGCTTACACCGTTTGTGTGTTTTTGCTGCAAACTCATTAAGTAGCGTGGTGTTGAAATTGCATTTCGTTTTGGTGGAAATGGTTAAAGGGAGCTTTTAGCAAAGATTCCTCCGGATAGCCAAGTGGGTATATAACATGACTATATAACAGTCCAGCTACAATCACATTTATGCAAGGCGAGACAGTACGAGCAAAATACTAAAATTTCAACTTGCCACTCGTAGAAATCCTGCTGTAAATGTTGCTGCAGTACTTCAATGGCTTCCTCCTCCTGTTCGGGTCGGATTCGGGATCAAACAAGTATGGTCTCACAGCAATGTATGCCATGAGAGCTGTCCTGAAAAATCTGCCATCTTGGTCTCCTGGTTTTTTGGGTCTGCACCCTCCCCCGGAGTCGAAGCGGCCAGGCAGCCAATCAGAGGAGCGCTTCATTAGCATAGCCTCCCCGCCCGCACAAAACAGCTTGTGTTTCAGGTTGGCACAGACCGGGTGAGAGAAAAGGTCTCACTCGGCCTGAATGTATGTTTTTTTGTAATTTAATTCTTAACATTATTTTAAAGACCCATTGGACATATTTCAAACATCTAAAAACGGCATAATATGGGACATTTAACAATCTAATGTCTACACGGTTGCACTCATTGACTTCAAACTTTCACAGTTGGTGGGGAATGGCCCGCAGATAACCCGATCAAATTTGGGGGGTGATTGGGTCAAGGACAAGGTCTAAGTTATTGGAAATGTCAAGTTGTTTTTTTTGCCATAACTTCCTTAAAATTCATCACATTAGCTGAGTTCGAAATCGCACCCCATCACGGATATAGTGCACTATATAGTGGGTCCGCCATTTTGTAGTGTTCGAATTCTTTTTATCCCCTATATAGTGGACTATAAAATACCCATGAAGCACAGCAAAATCGAGTGAGCAAGCAATGTACACTACATTGTAGTGCCGTATACCAGAATGCATTGCAGTCAGGTTTTTGAAGAGCGAGATGGCTCCACCCTGCAGAAATTAATTCTGCAATGTTCCTGTGAAGCTGCTGTTACACCGGACATGAAAAGAATTTCACTCGACAGATTACATTCAAAGTCAGTGCAAAAATGCGAATACACGCAAAACGCGAATGTAATCTGTCGTGCGAAAAATTTGTTTTGCGTCCAGTGTGAAAGCAGCGTTAAGTGTCCGATTTGTTTACATGATGCTCGGCGCGTCCGCTTATATCACAGGAATATTCAGCACATTTGCTGACACAACCATGTTCAGAAAATTCCGGTGTAGAGTCCGAAATCTCCTTTGGTCATTCCCTATGTAGTACACTATATCATATACACGATGTAGGGAATAGGGAGTGAGTGAATGACTGGACGATTTCAAACAGAGTCATTGAATTCAAATCAAAACCAAAATATGCATTTTTCCAAGTCTGCCTCTAACCATATGCTGCATGATACAGTAGCTTAGATGGTCTCAGTAAACGATTGGGGGTAGGTCAAGATAAACGGTGAAAATACTGTACATTTTCATTTAGAACTCAAAAATGGTTGCAGATAGATGTTTACTATTATGGCCATATTGGAACACCTAATTGGGCTTTTATTTCGCGCAATGTCTTTTGACCTTGAGTAAAGGCGGTGTCCTCAAAAATACCACATTTTCAAAAATTTATATTGCGAAAATAAAGCAGAACACCAACACATATTTTGGACATGTTAATAACAGGCATCTAATCCTTCTAAAACAGCCAATTTGATGTTGGTGGATGGTGTCTTTTTTTGGTATTAAAATGTTAAATAAAGCACAATTCTCTCCCCCCCCCAATTTTCAAGCCTTAATATTTTCTAGAATATTCATAAGAGAGGGGCAGAATTAGAATACAAAATACACAACGTATATGGAAAGCTGTATGTGCAATACCAAATCCCTTTGAAATTAGGCTTTTTACAGTCCTTCAAATATGCTACCACACAGCACAGAGTAAAATTTGAGCAAATTTACGCACCCAGACATATATGATAAACTAACGGGACACCTTTACAAGTCCAGATTCATAAAGTTATAGTAGCAGATTTTCACCCTGGAAAATTTGAAGGACTTTGCTGAAATACTTTTCTACATAAAGCCATGTTAAAGAGGCTCCTCAGAAATCGCTGTTCAAAAGGGGCCAAAACTTAGTTGCAAAAATATTTATGACAAAACTATTTTGAGTTGAGAGCTAAAATTTTGGATTTCTCCGATTAGGAGGTAAATGCACCCGCTGGATTTTTTTCAGCCAAATCTGAGATGGTTAAGTGGGAGCCATTTGGACATGGAATTACCCGATTTACAGTCTTCAATTAGCCCAACATATGCATGGCCTTTGGGATGCAGGAGGAAACTCTCCACACAGTGCAACACAGGCTGGATTCAATCCCACAACCTTGCTGCAACACAACAGTGCAACCCACTCACCACCAAGTACTGATCCAGTCAACTCAAAGTAAAACACACCCAGACACTTCCAGGACATGCAGATTTGATCATTTTTATTTACAAAAAAATTTTAACTGAACCCACTTTAATACAATTCCATTTATGCTGCCTTCTTCCCGCCCTGCAGCAAAAACATTTCATTTCAAAGCAACGTCTCGCTCCCAAAATGGATGAATTACCTCAGTGAAAAACAAATAAGTGCTTTCCAGCTGTTTGTGTAAGCTTTAAATATACATTTCCAAGTATATTATCAAGATCAACTTTCACCATCAAAAAAGGCGCATTTCATCAGGTAAACTATAATAAACAAATATATTAGATGACAACCAGGCTTTATTTGGAAAAAGGATTCAGATGAGGCACTTCATTGGAAGAGAAAATTGATAAAATGGCTTTCAAATACTTTATGAACAAATCATCAAGGCTATTCTGAAATCTGTTATACCAGCTGGAAGTCCCCAGAAATATTTCACAACAAGACAAAAAATATATATATTTGCATGTGCTATTGGTTCTAATAGAACATCCATGGCTTACTGGTAAGAGGCATATCCCTTAAATTCTGTACAGAATTTTTTTTTTTTTTTTTTTTTGCAATATTCTCGTATAAACACGTCACCCCATTTAATGAACATTGGAAAAATACAATCAGGACCTGCATGATTCTAGAACTTTCAATACATAGGGTATCCATCTTCACCAAAGGCACACTGGGTGACATTTGCAGCGATGTCTTTTTTTGCGATGGCTCCCTCCTCGACGCGCTGTCGATCACAGAGGTCACTTGGCAGACTGACCGCCTGCGGGGAAGAAAAACGGTGTTAAACCGCAGCAGTCCCAGGACCCCCAGCTCAGTCCGTTTCTTAGGTAACGGCTGCTGTTATGGATAACTACAAAATTATCATAAGTGTGAATTTAATGGCATTTTACATGGGTCATTGACAGTGCAATCCATAGGTTCAAGGACAGTGACATGATTGTTGTTAACAATCCGAATCAGTATTCAAGCTAATTAAGTGAATATGAGGTTGAATTGCAAGCTGTGCGCTTTAATTTGAGGGCGTTCATACTCATGTAGGGTAAACTTTCTCTAGAATTACAGCCATTTTTAGTCACAGTCACTGCCTAAACATATACGGTCTGCCAAAATACACAACTACTGAACCCATGCAAGCTTTAAAGTGAGAAACCCCAGAAGATGAGGGAAAATTAGCAGACAGAAAACGGAGTAGCTGGCACAAGCGCACAGAGCGTGTCGAGTTTGGAACATCTCAGCGGTAATGGTTTTGCAACATTGCGGGGAAAAGGGATGCTCACTCTTTAAGCGGATGTAGCAGGAGTTGCAGTAGAGCTGCTGGTTTCGGATCCGGACCTCAGCGCCAGCCTCAGATCCCCCGAGGTCCAGCTTACAGTCCATGCACTGCAGCGGGGTGAGGTGAAGGTGAGTGATGGGACCCCAAAACCTATTCCACCATCCCAAAAACCTAGGAGGAGCTGTGTGCCCAGTGTGGCCCTGTGCCAAGACTGTGTGCAATACGGAGCCTAAAAACTATCCACAATTCAGCTGGCTAAAGAGACATTAAGATGAGAGACTGATGATTTCATTGAATGCCTGAAGGCTTTAACGGTCAGCTCTGGACCAATCAAGAGAGGATTAACACATCCTCTCTATTTGGCGCATGGATTTTAACAGTTATCCCACCGACTTCTGACATCCTGACTGTTGCTCTTAGCTGAGTGCGTGCAAATGATCTTCTGTTTCAGGTGGAAACCATTTCTGGTCATGAGCAGGGTGGAGGGTCAATTCCGTTTTATTAATTTCCGTTCTAAATAATGCATTCCGATTCTGATTCAAACACCAACACCAACCTTGGTCATGAGTAATAATGATAGTGCTTACAGTTCAGGTGGGTGCCAGGACTATCTGCTGACAGTTTTAAATATTCAGAGGAGCTAGTCTCAGTAATTGGGTGAGTCTCCACGCAGGCCGAGCAGGGTACGATCTCCCATTGGCTGCTTGACTGTGCTCTTACCTTAAAACAGCTCAAGTGGTAACAGAGCCCCAGTGACTCGATAATCATGGCGGCTCCTTTACCCAGGGGGCTCCCACAAAACGTGCACATCTTCTTACCACTTACTGACCTGTATTACATCAGAGAGAGAGAGAGAGAGCGCGAAGTGGGTTGATGTGGAATTATTTTCTATACGCATATTAACAGAGCTCTGCAACCATATCCGCACAAATACATTATGATACCACAGGCGAGCATTCTAATTAAACATGTAAGTGCATGCGTGCGCATGTTTGTGTGTGTGCGCGCTTGTGCTTATACAGCAATACTTGAGAGCCAACCCATGTTGTGGGGACATTCAGGATTGTGACAATATTTGGGTGGGCCCCAGTTAGGACTATGGAGGATTATGGCCAGTTGGTTAAAGGGTTAGAGTTAAGGTTAAGGGTAGTGAGTAAGGCATAGTTTGGTTATGGATAGGGGTTGGAAAAGCCTGTATAGAATGAGCACGTCAATAAAATATAGCTCAAACATGTGGGCATGCGCGTGTGTGTGTGTGTGTGTGTGTGTGTGTGTGTGTGTGTTTGAGAGAGAGATACAGGGGCAGCAAACAAAAGTCCTAAGCAGTATTTTGTCCCAGTTACCTAAATATGCTAATAAGCACACCAGGTTGAGTTAATCAGAGAAATCTGCTGACTGATTGCCTGAGTGGAAGAAACACAGCTGGGCTTTCGCTCTCTAACCCCAGGGGACGACACACTTCAGGTGTTTGTAGAGTGAAAATATCCATTTTCTTCATATACAGTCTTCATATAAACACAACTGTACAGGGAGGTACACAGACACGCGGTGATGCTAAGGACGAACTGACATCCCAGCTGCTAACACGTGTGTGTTAATTCTGGGCTTAGGTCTAGGTTTAGGTCTAGGGTTGTTATTGGAATTTTAGTTTGGTTGAGGTCTAGTTTTAAGGTAAGCTATTAAAATCAGGATCTACATTAAGGTAAGACCATAAATTAAGGTTAAAGGTTTGGCTGTTTTGGGGGGTGTGTGGGTTAGGATTAGGCTTATCATTAAGATAGAGGTGAGGGTTAGATTTAGTGGGATGGGAATAGGATTTTGGAGCGAAAATAATTTTTTAGTCCCCAGGGGGATAGAAAAACCTGCGCGCGTGCGTATGTATATATCTGTGTATATATATATATATATATATATATATATCTGTGTGTATATAGATATATCTGTGTGTGTATATATATATATATATATATGTGTGTGTGTGTCTCTGTCTCTGTGCATTCACTTGTACAGGGGTGGAAAAATGCTGGTTTCTGATTGGGCAGAAAGTTACCTGCTGCGCTGCTGAGTGGAGGATTTGGGCTCAGAGGAGGAGGAGCGGGGTTCCTGGCTCTGGTTCTGGGGAGCAGTGGGGGGGTTGTTTTGGGCCCAGGGCTTTGCAGTAGAGTTGGCAGGGCGCGTGTAACTCCAGGAGGAGACGGGGCCTGACTGGGTGGGGCCAGAGGGTGTGGTAGACTGCGGGCGGCTGGAGGACGGGGGTCCGGCCGCCCAAGATGGGGGTCTCCAGGGGCGATCGGTGTCCAGGTTATCCAGAGACTCGCCCCTGCAAGAGAGAAGGGAGGGTCAGTGTTAGCGAGACTGAGCCACACAAAACATCATGAACATCACGCCAGGTAATGGGCATGGCTCGAAAGATTGTAGCAGGCACACACGTGTAGTTAGGTCAGCGTATTACTCTTCCATTATATTGATTATGTGATGCTCACAATGAACGCCCATGCAAATCATTAGCCTTTTAAAACTGTTGGTCACTGGTTACGCAAGGTAACACTAGCTATTAACATTCACTTTAGATGCTAGCTTTTCCATTAATCACATACTGTAACGGTAGTGGTGTCAGGATTGGTAACATTAGCTAACACTAGCTTTTGATGCTACCTTTTCCCATCGGTAACGTACGGTGACTTTGGCAAGTTCCTTGGAAGCAATTTTAGGATTTCTGCCACCAATACTAGCCATTACCCGGCACAGGTGAGCCCAGCCAAACTCAGAACAAGCATAACGAGCTGAGTTTGATCACAGAGGCGATACCCAAATAACAGCTTTTAATAGGCTCATTAGCAGCAACTGACCACTCCTCTTGGCAACAAGCTTCAATCTCTCTCTCATGGTCCTTTCCCTCATGGTCCCAAAGTCAATTTTTTAATGGCCCCTGGATGTCAGGAAACCGTTCATTTTGAGCCCCCTGTGCACAGGTACCGCAGTACGGGCATGGTTGCATGTAGTCGTGAGGATGGACAAGGACACAGAAACGGATGTGGATGGACACAAACACACCAACACACACACATGCGCACACACACACACCTGCGCATGAGCCCGGTGCTGGAGCTGTTGGGCTCCTTGACGCTGGTGCTGCGCTGGCGGATCCAGCTGCCGTCGGTCAGCAGAGGCGTTTTCTTCTTCATCTCCTGCAGGATCTGCTGCCTCTCGCTCTCCACCTGAGACAGTGGCTGCCCTGACCTCCTCAGAGAGTCCCGGCTCCAGGAGGCCTCGTTCACCACTGCAACCAATCAGAGGTGGGTGTCACAAACACTGACCAATCACAAGAAAGCATCTAAAAAAATCTGACCAATCACAGGGGAGCATCACCCACACCGGCCAATTACAGGGGAGCATCATGCGCGCACACACGCATACACCCACACCCACACCCTCGCACATGCACACACACACACACACACACACCCCCACACACACATCTACCAGAGAGCAGAATCATGTATACAATCATAAGGGAACATAACACACACTGGCAACTCACAAGAAAAATTAAAACACACAAATCAGAGTTGTGCGTCAAAAACTCTTCACAGGAGATAATCACACACTGACCAGAGGAGAGTGTCACACACAGTGAGCACTCACAGGAGCGCATCAAAAACACTGACCAACCATAGGAGAGCGTCATATGCATTCGCTGACCGTCACAGGGGGGCGGTTACCCACACTGACCAGGAGAGCAGTACATACGACGATTAATCGCGAGAGAGCATCCCATGCAGAGCACCGCAAACACCTCATTTGCCAAACTACTCACTGCCCATCCTTCAACTGAAGGACTGCGATCACAACGCACGACCAATCATTTCAAGCCTGATGTTTAAACCTCGAATGCTCTGATCAAGGTAATGAGATAAAGTAAGACTTACTGCGGTAATGGAATAATTTTAGACATGCAGCGATTAAGGAAATGTAGATTAATTTGTTTGCTGGGAATCCAGCCCATGCAAGCGCATGCACTGTGATTCGCATGACAGGATTGGAGGACTGTATTTGATCAGCACAAGAACAGGTAGAATGGCTTGGCCGGAGAGAGCCTGATTGGCTGGATCTCAGAGGCCCCGCCCACCTCTCTCAGGGTTTCTGTATCTCATGGCGTTGAGGATGTTTCTCCTCTCGGCCTCCAGCTCGGAAGCAGCGTGTAGCCTCTGCTCTCGAGAACTCCTCTTCCTGCGCAGCTCCTCCTCCAGAAGCCACTGCGCCATACCGCCGTGCCGAGAGGGCGCACCTGAGCACAGGTGTACAGGAGTGATCCAATACCTGAGCTCAAATCTACAGTTATGCCCCTCAAACGACTGGATGCACCTGAGCACAGGTGTACAGAGGTGATCCAATCTCTGAGCTTGATCCCAGAGCCATACCGCTAAAATGACCGGATGCACCTAGGCACAGGTGTACTGAGGCAATTGTACACCGGAGCTTGAACCAGCACAGGGGGAGTCACATCCCCGTGCTGAGAGGACAAACCTGGGCACAAGTGTACAGAGGTGGTAACATACCTACTCTCAAAGCTAGAACCATGCCCCAATATCATCTGGCCCCACCTGGGCACGGGTGTATAGGAGAGAGCTTTTGCTTGTGCTTGAACTCTGAGCGCAAACCTGCTGCTCGAACCATTATCACCACCACTGTACGGATGCTACGTTCAGCTGCCGCATTACTGCCTTCAAAAGCACACCTGTCATTTTCAATACTCCATGGATTTAACCAGGAACAGATTTGAATCTTCAGTGCAAATAAAATAAAAGTTTCTTCTATAGCCAGATGAATAAGAAAATTCCTTCTTTCCCTCTCAACTAATCCAGGTAAAATGTGCAAATCTGTCCGTAAAACTACACAGCCTTTTCTCGCTAGACTGCTTCAATGAACTAGAATAGTAAACAAACAAACCTTTGCTGTCAGCTTTCCGAACTTCATCCAGCTCCGGAGTGGATTTAGATTTTGCCCTGTAAATAATAAAAATAATACAAAAAATAGGGTTTTCAAATCCTCGGGTTCAGTCAGGGTGCATTTTCATTAGTTTGACATAAGAAGCCGCTCAGCTCAGGCAGATTGAAAAACTAATTGAAAAGCATTTGAGAATCTGAAAGAAAAGCGCTACAAGGACAGGGATGCGCAGCAATCACCTCAGGTGCACCAGAACATTCTGTTACACTTGAGCAGCACAGACTGTTTGAAACTGGAAAGTCATTATTCTGGAGTAAATTTAGAAGTGTAAAGAACCTATATCTCTGAACCCAGAAAAACCCAGGGGTACAAACTGTGCTAAATCAGTGGCCCTCTAACCTCTCTGTGGGTAACCCCAGCAGGATCCACATACTTGAAGTGTTCCTTACACAATAGATCCATTGCACCCAGCTATCTCTTGTAATGATGCCTGGTTTCTCAATTAAACCTAGCCATAACATTAACAATCTGCAAATTGCAATTTAGACAACATTTTACTTTTTTTAGATGTGGAATTATGATTATACTTACTAGTTAACATCACACTAGCTTACATCTCCTATTTAATGTGTGTTCCGTAGACGTTCCAATGACTTTAGGTTTCCTATCACGCTTGATCGCGTCAGATATAATTATCGGTGCAACAAATGGTGTAATGCACCCAGTAGAGGTTTAAGAGCCACAGTTCTATGGGAAGTGGGCCCCATTAGCACGTTAGCATGCAGTCGTTTGCGAACACCACCCCTGCAACAGTGACTTGCTCACGAGAATTACCCAGAGATACGTTCGGATAACTGATAGTTTGAATTCATTGTGCCTTATCTGAAACATGATATGCTTTAGTCGTTCTTTTGCTGTGCATTTTTTTACATGGGTTTGGGCAAAAAGCACTTGCCAAATAAACCCAATGCAATCAATGATGTAACGCACCCATGGTGTCAAACAAGGAGCCTCCCAGCCAAAGACAGCATTTTGTTAGCCCATTGGCAAGCAGACTTTGACTTTCCCCCGCTGCAAAACTGACCTGTCCAAGTAGGATATCCGAGGAAAAATTTTGGAAAACCCATAGGACTCGTCCCCGGCCCTGCAGGACCGCAGGGGGAGGGGGGCAGAATTATGAGAGAAGCAGGAGGTCCCAGCAGGCAAATGTTAGCAGGAAAGAGGCAGACAGGCGGTTAACCAAGGAAAAAAAAATCAGCAAGCAAAGTGATCAGCAGTATAGTACAGCAGAAAAAAAAAGTTCAGCTTGTAAAAGCCATAAAAGCACAACTGACATTTAACAGTTAATTGCACCTTTAAATATAACATCTCCAGTGCATTTAACAGATAAAACTATTTAAAAAAGATTGGTTCCGTTTTATCTACTCCAATGAACCAAATGATGAGAAACAAAAAATTCTATAGGCAATGCATCTTGGTTTAGGTCAAAATGAGACTCCTAAAACACATTTTCCATCATCCTATCAGATTGTACCGCTTGCTAAACAGGCCAAATGAGGTTATATCGACCCGAAATTCCATATGCGTGCACTGGTAATACGGTCGCACAAAAAAAATTTGAAGTTTCAGTCAATAAGGGACGCTAATGTAATTCCCAAAACCTTCAACCCTTAGAGCGCCGAGTAAATTTTCAAGGAATTTAAAAAAGTCATTATCCTGAGCTGTTGAAAACCTATCATGTGGCAGCTTGAGGGAGCTCTTTTAAACAAGCTGCCACATGATAGGTTTTCAACAGCATCTGATTTTCAATTTTAATCACTGGTCAACATTCGTTGCCTATAGCGCTCTAAGGGATAAGTGCATGCCCTAAAACTCCCAGAGATGTCCCAATACTAAATAAATCTTCCTTTCCTCCACTCTTTTCCTTCCCTCACAGTCTCAGACAGAAGACGGTGTATGGAGGAAAGGAGGAAACATGTTCTCCAAGCATCAAGAAGAATCCCCGATGACCGCAGCGCAGATGACAGAGCGTCCTTCTCACCACTGCTCCTGCATCTGCTGTTCCTTGCGCCGCTGTTCCTCCCTGCGCTGCTCCTCCTCGGCCTTCTGCCGGCGCCTGTCCTCTTCCTCCTCCTGCCTGCGTCGCTCTTGCTCCCTCCTCTTCCTCTCCTCCTCCTCTTCCTGTCTCTTCCTCTGCAGGCGCAGCTCTTCCTCCCTCCTCAGTCGCTCCTCTTCCTCTCGCCGGAGCAGCTCTTCAGCCTCCCGCCTCTTGCTCTCCTGTAGCTCCGCCTCCCTGCGCCTCAGCTCCTCCTCCACCTCCTCGTCTCCGGATGAAGGCTCCTCCCCTGGAGCAGGAGAGGCCTATCACAGAGGGGGAGAGAAGAGTAAGAACTCCTGCTTTGGGCCTCTCCGCTCTCCAACCACAGGAATGCTGAAACTCTTCAGATGGGGAAAATTCAGCTCGGTAGAGCCCCTTTCCCTTGGACAGCCATCAAGAGTGACCGCTTTCTCCATCACTCCAATCGAAACATTTTTAGTACTCCCAAAACATGCATATATTGCACGTTTAGTAGTATGTTGACAAAACGCCTTGTCCTAAAGTCGTGCCTAAAGCCCCATTCGCATGGGACTAACATTAACGGGGAACCTTTAGTAATTCCTAATAATTGCTGTGGGCATTTGCAATCTTAATTCTGTTTGAATCTGCCATGTACGTTATTTGTAATATAAAAATTCCACCGCAAATTACCCACTATATTTTGCCAGAGACCATGCGACAGTATCATTCCCATGCTCATCACATCCCGATCCAGATTCATCTGCCCACCAGCTTGACTTTTCAGTTTGCGAAGTTCGGTGAAATTTTCACTTTTCATTAATTTTGTCATCGAAATTTTTGTGTTTTAAAATACCAAGTGGAAGTATTTAGATAATATTTCACAGCCACAGCCAGAGGCATCGCGCTCATACAGACTAAGCCTGTTTTTTGGGGGGGATTTTTTTTTGTATACTTAATTTGTATCACGCAATTTCACTGCAAATGCAGCACATCGTGTTTTCATGTCATTTCTTAACCTCTTGGTTCCCAGAGCTTTCAATGTGCTCTTCACCAGAGCTTTTCTGGAGATTTTGTAGGTTTCACAGATAAATTTGGAATAATTTCATTTCTGGTGATGTACCCCATAAAATATACATCTTTGGAAAAGGTATTGTCTGGGCTACTGATCGGTATTGGTTTCCAGTGTAAATCTGTAAATTGGTGATCAATAACCAATATTGATCATTCAGGATCGGTGCAAAGGCCTCATCGACTCCAAACATTGCCCTCGTGCTCCTTTGCTCAAAAAAAAAAAAAAAAACCCCAACATAAACAACAAATGTTTGCCCTATTCAGCCCTGTTGTGTTCACAGAATAGACAGCCTGTTACTATTTTCACTTCCTAGCTCAGCACCAAAGTTGCACTAGTGTCGCCATCCATACAATAAATGAGGAACGGAACGCAAGCACAGCATAGTCTGGCACCAATATACCAGTACACAGCGAGCCCCGTAGGACCAGAGTCTAATGGAAACTAATATATGCTGCAACCGATTTTTCTACCCTAGGGTATACAGGTGGTTTTTTTCCGACCGATTTTGACGGTCAGCAGTAGGCAAGTTAAATGTGTCGATAAGATGTCTCACTGAGGCCCTCCCCCAATCCACTCCACTATAGCATGTGCTGCGGGCATTGATTTGTTTCACTTGGGTTGCGTCTCCTTTGAAACAGCATGCACTGCTGCCTCACCCAGCATTTTTAGGCCCCGTCTGAACTAAACGTTCAAATAAAATCAGTCATCGTATAAAGTACAAAATACTTAGCCACCTCTTAAAGAGGAAGTATCTGAGATATAAGGTCCATGTGTGATCTGAGGCCAAATTACAGTGATCAATTTTAGGCTGAGGACTGTGTGTGAAGGTTAAACTCGACATTAACATAGTGGAGGAGGCTTAAAGCACAGCTTAAACACAGTATAAACGCCCTTTTCAGGTGTATTTTTGGTTTACTCATATTTTTAGGATCTCTTCTCAAAGTTCTGGTAAACCTGACATTTCGATAAATTTGACTGATAGCTGACTGCATGCGCTGAATTATTTAGTAAACCATTGGATTTCTAAATTCCTTACAGGCAGTTGTCATTTCGGCATAGGCAGTCTCTGTGAGCCCCCTTAAAACACAGGGGAGCCTAAGAACACCCCTGGCCATAGCGGGAAAAAAAAAAAAAAACGCAAATGAGGAAAAGTCAGCAGCTCAGAGAAAATATGAAGTAAACATGTGTCGTGCTCATTCGTTCCAGCAAGCATGGCTGTCAAATCAGCAGGACAAATACTGGCTGTGCTATGATGAACAAACAAAAATAATTTGCTGTTCTGTGTGTAAATATTACTCGCATGGCAACTCAAAATTTTGCCAAAGGCTGTTTGGCTGCCTAGAAAATGATTAAATTAACAAAGAGCAAGGTCCACAAGAATCCACAAGAACCTAAAACATCTGATAAATTACTAGGAAAGAAAAGACCATGTAAGAAAATCAAAATTATATAAATAAAAACTGTTTTAAAAGAAAAAAGGGTCAGAACATTTTGTTGGATTCTTAAGATTTAAGGACAGTCAAAAGAACTGACACATGCCACAGTACTGTACAATAGCCTGTCGGGCTGGCCTATAGCCTACTGGCCAAGATCCTTGACTGGGGCCTAAATGGGTATCTGGCTCAATGCTCCAATGTATCCCTGCAAAAATAAGTGCTGCTTTTGGGCCCTTAATCCCACATTTCACCAGGGGAAGGGAATGGGCCCCTGATTAGTGCAATGAATTGTGTTGTTCAGGATAAATGTGTCAGTTTCCCACTTAGTTAAGGCGTCTTCAGGGAAGTGTGTACAAATAACAATAATAATGGAAAAACTAAGAAATAAATATACTCAACATGATTTTAACCCCATAAAATGTAGTATTTTGATAAAATTTACATGGTTGCCATGGAAACGGCACTTTAATGGCAAGATCTGAAAATATTTTGCGGCACTGATATTTCAATAACCCATGGTCAGATTTGACTCAAATTAGTGTCATATGAAAGGTTTAAGATTGTTCTATGAAATGACATAGGATTTTTTTTTGTTTGGAACATTTATGAATATTTCATGAGCTCGGTTATGTAACTATAATGAAAATCGCCATCATCAACTCATCAACAAAATTAACCCCCTAGGGATGCATCAATCTAGAAAACTCCATGTCATTTCATAGATCTCCAACAGATGTAACTGTAGGCCAAATTCATGTCAATCAGATGACTATTAATGATTTACTGAATGCCACAAAGGTTGAAAACCAGTCAAAATGGTGATTTTCAGTCATTTGCATTTTACGCCATGAGTAACAATTGAGGCAGAGGAAAAACATAGATTCTCGGTGTTCACTGGCATCTCACTGCATTCCTTTATTTCTTTTATTCATTTCATGAGAAAATCGAAAATATTGAAATTCTTGAAATAAAGTGAAATTTTTACCCCGAAGACCCCTTAACTAATTAAAAGTGAAAATCTAAGGAGGGAAGTCGTTACCGGATCCCGTTTCCTCGATTCTGCCTTCGTGGCCTCTTGCTGAGCACGTCGCCATTCCTCGTCCATCCTCTCCTGGTCTCGCCGATACTTCTCCTGTGCACAGGATCATGGGTAAGGGCACGGTCACATTTTTTCAGCAACATTAACCGCTCATTTCAACCTGAGCTGTCACTGAAGAGCAGTGGGAAACACAGGCAATTTTCTGACACCGCCGATATTCTCAGACCTGCTGGCGTAACAGACTCCGTCACGCAGGAGCAGGAAGAAAAACAGCTTCCGTGACCAATGTGGGAACCATACATAATATTGTTTTTGTATATTTTTCACCAGTTGACCTCACACCCATTGACAATTAATTACAGGGCTACAGTCTATAGCATTAGATTTGGTTTTGCTGTAAAGCCATTACTCTTGACAAGACATGAAGGGAGCTGCTGACCACAATTACAGGCTCGCAATTTTCCACTATTATTCCAATTACCGTGTTCTGTAAACAGCTTACTGCATATGGATATTGGGCCTTTTGCTGAATAAAGCATTTTCTGAGTAAGACATGTGGGACGTGCCGACATTACTCATGTCTTTGGAGCATTTTTTAGACATGTAAACAGTGTGTCTTAAAAAAAAAAAAAAACCCATTTTAAACCACATTTGCGAAACACCCCCCCCCCCGTTTATGGACAGCAAACACCTGTTTTTAAACAGAAGGCTCGGATTATCAGCAGGTCTTAGGGATATGGGCAAATACTGCAATGCTGCCCTTTTCAAGAAGTTGGTTGAACGAATGAAATTACTACTTACACCATTTATTCAGTGGGGGTTTAATTTGGAGGAATCAAAAGGAGGAAATACTGTATACAATATTGCATGGACTAGGAATACAGTGCGCTACAGCAATGAGGAACAGGACCAAATATTGCACAGGTTAGGAATACTTTGTACTGTAGCAATTAAAATACTCAATACTGTATTGATTAGGAACACTGAATATAATAGCAATGAGGAAATCTATACATTGTATTGATTAGGAATACAGTGTCCTATAGCAATGAGGAAAAGTACAAAATACTATATAGATTACAATGTACTGTAGCAATGAGGAATTCTCAATACTGCGTTGAGGGTACTGAAGCAATGAGAATGCCATGCTGTGCATCGAGGACGGAGGCTGCAGTGGCTCTGCTCACCTGTAGGAGGCACTCCTGCTCCTTCTGCCACTTCTCCTGTCGCCTCCTCTCCTCATCCAGATCCCAGGACCAGCGGTTCGAGGAGGAGCTGGTGGGCGGAGCTCGCACCTAACACGAAGATTGGTTCGGTTACAGACTACAGATTGCAGACCAGGCATGTTCAAACCTGCAGGTCCTCTCAACATCAAATACCACTCCAAACTTTGCATGGAGTCTTGTCAGTATGCCTCCAGGGGTGGGGTGAAGCTCGATGTTTAAATATGTTTGGGGGTGCAGGGATATTGAGAGTGCTGGTAAAGGGGGGGGAGATCCATGTTGAGTTTATGTCATAGGAAATGTAGAAGTGCAGGGGACACATTCTATTGTAATTTGCAGCTCAGCAGATGAAGTTGGCTTTACTTCATATTCAAATGCCTTGTACTTCAGGGCTTCCAAACCATTTTTACAGCTTCAGGCTAGTTTCAGGGAATGCTACTATGAGCACTGTTTGGCCCAGAGAAAACTGATTTTACATTCTGGTTTTCAATTTAAATTAAAATCCTTAATGCTCTAAAAAGAGCTTGAGATGGGACGGCATTATCGTTAAAATATTTCCCCCCCCCCCACAAAAACTACACAGATGGCTGGGTTGGCCGGCTCAGCTCGCTCATTAAAGGAGCTGCTCACCGTGCAGAGTGACTACGGCCTCAAATCCATCAGTCACACTGCCAGCTGTGGCCCGCAGCCTCATGAGAGCAGCATATACTGGCTTCTCGGCGCTCAGGGAAATGGGAGGGCATCATTTGTTACTTGAGTGCCTCCCATTGGCCTTCCGGGCGCTGGTCAGCTGCATCCTGAGCATGTTTCCTACGCCACCCATCTGTGCAGTCGAGGTTTGATGGCATGGGCGGGGTGGGGGGATGGGGGGGGAGAAGCGGCAGCTGACCGAAGCTCGTTTTGGAAGAGAACGACAAACTGCCAGAGCTCTCCCGGGACGACAGCAGGAGTGGCGTACTAATATGCCAATACATACTTCAGTAATTGGACATTCCAGAAGAGACCACACACCTGGGACTCGCACTGCTCCACATAACCAACCCCTTCACTGACTTTTCGCAGGATCAAGTGCAGAAAAGTATTACTTCTGCAGCAGATCTCAAATATTGACTGGGCTGGGGCTCATCATGATTAGCATTGTTAATGAACAGTACTACCCCAAATAAACAGCAGCTCATTTTCACCATATTAAAAGATCTGATTAGTAACACAGCTTTCATAGCTGACTGCTTCTGGTAGGCAGCGTTAATGGTGTGATAATGCGCGCAAGAGAAAAACAAACGCGGTTCAGCGCTACACTGGAGCTGATGAGCTTAATAAACATGAGCCCTTCGGAGTCATGAATTCATCCATAATTTAATGGCAGCCTTACTTCAAACGATTTCTGAAGCGATTTCACTGTCGCAAACAAATTTCCACAATCAGAATTAAATCATGAGAGTTTTACTCAGGCTGGGGCGCACTCCCATCACCTCAATTGTTGGGAGTAATTTGCTATGAAAATTCAGTAATTTTTTATCGCAACGATGCAATAAAATTCAACCCATTAAATATTATTGGAAGCCTTTTGTCTGGGTTCACGCAAACAGTGACGTTCAGCGAAGGACACGGCCAACAACCAACAGGTAAACGCAGCAAGATCTTCAGTCTTTGCAAAATCTTATAGTCTGTTGATAAAAACCATGACTTAATGACTCATTGTCTTTAAATGTGAGAGGGTGTCAGAAATTAGTGTTTTTAACATCTATTTCAAAATCTGCTAGCATATGGTGGTCATGATCCATGAATTCCCCATCAGGGTTGTGATTTAACAGCCTAGAACCCAGCATCCAATGGCTCCATTCATAAAGATATCAAATGTATATGCAAAATTACAAGGCGGGATCATTTAGGAATTTCAGGATATTGTACTTACATCAGACGAAGCAGATTCTGCTGCTCCTACGACAAGATAAACAAATGGAAAAGTTGAAGGTTAGGAGGAGGGGGTTAATGGAAAACACTGTAAACTGCACGTTCCTCGCACTTCTGCAGCTCCAGTTCCTTTCAAATCAAGACCCATTCATTTCTATTCAATCTAACAGCCGATTCCACAGCAGCCATCTACTCTCTCACATATCTAGGAATTTAAGTTTTCACCCAGTGTGTAAACAGTGAGATAGGACTCCGTATAATAAAGCAGGATTATTACAAAGATGGCTCAATATCTGCAGAAAGTAAGACGCAGACCGCACCCAAATCTGAAGTTCTGACTGATGTATATAAAGAGCTGTTTTGGGTATATGGAGTGCATCTTTGCAGCCAAGAAAGAAATCAAGCTCTATGATACAGTCCCTGGTGGTTCCCAATTAAAGAACTATAAACTTTCAATGACACATAATCATGCAATATGTGAATTGCATGTGACTGTTTAACTTTGACACAAACACTCAGACCAACATAACTGGCAACATCTTGATATACACAAAGGGGGGAAAATGCAGAAGTCCATCACAACAACAGCAGGGCAGGCAACAGAAATGCTGTAAAAACTGAATATTAAAGGGATGAAAGCAGGTTAGGCCACACCAGTCACCAAACGCACACAGAGCATGCACAACCGCTGGCAGCCTGGCACTAGTGCAGACAAAGCGGCAGGGACGCATCCCGAAAAGCACAGCACAGAGAGAGAGGCTTTGTAAAAACACCACACGCCATGCGCCCACCCTGCACGTGATGTAACCGAACCCCCGGGACAGGGCCAGCTGGTGCTTGGGTCATTCTCTCATTATCCACTTCCTCCTTCACTACCGACCCAGAAGCTGTTCAAGATCCCCCATCATTGGGCGATTCCTCTCAGTTAAAATTTGGAGTTTCCTTGCTCAGAAGTAACCACGAGGGAAGAAAGGAAATATTGCCTTTTACAGAATCATTTTTGTTCTCCAGGCATGAGACATAAATGATTGACCTGTGAAATGGACTCACCATCTCAGCCTAACTTGTTATGATTTAAAAACCCTTTCAGTATTAATGAGACACCCATGGCCCACCGGTATTTGTCAGAGGGACAGGACTGTCCCACGAGTATTGTATCGATTCCAAGAAGGAAGAAAATTGATATTGATAAAATCATATTTTAAGAAAATGACATATATACCCATTGGGTAACTGTATACAGTACTGAAAGGGTTAAGCGATGCCCGTTTCCTCCAAACCCTCTTTTTGCTTTTTTCGCCTCCCCGGAATGTGGATCTAAGTGCGAGAAAAAGAAGGAAGAAAAGGAAAGAAGCCCATGGAAATTAGGCGCCTCGGACGAGCCCCCGATCAGGGGCAGTAATTCACTACCGCTCACTCTATCAGTGCCCAGCGTGGGGTGTTGGGGTACGATTGGCAGTATAATGGGGCTGAAATCTGATCTTCAGTTCTGATGATTTCAGGCACTTATTCCCCAACGGACATACATCAAACAGTGGAGTCTATAATAACTTGGACAAAGACTGGATATTCAGAACGATGAATCTGTGATCAATGTACTAAAGAAAGGCGGGTTCAATTTGATCGACTTACGTCCATATTGTGCCAACTGTGTGGGAGTCTTTTTTTTTTTTTTTTTTTTAAATACTGGGCCACTGTCTGCGAACTTCTGGAAATCACTGCATCAGCAAGCAAAACCAGCTGCGTCTCGCAAACGATGGCACAATGCATGCGGGGTCATCTCAACTGCTTTAGCAACCTTTTTGGTGATTACGGACTAGTTCTGAGTTTCAAACATAAATGCCATGTCGTATTAGAAGTCAAATGGGATGCACATTGAAGAACACAATCTCTGCCCACATTACTGAAGATGCAGTCAGTTACAATCCTGCTACTTTAGGATGGCATGACACCCTTTAGGGGTTAAAGTGTAACAGTATGCAAGGCCCTCAATTACCCCAGAGCAAGAGCTAACTGAACACAAACCCACAGGACCCTGCAGGGACGAACAGAAGCGTCCTTCAGTTACACAACAGGACAGCAGAGGTAGTGGGCTCATTACATGCTTCCTCCTGACCTCCCTTCCCTTGCACCTTTTCCTGGGTTATGGCGCCACCTATTGGTACAGGCCAGGAAATTAGAGGTTGGAAAAAAAATGAAACCGAGATTATTGCGAATTAGGAAAAGTGGAAGGTCCCAACAATCTCCAAAATCAGCTGAAAACCATGTCAGTTACAGCCATGGAGGGGTGGCTTAGTGGATCCACAGATCAAGCATTTAAACTGTACACGTTCAGGAAAAGCACAGATCACATTTCCCTGCTCAAAGTAGCTTTGGTAAAACTTCGATCTCTTGGATCTCAACTCCTCTCAGGAATATTTCACGGACTAGACTGCAGTTATAAATGGCCAACCGCACATCAATCCCAAGGTCAGGCGAAGAGCAAGGAGGGGATGAGGAAGGAGGAAAGGATTGACTGGAATGAGCATCAGGAACGAGAGCCCAGCACCAGAAACTCACGAAGCACAGGACAGTCAAAGCTTGCCACTGCCAGCAAACACCTGGACCCAGCTTTGGTCTTTACCTGGCTGTTCAAAAAACTCTGACCTCCTTTTTAAGTTTTTCAAAGAAATGGACTCTGAGTCTAAACAGGAGATGAGGACATGAAACACAAGAGGAATAGGTTAGGTACACCGCAGCCATCACCCCTGAACAGGGCTCTGTCCTCAACACTGGAGTTGGTCCCTGGGTGCTGCACTGCACCCTCGCACTGCTCCGAAGTAACCGTAATGGGTCAAATGCAGCAAATGAATTATCCCATGAAGTCCCATAAAGCAGATCTTAGTTAATCTCAATAGGAAATGAGGACCTTTGTAGACAGCAACAGTGTGTTTACCTGTAGGAGCATTAACACCCTATCTCATTATTAACAGATTAGAAAAAGATAGCAAAATAGAAAAACTTTCGTGAACAATCTGTGTTCAAAACAAGGACAGAATTCCTTTTCCAGCATGATGAAAAGTGTAGCTCTCTCAGACAGGCTAATCCTCATAACCAGTCTCTCTTGGCAGAGGTTTTTAAACTCAGTTCTGAGGACCCGCTGTGCATGCTGGTTTTATTCCAACCACAATTGCAATCCCAGAATTAAAAAAGCAGTTATTTCTCTGAGTTAGCCCCTTTTTCAGTCTAGAAAACTGTTTCAATCTCTGAAACCATATTGCTAGAAATGGCAACACATTCCATGATGTTAAAACACCCAATGTTCATACAGTGTTTATTTTGCGATATTTCAAGCAAGCAAGCAAGCAAGCAAGCAACATTAAGGTGGCAGTAAGTTTCAACAGATCAATTTCATGACAGTGGTGAATCAATAAGATGATCAGGTTTCAGACCACAGATGTTTAAAATCTTTCCAAATGTTTTTCTTCAAACAAATTAAACAGTGAACATGTTTGAATAATTACAATATGCTTAGTTTTTGAATTTTTTTTTTTACCTAATAAATGGTTAGTTAATTAGTGAGCACGTGTGTAAAACTTAGAAGACAATTGATTCTTCTATTGCAAGAGTTACAATTTGTCCCCTTTTCATGCAATTAAAAAAAACTATTTGCAATACAGTATTGTTTGAATAAGGAGCTGGTCAGGGCATGCACAGCCCTTTCTGACATAAAACGGTAAATTCTCCCAATAATCACAAACAGCGCCATTGGGCAAAATGAGCAACTCATAAAAATTGTGAGATTGCAATTGTGATTGGAACAAAAACCTGTGGACACAATGGGTCCATGCGACAGAGTTTGGGAATCACAGCGGCATTCAAGATAATTTGTGTTGGTTTGGCACAAGTTTTGACGAGCTGAAACGTTTTCCCAAAAGTTGAGGGAATGTTGTTACAACTTTAGTGTTGCCATTCTCCACGTTTTCTACTCTCACTGCAAGACGCTGGTTTGTCGGCTTGAGCCAGTGACGGCGAGCATAATGATTAGCCAATCAGACAGAGCTAAACATTATTGAGCTTGTCACAGCAGAGATTCTGCCGCTGTCTCAGACGGCCTAAACGACAGCTCATTCTGGATGAAACGCAACCTCCAGCTCCAAACTCTTGGAAAGGTATCAACCTTCATGGTGCTCATCCAGTCACTGCAGACAGATGGAACACTAAACTCTGTGGATCAGAACACAGAACACTGCAATGCTTCATTACCTTTGTTTCGCAAAGTTACAGAGTCTTCACTGAAACCACCATTCATGTCTTTAGATGCTGTGTCCTATAAAAGGTACAAGACAGAGTCAGTCAAGTTCAGTGTACTAAATATACACACCAGTGTTCTACTCTTTTATATAAAAGTGCACAGCAGCAGTACAGCCTTTAACACAGAGCACACAAACCAGTGTTACACACCTTAATATACAGCACACAACCATATTGCACACTTTCCTATACAGCACACGCTTGTATTACAGAGATCACTATACACGCCAACACTGAAAAACACTCAATCTCCTATAGGGCCAGTATGACTGATTTTATTAATAATCTCAAAACTGTACAACAGTGGGCCGAGGCAATTAAAGCAGCCACCTGGTGCAGTTGTCACACTATATTTATAAACCCTGTACCTTAGATCATGCAAAGGACTAGTTTCACAAACGCAGATGAAGCCTGAGTCTAGGCCACATTTAATTGTAAATCAATATCCTCCACACAAAGCTGACTTTATCTCAGGACTAAACTTGATCCCTGTCTGGGATACTCTTCGGAGATGTGTACAAGCCAAAGAATTCAAATTAAAGAGGCATAATCATTTAAACAGAATGTTGAATCATTAGCTCAGAACCCTGATTCATATCATTAGTAATAGAGATCTTTCCTTCCACAATTTTTTTTACAGTTTTTTTTTTAACAAACAATTGGTAGCAGCCAACTTTATTAATCAGCTGCCAAACAACATCTCTACCAGTTGAATTAGGTGTACTTTGTAAGGGTGGGAGTGATCGGGCAGATCATCGGAAACAGGATGGCAGACCACTGTTCCACTGGAATAAACAGGAAGTACTCACGTCGACGAGCTTTCTACTGGACTCTTGCGTTTTCGTGGTGATGTCCACAGAAGGCTGTGGAGTGAACTCCTGGCAGGTGTTGACACACTTGTCGGGCGAACCTACAAGCGTGGGATCCATAGTGGTGAGATTGATGGTCTTATGGCTTTTAAAGGGTAGGGAAGGCTGGTCTCCGCCCCAGGCTGATTGATGCAGAACGACGAAATAAATAAAAAACGGTAATATAAGCACCAGCATTGGCACTGACAGGGACTAGTGCGAACGACGTTTACGGCGGACCTGAGCTCAAACGGCATTTGTCTTGGATTCAAATACCTTTCAGCGCTTGACAGATCTTGCCTGATGCATTTGAAGCCAGCCTTGAGGAGAAGCTGAACAGAGTTTATACTCTTTGGGATAACACAATTTGTACCAATGCGCCAGGAAAGCTTAGTCAAAAGCAGAAATGCAATTTGAATCCCTAACAAGTACGGTTTGAACTCCGCTCTGACAAGGGCGCACAGCGACATATGAGGAAGCCGGAGCGACAGCGGTTATTGGATTAGAGCGGAAATGCCAGACAGACCACCTTCCCATTGTCATGCAACTACACATTAGCACACATTGCTTCAGCAATACTACACCTTAGCACGCAAGGCATTAGCACGCTACACATTAGCACCCTCTATATTAGCAAACAACACCGTAGTATGCCACTCTATACCTACGCCTGAGCAGACACCCGCCCACATTCCCAATGATGTAACCACACTAATGCCCCAGGTACTATGCAGAGTCCCAAATAGCACAGAATTTCTGTCAAATGTTCGCCATTTAAGATAGATAAAAATGAAATTGTAATGGATTTTTTTTTTTTTTTTTTAAGTAGACCAGTGAAAACCAATCATTAAAGGGCCAGTGTGGGTGTAGTTTTCCATTTTATCTTGGCAAAATTACATCTGATTCAACCAGTTTACAAATCGGGGTCTTCAAAGAAGACATCAAATTATAATCAGGTGTATTAATGCCAGGGTATTTATTAAAAACCCAAACTCACACCAGCCCTCCTTAAATAAGAATGGACTACCCGGCTCTACAAGGGCAGTTGGATGGCCACATTGGCAGAAATGATGGCCTTGCTGGTTAAAAAAAAAAAAAAAAAACAGCAAACAAACCACATCTCAACGCTCTTAAACACCCGCGACTCATACAGGTTAGAAAAACACGTTAATATAGCAGGTGTGGACAGACATTCACCAGCCAATGAAAAGCAGAACAATGAAACAGCCAATACAGGAAGACGGGCTCATAACAGACTAAGCCGATCCCCTCAATCAAATTTGGTCCTTGCATCCAAATCCAACCCTGTTTTTCTTTTCACCAAGGTAACGGACTCAACAATTACAGTTACTGACTGTAAAAGGGACTTGATTGTCCCCGTTTTATACAGTATTTTACAATGGTCCCTTGACCAATAGTGAAATGTGCCAGTCAACTCTGAAGTAAAACAAAGAAAAACTCTTCCAGCTTGAAGCCACAGGACAAACATACCCAGCAGTCCATAAGTATTTGGACAAGGACCCAATTTTGACTTTCTGCCTCTGCTGGATTTGAAAACTATTAATATGAGGTTCAGGCAGAGGCTGTAAGAAATCCATGGCGTGCGAAACTAGCAATGTCACTAGTTTTATAATTTCACAGTCCAAATACTCATGCAAACCGCACTATAAAACATTACAGATTATCTATAAACTGTCTCTAAACTGTTTAGTTCTTTAAATGCTTAAATCCCCAAGCTTCACTTCTGGTTAGAGTTCCAAGATAGAGTTGCGACAACTCAAGAATAGGAGCCATTTAGTTTCCATCATGCCGAACAAAGCTATTGCGCACAATAGAAATCTTTGAATTTTTTTGTTCTTTTTCTCAGAAGGCAAACAAGAAAAATAGTTATTTCAGGGTAAAAAAACAACAAACAGCAAAGCAATGAAATCGACAGCATCGACAAGGGAAAATGTTTGGACGTAAAAAAACGGGGGGGGGGGGGGGGGGGGAAGGAGAGATCGCAGAACCAGAGTGGTGCAATATATTTCGATCTATTCTACAAAAGTATTCGTTCAAATTTGAGGCAGTTTCTCTCAGTGTGAAAGTATAGTCTGTTTAAACACGATTTTTTCCACCTTCATTTAAAATAACAATAAATTGGCTTCTTTTATGTCTATTACACAATCATTTGACGCAGAACTTTTACAAGCATGAAACATAAGCAATAGGAATAGCCTGACTAACTAGTTTCATAAGTTCTACTGTGGACAAAAACATTTCTTCCAAAGGATAGGGCCATCTGATGATCACATGATGAGCAAATTAAATTGCAGGTGGTTTCAAGTTGATCTCGTTCTGTTCTCATTTTAGGGGCCCCCAAAAAAGGGGGCGTGGCCCATGTTAACCCTCTGGTCACAGTTTGAGACCATTTTCATTGGTTATAACCAATGATCTAATAAGGATACAAATTTCACTCTTTCAGGATATATTCACTCTGTTTGATAGTCTGCAAAAAACCTTTTAATATAGTGATTAACCCTTTGAGTGCTTTACAATTAACCCCTAAACATTGAACTTTGGTGCCAAACATGTCGATTTCAAATGAAATATTATGCAAGTATCCTTAGAATGTCCCCTTTGCCATTTACATTGTTGAGAGTATACCTGACAGAGTTTCAAATGAAGGTAAAAACATCTTTCCATCTTCATCCAATTTGGAGAAATATTAACCCCCTTTCAGCTAATTACTGAAACGGTGCACTTTTTGACCCTCATTTTGACCATGTGGGCCTGTTTTGATTTTCAAAAAGTTGGCCTCAAATGAAAGCTTATTCAAAGAACTTCAAAAAGCAACACAAACAAACTTGGAACAAGTTTGGCACCTGATTACGATGGAAACTTAATGGCTCCATGTGTCATGTGACCTGGTTTTCCTTGAACCATCATGTTGCAACTTTAATGTGGGCTGGATCAGAGCTCGCTCTAGTGGCTGTTTCATGGGTCTGAGAGCAGTGGTTCCACAACCTCTCAGAGTACCCCAGCTCAGAAACGAGCCATTTCATGTGTCCCAACTGATATAACCAATCAAGTGCTAATTTGGGTTTGGGTGACTCGAGAAGAGGCGAGGGGACCTCCATCATAGAGGCCATTTGCCCTGGAAGCAGTGCAGCACTGGCGAGGCACATGGGCGGCGGGGGTCATGTGACTTACTGTTCCTGCCATGGCGGCGGATGTCCATGACGAGGCAACCTTTCTGTAGCGCGGCCTCCAGGCTGTCCTTCCACTGGTCATAGCTCATCTCGGACACCTTCCTGCCGCTCACCGCCAAAACCTCATCCCCCGTACTCAGCTGAAACAGCTCCGCAGGACTGCCTGTGTGATCACAATGGGTCAGAACCGGTCCCAACCAGTCTGAACGGTTAAACTGCTCAAAACCAGTCAAAACTGGTCAGAACAGTTAAAATCAGTCAGAACCGGTGAACTGGTCACAACAAGTTAGAACCAAAAGGACTCAGTCGAGACGCACCCTGAAAGCTGTGACATGATAGAATAATCATTGACGTAAAATCAGTCTGGTTTCACCAACTTTTACCAAAGGCTGTGAGTGGAGTCCTACCTTCCTGAATGAATTTGATAAACGCTCCGGTCGAGTCCCAGTCAGCTTGGAAGCCAAAATCACGGCCGCTGTTTGGTTTCTGGTTTAGACTGATCCTCATGTCACAGAAAACATCCTGTAGAGAGAGAGCCAAACCTGATCATACCAAAACCTGGAAGAAAGGGTTTGCTGGCAAATTCTCAACATGACAGGTGTCTATTCCCAAGAAAATGAGTACACAAGGCAATAATACACTCAGTGTTAACCGCAGCAACACTTCACACTGCAAAAAGCATTAGAAGGTGTTTTAGCTTTAAAATAAAGCTTCAGAGTTGCATTTTATTATGAAAAATTTTGACTTGTTTTCATTTCCTGCATATCTGACAACAGAAAAATTCTCACCTTCGGCAAATATTTGTGTCATTTCCATCCTCTTTAGCAAATAACGCAACAAAATGAGGATTATACGTTTCTAGGCAAAACTGAATTTCTTCTCGTAAGGACCTTTGGGCCAGGTCTAAGTCCTCATTCTTTGTAGCGATGCAGACCACTCGTGACAGAACAGTGAACAATGATAACGAGAGGCAGTAGCCTGGTAAAACCAGACTCTACTACTTCACTTTGCTTCATACACAGAGTCTGGACAGTCGTCATTGACAAGTGTTTACTTCCTGGTGGGTGGGCGCATGTCTGAAGTATAAAATCATTGGTGTACCCGTAAACCAACCGCAACGATCGGCTTGCCGTTTGCCCTCCCCAGTTTCTCGGCCACTAACGGCAAAAGCTGATAAATCAAACTTTTTCCGAAACCTGTAGGAGTAGGGCAGCGGGCTACAACATCGCTTCCATTCAAAAAACTAATCAACCATTCATCTTGTCGTGGCTTTAAGTCGCCAATCTAGGGGATTTCCTCCACGACAAAGCGAATAGCCTCCCATGCATCTATGTCCCTCGCCATTTTGGAGACTAAAATTTCAAACTCGGCGCGGTGGCTACGTCATGGCTCACGGCCACGCCTTCTGTTGGTTGATTGGTCAAGGGCAGCTGGGGTCTTTGCTGCCGAGCTGAACTAGGCAGAGCTCTTTGTGATCAGACGAAGTGGCGAAGCGAAATGAAATTGAGCGGAAGTCTGTAGGCTGGCGGAGTCAGGCTACAGAGGCAGTAGCAGTCCTTCAGTAAAGCAAGGCTCCTCACCTGTGTGTCTTCGCTCATCGGCGCGCTGTCAGGGCTGGACTCAGGTTTAGGTTTGGGGGTGACTGCGCTGGGAGGGGGTGTGGGGGTCCCACCTTCCTTCGACTCTTCCTCATCTCCCTCCTCCTCCTCCTCGCTGCTCTGCTCGGGGCTGGGCTCCGCCCGCTTCTCCTCCTCGGTCATGAACTGGCTGTAGCGACTCGGGGCGGCCGACTTCTTGGACAGCGACGATTCCCCATTAAAACGTTTGTGCGATTCGTTCGCCTGAGAATGGCAAAGACACAGCGTTTACGGACTGCAGTCCCAAATGAGCGCGGATCCTTCTCTCAAGTAGCAAAACATTTTGTTTCGGTCGCTTTTAGAACGAGTTGTTTCAGAATGACTAGTGCAAAACAGAATACGTATTCAGCAGGCATTTTCTCAGCACACATTTTTATTCAATGAAAACAACAATAAGAGAAAATGTAACAACGAACAAAAAACTGTGTAAAAGAAATCAATGACTCCAGATGATCTATCGCGGGAATTCCAGCAGTTTGGCACAACATCATTTGAACTTATTAAAATCGTAAATAGATCATTCAGCAGTGAGAGGGAAAGCAAAACTATAACTCTGTTCCCAGTAGGGCTACACAATATATGGAACCGCAGTTATCGCAAGAGCAATAAAAGTAACTGCCACTGTGAGGCAGACAGACGAGTTTGTTTATTTTCTTTTCAATGACACAAACCTAATGTGGTCATTTGAAATGCTTCCGGGAAGAAAAGTACGTTTTGAAGTCCTCTAATTACCAGCGAGGTTGGACAGCCTCCATCGCCTGATTAGCTTACCTTAAATCAATTCCCGTGTACTTTGCCTGACTTGCAATCAAGCCGTTTATTCAGCCAACTGATTGATCAAAACCAAAATGTGGCCGATAATGATTAAGAAGTGATAATGAGAAGCAGACGGACCTAACCAGGCTGCTGTATGAGATTTAAAGAATGTTAATTATCTGAATAAATTGCAGACCTCTGAATTCCACCACTCGTAGAATTTTTACACATCATTAAAAGGATTTCTTAAAAACAATTTTAGAATGGTCTTGGTTTTTAAGCGTTTCAAAACATACACAAAGTGGAAAACATTCTGAGAAGCACCTTGAACGTGAAAGGGAGAGAAAATAAATTTTTGCATTGCGCGCAAGAGACAAATACAGCACAGACTTGGCAAATAAGTTCAGACGAATCTGTGGCGCAAATTTGTTGCATTTTTCTTTTTTTTGATAATTGAACAAGATTAATTTAAAATAAAATAATTCATAGCTCTTGATTTTGGTTACTTTAGAGCGTCTAATAGCAGTGAAGGTGGAAAACATTTTGTTTAAGCGTATCGAACCTCACGTAAATTGTTAACGCATTTGCACGCAGTGCAGCAGAATGTGAAACAACAAATAACCTAACAGATTCAGGCAAATGTGAATTCAGATGTCAGCTATTTATTCAGATTACTGACACACAATCGAACACAGCAGCCTGGTTAGGTCTGTCTGCTTCTCATCATCTCTTCTTAATCATTACTGGCCACATTTTGGTTTTGACCACTCAGTTGGCTGAATAAACGGCTCGATTGCAAGTCAAGCAAAGTACAAGGGAATTGATTTAAGGTAAGCTAATTAGGCCAAGGCGATGGAGGCTGTCCAACCTCGCTGGTAATTAGCGGACCTCAAAAAACCTCGCAGTTTTCTTCCCAGAAGCATTTGAAATGACCGCATTAAGTATGTGTCATAGAAAATGTAATAAGCAAGCTTGTCTGACTGCCTCATAGTGGCAGTTACTTTTATTGCGCTTGCGATAACCGCAATTCCGTATATCGTGCAGCCCTAGTTCCCGGTGAAATGCAATACAGTAGGTTTTCAACACAACCCAAACAAAGCACACCCAATTCCAGCACCATAACTAACTGATAAGCAGCAGCAAGAAAATGTAAAATTTGAGGAGAACCAGAGAGACAATGTATCTCTTCAGAAGCAGGACTGGGCAGCCATACATTTAGGAGGGCTTACTGCACACACACCTGCGCACAAACATACACCGTCCACACCAGAGTGCGCACATACACACTCAAGGGTTTAAAAAGAGATGCCACTCACCGCAAAAGTCCGGGGTAGAGAGGCCAGGCGTGTGGACTGGGTGCCGAAGGGCCGAGGCGCGACCACCGATGTGAGGCGCAAGCTGTCCGACCGCTGGTAGCTCCGGGGAAGCGAGGCGGACAGTGCGGCCGAAATCGGTTTAATTTCCACGGAAGTGTGTTTGTTGGAAGAGCCGGAGTCCTGCTCTGCGGCCGGCCTGCTGAAGGGAAAGCGAGACTCGGGGGCTCTGGTCGGCGGGGAAGGGGAGGTTCGTTCCGCCTTGCTCACGGCGGTAGTGGCAATTTGGGTGGAGCCAGAGTATTTAGTGGGGGCGGGAGCAAAAGGAGGAGTTGGGGACGAGATGGGGCGGGTGACAGCAAAAGGAGGAGTGGGGGACGAGACGGGGCGAGTGACGGCAGAAGGAGGGGTGGGGGACGAGACGGGGCGAGTGACGGCAGAAGGAGGGGTGGGGGACGAGACGGGGCGAGTGACGGCAGAAGGAGGGGTGGGGGACGAGACGGGGCGAGTGACGGCAGAAGGAGGGGTGGGGGACGAGACGGGGCGAGTGACGGCAGAAGGAGGGGTGGGGGACGAGAAGGGGCGGGTGACAGCAAAAGGAGGAGTGGGGGACGAGACGGGACGAGTGACGGCAGAAGGAGGAGTGGGGGACGAGACGGGACGAGTGACGGCAGAAGTAGGGGTGGGGGACACAGGAGGACGAGGGGTGGGGGACACAGCAGGAGGGGGAGTGGGAGTGGACGGGGTGGGGGAGGTGGAGTTTTTCGGGGTGCTGGCGGCGTGGTCTGGCTCCTGGGCGCTGGCTGGACCACCCCACGCTGCTGCGGAGGCAGTTCTGGTTTTTGCGGGTGACTGAGCCCGGCCCCTCGAGACCATGGAGGGAGCGCTGTTCCAGTCGTCGGGCTCCGCGGAGGGCGTGGCGGGGGAGGCGGGGCGGTTCTGGGTAGAGAACAGGCTGCCTGTGGTGTAGCTGCGCTCCATCGGCCTGCGGGGGGCAGCCAGCGCCGGGACGTCCTCACTGGATGAATACTGTGAGTGGCTGCTGTTACGGGTGGGCGAGGCATGGAGCCGAGGCCCTCTGGAGAAGGACAGGGTGGAGGAGTGAGTGAGTGAGTGAGTGAGTGAGTGAGATCCAGTCAAATCACATAACCACACACATGCATGCAGTACCAAATACATGCCAACGATTCACAGAACAATAAACAGAATACATTATATGTCGCTGATAAAATAAATGCGTGGTTTCATTCCGATAAATTAACCATTTAAAAACACACCGGGGTTATTCCATACCAAATGAACCAGGGCCTCAAGAGGGTCCAACTCCGATTAGGCAAATTTTTTTCTCTGAACAAACCTTAGGGTGTCAGACGAAGTAATCAGCCTAATATCTCGAATCGTTTTTGAATGGGAGTCATTTTAATTAACGTGTTGCAAACTTAAAAAAAAAAGAAAAAAAAAATTATATATATATACACACACACACACACACACACACACACATAGTTAATGGTGAAAGAGTAGAGTTATTAATATTTGTACCAAATATTACAAAGAGGTGTATCTTTAAGTGGACAAAATTTCATTGAGCTGTCTAACCATCTACGAGGTCAACTGCCGCCCTGAATGTTCAGGTACCGCATGAGTTTTTTTTTTAACACTGATTTTCAATCACTTATTGGTTAAATGTTAATTTTATGTTATACTGCTTCTGCATGTAGTTAGTTACCCAAACACGATATATCTATTTGATATTTGGGTCTCGGTATAAAGCTGACCACAGTGAGCCATCAAGATGTGGGGGGAAAAAAATTTCATTCAACCTAAATCTTTCGGAGCAATATTGATGCCAGATTCTGAAGCCAGGGCAAAAATTAACAATAGTAGCTTTCTATCTTTTTTAGGAAAGATTTTAAATGCTTCCAAAAATGCTCAGGAGCCAATGTCGTGATTCATGAGTGCTCAAAAACGAGGGCGACACCCCAATTTAAAATGGCTCTCGCACAAAAACCGTTTGAGATATTGAGCTGAAACTTGGGATTCCCATGTTTGACACCCCAAGGTATTTTTAGAAAAAAAAAATTGGCCAAATAGGAGACGGACCCTTGAGACCTTTTCTGAAAATTTCTTCAATGAGCCAGTGGTTTATTCCATGCCAAGTCAACCAGGACGAATTTTGAAAAAGATCAGATGTAGTACTATCTGAGAGATGAATGTGTGCTAAATTTTAGGACAATCTCAGCAATAGTTTCAAAGATACAGCTACCTGAACATTTCAGTTATTTTTTTGTTTTTCAAAAATCTGACTTTTGTTCATGTTCAAACGAGCATATGCAGCATTCTATTAAAGCTACAGAGTTGAGATTATCTTATAATCAGCAACTTTAATTAGCAACTTTTGCTAAATTTTCCATTTCTACCATGGAAATAGGCCCATATTTTATCCATGTTTGTCCAGAGAGCTCCAAAAATGGAAAGAGAGACAAATATCAGAAATTGTTTCCAAACAGCCATGCTGCAGGAGAGTGCCTAACAATTTAGAACTGATACCATTCCTTTAGTTTTGCCTGATGTATCTTAACACTTCCATGGTGTTAAAAGCGTGGAAATTATAATACCTCATCCATAGTGTGCATTCAAAATAACATACTTTTTAGATTTTTTGGAAAAAGACCTCTAGTCAATCTACCAAAACCACAGGATGACAGTTAAAGGCAGTCTTGAGATTTTTACATTATGTTCCTATACATGTGAAGATCATTTGTTGCAAATTTCACTGTAAGTATCAAACTAGCTCTAAAGCAAACTGTCAGAAAACACACACACACACACACACACACACATACACACAACCTTTCGTCCTGCATCTCCTTGAATGTTCTGGACCTGCGGGGGCTGCCAGGGGCACTGGTGAGCTGCTCGATCTGCTCGCGCTCTTCTTTCTTCTTTACAATAGTAGAGTTCACAGTCCGCCGACGGCTCTTCCATTTACTCAGGTCCTGTGGAGGGGAAGGTTTCCATGGTGACCACGGGAGGAGACAGTTTACTCCAAATACCTGAATGCAACCTAAAAAAAACTGAGTGGCAATTTCTTGAGGGAAGCAGTGTCTAGGATGTGCAGATGTGAAACTGATCAGCTTATTTAATCCTTGAAGTCTCTGATATTTTGACTGGTCACCTGTTTAATTAGCCGCCTGTGTTCCTCTGCAGTGCATGCAAGGCCAGCTCAGACATGTTACTCAAGCCTGACTCTGTCCACATGAAGCTAATCGTTATCAAAAAATACATCCAGTTTCAGCTTTCCATTTGTAGTAACAGACCTCGGAGGAGAACCCACAACCTCACCAGATGCTGAAAAACTACCTCCCCTAGCACTAGAAGCTGAACAAACAACCACACCTATTTACTTTTGTATTTATTTAGCTATTTTACTCCTTTTATGGTTGTATGCATCAGTGTTTGAGTTGTATTTCTCTTTTGATTCACTGCTGGCTGTGAGGCAAACTGCCCCTCTGGGATAATAAACTTTGACCTTCACCTCCTAGCACTGGAAAACTGCTCAAAAACTGTGTCCGCACCCCCCACCACCACCATGAATGGTTGCCATGGTCCTAGTATAACTCACATCCTGCCATTGGTCCTCGGTCTCCTTTGCCTGATCCCGTAATTTCTGAAGCTCCTCGTAGCGAATCTGTCTCATAACTTCTGGATCTGCGGGAATATCGCTCATTGACTTGCTCCTGTAAAACCAGAGAGAACCCATAATCAAACACGAGTGCACAAGCGTAACACGCAACGCAGCTGGTGTTTTCAACCTGCAGATTTAGGGAAAAAATTCACCAGCGGATTTTTGCACAACAGTGAAGGGCTCAACCTGTTATGGATGTGCACATATTCTATGTTCTATGAGTTGAGGCCATGATATCCAAATGCCAGTCCCGAGCAACATAACTGCCGGTCCAAAGCAACGTAGCATGCTGGTCCCAATCAACATAGCTGCCGGTTCCAATCGACATAGCCGGTCCTAAGCAACACAGCTGCCGGTCCCTAGCAACACAGCTGCCGGTCGCCAGCTGGTCTCGAGCAATAAAGCTGCCTGTGCCTAGCAACGTAGCAGGCAGTGCAAAGTACCATAGCAGTTAGTCCCACAAAAAGGAACATAGCCGCCAGTCCCCTGAGATGTAGACCCCGGCAATGTAGCTTCCTGTTCTTCGCAACACAGCCGCCAATCCCTGGCAACATAGCCTCTGCTCCCTGGCAACATAGCTGCCAATCCTCATCAACAGTCATGGAAATTGCAACACAAAAAGCGAGCCAATTCGCAAATCAGCAAGCTATTTCGCACACTAGACCAAGATTAAGCAGGAACATTTCCCGATCAAATTAGCGGGCCATTTGCGTCTTCACTGCAAAATAGCCAGCTAATTTGAAACTTCATTATAATGAAGACACACCAATAGATAAAGGTCCACAGCAGTTCGTCAAGACGAAATTAGACAAGATTCTGAACTGCCAGTCCACAGGCTGAAAAACTTTGGAACACCTCAGCCTTAGAACCCTTGAGTATATGACAGAGTACCCGCAAAATAAACACTATGCAAAATAAAGCCTGATGATTTTAACCACGACCTGGTTTTACACCTTCTACACACTACAGACATAAGAAGGTGCCCACAATATATTTTTTCAAAGGTGACTGCATGCAAAACAACAGCAAAATACCCTCTCAAGAACCTTTGGCAGGCAAGTCAACTAAACGGTGATGGAGACCAATATTCAAAATTTTGCTGATGCTGTGGTAAAACAAAATAAAGATAAAATATTCATCTCAAAAGTATAAGCCTGATTCTATATGCAATGAGCACGATCGCTAAATTTGTTACCAAAAACAATTTGTACAACCATTTTTCCTGTCACCAAATGCATAAAAAAGACATGCAAGATGAAGGACAAGAGAGTCTGAATTGGTTTCAGCACAAAAAGCAGGGCAAAAACATTTTATAAACTGAATCAGGTTAGAACACAGCAGGCACTGGGGCACAGCCGAGTCTGTCATAGCTGCACTGGAACAGGTAAAGCAAGTTAGAGGAGGATGACTCGACAAGCGGTGGCGTTTTTGTCCTCGTCAGCTTACCTCTGAGCAGAGCTCCCTGTGTGGAGCAACACAACCACAAACCAGCCTTTGGATCCCAAAGAAAAGCTCCAGGGTGGAGATTTTCCTTTGTATTCGAGACACTAAAATTTCCATACCCTGAGCAGCCCAGGACATTCATCACTGAATAGATGGTGCATTTTCTGGGCAGAACAATGCAAGGCTGGTGTTACCATTTCCACATTGAGAAACATTCATTCCCACACCCCTCCCTTTAATACATGCATTACATTGCCTCTACATGGCCTCTCTGACCATACAAGGATGACCTAAAAGAGCTTCACAAAAGGCGAATTAGCAGCAAACGTGTTAGCAGCTAGCAGCAGGTGAGCGAATACATCTGCGAGCAGCAGGACAAGCGGCTGCGCGGAGGCCAAGCGCAAACGTGCGGCGATCCTGGGCCAACCGGACATCAACTCACCCGTCAAAGCGGTACCGATTCCGCAGCAGTCTAGGAGACCAATGAGAACCGAAGACAGGCCAGGTTACATTGAGGCAGGGCACCTTCTCGATTGGCACTCCCTCTCTCCCCATTTCCATCTCTCCATCCCTCCCTCCATAATCAACATCCCTCTAATTCGCTCACCCATCTGCTCATCCCAATCTGCATCAGTCCGTTTCTTCAACTCTCCCCATGTCTCCCTTCATTTCACCACAGGTTAAGACCAGACCGCATTATTAAGGGCAGAATTCCCAGCATGTGGCAGGGAGCCCAGGATTTGTACCCCTTGACACAGCTCAAGGTCAACTCCAGGTGAGCAAACCGCACTGAGCAGAGCGAAACTCCAGGCGAGCTACAGCTTTCAGTGTCACTCAAACTTCCTCACCTTCTGCACACCACTGGGTCCCTGAGCAGTGTAGTGTTGATGATTAAAAAAAAAAAAAAATCTAAGTGGAAATTAAAATTGGCCAGAGGTATGACACTAGAATTCTCTCAGATGTATAACTAAAGGACTCCATCAATCTTTATGGGGGGGGGGGGCACCCACTTGGAGGAATAGCTGATATTAGATTAATAAGATAAGATTCACTCCCTATTGAGCCAGGGAAGTAGTGGCATCATTAGCTATCGAGATCCAAGTTTATCCCACAATGCACTGCCTGTTACACTCAGCAATTGTACTGCCATTCCCCACATTGCAACAGTATATCCAGCATTAGCTGGTGAGGCCGCCACCGGGGGGGGGGGGGTAAAGATTGAACGGGGCACATTCACTGTTATTACCATGGAAACCAATAAATAAAATGGGCAGCCAGTAATTTTACCTCCATCAAAGGAGAATTCTAACCACCAGAAGAATGTGCCATGGTCAGCCAGAAAGTGGTTGACATCCAGTTTTATTGTTCGTTTTGGTTTTGTGAGGCACTGATACAAATTACAGATGAGTGTGAATGTTATGTTTGGACATAACTATCCAGCATTACTGTAAGCCCCCATTCTGACTTCACTGCTCAGCAGACTTTCCAACCTTCTGTGAATTGCAGATTGGAAAAATTTAAGACTTGGCTCATAGGTGACAGAATTAAGCTCGAGGGAGTGAAGAACCACAGTTTCTGGTGAAAAGGCCTAATGACGAGATTCATTTAAGCCATGACTGCAGACAATACGGCCCTCAAAGAATGGAGTTAACCCTGCAGACACCGCGGGCCTCCAGGACTGAAGTTAAAACTACAAAAACACTCCCTCCAGGACCGGAGTTAAATCTGCTGACAACCCAAGTTTAACCACCTGGAATGTAGGCGAGAGGAAAAATTTCCCCCAAAAACGTCAGGACACATTCCGCACACTTTTAATCTGTTTGCTTTTATTAGTCACAAGTTCCATCTCAGGTCATGTCACTGGCAAAATTCAACTTTACTCCCCCAAACACTCGCTTTCATTCATCAATGACTTCTTATCTAGCTGTAAAAGAGTTCATGAAATAGTCGCAGCCAGTTAATACTAAATAAAAGGCCGACATTCGACAGCCTCTCCTTTACCGCACAAGTGTGCACTCCTGCAGACCATAGTGAGCTCTCCATCCCACATCCTAGATTCCGAGATCATTATCCTAATACCTGCGTACTGTACTCAAGCGACCAACTAATTGCTTAAAGCAAACATCACGAGGCGAGGTCTGGAGGAAGCAGACTACATTCCAATAGCTACAGGCCTGTCCTATAAATACTTATACAAATAGCAGCACATTTTCTGCACTCGTACTAGACCACTAATCAATAAAACAAACATCACAGGGTCAACGCGTGGGTCCTCTGCATATCATGTGGGACCCTCCCAGTAAGTATTTACTGCAAATTTGAAGTACTTCAAAAATTTCATATTTTTGATGACATAAGCATTTTCACAAGAACAGAAACACACTAAATTTTCAACATTAAACTTCCAAAACCATCATGTGCAGTGCCACTTGCAGGCAATTTATGGCAATCCATGGGTCAAGACTAACATTACTGCTGAACAAACGAACTTCAACCTCATGTTGGAATAAAACAAAAAAGTATCACCCACTGAGGGAGCATTCAGATCTGCATGAAAATGGACTGAAATTAGTTTCCTTTACTAGTAATAATTACTATTACTAATGAATAAATAATCCATTTGTATAAATCATGGCAGAGCAGTTCAGTTGTACTATAAGCAAGGCCGGAACCCAAGAGCGCCTGATATGGTGAGCGGAGTACGGTCTGTAACCGATGACTCAGATAGCTACCGCTCTCAACCGCTCAACCAACAGTCTCTTCTTGTGTCGGATTCGACTCGCTTCCCGGATCGACTTCATCTTCTCAAGATCGTCCTGGCTGCAGGAGGAGGGCACAGACGGTCCGGACATTGGCCTCGCCCCTTTAGGAAGCCCCGCCTCTATTTTCCTCTGCAACATGTCATCCTTTTTGGGATGGCCCGCCCCTCTCTTTTCCTCATCAGCAGGCGTCCGCTCCTCCTCACGGTGGGACGGGGGGCAGGGCTGGCAGAGCAGCCGAGAGCGGAGATTATCGGGCAGAGCGGACGGCTCAGGGAGAGGCACGGCGGTGTAGGCATCAGGCGCTCCAGACAGGGGCCGGTCTCCGCGGCGGAGGTTAGTCTTCCTGAAGACCACATCGTCTCTCAGGACGTCCGGGAGCGCGGGCTCACCCGGGCGGGGCTGGGTGACGATGGTGTGCATGTGGGACTCGGAGAAAGTTCGGACTGGAGCGTCGCCTCTCCTGCCCTCCGTGTCGCGGCTCGTGGAGGACAGGTCCATGCAGCTGTGGAAGGTTCCGATTCGCCGGGCGAACATGTCGTCGGTCTCCAGGTCGGGGAGCACCTCAGATGGGGGGATGGGGACGGGGAGGGGGGGTCCTTGGGAACGGACCAGCCGGGGGCTGGCAGCCGGGTCAAATTTACGGAAGGGCATGAGCCGTGAGAGGACAGCGAGAGGGGGAGGGGAGACTGACATCTGAGAGAGAGGACTGCAGGGAGAGAGAGAGAGAGAGAAAGGGAGCGAGAGAGAGCGAGAGAGAGACAGAGGAAAGACAGAGGACAGAAAAGTGCTTTAAACACCAAAAGCAGCAGAACCCAAAAGCTGTGCAGCAGGGCACTCAAACCCGAGTCTCGGAGGGCCACAGTCTCACTGGCTCTTGTGGTTTAGGCCTTAAGGCGGTTTTATACTCCCGAGTAATCTACATAACAAACAAGCTTTGCGTTTTGAGCGGCGTACTCGAACGGGCTACGCACGTGGTGCAGGTCGCGCAAGCCACATAATCAGATTTCTGGTATAATTTAAATTTTTATGAATTGCTTTTCATGAGTTATTGTGCATTGATAGTGAATTACAGTCTTTGGTTAAAGTATTATTGTCTTTGTCCAGCTGCTAAATAAATCACTCAAAATTTGTTTTTTAAAATTTGTTGAAGGACCAACATCTCATGTCAAATTACCTGAAAACTGAGTGTTGTCTGTGCAATGTACTTTTGAATTTTTGAGATGGTAAACACCTATGGGGACATGGTTTGCAACCTTTGCATACTCTGCACATCTCGCTGCACCCCTATGCAGAGTCATTTTGTGAAACAGCCTTTAGATGCAGGGAGCAGAGACTCCTCAGCCAATCAGGGCCCTAAATTAAGCCCTGAAGCACAGGAGCACGTCATGCCCCAGCAGACACAGCGGCCCTCCGAGAGCAGAGTACGAGATTCTCACAGGGGAAAGAGGACATAATGGGCTTCATTCCAGCTCTGAAATGAACTCCGAACACTTTCTTCAGACTGAAAGCATTTCACTGTCAAGCTTAGCATGACTTGTAGCACAAACATGCAGACAGTATACGCACTGAGATATGCACTCCGAGAGGTCTATAAGTATGTGGACGGAGGTAAATTTAAAAGGCTGTAATTTCTACACACAACTTCAAGCTGACAGAAAGAACTTACTTGGGTCAATGAAGTGACATTGTCCGAGTGCACTACTTTGGTTTAAAATCATTTTAAAAGATTCAGAGTAAGCATCATTTTATTCTATAAAAGCTGTTTCATTTGAACATATGCCAGTTTATCATATAAAATGATATACATTATGTTTTGCCATCGCAAACCCTCTAATTGTCAGGTGGTGCAACTGTCCAAGCAAGTTAGCACTGTGAGAAAAGTATTAAGGCAAGTATATACTCCCAAAGCACTGCGAGAAAAGTATTAAGGCAAGTATATACTCCCAAATACATTTATATCTTTCATTCATAAAAATGTAGTACTAGCATCATATGAAAAACGACTAAATACAGAATTAAAGTGATGGCTCATTTACATTAATTATGCTAATTAGGTCAAGAGATGGCTACCCCAATCTGGAGCTTGATCAAGTACCTCAGACAGGATATCTCTAAAACTTTTTATTACTTTAATCTCAAATTTTCACAGATATTTTATAACTATATAGAGCATGTTCTGATCAGAGGGTTTTCAGTAATAAAATTCCTGTGAAAAAATATGGGCATGCGTGTTTTTTTTTTTTACTTCATTGAGTACCCAATTACCACAAAATCTAGAGTTACACAAATTATTTCTTCAAAATGCCTTGATCAGTCCATAGACATGCATCTGGGGAACTTATATTCCAAGTTTCACAATGATTGCATAAGAGAAAGAGGAGAAATGGTATTTGAAGCATTGCTTGGCAGGTCAAAATCAACATTAAGAAATCGACAAAAAACAACAGATGTCCATATTTTTTGATAGTCCTATCAAGTACACACGCTATGAACTTACTGAAGGTCATTTGATGAAAATGTCAAAAGCAATTTTTTTTCAAAAAAAAAAGCCTATTTTGGGAGTGTATACCTACCTTAAACATGTAATTTAAAATATAAATTAATATAATCTTAATATGGGGGCATAATTTTATATTGAAAACCTTTCAAATAAACAAAGTTTAATGGATTAATTGTTCTTAAATTGTTTGGAAAACCAAAATACCCGCCCTACGATAAAGAATCCATAAGTTCCTTTTATAATACCCAGCACAATTACAAAATAGTAATGTTTAGGCAGAGTAGACACTCTCAGGTATACGTACAAAAAAATAAAAAATATAAAAATCACTAAGTGGAAAAATAAAAAAAATAAAAAAAAGAGGGAAGTGTGTTTCTTCCCCCCCTCCCCCCCTGCTCGCCCAGAAACTTGGTTGCGCCACCTGACATTTTTTGGCTGGTTTACAGTCCAAAACTGTACTAAAACCCTGTAAATGCAGTGCAACCATTAAGACTTGTTTGTTTAAACACACTCGTCCAACTTCAAATAAATGTATTCTGTACATTTTTAAAGATTTAATAAAAAAAACATTTTTAGAAGGCTTGTCACTGACCCACATATATATGGACTGAACACACACTTTTGCCGTCCAAATACCACAATAAGCGAATATTGGAACAGTAAAATGTATAGTATTATTAAATCTATGGCAATAATACTCCCCTATTATTCTTGCTTGATAGAGAAAGGAATCTAATAGTTAGGAGTATAAACAAGGACAGGTGAACAGTAATTGTTCCATTAGTAATAGTTATTCATTGTATTGCTAGTGCACTTCATTCACGCTATAAATGTTGACTTGCATTGTAAATGAGTGTTGAGAAAGCGCTTCATAACTGCAGTCTTATTAATGTTATTAGAGAGAGGTTTTCCCGCCCATTCACTAGCATGCTGCAGTATTGACCTTTGACCCTTTGGGGTTTCTGGGTGGGTGGAGCCGCCAGGAGCACGCACATGACTAGGGAGTGTGTCAGACCGGTAGGGGGTGCGTGAGCAAGGCACGAGCCAGGGGTCGATGACGTCATACTCCGCGTCCTCAGACGAGGAATCGGACGCCGTTTGGCTAAAGGGGGGGCAGGCGTTTGAGAGGGGCAGGAAAGAAAGGGAGGAGGAAAAATGATTGAGACAGAGAGAGAGGGAAAGAGAGAGAGAAATAAGCTGTGTCCTCAGTCTTCACAAAGAGAAAACGCATTAAGATACGATCAACAAACAGAAAGAGAGAGAATGTTCTAGGAATGTTGAAACATAGCTGCATCAGAATATGGAGCATCCAGAGTGAACATACAACAGAATAGGAGGCAAAAAACCAGAGGTGAAAGGTCACAGACCAGGGCACCATTTTGTTCCTTTCCCAAGCTCCTGTCTCACAGAAAATGGACACTTTGCACCACTGCAGCACAATCCAGCTTCAGAGGGTAGAAGTCCTCCCAAAAAATGCTCCAAATTCCGGGATGTGCTCGCAAGAGTTAGGCAACCCTGCTCTCGAAGAGCCAGACCCTCCATGTTTTACATGCCTCGCTTCAGAAACACACCCGTTTCAAACAACTGCCTTGTTACTAAGCCCTTGACAAGCTACAGTCGTTTGAATCAGAAGTGAGTGCAGTGTGACATGTAAAAGATGCAGGGTCATGGTTTCCCTCTGCTTGTGCTTTAGCCAGGAGTGAAGAAACGCAGGGCAGCTGTTGGACCAGTGGACCTTGCACCTCAGCTCAGCAGTACACGGTAGAGTTTTTGCAAATATTGACATGCCCCACTTCCCCACTGGACAGACCTGAAACCCTGGATCTTTCGGTACCACGGCCGGCGCCGAGTCCCGACCCGGATGCTTTGCGCGTGAGGACCCTCCTCAGCCATCCAAAATTCTGGCAGGAACTTCTCACACAGGACACCGGCGGAGGACCGCAGCCCCACCCTCCGCAGGTACAGGTCGTCCTGCACGGGGTCCGCGTACCCATACTCCGAGTCTGTGTCAGAGTCAGAGGCCAGGAACAGCGGCTCTTGCTTTGGGACGTCCAACCCCCCAGAGGGAGGGGGAGGGGGTGTTGGTCCACTGCTCGAGACACGGCAGGACCGTCAGCGCAATAAAATGTCTACACACACATGCGCACACAGCTCGAGGGCACAGAGCTCTTGCTCATGCACCACACAGGCCATCCACTAGAGGGTGCACTCATGGTGAGCAAACAGCTCCAGGCAACCCCTAAACACAACACACGGGGCATGTTTTGGGCCAAACAGCGCAATATAAAATTACATTTTTACATTACATTACATTACTTTTTCCACAGGCAGGTTTTTATTTTGTTAAATGGAAATTAAATGATAAAATACATGACCAACAAATATAAAACAAAATAAAAACAAATTATAAAAGATACATTAGAAATGTTAAATCAAAAACAAGAACAAGAACAAAACCAGTCCAGGCAGCCATCCACACATGCTGGTCTTAAGAGGCGATCAGTAGTGGTAGGTCTTTAGTCCAGATGAGTAACTGAAACACAGGCACATCTGTTACAGGCTTCTGACCTGGGGCAGGGTGCAGCAGGGTGGGCTGTGCTAGAGACAGTCGCAAGTGAACAGGGGGTCGCCGGGAGAACCCTTCTGGCATCCAGGGGATCAACAGGCACGGCGAAATTTGGTGGTGTGGCAGAGGTGGGGCTTCGGAACCTCCGGCTGGCGAGGTCATCCAGGACCAGGTCTGGGTCCGGTCGGTCGGCGTCGGAGTCCGAGTCAGTCTCGATTCGGAGCGGCGACGGTGGAGGGGTCGAGTGAGACGGGGTGCCGTTCAGAGGGTGGGAGGGATCAGTATCCGAACCGCGTCCACTGAGCCGCAGCATTCGCAAGAATAACACACTCATAAAAACCAACAACATGCACAGGAGAGCCAATGACACCCTCTCAGAAACCAACAACATCCACAGGAGAACCAATGACACCCTCCCAGAAACCAACATCATCCACAGGAGAACCAAGTAAATCAAGAGTAAAACCAACATCATCTGCTCAAAAACCAACACGATTGGCTGAAAAACCACAACATCCACAGGAAAACCAACATAATCCTCACAAAAAACCAAAAGCACCTACATAATAAAAACCAACATAAGCACATAGACCAACTACACCAGCATAAAAAACAACACCATCTGCACAAAAAAACAACACTTGCACTATTTGAGGTTCAAGAGAATCTGAAACCTAACTCGTCTGCCATACTGCTACACCCATTTAGAAGAGAGGTAAAATGTTTCAGTGTGATGCCTGAGAAGTTTATGTCCTACAGATGCAGTATGAAAAGTTTCATCAAACTTTATCTGCATTTGTGGCTATAGTTCATTGAAGTAGATGTCTTCGGGTGAAAAAAGGTCAATGGTCTCGAAATGGCCATTTTTCAGAAATTGACAAACCTGTCATTTACTGAGACATATTGTATACCATTTACATTCCAAATTCAAGCTCTTTAGCTATATTAGAAAGGTGTAAAACTGAATACTACAGTTTTTCAATATGACCACCCTGCCACGCTCACTTTTGGGGGATGGGGGGGCTGAAATGCTATCTCAAGGTAGTTTATGCGCTTTGCAAAGCAAGTTTTATCAAATTTAATTGATATTTGTGACCGCTACAGGTCAAGGGTCTAATTGTTAACTTACATTACATTACATTACAGGTACTTAGCAGATGCTCTTATCCAGAGCGACGTACAAAAGTGCATAAGAACAGTACAAAAGTGCAGACCTCCAAGGAGACAAGTAAAAGTGCTAACAGTAAGTGACAGAACACGTTCCATTGTTACAGATCTAGACTATTAACAACTAATGACAGACAAGACGACAACAACTGACAAGAGAGTTTACACCATCTTAACTCTGCTGTCAACGAGTTAAACACAATCCATGTGAAAACCAACGACATCAGCACAAATAAGCATCTGCAAAAAAAAAAAAGAAAAAAAAAAAAAAAACCAACTTCATCCGAGCAGGACCAGAGGAGGACAGACAGACTTTACCTGGTGAAAGTGCCGTCCTCCTCAGTATACATGGGGCTGGCCCAGCTCCGCCGGTTATCCTCATTACGCTCGGCGCGTTTCTTCCGCAGCGGCGCCGGCACGTAGGTGGACACTGGCTTGTCCTTGCTGGGCAGGAACTGGTTAAACTGCACGGCAGCTTTGGGCTCCACCACCAGCGAGCGGCGGTACTGAAGCGTTCCCTCCTTGCTCTCCGACATCCTGAAGCCCAGATCTGCTTCAGCGTCGCTCCAACAGCCTGATTGGGGGGGGGGGGGGGGGGGAGAGTGGGGGGGTGCGGGTGGGTGTATGTGTCAATCATTAATTCTGCTGATTTTATTCGGTGATCATTTGCTAAAGCACATGACGAGGGAACATCATCTGGTATCAATCTTCAAGTCAATGAACAAAAATATTCCCGTAAATCAGAGAAAGGAAAATTTGGTTCTTAGGTAAAGGTGCATTTTGTTTTATTACATCTTGCAGATGCTTAAAATCTGTCATTTTGCTTTCATTTATCATGACGTATTCTTCGATATGAAAAGAAGAATTTGCAATTTTTCAAAAACCTGACGTGATGATACACAAATTTTTAGGGCAAATTTGAAATCAGCGCCTTCGTATTTAATAAAATCGACACAGTTTATCAAATCAGCAGAGAAGGAGTTTCAAAATGCAGGGCGGTGTAAGTGAAATCAGCTCGCTGAGTTCACAAGTTAAGGTAAAACATGGCAGGACCGTCATTTTCTGTACTCCGGAACATCCACTTCAGAGTAAAAAAGAGCAAACACCAAGACCCTCAAAATGGCAAATGGGGTTTAAAAAAAGACCCTAAAAATGACATGAAATGACTCTCAGGGGGGACATTCTGAGTCAACTCGGCGAGATTAAGGGAGGTCAGATACAGTTGCATTTTTGGAATTTTTCCCTCAATGGAAATTTTCAATAAATCACTACCAAGTTGGAAATTGAGCGAGATTACACTTTCATATGTCGATATCTCCTGAAGTACATGTCCTAGAGTCATCAGATTTTCAGTTGTTGTTCAGAGGTTTCGGTTGGATGAACAGAATGCAGCAACTTCAGGCAGTCAAGCCTCAATTTTTTGTTTAAGACCTCTCAAATTCAGGACTTATTCAAAAACAGCAAATAAAGTGGATTTTCAAAAATTGGGAGAAATATTAATTCACAGGATATATGTGATCAATTTTATTGCGAGAATAACATCTGAATGACAGTACCAATGCTTAGAAAGCTTTCATATGTTAGTAGAAATGGGAGTTATGGCCAATCAAAGTCGACACAGGAAAAAAGTAATTCATTTCCAGTCGGCCATAGAGACATCATGAATCATGGGTAGGCTGATGAAATTTAGCATAGTAAGGAACTTCTGAACATCTCCTGAAAATTTGAAGAGTCCAGTACATATACTTCAAGAGATATGGACATCTGAAAGTGGCATCCCGTTCAATTACCAACTTGCGAGAGATTTATTAAAAATATCTACTGGGCAGAAAATAATGAATGTCGTCAGAATTTCAGCTATAAATTGGTAGATATCAGTTTCAGATGCCAAAGATGATTCCTACAAAGTTTCAGCTGATTCCAAGATGGTCGAGCAACCACCTGAGCTGACACGGAATAACCCCAGGAAAAAATGGCAGAAGCCACTCGCCTACAAAGGGGAATGAATGCGCTACCTGCTGGCCCGTAACATGCCATGGTAGAACGGATGCATCGCAAATGCAACACATTGTCACAGCAAATCAAACTGATTGAGGTAACAGGTCACATGACAATGTCGTTATATAGCCAAACTTACAGCCAATTTCACTATATGGGGCCAAATCGCCCTGGAGCAATGTGCAGTTAAGGGCCTTGCTCGAGGTCCCACCTGCTGCCCTGATCTTACTATGGAAACAGGGTTGAACCATCGATCTTCAGGGACCTTGTCAGGCCCCTAAGAAACAAGGACACAGGACACGCAGAAGCCAGGGTGCGGGGGTGGCATAAATAGCTGGGAATTTGAGTGCACTAGTTCGCAGGTCGGTGTGGAATGCTCAAGAATTTCTCAGGAAGACACTAATAAGAAGTGTCTCATGACTAACAGGACATTGCGTCTGTCAGATAGTCTCAAGTGCACTGGGTACAGAACGCACCACTGGCAAAAACAAGTTTCATTACCAGGGGCAAGAATTTCTCCTGTGTGGTTTTGAGCAAGTGAGAGTGAGAGTGTGTTACCCTGTGTGTGTTTTTGGTCTTTTACAGCACTGTAATTGGATGGAATATAAAGAATGCAGTTATATAGTGCCATCCAGAGCTGCAGATATACTTTCATTTAATATGCAAGTAGGCCACGATCCTACAGAAATTCTAACAAAAATATCACCTGGCCTCTGTTACATTTCAGCAAACAACCACAAGAGTGCACTGCCTGATTACAGCAGTCTTTCACAGCTCTGAGAAATGAAATTAGACACGCAGAAATTAGAGAATGTCTTTAAATTAGAGAACATCTCAAAAAAAGGCTAGAACACGACTTGACACCTGCTCCCAAAGACGCAAGTTAGATAAAAGGATTATATACATCACACAAGAACACAGAAAAAAAATCATCTTTGTACAACAGGGAGTGGCTTGAGGGCTTATAAGGTTGATACCAACCTCATAATGTGGATTATGTTCAACACATTATGCAACTGTGTTACAAGATATGTTGCATGTTGGCTGATATCGGGCCTGGAAATGAAAAGCAGCGCAGGGACGGAAAGACTGACGGAAGGACTGGCAAAAGTATGAAAAGGTACTCCTACACAATAATATGTAGCCATATACTAAATGTTGTCACAAAATACGGAACGGTTTAGGAGTTCTAGCCTGGAAAAGAAGCGTGATGAACTGATGGACGGATGGACAGGTGAACACACGGAAGGACAACATTCATTCCTATATCCCAAATAATAAAGCAACAATGTTTTTTAGAAACCCACCCAAACAGCAGATTTAATGAGGCCGAACAAAGCAGGTCACGAAATCTTCCGAGTGTCTGCTAACAGGTTAATGTAAACAGAGCACAGAGAGCATCCAGGCTTTTGCTGACGGTCAATAGGCCTCAGTACTGGGGCATTTGGCCCGCAAGTGAGGGTTTGAGGCCACATTCACATGCAGGTGTAAAGGCCCCCACACCATCATTACTGTCCTCTATTATGCAGTCTCAACTGACACCAACCTTCACTGCTGCCCTTTAGCGTGTTGTCTGAACAGACACTGAGTGTCCTTGAGTCCACAGAGTCCAAGCTGTCCAGCGAATCCTCTCTCCTGTGGCTCGACCGTAGCAGAAACGGCTCCTCTCGATCAGTGTACCAGCTGTCGCTGTAACCGCTGTCCCGCACGCAGACCCTGGGGGGCGCCGAATCGGTCAAAGCCTATGAAGGAAGAGAAGAATCAGACTGTAAGCTCTTTTAAACACTGAGGGGTAATTTAACTTCTATATCTGAGCAATCTGAGTTACTGAGGAACAGAGGGCAGCCAGCGAGCAGCATCTGTGGACCAACTCCAGTTCTAAAGCCAGAGCCTTGATCAGGGGCAATGGAAGGTGTGTTCCAACAGTGCACGTCTATGAGGGTAGGAGAACACGGGAGAACCCAAAGCAAACCCACACAAATGTGACGAGGACACGCAAACTCCACACAGAGGTGCTGCCCCTCGACCGTCTGTCAGACCGCCTCGTTTAAGAGCTGTTGCCCACGCGCAGGGTCTCTGAGCCCGCTGAACATGGAGACAGACACGCATGCAGACGGAAAGGCGCGCACAGAGACGACACGCGTGTACACAATCGCACAAATGGGCATAAACGCAAGCGCATACAGAGCACACAACCTCAGAACTTGTGCAACAGCAGAACCCGTTAATTAGTGGAGATTTTGGGCCAATCCCAATTCACCCCTCACCCCTCCCACTTGGCCCTAAATCTCAGTTTTGTGCATTCACATGTAGGGGTAAGGCGTCCCGCTTCTTAAGATAAATGTGGAGGGGTGAAGTGGCTCACCAAACCTCGCTAATCATCAACGAACCTTTCAGAAGCAACAACAGAAAACAACAAATACAAGCATTTTCTTAGTGAATAAATTATAATAACCATCGGATCATCTTAGTTTTAATGCCATTCCAATGTATTCAAGACCTTCTCTTTATAACAAACAAAAATTGTGCGTTTGCGTGCATCTGTTCGTGGCTGTAGCTTAACACTGAATGTTATAACTGAGTGTGTGAGCATGCGTGCGTGCATCTGCCGTTTTCTCCAGCTAAATTACAATAGCTATAACATTTTTTGAAGGCCGATTAGTGCATGACAGTGCAGGATTTTAACATGTTTATATCCTATATTTTCCTCCCACTGACAAATGAAATCCGAAATGTTACTTAATGCAAACTTTGAGCATATCTGAATTGGCTTGGGTCGGTCTTAACTTGGGCAGAGCAGTCATGTTTGGTTTGTACAAACTGGGTGTCAAAGTGCTGCATGAGATTTACCACAATCACACACAGGGCTGCTTATCCACACAGCCATCAAAAAGGAGACAGACTGCACACCAGCACCAGGGCTCTGTCACCACGGGGACTCGGCAGAGAGCACAGTGTCGCTTACCTTAGAAAGCGCAACACCAAGTAAGCCTTCGAATGCCTTCAGATTTAGGTGAGGTCCATTATAAATGGGGTCAGCCTGTGCCTTTCTGCCCAGCCAGTATATGGTTATTAAAACCTGGAGGAGATGGAACCATAAGGAAAAAAAAATTAGCGTATTTTAATACACTAGTATATTTTCTGTGCCTGTAGTTGAAGCTGCTTCTTGAATCTCGTGGGACAGAGGTGTGTAACCCAGGCTAAGCTCAGTCTGGGACGGGAGTTGGCCGTCTCCATTACTGCTTACAATGTTTACTGCTACAAGGCAACCGGATCGTGCTGGAGACTTTCAACAGCAGATTCCAGTGGAAAGTTATTTACATGTTTTTCCCTTTGATTCCTTCCTGGTCCTCCCCTGCAGCCAGTCAGCACTGTAATTAAAACAGAGGCTCAGGACTTGAACAGAGACTCTCTCTGGTGCAGCAGCATTAGGGTGGGGGCATTGAGTAAAGCCTGTAGCTTTGCATGCAGCACTGTTTGTGTTTGTAACTACTAGTGCTTTCCTGCGCTCGCTCACCCTCTGACTGTCAGCTTGTTAGAGCTTTCGCAAGTCTGAGGTTCATTTTTGCCCACAACTATGCTGAAAAATTGTCATTATCGAGCTGAATAAGCATCTTCCCGTGTGGTTTTAAAAAACAAAAACACACAACTACTCAAGTTTTATTTATAGTATCAGAGTTGTAGACTATCAGCCAATCAGATTGCGTTACATCATCCTCATGCTTACAGAGGAACAACTGGAAAGTGGTCAGAGCAGGAGTGTGTGGACAGAACACAAATGAACAAGAGAGCAGAAGACAAATAAAATAAAAATAAACACACACTCGCGTGTACGCACACATACGCCCCTGCGCCCACTTCTAAAACCACTGATTCAGAAACAAAAGACAGAGAAACAAAATAAACATGCCCGTATAGTGTATACACAGACACACACACACACACAAAAACAAATTTAGAAATGACACAGAGCAACTGAGAAAAAAAAACCCACAGATGCACTCAGACTTACATTCTTCAGTCTCCTGTTTGTTTCCTCTGGTCTGTAAAAAAGAGCAGAGGAGGGTAAGTGGTTACTGAGCATGCTCAAACCCCACAGCCTGTCATTATCACCGCCTGCAGTAACGGCTGCTGCACAAGTTACACCCCTGGAGGTGAAAACTGAAAAATTTCGAAACAATATTAAGATACTGTTAAGTGTTTCTACCAAGCCTTTGGCCAGAGCTCATGCAATCACAGCTTTTGCGTCAACCTGTTTTAAATAGTGACTAACCCAGTCAGTACACGGCCTATTAGGGGGTCACATGGGCCAGTCACAGAAATGCACACATTGTCCGATTTTCATCCAAATAAACAAGATCTTTATGATATTACAGGAGCAGAACAGTTATTCTTTATTCTGACAAACTCTGCCACTTCAAAGTAAATATAAAACAAATCCTTGTGTATTCAAATTATCTAATCCAGCTCCAAACTGGACCCTGTAGCTCCTCCTGCAGCCCCCATCACCCATAAACTCAAGAGCAACTCTCTCAGGGAGTCAGGATCTGCCCAATGTTGCTCTCTAGCAGCTAGTTTCTCTCCACCATAAGGAATTTTTCCCAGTCCACAGCGCCCTCTAGCACCTCTTGCCATTGGTCTGACATCAGTTTAGTACTTACCGATGAAGTCTTTTTATGAAAAGCGCTACACAAATAACACTGAACTGAATGTTCGACATGAACAATAAACTATTTTTATTAAGCTTTTATTTAACCAGGAATCCCCCCCCCCCCCCGCCGTTGTGATCCAAATCACCTTTTCAACAGGTAACTGTGGCAACCCTGAACGGCACAGATAAGGCCATCAAACGGCAGCTCTGGCATGGAAATAGTGTATTAGCCACTGGCTTGATAAAGGGCTCTCATTTTGGTTCGGGTTACAGTTTGTTTATAGTAGGTAGTAAATACCAATACCATGAATGGACAGTCGGTCCTTGAAAGGAGAAAAGAAGCTACAGATAAATCCGATGCCCATCAGACCTTTGACTTGGCAAACGCTGCTGAAAACCTCGCCGCAAGGACTCCCTGATAACAAAAATCATCCGCTTATTGATCTCGGCGGTTGGAAACGCTTCAGGAATTCCTCTCACTATCAGAACTGGCAGTAGATTTATTGGTCAAAGCGTGCTTTGCAAACACATGGAATGTCTTTAGCTTGCAGTGACCCAAAGAGTTTGTATGCATCCCGAGACAAACCAGGAGCAGCTAGAAGGGGGGAAAAAGCTCCTTCTTTGGCGGAGTTGGTGCGGTGATTGACAGCAGCTGCTGCAGCCATTGGATGGTAAACATCCCAGAGCCCGGCAGGACACATCACTGTGCAGCCCCTGTAACCGGACTCCTGGCCCTGAGCGGCTCCAGTGACGGGGGGGGGCTGGCATGGGGCTGCCTGTTCCCATCCAAAAAGGGCCAGTGTGGGAGCAGGTCATGGCTTGAGCTCAGCAGTACGGTGCCTGATTCCAATTACATAGGTTTTGATTTTGAAAGACGATCCTGATCAAGACTCTTAGGGCCAGGCTAAAACCCAGTCCTGCGCCAGTAACAGCCCTTCTCAGAGGAGACTGGAAACACGAGACAGTAATTCCACTGAGTCAGTGAGCGCGCGTGTGCGTGTTCCTGCAGTGTCCCTGCGTTTCTATGTGATGCGCTGCACAGGGAAAAGTCCAATGCTATCTCACTGAGCACCTGTCCACAGTGTCGGGCCCCGCCAACACACTGTACTTCCGCTGTCGTGAGAAACACCCGCACGGGACCAGAGATCGCAAACCATCATGCTCCACATCACTGACACCTGCCCATTGACTTCCCTTTGGCTTTGTGAGCAGCTCATCCAAACTTCACCCAATGTGTCTGCAAAGTGTTACTCTGCTGCCCAAATGGCAGGCTGGCTAAACATACCACAAAGAGTGACCTCAAACAAACATGTATGGACTGATTTTATTGAGGTGGGGAACAAAACTGACTTTGTATTTTCTCATTAAAAGTTACAGACTTCAAATACAGAACAGGGTATGAAATGACTTAAATTAGTCAAGTGTAGTTCTGCTAAGTGAACGCCGTCAGACACGGGGACCAAAAAAATAAGCATCAAAAGCGAAGGCTGATTTTGGCCAAAGGCTTGAAACAAGTTGCAGAAAACTGCACCAGTACCCGAACCGAAATAATGTTTCCCGCCCAAAACATGGGCGAGAACTAAACCAGCAGAGCTATTGAACCTCCACTGTCTGCCCCACGGGGTTCCCCAACACAGTGGTACACGGAACAAAACACCAGCCTTCTGCACGTGGAGCAAGTCTATCAAACCAAAAGTGTAATGGGTGCGATGCTAGTGAGTGTTGCTAACATGGCAGCTATGGGTTTTTAGAAAGTAGACTGAGGATCATCAACAGTAACCAAGGATCTTTTAACGGCTAAGCGTTGCTAACATTGCAGACACGGGTCTTTAGCACATTGCAGACATCACTTGCCATGCATTTATGGTTGTTATCACATGGACAGAGCGTCGCTAACAGGGCAGCTATGGGGCTTCAGCAAAACACTGAAGCCGTGTGTCAAAGGCGTATAGACTAAGGGTTAACAGATTTACTTCAGTATATGAACGGAATGTAGCCAACAGCCAGCCATGGTCTTCCGCTCGCACATTTACCGTGACTTACAGGGGCAGCCATGTGCTAAATGTGAAAGAGTATTCAGCCGTGGCTCCGTAAAACGTGGAATGAGCGTTGCAAACAGCGCAGGGGCTAATCCACAGATTTATGGGCCCCATAAAAATGGGGACAAAAACACCACTGCTTTCTGGAACAAAGTCTGCATTTATGGCGCTGCTGGAAAAAGGGCATTTTTAGCAACAATCTGAAATGAGCACTATTACCTAACAACCTCTATTGGGGGCAGTTACAGCCCAAGGTCTCTGGAGGAGAAAATTGCAAAAAGATCGTTTACAGCATCTCAAACAAGCCAGCAGGTACAATGATTCTATTCAATTCAATTTTTAATTTTTTTTATTTCATGATAAACTAAATAGTTCCATTTACATACAATTTTCCATATGTTCATAACAGTGACTTTGTTTGCTCAGGTGGAGGAGACATTTAATCTCGCGCATATAAAATTGAGAAGCGCTGCAATAGCATACATAAGCGAATTCAGTGTTCATGCCAAAAGAGCATAGAGTTAAAGAGCACGTAACGTACAGATTAATTACGTTCTCAGAGCCTGGACACTTAGGCCAAACTGATCAGCGCTAATGGAGCTCCGTGCTAATTTCACAGTGATCAGGAACGATATTTACACAAATGCATTCAGTTCCAATATTCAGACTTTATTATATGGACAACTGCATCATACCAACATGACTTAATCCGGACAACAAAACTCACAGGTGTTATAACTGAAGACAGTTGCACACAGACATGCACGGAAACCCGACACATCTGTAGAATAACCAACAGCATAAGATTGAAATCGCAGTGCTAGTGACAGTCAACCAAGTCATCACAAATCCACGAGGACATTTGTTTACATCATCCACGCAATTTGGATTTGCTTTTTTGCTCACAGTATGGTGGGTCATCACATCAGCAAAAATTCAGTGTAACGTTTCAAATAGAGCTGTGTCTTCCCGTGACCTTTCAGTACAGAGGTCAGGAAAAAAAAAAGTTCCATTTCATATTTATCCAAAGTTATGTGCAGCACAATTTTGCGTACCAACACCCTCACTCTCCAAAGTTCTAAGGCCGTTTGCATTATCAAACACGGGTCACAAGGACGGGCTTTATCCTCCCGATCGCTCGCGGCAGTTTGCCGTTGGCCAGCTGATGATTTCCCCCGACACTCTCAACAAAAGGCCCCTTACACCACAGCCCACGCCAGAAAATGCGAAGTGTGACTCATCGACGCATGGAACATTCCGGGTTTCTGTCTGCCTGCTCCAAACAGACAAATCGATTCTCTCAGGAAATCTCCCTCAGAGCTGTTGAGTCCAGGAGTTGGACAGTAAAAGTCCAGCTGCCAGACGTTTCTGACAGCCAGTAATTTAAACAGCCGATTTCACCAATTCGTTCGACCTCATAGGTTTACAAGTGTCCAGAATCAGTGAATCTGGACCAAAACACCAGCATTAATTATTCATTCTGAACTAAGACTTAACAACTATGCCCTAGAGCTGGGACAGACTAGCCTTTGCCAGGAGTGCCCAGTCTCTTGAAAGGGTCAGTGAGGTAGCAGGTTTCTGTTTTAGCCTGGCACTATGAACAGAAGCACAGCGTTTCGAAAATGGAACGAACGCATATGAAAAGCTGTCTGTGTGGAGTTACAAGAACAGCCTGTTCTAGCAGTGGACTGGAGTGACAGGTGTCTTCAATGACAAAGTTATGACATCCATACATTCTTTCCTGCTGACGGATGGGAGTTTTCATACGCCCCATGAGAATAAGAGGATTCTTCAGTGATCACACGCACCTGAGAATGGCTTCTGACGTCCGGATGCCAATCCCGAGCCGATCCCAAATTCATAAAACCCTGACCTGCCCACTCCATGAATCACTGCCTGAGTTTCACAGAGATTCACAAATTACGCCCCTATCCTCTTACACAATACAGGGTACAATCAGGCACAGCCTACATCTTTCATATCAAATAGTCAAGCCAGACAAAAGAGATCAGTCTCATATACATAAATCATGTCAATTCTCTAGACCGTTTTCATAACTTCATACTCTGTTAGCACAATGTTGTCATTTTTGTGTGCTGACTTGCATCAAGGACTTTTTTTGAAAATTGGACTTTCATATTGAAATGAAGGTGCTAATGTTGTTTTACTTAGTGGCTGAAATAAAACACCCCTGCCTGGATCCTTTTCATATCTGATGTGTGATCTACACTTCTGCTTGCCCCGAGAGATAAAGCACCCATAATACACTGCTACCTGTGCTGAGGGAAGGCAGCAGGAGATTACCCACGATGCCCTGGCCCGGGGGCAGAAACCCTGCCAACTAATACTTACCCGACGCACCTGCATCCATTGCACAACACGCATGCCTCTTAACAAACGGCGATGCAGCGCGTGCAGTCAATACCTTACGCTACAGCATTCCGGCGACAGAACGAGGAACCGCTCGCACGGCTGTATGAAACTGAGCCCAGGAAGAGAGCCGCAGGTGACACGAATGAGTGAGTAATGCTGTACAGGCTGGAAAACCACCCAGACCGCATTCCTGCTCGGCCAATCCACCCACCTGCCCATAACCATACCTGTGCCTCCTGTACACTGTGAAATAAAGAACCCGTTTCTCATTTCAACACATTTTTATTTGCCAGTTCAACTTGCAAGTGCAGATTTTTTAAACAAAACTGATGACGATGGAATGTTGATGTGTCAACTTATAACATGATGGGGCATCTGAGAGGCTCATAACAAAGACATTTACCTTTAGTCGGGTGTTCAAAAGCCAACCACATCATTACTGGCTATTGCCAGAGGTCTGTATGGGTGAGACAACAATAGTCTTAGACTCTATAGGTTTAAAGCCAGTTCAAATTCATCAGTCTCATTTCTCTAAAGCGGCCGCTCCTAGTCGGCCAGATGCACTTAGCTGTATGAGCAAATTGTACGCCGACTACGTTATCCTCTGACAGTGTGTGCAGTATGTGATTGTCAGTGGAGCTGGATAGTGTGAAGAAGCGAGATCAAGTCATCACGTAAGTCTGTGGAGTCAGGTTGCGCGGCGTCTACCTCCTGAGTCGATGGGAGCAGGTCGCAGCGGCAGATTAAACAGTCGGAGGGAAAACCCCTCAAAAACATGATGAAATCTGAGAGGATGCAACCATATTCAGCGACAAACTGGTTACCTCCCAGTTAAATATAGCCTATTCATACAGGGCTTCCAAACAATGCCAAACAAAGCCAAATGTGATGACTGAATGGATAAGTCCATCCCTCACCACCAACCAATTGAGCGAACATAAAATGACAAATTCAGTATTTTCCCATCCTGCTGCACAGCTAGAAATGGAAATTAGACCTTGGCTGAATTTCTGGCTGAAAACTGGAGAACTATGAAATGATCTGGGGTCATCACAACCATGTTTCCCAATGATGCTGGTCAGAGGGGCAGTTATGCATCCATGATAAAAGGCTTACTGCTGAAATTGCTCTTCTGTCAGAAAAGTCAAAGGACTGCTGACAGAATCCATTCAGCACATATATATAAAAAAATGGTGATAAATATCAGTGTCCTTGGTACAATGGCGACCATCATTTGAATGAGTATCGCTGGGACTGTGCCTGTTCAATATTCTCTGTGCAACTTCACTCCAAAACAATAAAACAAATATTCATGCGCAAAACAGTTTTTTAAAAAATTAATTTATAGAACTAGGCCCCACACACACACACACACACACACACACACACACACACACACACACACAGACTCAATCATCAGCTCAGGTAGTGTAGCATGCCTTTCGAGCATCCTTTTGCTTTAGTGCTTATTTGTAACTTACTGGTGTTCGCACAGATGTTCTCCACTTTTGCAAGTCACTGTATTAAAGACTCATCCATCAAGTAACTGATGTGTACCTGAAGGTCATGTAGATGGCTTGTGTACATGACTCCATTTGCGTCAAACAATTCTCAGACACTCCAAAAATTGCTCAATATATGACAACGAGCAGCGAAACTTAGCCTCGCACCACCCGGATGATTTCGACCGATCCCAGCACACAGAGACTGGCAGAGCAAGCCAAGCTACCTGTTGCCATTGATTCATCATTATTTGGGTTGCGAAACCCTAGCAATTACACTGGACGTGCGTCAGTGTTTGCACGGAAGTCTAACACAGGAGACGCGGTTCTTCCGCTTCAGTGGCTCTGGTCGCGTCGACACGTTCCCGCACTTGCAATGCCACTCGCGAGAACAGTCACGCGCCGCACAAATCCGCAAGTCAAATTTTATGAAAATGAAACTGATCGGGGTCCGTGCTGCCTGTGACAGGGCCGTTGTATGCAGAGCGGTGAGGCGGTATGAATCTGAGGACCCGCCCGGCTCTTATCGGACACGGCTGATTTTGCGCAAGCAATCAGAGCGACGGTGGCGCGTCCACTGGGTGGCCATTTATGGAAACGCTGCGTTGCCACGGCAGAGTGCTTGTTTCATCTCTCCTCGCAGTCGTGGTTTCACAATCTCACGGGCATCAGCACGAGCAGTTGTGAGCTATAACTGAACACCGTAACACACCATGCACACAGAGATTCACCCTAGAAGGGCCTGTCATTTCAATAATGCATATTCCAATATTCACACAAATTAGATTCGCAGCACTACAATGGTGATGTGGCCATTTGTAACAAGGGGTCCTAGACTTTTTACACTTTCAAAAAGCAAAGGCTCACTTTTGGAAAAAAATCTGTCGAATTCTGCCATTTTTAAGTCACTTCAAGACAATAAGCAATGCCACTGTGACCAGTTATAGTGTAATAAATTACCATTTAAGACAGGAGGTGGATGTACATCAGTTAAAATCTACTTTTCTATGGGACCACTAATGGCACAGCGTGTTGAAAGAGGAGATAAGAGCAGTGTAAAAGTGGAGAGATGATCATGGAAAAACCCTTTCAGCACAGCTGTCGCTTAAGGCAAACGATAGGTTAACAGATTTGCCAGCATTACTCAATATTCAAAACGGGCTTGTGCTGCCAATCCTTGACCAGATAAGAACAAATGGGAATCATGAGCATAGACTTCATCACTATCGGCTTGAGTATAAAATTCTCTCTCTGCATATTGGATAAATATATCACTTGCATAAAGTTAAGCCTTTCAGCTCAGGTAGACAATGCGACAGATGCACAAGCTCACATAAATATCGAGAAGATATACGGGGTAGAATTTGTCGGTCGTTCGTTTGTTTGTAAACACAACATTGCAAGTTTGCCCACAATAACCTCTGCCAGGAGGTGCGTTTGGTGCGTTCACTTGCGTCTGTGTGCGAGTTTGAGTGTGTTGGTTAGTGCCAGTGGGATTACTCAAAAACTGCTCAACGGATAACAAAATTTTTTGGGAAGTTGGACTGTATAAATGGGATGAGGTGATTAAATTTCTAGACTAATCCGGACACAGATCTGGATTCTGCAGCTGATTATACGTGCGAGAGGATCATGACCTGCTGGCAGAGGCATGCTCCCTCTGAGTACTGTCTAGTTTGAGCTGCGCTCTGTATATAGACACCATCTTCCTGTACAAAGCCTCGGTAGCTAGTCCAACTGTAATTTTACCTTGTTAGCTCGAGATTACTCAGTATAATGGTTCTAGACCAAGGCTGTATTTGACAATGCTGCTATACCAGTTCGTCAGAATGCTTCTCAGGCCAAACTTGGAAGAACACAATAACAAGGGTTATTTCCTCAAAACAAAGTAATTTGCATTGGTTGATTGTAGGACTTATTGTGCATGTACACTGCTTACATGTAAAGTTACAAAGCTAGCTATTAATTTCAAAATGCTCGCGTAAAGGAAATGCACACTTGCATACATAGCAATGTAACTAAGCTAACTGCCAACACTTGCCTATCCAACAGAAAGCAGGCATATTCTGTGTCCCTCTAAATTCTCATCATCTCCTCCAGTTTTTGCCACCAAGAAAACGCCAACCCCAGATTTACTCGAGATTTAGAACTGACTTTCTCCAATTGACATTTTGCCTCGCTAGATTTCTTTCTTCTGCGCCGTCGGTCGTTTTTATAGCTCCCTCTCTGAAACTTGGGTCACCTGCATACCGTTACTGGGAAGGGGCTACGCATCCACTATCCAAAAGTTTACCTCCCAGAAAAGTGCAGTGCAAAGTAAAAGAAAGAGAAAGATATACAGCAGATGACAAGATCTCTAGAGACACCCCAAATGGATACTCCCATGCACTCCATGTGAGTCACAAGCGATGACAGAGGATTCTCTTTTGTACGAGTTGATGTATTCTATGAGAATCCTACTCTCTGCACCTTTATGTCAGTGCTATACAGCACAACATTTGCGAGCCACTCTGCTCATAGATCAACAGGTCAACAAAAAAAGAATTTGAAAAGAACAAATATTACAAGTTCCCAGAAACAACATATTGGTGATTTCACACAATGTGTGCTTATAAATCCGTATTGACATGTACGAGAAGTGGAAACTGGGACAAAAATAAATAAACAAATAAAATTAGCATAGCATATAATTCAACAAACGAGGACAATCAAACCACCATTTTGGTCTCTAGTGCTGCAGGTTACCCATCTTTCTGACTTAACTAGAGAATCCTCACTGGTAAATTTGTCATTTATCTTGGGCTCTTTGGATTAAACTGAAACAGCAGAATAGATCACACGGAGGTCACTCTCCCCGGAGCGCTGTTAGGTCATGGGGTTCAGCCCATCAGATGCACTGATTCGGCTGTGGCACTGACTCTGGGCCCTGAACCACAAAACTGAGTGTCAGTCAAATATATAAATTATCATCTTAAAATCCCTTCGAAGGCATCAAGATGAAGCCAATGACTTACAAAATGTTTCCAGTATTCTGACGATTTGTGCCATCTTGTCGAAAAATTCTACCTTAATGCAGGGCAATCGTGAAGTCTTTGTTTTCACCTTAATGTTGCAATACAAATCAGCCTACAATAGCAACTTCGTTATTTGTTAGCTTGATATAACATATGCAGATGTTATGAGTTGGCCAAGTTTGATTTATAGACATCATACCGCAAACCATTATGGTCTAATTTTGGCATTTTCAGGAAAAGCCAGTGTCTACATGCAATTATTAGCCAATAAGTCAAAAAGCACACTGAATAAAAGTGTATTTAAGATTTTTTTAATCCAAGGGAAGAAACAAAGCCCAAGTTGGTAGGTTTGTGCGAATTTTGACAGGGAGCAGAAATTGACAACACCTGTCGGGTGGGAATGACAAGCAAGCTCGGGTCTGCACCAGACTAGGGTGCGTTTCCCGAAAGCACAGATGCCAACTTACACTGCTGGAATCATTGACCGAATGGACAAACTATGTAGGTTGGTAACATAGTTCGCAAATGTGCTTCAGGGAAATGCACCCCATGAGAAAGGTTAGGGATGGTTCACAGATTTTCAACCAGCATTGTATTATTACATTGCGGACAGTAAACGCTAATAAAGCAAATGATTAACTTTCAGCAACATTGCCTAGACTAAGAATTTTCTGTTAATTAGCCAAAAACTGTCCGCTGATGCATTTTAGGTCATTGGGTGCGCAGTTTCTGGCTCTGGGGCAGTAGAACGAAGTGCAGATTGTACTACAGCACTCTTACTATACTGCTGGATCCCAAATAGAAATTAGGAGAAGAAAAAACCTAAGCCAGCAGGGCAAAAATGTAGTCACTTGTAGAACACACTACAGGCCAAAAGTTGGGAAGCGAGATCAAATTTGCACAAAAAAGATAATAGTTTCATTGACTTATTTTCAACAAAATAAATATGATTATAATATAAAGAGTCACTTATAAGAATGCAATTTTACTCAAATGATCAGGCCCATATTACTAGGCCCATGGTCTTAGTGCCCACCGTGTTGCTATTGGCATCCGGTGGGCGGTAAACCATGACAAAGTGAATAATGCAAACTCTGATTTATTTTGTTACTTTTTCACTGAAGTTGTGACTCATGCAAATCTTCTAAACCCAAAAACTAACCCCCTCCTTCCTTCTGTCAACATTCATTCAGCAATGGTCTGGTAACATCAATGTACATACAGTACCTAAAGGTAAATAGAGGAAAATGGGGCATATCAATGAAAGAAATGCTAATCATGCAGTAAATACATCCCAAAATCCATAGATTTCATACAGGTTTTTCAGAAAGGTATTGTGAACAGAAACTTGAAGTTGCTTCCAAATTATTGACCTGTATTGGCCTTGCTTCCAAACTTCTGGCCTGTAGTGTAAGTGCAATAGCGACAGTGTTTTGTAACTAACGTGGTAGCGTTACAATATGAATTCATGCAATATGCGTTTTGATTTACGTCATCCTAACAGTTTAGCCGAACACTAGTCGCTGTCTGTGATGTCACAGTTGACATCACTTCCCTTGGCGGCATCATGTGACCCAGTAAGAATAGCCACGTTCATCATAAATGCATATTGATGGCCAATAAAAATAGATTTAAAATGGTAAAAAATAAAAAAATGTAAAAAATTAGGGAAAAAGTAGGATAGTTTGCCAACCAAGTAATCCACTTAATGTGAACATTATATGAGCGTTGGGCAAGGGTCAGTCATAATGCTAGAGCCATTGAACGCAATTCTCATCCGTAATTTCACCAATTCAAATAGTAATTGGATCACTCCTTAATCTAGGGGTAATAACGATCATAGATCCATGCTGCATTTCATCAATATCAAGACTCAGGTTAGTTCATTCCTTCCAAATAAGACCAGTTTCCCTTCTGGCATTGCACTTTTACATTGCACAGCAGTAACATTTTATAAAATTCAAGGTCTTTAATCATTTCATGAGAAGCCTGAAGCAGAATCAATATTGTCCGAGAATTAAGTCAAGATTATTATGGCAAATTACAATTATTGATTGCAAATGAAGGGAAAAAAACACTAAAAAAAACAGAGTTATGAGAAGACATTATTAACAAACATTATTTGAAATATGGATGCGACAGCCAAATTCCTTTTGAGAGGAACAAAACTGGCTTTAGGTACAGAAGGCATCTTCCATCACCACAAAAGGTCCAAATCTTTAAGCAAGAATCAAATCAGCCAACATCTGGCCAACGGTTTATTTTGCTCACTTTAAAAAGCATGTCTTGATAAACGCATGCTGCCAAGCATGTAGATAATGAGCTTATCAGCTTGGGCGTTATGTTGCCTAATCTCTGTCGTTACAATGTGTACAGTACTCCAACGGCAGTGTGACAGGGCCAAGCCCAGCTCAAAGGTGAGAGGCCCGTTCGCTGCACACCTCACCTGCAGCTCTTACCCATACAAGGTGTGGGTGAACGGAGCGAAAGCAGCCACAATCTGCATTAAAACATAGGGCCCACCCACCATCCCATCTCCATCTCCTATACTTCCTGTGCATAATTTCTGCAGATCCAATGTCAGACTCAATACATGGTGGGACTATGCCTGGATTGGACACAAAATTGATATCAAATCCATGGGCTGAACTGGACAGGTCCAAAGACCGAACCAAGTTAGTTTTGGTAGGTCGAGAACTTCATTAAGACGGGGTTCAATGCATCACACCTGTGAGCCCTGAGCTGGGGGGACAGATGAAGCACAGGCCCAGACTGGCTCGGGCCCCTCCACGCCCAACTACCAATTAATTCTGAACCCACTGTCAACGGTAAAGTCAGTGCTTTCTGCTCCAGCTGCGCAGATCAAGCTGACTTTGCGTTTTAAAGTTTCTTTGCGATACGTAGTTTTAAATGGACTCAATTATGACCAGTTTGCCTACAAGACCGTAAAACGGTAATTTTCCACAAATGCGTCAAGCTTTAACAGTCATGTGATGTTTCCCTTCACCCACAATGAGAACAATGTTTAGAATCAAAGGGGGAAACCAGTATGTCTGTTTCTAGCACATGCACAGTCCATGCAGCTCGGCAAAATGGTCACATTGCACAGCAAGACTATACAACCACAGCGATCAGAATCCTCAATGGGCAATTTATGTTCATAGGTAGGGTAAGATTATCTCCAGGAAAAGATACATTCCCTGGTTTTTATGCGCTCTATGGAGAAAGGCTAAAAATTCAAAATTACAAGCCCAAAGGACAAAGGGTAAGAATATTTATTGTCAGGTGGAAAACATTTTACCACTTTCTAATAATTCCAAATTCAAAATTCACTTTCTGTCATCAAATCTAATGACGCAGACACTTGGTTTTGATGTTTCAGAACTTTGAGGAAATTAGACAAGAATACACGTGAACATGGTCCAAAAATCCAGATACGATTTTTGGTTAATCCAGCGATCAATCTACACACTTAGAATTCTGGTCTATTCTGGATTTCGTAAGCCCACAAAGCAGCTGCTATAAACATCGCAATGTTCAGGAGATAAATCAGCCAACCAGATCTTTGGGAAACTTGCGTGAACATCGTCAGGCATTTCCCACAATTCCAGTGTCAGCAACGACATCCTCCAAAACAATGTTCAGAATGCACACACAGAACGTTTGCTTGTTTCACATCACAAATCAATGCCATATGACCCTATCGTATATCCAGAGAGCTTAAGGGAAGACCTTAAAACCCTAAAGTCTGACATCACAAGTATGATATGAGAACATGTTTGAATCAACATTCCAAAGGTGATGTAACAATTACAGATTTCAACTAGCAGTTTTCCCCACTGACTCTTTGAGGAGTTTTTTTTAATTTCTAGCATATTATAAGAGGGAAGGAGAGGAAGTATGAAAAAGACAGCAAAACTTCTTTAAGTGGGGGTCAAAAAAGATGACCTTCCACTTGCACGGTTACGGAACTTGCAAGTGTGCGTGTATGTGTGCGTGTCTGTGTGTGCACGTGTGTAAGGCACCTGTTTCGTACTCTCGCGAGAGGGTGGCCGGTAGCAGGCTGTTTATGGTCAGAGGGCGAGTGAGACTGCTGGTGCTGTTTGAACTCTGGTTGCTCAGACATAGGGAGGTGTGGCATAGCAACCATCCCTGGGCTGAGACCAGCTGTGTATGATTTCCAACAAACTCTGTCCATTTACCTGATCAGTATTACAGCCAACAATTGTCCATTTACCTATGCTGTATTACAGCCAAAACCTGTCCATTTACCTGAGCAGTATAATATATCGCCCCTGTCCATTTAACTTTTCTGTATTTTAGACAGCTTCAATTCATTTAACTGGACTGCATTACAGACAACACCCATTGATCAGCATAACAGGGAAACCATCCATTTTAAACTAATCAGAATAACAGATAAACCCTGTGCATTTAACGGATCAGTATTACAGGGAATCTCTGTCTGTTTAATTGATCAGTGTTACAGGCTTAGACACAACTGAGGGGCATGGGGAAATCTGCCCCCTGTAATTAGAGAATTAGTTAAACTTGCAGACATGAGCTCAAAATTACACCTCCTGATCCAAACACTCATGACATCCCTGCATCAGCACAACAGCCCCACCGCCCCCAAACTGAGCTCATCCCCTGGGGTAGAGGGGTACAGCTGCGCCCTGACCCCACCATGACCCCCAGCACACTATCCTCAGAATCTGCTGACAGACTGAGAGCTGATTCAGGAGGGACTCACAGGCTCACAATCCACAGGATCAAACTAATCAAACCTTAAAGATCTACACTGCTGCCCAGTTCAAGAAAACCAGTTCAGATTCTGAAGTTTTGAAATTCAGCACAAACTCAGCTCATTTTCAGAGACCCAAGTTAGCTGAACTCCACCACTAGTTTACCATTCCGCGACCAAAAAAAATAAAAAAATAAAAAAATTCTGAAATTAATCATCCGTCCGGTTAGGACAGGTCTCTGACTGCTGTCGACAGGCTGTTCAACATGCCACTGAGTTGGGCATAATCTCTGCTGTACTGTACCCACAAGAGCCACAAAAGGAAAACACCAGAACATTCCGCAGAGGTGACAGGAGAACATACACACACACACACAAAATACAGCATTCAGAAACACTGATACACGCATGCATGTATACAAGCATGCACGCGCACACGCGCACACACGCACACACGCGCACACGCGCACACGCGCACACGCGCACACACACACACACACACACACACACACACACACACACACACACACACACACACACACACACACACACACACACACACACACACTTCACAAGCAGTGGTCATTTAGCCCTTTCACATGTCTGCTAAAAGCCTCAAGTACTTGACTCCACCCAGCAGCCCAAGAGCTCATTTTAAACTGCGACTCTCAGACTCACATTTTACAGGCAAAGCTGCAATTTCTGCCCTCTGCTGAGGTATCATTACATCCGACTTTCTTCCAGACTCTGAAGCCTGCTCGCCTATCCCATACCTCAGTTTCCACAACTACAGCCTGGTCAGAATTTACTTTGCTTATTCTCTGGTCACAGCTAATAAAGGGGCAATGACTTAAATATTATACTTGGATCACAGAAGTTAGTTACAACAGAGACAAAATAATTCAGTGGACCACAGTCCCCCTTTGAGACAGTCCTGAGCAAATGACACAAAACAACCATTTAAATTTTAAGTGTGGTTAAACCTCAACTAAAATCCTTTTGAAACGGCGCATTGCCAAAGCAGAAGACCACCCAGTCAGGAATAAACGCAGTGGTTAAATTTAAACTCGGGGTCAGTATACGCGAGCAGAGATTCGCCGAGCTAGCAAACCACACAGGAGTTGGACAGAAGACTCCCAACGTTTGAATCAGATAATGCACTGCGGTCGACATGAGGCTGACTCTGAACAGCAGCACTGATAGGCGACAGGTGTGAACAGGAGCTGGGGGACTCACCTGATGGTGACGCGGGTCGACAGGTCTTGCAGGTCTCCGGGATGGAAGAGCTGAGCCTCGTTTAATCCGAGCTTCCCGCAGGCCCTCAGGAAGACGTTAATGTTGTCCTGTTAACACACAGGGCAGGAGGGTTACCCAGCACTCAGACGCACACTAGCGGAGAGATCGTCACCGAATATCTCCAGCACTGACAGTGCAGGACTCTGTACATCCAAAGTTCAGATTGACGGGACAGAAGTAGGCAGGGAGGGAGAGGCGGAGCAGATTGGAGAGATGGGAGGGGGGGCAGGGTGTGTGTGGCAAATAAACAGCGTGACACAATGTAGCACGAGCATGCAGGCGAGCCTGTCTGACGGCCATGACTGAGTCCTCCAGCACTACCTGTTCAGGAGAGAGAGAGACTGAGCGCCCAGCCTCTCTCTGGCCACGCCTAGTCATGTAAAGCGAGCACAAACAGAGACACACACACACACAAAACACCAACATATTGTGCCCACAAAACACTATAAACAGACTAATTACACTGTAAACACACACACACTGCTCACACTGTACACACACGCATACGCGCACACACGACAAAAACTGCATGTACACACATGCACCCACACAGACTACACACACAGCGTGTGCACAATGTACATACACCGTGTACACACACTGACACATGACAGAGACACACAGGGGTACACAAGAGCAGGCAGACAGACAAAACATACAGGTACACAAAGCACAAATGGCACAAACACAGACACCTAAACATACACAAATGTATGCACACGCAGATACATGCACACACTACACAAGCAGGAATGAACAAGCGAACACACACACACACACAGACCTACACACAAGCAGAAAATATACAAACTGTATGCATACGCGCGCGCACACACACACGCGCGCACACACACCCCCGGAGACATGCCCACAGCACTAGAATACCTGTGGAATCCACAGGGGGTGAATGATTTCGCGTGACGTGCTGTTGCCTGGAGACTGTGGTCTGAAACTGATGACTGAGATGCCAAACTATTTCCCCACAGCCCAACAGGCAGGGGGCGGGGCCTCCGTGGAGGGACACACCACAGGGTGGCCAAATGTGTGTGTGCGCGCGTGTGTGTGTATGGGCGGCTAGCAGACACAACTTGGTCAGTTGGGTGAGACACATAGCAGCAGAGAAGCCGTCCCAGATCAGACCCCACAGACCTGCACACATTTGCTAATGTTCGCTCACTGGCAGCAGCTAGCACACGATCTATTTCCATTCACCTTAATTCACTGAAATCTAAAAAAACATCAAGTGATGCCAAAGGTAAAAACCATGCATGATAAAGCACAAAATCTCTGAAGTTGATATCAGTGGTGGAGATGCATGACTGTCACAGAGAGAGCGGAAATACCTCACAGTGCACAGCCGGTTCTGTTCAGGAGAGCTGCTGCCCATCTGTGCTGACAGGAGAGAGTCAGGCCCTGTCATTACAACTGCTCCACCGTCATTACGGCCTTCTTGGAACTATATATATCTGGGTTTGCGATGATGCCATCCCCATCATGGAAATACGCATCAGAACAGGAAAGAGCGCAAACATACAAATCTGCACGTGTCCCGTGGACGCAGTTTTAAGGGCGCTGAAATATAAACAAAATGCAAGGAAAACTAACACACGTGTATCCGCAAACTCCTGGCTGTTGATCATCTGACCGCCTCAGAGGCGCACCGTCAGGAGAGGCAAACCAGGCCAATGTTTGGGGCCCCCAAATCAACTTGGAAAGAAGGGGTCCCTAATGGCCACTCAAATTTGGCACATTTTGCAATGACTAATAAAAAACCCATTACGCCTCCCGCAAAGGCATTATAGAGCACCCCCTGCCGATGCCTCAAAAGCCCCCTATGAGGGGCCCATTCTAGGAGCTGAGGCGAATCAGGAGAAACTACGGCTCGCCAACCGACCTCACTGACAGTCAATTCAAATCAAGTACGTTAGTTATAGGAAGTGTGAAGAGTAACCAGACCCAAAGTTCAAACTGTCAAAATTCTGATAAGAACAAGCCCATTCCTGCACTTGTAATGAGCTTTAAAAAAAAAAAAAAGAGAGAGAATAATGATGAGAAGTGGAAAATCTGATGTCAGCAGATAATTATAATTATTTGTCACAAAAGCAGCATCCAGGAGAGGCCAAGTCCTTCAGGAGCAAAGGTAGCCCGAGATCACCAAATAAAGGCATGAGAAAATCATTGCAAGGTTTAAAAACAATGTTCCTTAAAGAAAAATAAAAAAGGATGTGGATATAATCACCTCTATGAAGTATAATATTTTAAAGATTGAAGGAATCTGGAGAAATTTCCGTGCATAAAGAGCAATGACACAAGCCAAAGCCTAAAACTGGAGATCTATCCCTCAGACGGCACTGCATCAAGAACTGACATTTATGTGCAAGTCATATAACCACAGGGACTCAGGATTACTTTGGCATATCATTGTCAAGTACTACAATACAAGGTTACATCCACACAAATAACTATCCAACTCAAAGAAAAGGACCACAAGAAAACTCTCCAACACATTTATAACAGCAATAATATTTTGTTGAAATTTTCTCTGCTTGAATTTCTGCTCTGAGGCTAAATAAAAGTGCTGCGGGCCCCATTTGTGAGATAAAACCCCAATTCCAAAAAAGTTGGGATGCTGTGTAAAATGTAAATAAAAACAGAATACAATGATTTGAAAATCTCAAACTAACATTTTATTCACAATAGAATATAAAAACATATCAGATGTTAAATGTGAGACATTTTACTGTTTCATGAAAAATATTAGCTCATTTTAAATTTGGCAGCAACAAATTAAAAAAAATAATAATAAAAAATAAGGGATAGGGCCATATTTACCATCGTTTTGTATCCCTTCTTCTTTTAACAACAGTCTGTAAATGTCTGGGAAGCGAGGAGACCAATTGGAGAAGTTCTGGGAGAAGAATGTTGTCCAACTCTTGTCTGATGTAGGATTCTAGCTGCTCACCAGTCCTTGGTCTTCTTCAAAGTCTTCGCAGTTTTACATTACAAAACATTTTTCTGAGATGTTGCACAATTTTTAGACGCAGTTCTTGCAGATAGATGGACAGAGATTCACCAATACTTCTGAGAGACTCTGCTTCTCTAAATTTTATGTTACTGACCTCTTTCCAATTAAACCAACGAGTTACAAAATGCTCCTCCAGCTGTTTTTTTATTTGTACCACTTGCTTTTCCTGTTTTTTGTTGCTCCTCTCCCAACTTTTTTGATGTGTTGCTGCCATCAAATTCCAAATGAGCCAATATTTATCATGAAATGGTAAAATGTCTCACTTTCAACATCGGATATGTGGCCCATGCTCTATTGTGAATGAGGTTTGTATATCATTGCATTCTGTTTTTATTTAAAATTTAAACAGCTTCCCAGCTTTTTTGAAATTGGGTTGTACTTGAGACGAGCAGCTAGAGGGGCAGCCCTATTCCCCGAGGCAGCTCCATCACTGGGGATACAGTGAGATCAGGACCAGCACTGTCTACACTCATCTGCCTCGAAGGAAATACCATTGACTCAACCTCACGACCTTCCCCATCCCAGTGCTGATAGAAGCACACGGAAGCACACGTGACAACTCAGCAATGTGCGGCATTTGCTTGAGCTCTGTGCCAAGCCCTTAGATTATTGCTTCGCTGTTCAATCTCCCCATTCTTTAGAAACATGCCTGAGATTCGCCCCATAATTCATCCCCTGGCAGCCGTTTTATCTGCGAGTTATTCATGCCGTTCGCGACAGGTGAAAGTCACTGTAGAAAGTAAAGCTGTGCAAACAAGAATGTGTGTTCTGCAATTTGTAAACGTCACACTCCGCAGGTGTCTGCAATAAAACATCACTGCCATCAGACAAACAAATCGCAACAAAAAAATAGGACCTGACAATTTCCTACTACAAGGGTGAAGAGACGAGTAATACTTTCACCCTTCAAATGTAATAGAAAATTATGCAACAGTTATGCAACCATAAGCGTGCAAAAACCCCCATACCTTTCCAAATGGAGCCTGTCCATCTAGCTTTACAAATAAGTTACTTCATGTAACTGGAAATGGGCTCAATATGTACCAGTACCATCTATTTAACTGGACACACGGGACAAATCACAGAGGAAACACTGAATTATTCTCCCATGACCGCAACTCAATACATTCAATTCAAATCAGTTTTAATACAAAAAATAAAATAAGCGAAGCAGTAGTGACGACCACGGCGCGGGTTCGAGCTCCGGTCGTACCAACCGGCAGTGGTCGGCAGCGCACTTTTTCAGAACAGCGCATGATTGGCTAAAGCGCTGTAGGGATGCAAATTGGGAAGGGACTGCCAGGCAGGGATATTAAAAATGGTTGCTTTGTTCAAGCACCTCCTGTTGCCCAGCCGGGCGCTCGTCAGGGAAATTCTGAGCTTGCTCATGTTCGGGTATCCTCCGTCCTCGTTCTGAACTTGTGATAGTTTCGACCGATGAGTGTAAAAATGCAGGGGCTGACAGGCGCTTGCTTCGGAGGAGAACTGTGAACTGTCCCTCTCTCCTGAGCTGGCAACAAGGGGCTGCATACGAGCAAGACTTGTACATAGTTCCTCAAGTGGTCATTCCAGATTCAGGTGGGATTGGAGATGCCAAATAAAAAAAAAAAGCCAGTTCATCTGGTTGTTTTTAGTCAAAGTCAATCACTAACAAGGCTTCGGCCATCGGAGGCTACTGGGGGTATATCCCCGAATGCCCCCAATCCTCCAATTCCCCGTTCCTTGAATAGACCTTGAATCGACTTGCATTTGAACTTAATTTTAGGTCAATCGGATAAATGGTTCTGAAGATATGGCCAAAATGGTAATTTTCCATCACAAAGCACCACCTGGTGGCAAAATATTGAACCATACAGGTATGATGTCATCATGTGACACGTTGTGAGGTCATGACCTTGCAGTTGCACATGAAACTATGTCGATCGGACAAATAGTTCCAAAGATATGGCAAAAATGGTGAATTTTATGTGACAAAGCTCCACCTTGTATCAAAATTTTGAGCCAAACGGGTATAATGTCATCGTGGGACACATCCTCAGGTCATGACCTTTCATTGGCACTTGATTTGAGGTCAATCGGAAAAATATTTCCAGAGAAATGATAAAAACAGTGATTTTTTCCATTTTTGGCCCCTGGTGGCCAATCTAGAAATCGTAAATTGTCCAAAATCAAACCAGTTCTTCCTCTTTATGATACTTATCTATATGCAAAACTTGAAATTTCTAATTGAAATATTACTGAAGTTATCGCGTTAACACGTAGCGCGGCGACGGCGGCGATCGGACCAAAAACATAATACCCCCGGAACGCCATTCAGCGTACGGGGATATAATAATAAGTCCTTCAAAGCCCTGCATATTTTAAAACCGCTCACTTTAAAGCTATAAAGGGCAGAGAGAACAATGATTGAGCACATCAGGGGTTCCAGAGTATGGGTAAGAGTTGCACCTTTCAATATTAAAAAGACAAACAATTGATTTGAATTTTGCATAAGTTCAGATTCAGTGCCATCATTTCTGTAGTATCAGGCCCTGTCTAGTATTTCAACAATGGAGTCACATCCATTTTTCAGAAAATTGTCATCTCATTGCATCAATCAGAGACAAATTCCTTCATTCCCAAACTTTCCATTCCAAAATTGAGCAACAATGTTCATTTACAGATTGTTATCATGGGAAAAAAAAATGTATAAATTTTGAAGCAATTACTGTTATTAATCACAAGGCCCTTTATCTCAAAGTTTTTAAATGCATTTGATCCCTGCAGCCCAGATGAGCGCACTCACATATAAAACGGACAAATCTGCCGTTGAGTATCCGGATAGAGGAGAATAAAGCAGTACTATAGAGTCTATTGATGTACTGCAGAATGATCAAAATCCATACCCAGATTTTCATTGGTGTGTTCAAAGAACTCAAATGTACATCACTTTGTTGAAATAAACAATACACAGTACAATTAATTTGAATTGCCCCTTCGCTGTAGATGAATGCTATTCAGAGCCTCTGTATCAACAGATTATGGAAATATTGCATTCCTGAAAATCTATAAATGAACTTTGAAGGAGGCGCCCATACAGTAAACCAACAGCTTTTGTTAGTTTGCAAAAACTGGAATGGGCCAAGCGACTGGAGGTATCTCACACTGTAAAGAGTGCTAGCGAGATTCTGACTCTGCAGTTTTTGGGTGATGCTATGGTCATGGGGCAGGGCTGAACAGCTCCTTTCAGAGGGTTTTCGTAATGCGGTTTTGTGGCTGCTATTATCACCACCAACTTCCCCATAATTTTGTACGTCACTCCCTTATCTAGTCCTATTTTCTTTCTTATCTTTCTTATTCTTCCTGTGCATGTTCTGTTTTTTCCATCCATTAGTATGGCTATTCATTTGAATATAGATTTGTTCTTCCAACCATTCATCAGCCTGCCCATGCTCCCATCAGCCAGCCAATCAGGCTGGATTATCAGATTGTCCATCAGTCTGCCTGTGTATTTATCACTCAGTCTCTCCTCTGTGTCTGGGTACCCAGATCTGCACTCATCTGAGGTAGTGGAAACTCAATGGAGGGAATTATGGGGAGGAGCCGTGTGAGAACTGAGGGGAGGGTTTGGGTTAGAATTAAGGTGAGGTTTTGAGCAGGAGCTAAGAGGAGGGTTGAGGATAAGGAAGGGGTGGTTTGGGGAGAATTAAGAGGAGAATCTGTATGGGAATATAGGGGAGGGGCGGTGATTATGGGCTGGGTTTCGGAGGGGAATTAAATGCAGGGTTTGGGCATAAATTAAGGGGAGGGATTGTGAGGGAATAGTGGATTCACCACTGTCTTTAACAAAAACCACTTATTCAAGCATAACCTCAGTAAAGCCACGATATCACACCTGCCACAAACAACAGCCACTGATTCAAGTGAATACAACTGATGTCAAGGCTGCTCAACCCAGCTCCAGGAGATGGAGCTTCCTGTAGCTTAACAGTCCAATCCCGGCAGAGCACCTTATTCAATAGTCATGAGCCCAGCCCAAAAACCCACTCTCTCATCACCCTTATTTGGGTCAAGCAGAAGCTGTCCCCACATTGTGGGTTGACATCACATGACCACACTTGCACCACAGAGATGCAACAAACTCTACCGCCCTCAGATTTTTCGAAATTTACGCAAGTTTTCACAGCCGATATCCAAGTTGTGTGCTATTTTCAGAAAGCACAGGACTTGCTCGACTTGTTCCATCCTAAAAAAATTAAAATAAAAAAAAATAATGATAAAAATTCTCAAATAAAATAAAAAAATTATATAATGAAAAAAGCAAAGTTCGCAAATGTGCAAGACATCATAATTTCTAAGGAAGATACGTTTTGTAAATGTCCCACAATATCTTGCCTTTGTTTTCCCATTTTCTCACAAGCTGCAGTTGATGGGTCATATTCTGAAGATTCTCTGTGCCTAAATTTTATCAAAATTGGACTCCTGTGTCTGTTACGCCACACTATACTCTCGCATGCCGGTTTAGTGGTCAAAATCCGACTTAGAAGATTTTCTCTCTCTTTTTCTGTGATAAGAGCCTTTTCTTGCTCAGGAATAGGAGTCGATTACCCCCAGTAATATAATGAATAATAATGCACAATAGATATAATTATGACAGAAGAACAATTTTGCATGGAACAAGTAGAGCAAGTCCAGAACTTTCTGAGAATACCACAAAAGTTGCACATCGGCAACAAAAATGTACACATATTTAGTCAAATCTGAGGGCGGTCGAGTGCGTTCCAACTTACTGCTGGAAATGCGGTCACATTTTGTCAACATACAAGATGGAGACAGTGTCTGCCTGACCCAAATAACGAGAGTAACAAGAGAGTGAGATTTAGAGCAGGGCTCCAGACTACTCGTTCAACAGCTGGCTGCAGGACAGTCCAGCCCTGTGCCAGGAGAGCCACCATCAGTTCAACCATGATCTGGCAGACCTGATTCTACCAACGGCCAACTCAACAAGGTCTCTCACCGCTGAGTGGAGTTTACTCAGTTAGGGTTGGAGGGAAAGCCTACAAGACAGTTAATCACCAGGTTCGTGGAGGGGGAGAAACCGGTCAAACGCCTTAACTGGCGAAAGATCAACACCGACAGCTTTGACTAACTGTACCACATGAATTTAACTTTAACTAAAAATAAAATTGAAAAAAGAATAATAAAAAATGAATGAATAAATAAACGAAAAAGTGAGTGCAGCACACCAATACCCCTGAAAAAATAATTTTTGATAAAATCCTCACATTTTCATGAAACTTGGTACTTCTCCTCTCCATGAGGCGTAGAATGAATGCATGACCGCAATTAGAAAAAAATCTGATGAGCAGTTCAGTCGGTCAGACGAAATCGGTCAGATGAACTGGGGTGGAAGGACATACAACGCCCCCGCCCCCCGCCCCCCCCCTCCCCAAGTATATATAATATGCTTAAGATTTTTATCAGTTACAACACTGCCAGTTCAAATTTGTCATTTTGATAGGAAAAAATGACCAGAATGTTAAGAACAAGCCCTGAGGGCGTTATGGGTTTAGCATTAGCCATCGACAGAGGTTGCTTAGGCACAGAAAAGAAATGGCTCCACTGTAGTCAGGGCACATAATCCCTTAAAAAAAATGCTGAAAGCTTCAAGCAATTACAATTATTTGCTGAGGTCGACAGAGCTGGCCAGGCCAATTACACTGATCATAACATGGATACAGCATGGTTTTAACAACTCTGAAAATAATATTCAAGTCACATGAAGACTATACAGAATTTCTATAACTTTACAGGAATTTGCAATGCAAACAAGTCAGTAACTAGAGGCATTATCACGGTAATAAAAAAATATTTTGAAATGAATGTTACATGAATATTTAATATATTCACTGTTCTGACTCAATACTCCGAAATCAGAGCAGTTTATTTAACATATCTTTTTCATAATGCATGTCTTGCTATAACGCTAACTGACATAGAAGGATTTAACTTCACCACCGACAATCAAGATAATTATCAGGAATCAAAAAAAGTATGAGCTTTTAATGAAAAATAGTCATTTTAAATATTCCCTACATAGTCTCTGCCCTGAATGAGCATTACTGCCATCACAAACCCCTTCTGAAACTGATTATAAAAACACCTTAAATCCCTGTTACTGCCATTATCACACTGCTCTGGGGCTTCTATAGGGCTGGTATGCATTTTAGAGAGTGGGACAGGTGAGTAAACACACAAAGTACATTTATGAAATCCATATTCAGGCCACAGATCAGACATGCACCTGACTCAGGCAGAAGGCGACAAGGCAGGATACATAGATAAAAAAAAAAAAAAAAAAGGCTGAACATAAGCTTTTTAGGATTAAAAATAAATAGAACGAAAAACATTACTCAACGACCGAAAATCCCTCAAATCAAGCAGTCAAACAGAAACGGGAACGAGTGACTCCACACATGCAATGCTGACATTTTCACACGCACTTTAAAGCTCGGATGATGGGCCTTACGAAAACACATTTTGGGAAAGTTTTTAAACTGCTCTCCCTCCTCCTCCATGCCCTGAATGTGAAATCTCGCCGATACAGGGATGTGAAACCAGCTCTGTGCCAGGGCCACAAACAGCGAGCCCCGGCCTTAAGCGGTTTTTAAAGGCTGTTTTTAAGCTTGCTGAACCGTGGAGACATTTCCAGGCAGCCTTTCCAAAAGCACTTTTCTCATGTGGTAACCAGTCAGCCACCACAGAGCAGCTCTGCCTATCCAAACCGCCCGGCGAAACATGGGAAACGCAGCAGAGAGCCAGAGCTCGGCTAACGGCGGGGAGTTATGATGCGGGAAAGGAGCCACGCACCAGCGGAAACCACCCAGCCGCTCCCTACAGGACTGCTGCCCGGACCCAAAGCAAACCTCACCAATGAGCCCCTCCACAGAGACCGTTTTCCATTACTGCACTCATGAAACTGAGATAGGTTTTTTTGTTTTTTATACAGCTGAATAAGGCTATATTTGGGTAATGGGGGGGCGTAATAATAGTTATAATAGTTTCCAGGCTTTCATATTTCTCCTTAGCTAACTGTTTCAAGTTTCTGATCAGCAGAGATCAAATCTCTCCCCATAATAAACAAGCAAGAGACCCAAACAGTGCATTACTGTATTTTGTGCATTTCACACTCTTTTTTTTCCTTTTCCATGGCCTGTTAAATGAAACACTTCTTAACCGTGAGAAAGTCTTGTGACAGCCATATTCAACCCAATGACTGCCGATTTAAGCCTCCTGTCTGCAACTTTCAGCTCAGTAATGGCCGTATAACGCCTTACATTGGTCATATCTCACCCGTGTGCAGCAATATGGCTGCCATGTTAGGCCTTATGTCAGCCAGATTCAGGACTATATCTTGAATATACTGCAATGTGAGTGCCATACTAGGCCTTTGGTTGACCGTATTCAAGCTGATGGTCTACAGTTCCATGACTGCCAAATTAAGCCTAATGTCTGCCACTTTCCGCCCCAAGGCTGTCATGTTGAGTCTTTGGTCTGCTATATTGAGGCCTGCATCTCCTATACAGCTCTATGACTGCTATACACAAGCCAAATGTGTACCATATTCAGGTCTGTCCCTCCCCTATACAGCCCTGTGATGGTCGCAGTAACCCTTATGTCAGCAATACTCATAGCATACGAGTATACCAAACATTCCAACGCCTCAAACTTGATCAAGTCATTCAAGAAGAATCTGCCTCGTAACCACCTCAAAGAAATATTTCTCTCTCATTCCAATGTGCCACACTGCAAACACTCTTAAATCACAAGAAGAGCAGGTGAACAGGTGAACACTCAACCAGGTGCCATCTAAACAGCATGTCATTAAGAAACAGTCACTAAATCTACTAAAACCTAAGTGGTTAAACAGGACTATTTTTACAATCAACGCCAACAAAAGGACAGTCAAACATTCCCTCATCTCTGGATAGATTCCCTAAGATTCAAACCAATTCATCACATTTACACTGTGCATTTCACAAGGGAATTGTCACCAAAGGTTTCGCAGTGTACTCTGGCCTGAGCACCAACACAGCCAGCCAGAGGCAACAGCAGCTCAGAATAAACTCCCCAGAGGCTGTGTCAAATGAGCTCTACAGGACCCAGCCTCTGTGGCAGAGGCCAGAGCCCAGAGCCCATCACACTCCGGCTGGCTGAGGCTTCAGGTTCACAGATGCTAAACCAGTCAGGCTCCAACAGGCTGAATTGAAGCACGAAACAACACAGCAAACTCACCAAGCCAGCAATAGGAGTGGACAACCTGTTGACTCGCTTCACAATCCCCGGCTTCAGTCTGTTGATGAGACTAGAGAGTGAGGGAGAAATGAGAAGAGAAGGGGGTGGATGGAGAAAGAGAGGGAAGGGGAGAGAGAGAGACATGAGAATTTGTTCATTTCCTGAGGAACACAGCCATAGTAATACATCTGCGTTGAGCTTTTATGACTTCCTGTATTGCAGGCCACCTGGCAACAGCAGATGTCTCCTCACAGACAGACATGCAGACAGTTCTATTTTTATACTATAGAACACAGCATTCCTAATGCATGGACCGCTGATCCAAAGAAGAGTTTGGAAAAGTGGGATTCAGACAATTTAGAGAAGACGTCCGACAGCAGAAGTTCACGCAGATAATCCACAACCGGCCATTTAAAACTAATCCAGTCTACATCAGTAAAAGTCTCTTATTTGCTTTCCAAGATGACACACAGAGAGCAGGCATCAGGTCCATGTCAGATGCATCCTACCATCCAGTCGTTAAACGTCTCGTTTTTGTGGAAAAAATGAAATTTAGGTTTTCATTTAAGTACACAGTACCTGGAGACGAAAGCCATATGCATCGCATTTTTGGTAGGGCTGTAAGACATGTATCATGTTTGATCACTCATAGGAATGAAACACACTGAGATTGCACCTTCCATGAAATCTGCAGGTTTACGTCTCAGTCATGTGATGCGTCTCTTGAATGTTTGAATCTTTCCAGACAGATGGGGAGCAATTACCTCTCAAAGATCTATCCAGACCCTTGCATCAGCAACAGCGGCAGTCAGCTATTCATCTTTGGTAAGCAGGAAAGACCCCTTTTGAACTGCCATAGATGTAAACATGGCCGAAGGGACAGCCACTAAATGTAGACTGAATTTTGAGTACGGGCAGGGAGATATTTGAACAGCATCTCTCACACTGACATCATGTGACTGTTCCACAGAAGGCTACTCGTGGGGCCCTCGGGATATTTGTGCAAATGGTGCACAGAGCACTGCGATTTGTGGATGAGGCAGGAGGGGGAGGAGTTTATTTAAATCCAGCAAAATTAAACCACAGTCTTAAGTCCCTATGAATCTCTCCTGTGACCTGGAAAAACCTAGTATCTGTCTCACTTTTGGTATTAACAGAGTTTAACCTTCACTTGCAGTGATTAAAAGTGGTCAAAATCTTAAAACACTAACTATAAGTGTCATTTGAACTTTCAAAATCAAGTTTCTATCATTTTTTTCCTGTTAGGAAAAGTCCAGAACCTTGAAGTTTTTGTTCAATTGCAAGATCTTTGCCACGAATAAACTTCCTAGGTTTTTCCAGATCACAGGAGAGCTGTTGCAGGGCCAGCAGAGATTTGGCATCTGATGGTGGTACACAGGGCCAATTCAGACAACTGACTCCACAGAGACGGTCCAGATACCAACAACTCACAGCCCAGGCCGACAAACCAAACTCTGTCACACTTCTGTCCCACTTCTGGACTCCACATTCCTCCCGCCTCCCTACACTGCGCTGTCCAATTGAGCAGGAGGAGCTGCAGCACAACACAGCCCTCTGCACCAATCAAATTCCACCTCCAGCACTTCCAAACCATACTTCCATCCATTTGATTAACAGCCATAAATTGTTTGCCCTGATTGAACAGTTTCACACTGCAGATACACGCAAGGCGCATCAGCACTACATATAAGGCCTCAACATTCAGATTCCGGCCTGTACTGCTGAAAGTTGTGCCCACTACATGCCCAAATGTATTGGCCCATCATGTGGTGGCAAGACCTTGGCAAAATGGCGCAAGAGATCAAAATTGAATTCTTTGGATGTCACAGCACACACCATGTTTGGAGAACAAACAGCACAGCACATCACTGCCAAAACACCATACCAACAGTGAAATTTGGAGGTGGGAACATCATGGTGTGGGGTTGTTTTTCAGCATATAGTACAGGCAGACTTCATATAATTGAAGAAAGGATGAATGGAGAAATGTACAAAACATTCTTGATAAGAATCTGTTGCCACCTACTAGGATGCTGAAGATGAAACGAGGGTGGACATTTCAGCAAGACAATAATCCCAAACACAGCCAATTGGTTTCAGAGAAAGAAAAAAAAAATAAAGCTGCTAGAATGGCACAGTCAATCACTGAATTGAATCCAACTGAAAATCTATGGAAAGAACTGAAGATCAGACTTCATAGAAATGGCCCTGGAACAGTCAAGATTTGAAGACAGTTTGTGTGGAAGAATGGGCCAAAATCAAAACCTGAGCAATGTATGGGACCAGTTTCTCCAGACAGGAGGCGTCTTGAAGCTGCCATTACCAACAAAGGCTTTTCTACGAAATATTAAATACATTTCAGTAAGGGTGTTCAATACTTTTTCCCCTGTGTCATTCGACTTTATAAGACAAAACTTTATAGGGACTAGGGACTAATATAGGGACTTTTTTCTGGTGAAAATTTCATGTCAATAGCCAGATTAGAAATATAGGCTATTAAGTGAGAAAGATGTTGACACATTCAATAGTTATTTTCCCCGCAGTATTAAAAATAGAACTCACTGAGCAAAGTTCCTTCATACAGTTAACTCACTGGGGTCTTATTAATGAAACCTGAACAGAACGAATGTGTGTGTAAACTGTTCGGACGGAAAATGTACGTGCATCTCCGCATTCATCAATATTTTAGTAGCTCTAATAAAATCTACACATGCTGCTGACCATGCGTAGTGCTTTTGTAAATTTAAGAATGCACATAAATAATGCTTGTTACTAATTGGAAATTCAAATTTTAATTCATATTGCGCTGTGTTATGTACACAATACGCAGATGCCTTTGAAACACGTGATACAGCCTAAACATAAAGGATTAAAAATATAACACATTTAGTTAAATTAGTTGGCAGGTTTAAGATCCAGATTAGGTTCATGATTGAGAATTATCTGTGTAAATCGACTCAATAGATTCCACGTTCTTTCTACATGTTGAATGATAATAAAAAAATAAAAGTGGAGGCATGTCGCTGTCTAAACCAGGTTTAATTCCTGACAGAGAGGTCTCCCCAATTATACGAGCGATGCGCTCGTCTGCCGTTGATATTGTGACTGTGAGCCTCTTCCTGTGGCTGATGTATTTTTTGTGCGCGCTTATTTGCCTCCAGTTTCTTGTCTTACGCTCACCTCCGACAGAGACAACATTTACGGCATCTATCACCTCCCTCCAGGCCTTCGCTTTGCCTGTCCCTGACATACCACCGCTAACAGATGAAAATAAAATGTTTTGTCTTAACTCCACATCACACAAAATTATTATTTCTATCACTGCTGCGGAAAAAAAAAATCCTCCCTCTCACTTTGTTTGCGCCATGACTGACTGGTCGACTGGATGCATCTACACCTCGCTCCTTATATGGTGGTCATTAGCAATTTATGGGCCGGGATTTATGCCAATAGCTGATTACCGGGAGCGCGCTGTCACTTTACGATGGATTGGCATTCATGATCATACACACGTTTATGATCAGATCTGAGTTTCCCGCGGTGTTCATGAATCCGAAGTAGGTTTTTAGTAGCGTAGGCTTTTATGCGCAAATCTACGCATAAATTCACTAACGTTTCATGAATGAGACCCACTGAATCTACTCTTTGCCACCTAAGCCTCAGTCTCTGGAGTCTAAAAATGACATTATTCATCTAGCTCTTCTTAATGTGAGATGTTTTGATTAGCAAGACATTTCCCCAATTCCTCTTCTAGTTACTTGTTGTGAAAAAGCTTAAAAATGCCAGAGAGCTTTGAGCAACGGCTCAGTCTCACAACTGAGTGTCACACAGGGCATGAATTACAGCATTATTGATGGCAACTTGGAGAAAGCTAGCTTGGCGCCATGAGTCTCAGTAGGTGCATCTTCACCAGAACGGAGTTAAACTAGCCAGCTATTTTGCGCTAAGGGAAATTAGCCCGATAGAACGAATTAGCGTCTCCATTAGCCCGGAAGCCCTCCGCTCGAGAAATATGCCAATTCGCGAAAACTGGCCATTTCGCAAACTAGATTAAGATTTATTGGGAAAATTTCCCGATCAAATTAGCGGGGTATTTCCATCTTCACTACAAAATAGCCAGCTAATTTGATATCAGGCGAATTTCAAAACCGCAAAATAGCTAGCCAATTTGAAACACTTCTAATGAAGACAGAAGACACTCCTAGTGAAGCCCAAATCTGAACCAGTAATTTAGTTTGTACTGTAGAATAATATCTAGCAAGACATTCTACACAAATAAGAGCAGTCACTGAACATAGTCTCACTTTCTTATTTTTAACTGAAGCCTGACTTACGTCTACTGCCTCACCTATTCTGTCAGAGTCTTGCCTTCAACACTTAACCTGTTCTAGCAGACAGAATAAAAAGGTGAGCTGGGAGCAGAATAATTTTTTCTAGTAATTTTATGAATTTATGTCCTGAATTTAAAGTTTTTATGTTGAATCTTGCCGGTCATAGTGAAATCGAATTTTCATGGCAGTGACTGTACAGAATTGAGGGCTCTGGACTTCTCAGATCTTGCTGCCTGTAATAAACTCGTTCAGCATGTGCACAGAGACCAACCCACATTTGTAGAACTGGCTTTAGTGATCACTGGGGCTGTTGATGTGGACACTGTATCCATTTCCAAGGGCCCGGTTTCTGAGCACCATTGTGTCTTTTATAATTACCCCTCATCCTATACCAGACGACTGTTCTGAGAGTGTAATTGTGAAGCCACACATTAACAGTAAGGTTATTGACAAATACTCTTATTCAGTTAATACTCTTCCCCAGTCCAACACAAGCTTAGTTAATGACCTTGTCAACCAAGACAAAATTTTAGAAAAGAATGAGAGAAGACCGTAAAGAAGAAAAGAAAAAGTATACCATGTGTTCCTTTTTGACATTTTTAAAACAGATGTTAATTTACAATAAATGAGGTAAGGAAAGGCATAAAAGCCCACTTCTCGAAGATTTTAGAAGACCAAAATAATCCAAAATTGATTTCCCCCCACAATCAATTGACCTCTAAATCACCAACTCTTTGTCGCCATAATGACTTACCTACCAACAAATGTGAAGAATTAGATTCCTTTTTTAAGTAGTTTCTGATGTTTCATTACTTGACCATGGTCAAGTCAGATGTTCCAACTCCCTGTGGCCTCCCTGCCCATGCACCACAGCTGAGGACGTCACCTTACATATGGAGCCCAAGGATGCCATGATTCCACTGATTAAAGGCATGAACAACTCCATCTGTGTTTGAGACCCTATTCTGACTTACCTACAGTATTTAAAACCTGCTTCCAAAGCCTCTCTCAAGAAACCAAAAATATAACTAACTCCTCACTGAATTCAGGAATCTTTCCAGCAGCTTTTAAAACTGCAATGGTGAAGCTTTTTCCGTAGAAATCCAATCTGGATCATACGCAATTAATAATTAAAGACCTCAATGAACAGAAAGCTCTAAATGACTGTCTTACTGACATGAATGTGTGGTTGGGCAAAACTGTTCTCAAACAACATGAGGAAAAAAGGCGTTTCCTTCCCTGGTACCCAAAGTAGCAAAAGAAAAATTTAATTCAATGTTCAGTGGTCTTGGTAATCTTGGTGAACAGATTAAACCAGTTAGAAACTCTGGAGTGACTTCAGACTCCAATCAAAACTTTGACGAGGTAATTTATCTCCTCCTTGAGCACTTTGAGCAAGTCTGATCCAAATCTGCCAACTGCAACTCGAGAATAAGTCTTAAAATGTGTCGGCCAATCAGATAACGGGACAGCCATACTGGATTCTAAACTGATCCCATAAAAACAACACTTGGTCAGAGATTAGAGATGAACATTTGTAACAGGTTTGGATCCATATCTATCAAGCAGCAAGTCGTCAAAAATGTGCCAGCCAATCAGAGACCAGGGCAGCCAGATCGGATAACAAAATGAGCCTAAGAATAACAGCACTTGGTCATCAGGGCCATGAAACAAATAAATACACCACATCTGATCCAAATCTGAGCAGTGGAATAAGCAGTAGGAAAATATGTCAACCAATCAGAGTCTAGGGAGACCGTATTGGATTCTAAATTAAACCCAAAAATAACAATACTTGATCGAGGCCCTGAGAGGAATATTTGTGCAAAGTCAGATCCAAATCTGGCGGTAGAGGCAGAGACGTTGTTAAAGGAGAACGTTGATGGTCGGACGACAGATGCTGCACTATAGTAATTTCCCACTTGGTCCTTCGAACCAGGAGATCAAAAAATGGATCACGTAACTTTAATAACTGCAAGACTGCGCTGGCTACCAGCACCTTTTACTCTGCTAGCCTCTGAAGCTTTAACTGACCGGGCACTTCCCCACATAAAAGACTTTTTCATTTTATGCACAAGCCAGACACCTGAGGACCTCCTCCGGAAACCTTTCAAATGTTCCATGTGCCTCCCATAAAAGCACTGGTGAGGCTGTGTTCTGTTTCTCCTCCCGTCATGGAACACACTAGCGCTGCATATTACAATGGCAGACTCAGTGGTCTTTCTTAAAGCAAATTAAAAACAATATTTGTATTCAGTCTTCTAACTGCAGATAACATCCTTAAAATTTCTTTTCTTTTTTTTATACATAGAATATTAATGTGTTATTTATTATTTTATATTATATTATTATGATATATTATTATAACTGTTCTTACACTTTGTCAACGTGGTTTAAATCATTGGTGCAGAGTACTTTGAGAAACATGTTTCCATGAAAGGTGGTATACAAATAATGTTTAAAGTTTAAATATGGCAGTAGGATCACGTAAAATAGCCCAAGATGGCGGTGCGATACATTACTATCCACTAGCAAACACGTTTAATCTTATCTGCAGCAGTGAAAAGGCAGTAAGATGGCAGTTCATATGGTGGGCAGTAAACACTCACTCGCACAGCAGGACTCCGTTCTCCAGCGCCAAGCGAAAGCTGTTGCAGCCAAACCGCTTCTTGGTCACTTCCTGAGGGGAGAGGAGTCAGTCAGTGATTGACAGGCTGATGGGATTCCTCAGACACAAAGCCGGACTGATGAACTATGTAACAGATCATATACTTTTCCACACTTCACTGAAATCAGATGTATTAGAACCAATGAAACACTCCAAAAAGCACAAACCCCGCCTTCCAGTCTATTTGATTGGCTCAGTTGTAACAGTAAAGGTCAACTGAGTGCAGAAAAGTATCTAAAAAACCTTAACAGTTGCTCAATTGACCTTGGTCTGCCGCATACACAAATGGCCACCACTGGAGTGTCCTTTTCCTCCAAGCATCCCTTGAGACGCACTGGAGCCGCCCCAGCTCTGGCCCTAATGGTACCTCTGACTGCCTGGTTCCTCTTTGGCCCCCCTAATGGGCAGCTGGGCTACAGGGATAGAGGGGCCATTGTTGGGCCCCATAGGCACAGCACAAGAGGTTTGTGTTCACAGTGGAAACGGCACCAGGCAGCTCGCCTGCTAAACAAACACTAATAATGTGAGACCTATGCTCCACCACCTCATCACAATTGCTTCCGAACACAAGGACATCATGCTGAAAACTGAGTTCTCTTTTATTTACGTGCCAAGCAAAGGCAAACATGCTAGAACAGTGTATACAGAGCTTCCCAAACTCAGTCCTAGGGCCCCCCTTGTGTATGCACATTTTTGTTCCAATCATCATAATTGTAGGATTTTTAATATGCTCAGTGAATTTGTACTAATCAGGCACATTTCAATGTTTAAGGGAGATATTTACCATCTTAAATCACATTCTGAATGAAATCTCCTAGTATGCCACGAAGAAAAGACCTATTAAATATCCACTGCTTTGAAAACTTATTTTACCCCTCACAGATTTCCATTTTTGCGCATTTGTCATTCAAATGTTTCAGATAATTCAACTAATTTTCGTACAAGAAAAAGACATGAGTAGACAAAAATGTAGCTTTTAAATGATTATTTCATGTATAGAAGATAAAGTTATTCACTACCTACCCATATAATACCCTTGTGAAAAAAAAAACTAATTGCCCCCAAAACCTAATAACTGGGTGTATCACCCTTTGCGATAACGTTAGTGATAACTGACATGTCAACAAGAAGGCATTTTGGCCCACTTTTTTGCAGTTTTAATTCAGCCATACTGGAGGGTTTTTGAGCATTTACTGCGCATTTCAGGGCATGCTACAGCATCTTGATCAGATTCAAGTCAGGATGTTGACTAGCCACTCCAAAACCTTCAATTTCTTCCTTTTGAGCTATTCAACAGTGGACTTGCTAGTGTGCTTCGGCTCATTATCCTACTTCAAAATCCAACAACGCTAGAGCTTAACTTCGCAAACTGATGGCCGGATATTCTCCCTCAGGATTTGCAAGCAGAATTCATGGTTCCAATTATGGCAAGTCAACCAGGTCCTGAGGCAGCCAAACTGGCCAAGACTACACTTCTCCCACCATTTTTAATCGTTGCCATGTTCGTATTGTGGAATGCTGTATTAGCTTTATGCCAAATCTAACAGGACTCACATCTTCCCCAAAGTTACACTTGTGACTCAGTCCACAGAATATCCCAGAGGTCTTGGGGGCATAAAGATGGTTTTTGGCAAATGTGAGACAAGATTTCATGTTCTTTTTGGTCAGCAGCTGTTTTCCCCTTGCAGTTCTCCAAGGGATGCAATTTTTGCCCAGTCTCTCTCTCACTGTAGAATTGAGAATGCGGACCTGAACGAATGCAAGTTCCTTTGTGATCTCCTAGATGAGCAGTCTGGAATGCACTCTTAGAGAATTTTTTGTAGGAAAGTTTATACTCTCTGGAATTGGACTGGAAAAAAAAAAAGTCAATCAACAGATAATTACTGATGCAGTTTCAAGTGGGCATGAACTAAAACTGTGCTTGATGCAGATGAGCCAGAGCAACCATTAGAGTGACTGTAAGTGAGCACTGAATTACTCGATCTACTTCTTCGATTCTAGGAATCTACGCGTAAATCCTCGATAGGTAGTTGCGCATTTTTTACACATGATGACTATAATTGATAGTGGAAAGACATAGTATCAATAACAGGTTAAATTTTTGCTTCAGAAAAATGATTTTTTTACTACTTAATTGGGAAACCATTGGCTCATTATAGCTGAAGTGGTTGCTACAGAGGACAACAATTTTTTCTGCCACAAGAGATCATTGCTTCCGAATGCTAGATAGATACTAATGGGCAAGTATATTGAGCAGTTTTCACATCAGGCTTGGCTGTGGAGTTTAATTCATGCAACTCCTGGGAAACAGAGATGGGACTTAACTTGTCTATATTTCAATTGTGTTCCAGCTTGGCTTCCTCATGAATATTCAATAACTGTTCTGGGTGCTTCACCTACTGATAGAATAGTGCAACACAACAAGCCCAGTTTTGAATATTAAAATCCAATTTCATGGATTTATGCAAATCAGAGACTATGTATGCACCCACCTAGCTTCATATAGAAGTGCTTCCCCCTCGCTCCTAGATAGATTCCCGACTTCAAAACACAGGATCCAACAAAAAAGTGCCACATTTATGACTCACTTTTAACTGCCCAATCCCCCATCTGTCAGCTGTTAAAACTGCATTGGAAAATGAGTTTGGGATGCAGATCCCTGATATGACCTGGGAGGAGAGCCTCAACTCAAGGCATTGCCTCATTCAGTTCCGGGTTCTGCACAGACTACACTGCACCAAGCCAAAACTCCATAAGCTCTTTCCAAACGTTTCCCCACAATGTGATAAATGCAACATAGATGAGGCAATTCACCTTCATAGCTTTGTTCTCTGTCCGAAGATGGAGAAATACTGGACAAAAATTTTTAATGCATTTTCTGACATTTTTGGTGCCCCATATTAAACCTAACCTAACCATGTTGATTATACTGGGAGTTTCGGATTCTGTATCAGCACTGACAAGAGCACAGCGCCAACTTCTCTCCAACGGTTTGATTACAGCTAAAAAAACTAATACTGACTTTTTGGAAGAAAAAGGAAGTTCCCACATTTAAGCTGTGGCTCGCAGAAATGACAAACACCCTTCGCCTTGAAAAAATAAGATTCTGTCTGAATAAAAGAAAAAGTTACAATTTGACAGGGCCAAAAAAAAAAAAAAAAAAAAAATCCTATTACTCTCATTATTATGTCCCGAATTCCTATCCAGTTTCTCTCTGAAATATGTTGCAAAACTGTGGCTAGATTCTTTCAGTCGTTTCAGCAAAAATTTTTAAATGGGATTTTCAATATGGCTGCCGTGACGGCAATATTGGAAATTGAATTGTAATGGTTTATTTAAACCTCAGTGCCCTCATAGACTGCATGATGTCCGCAGAGTTTCAGCTTCATTGGCTGTACAGTTTCAGAAAAAACAAGTCGACATGGTCTACAACATCCCCCGCCAATCGTGCGCTTCTCATTTTCGAACTCAATCAAGGCCTTTATGGTCTGAAGCTACACACCAAATTTGGTTACTGTATCTGTAGTAGTTTCTGAGTAAAGCTGTCCCCTTTATCTCGGACGGACGGACGGACGGACGGACGGACGGAGGTCAAACCTATATCCCCCTCCCACTTCGTGTTGGCGGGGGATAAAAATGTTTGCAGACAATGACGAACAACGTACGATGGATGACCACGCCGCGGAATTAGCCTGGCGGGCCATTGGTCCAGGAGAGTAAAAAAGTGCCACACAGAAACGGTTATGCCACGTTAGGTTGAGTTGTATATGGTGTATGCCATGCTCTGCTCAAGTACAACATATTCTCAAAGCTCTTCAGATCACTGCACCACTGAAGCGTTCTTTGGGCCATATTGGTCACCATAATCGACAGAAATAAATTAGCCACATGCTAGCACCACACATCAGTAAAGCGGCATGCTGGGAACATTTCTCCAATGGATTCACATGACAGGCCCTGAGGCCAGCACCCCAGCACAGAAGCACGCCACCGTAATCTCTCAAAGGGACCGTATGATGAATACACACAACCAGTACAGATACTGGCTTTACACATTCCCAATTGATGGGTTTCAGTGTCATTCATTGCAATTGCAGTGCTATTAAACCACACAGCCTGACTGTCCAATACCATGCAGCGATTCTGATACTGTAGTATCCCAATCAAAAGCCTTCTTTGTGATCTCTTACCAAATCTACACAAAAAGAAAAATAAAAAAAATAATAAAAACTACGTACCCAAACCCTGAATAAAAGTTTGACGAGGACCAACAACTGAAGCGCAACCAATTTGCCAGTATAGGTTGATATGGCTTTTTTAACCAAATGATACCAACTAGTCAGTAGATAGTTGAGCCAATCTGTCAGCAATGCAGTTACAGCAATTGTGCTGCCCAGTATCAAAAGATCTTGCCATAATATAAATAGTTTTCATTCTAATCTTAAGACAACTCATTTCACAGCTAGAGTTTGGCTGTTCGACCTAGTTCCAGCTAATCTACCATTGTGTTCAATTTCAGTACAACTCAATTTGGCATGCCTTACTATACCATAGAGCAGCTCAATGTCATTTCTAGCTGTAGAGTCAGCTGTGTTTTCATAAGGCAGAGAGCTACAATAAAGCTTCAGATAATCTGGCTGTCCATCATTTTGTTGGTCTAATTCTTTACATAATTGAACTGAACACTTCAGTACAAACATCAGACACCTTAAAGCTGCAAGCAGTGCAATTTTATGGAAGGTTAGTGCAACTGATGATATCCAGAGTTTTCCTGATTAGTGCACTTCACGGTCCCTGCTCTCTCCCCCACAGGACCCTCCACACCCAGCAGGGGGGGAAACAAGTCGGACTGGCCCAACAGAGAGCAGCCCAGCCGGGCTGAAAGACCAGCCAAAGTCCGCTCCTGTCCCATTGTCCGGCTCTTTTTAAAATGCTGCTTCAAAGCAGTTTTTCAACTACAGTACAATAGAAGTTTAAAATAAATGCTACTTCGGTTTTTTTGTTTGTTTTGTTAGCTTTACTGACAAGGGACTCTCAACCAGGCAAACATGAACTTCGAAGTAAAGGATTTAGAATTTGCAGGAAAAAGAGGGAAGTATCCAGTAAATTAGAGAACAGATATTTGTATTTTAAAGTAGAACCAAAATCCACATAATTCCCCAAACCAATCTTTAAGTCTTCAGACACCGTTATGCTGAAATACACAGCCCAAGATGCAATGGAACACAAGAAACTGGACCCCGACAACTTAATTCCTTTATACTGAAGAACCACGCTGCTATAATAGCTTGCGGCTAATTTTAAACCAAGCACATACACTCCAGCTAGTTTTATCCATGACGACAGCATTACAAATAAATGAGAACATCCGCAGTATGAAATTAAAGGTGATCTTAAACGATGTTCTAATTGCAGGGTTTCATTCTGCAAATAGGGTGCTTCCAAGCTCAAGAGCAAATATCATTCTATCCCATAAATGGGATCAATACACCTTGACTGATCCAGCCTCTAAACCTGACGGACTGTCACACACTTATACACACGCACACAGACACTTGAAACTTTCCCTACATCAGACTGTATACCTCCACTCATACACACTGATATTACAGGCTTTGCTCTCAGTTAGATCCTCACTCCACAGACTGAAAATTATGACACCCACTAGTAAAGCGGTCATTCGACTAGAACTGCATCCAGAGAAATAAATAATTCTTGATTTATCATTTAGAGTGTACAATGGTCTTCACACAAAGATTGCTATTCGCTCAGATGTAAAATAGCCAACACCCTGCCATGGCATGCAGATAAATAATAAAATGACAGGGCTTATTAAGACTGACATGTAGTCTGCATACCTCTGCCAACCATAACTACTGCCATGGCAACGGCAAACACAGTCAAACATTCACACTCTCAATAAATATATTCTCTGGCGTGATTTGGAAACTACATAAATTTTAGCATATAAATAACAATTTAATACAAAAATATCCATACAGCTTTGCCAATTCTGCTGTTCACGAAGTCAAACAAAACACCGAAGACAATGAACCCAGGGGAAACAAGTGCGGGGCACATTTTTATGACCTCTTCGCCACCTAGTGGTATAATATGAGATAACATGCAAGTATCTGCTGAAGTGTGAAACCCTGAACTCAAATAATTAGTATTCGCTCCCATCTGAGGGTTTGACTCCTGAAGAATACAGCCAATTCACAAGTTTTCAGCAGAACTGCACAGAAAGAACACATGGCATTAGATTTACTCAAACTGAAACAGAAGGCTTTCTTTCGAAAAAGAAGAGGGATTCCTTTCGGAAAAATAAAACCAACTTCACTCGAATACAGGGAGATAAAAATACTTCACTGCGATACATGTGGATCGGAAAATGCTGCACTAAAATAAGCATTGGAGCATGATTCAGTCATCCCCTCCTTATGTAAAAAACGCCATGTGATTCTTCAACAGCTTGCTTATGTGAAGTAGTATGAAAAACAAGAAAGCCTTGTTTACACTCATCCGCGCCTCAGAAATTGATCATACATCGCTAACAAGCTAGCTTAGGCCTACATGTTAACCCAAAATGTCAGAACATGTGGGTAAGAATGAATGCAATTATGCATGTTCGTATGGGAAATATTAACCGATAATTTCACCTGTAACTGTAACTTCTAGGACAAAACTGGTATTTTAAAAATCCGATGGGATAAACCGGTCCGGTTATTTTAAACTGTGACTAACCCAGTTTAAAGCGAGGAAACGGCCACGTTATGTTGCTTTGTAGATACACTCTAAATGGCACTGAATAGGAGGTCAGAGACTGTCTGCTTTAATTTGGAAATATTTACTTGCATTTAATGAGAACAGCAGCCCTTATTCATTTCACTGTCAAAATACATGCAGATCCATCTGTGTACAGAAATGTATCGGGAGGTGGTGAGATCACGGACCTCAGCACCACCTGGACCTTCAGTCTTTTAACTCTGTTACCCAAAAGTGTATTTGCTTACTAAGTTAGCAACTTACATAGCTTGTCCATTCACAGTCAATGGGCCCAACTATGTAAGTTAGCATTTGTGATTTCGGGAAACGCACCCCAAAACAAGAGTGATCCAACCCATTCCTTTCCTTTTTCATTTGGGACCACTACTGCACTGAGCACTTCATGTGCTCTTGAAGTGTGGAACATATGACCCTCCTATTGTATAGTTCTAGAACTACACAAAGTTAATTCATTATTGCACTAAACGGATTGAGCGCTTAGGAATCATTTTGGGGTCCATTCTCCCATGCGCGCAAGTCGAAAAAAGCTTTCCAGCCTAAGCGTATTCTCCCCTCGACAAGTCCGTGCATTACATGCCCCGAAAGCAGTTACGCACTTGGGGCAGAGCGAGGCCAAAATTGGGCCGTTTCTCAGGCAAAAAACACTTGCGCGTATTCTCCCCTTTTTCTGTTAAGCACTTTTGAGGGCTGTGTTAAGGTCAAGCGCCAACATAAGGCGAAATGGAATATTGCCTTTGATGTTGGTTATAGGCCGAATTTTAACATTAATTTTATTTAACATAGTAAAGGTTGAGACATTCAATATTCAATTGTTCATCCTTATTTCTAAACTACATTTCTAGTAATCATAATAAATTATCAAACAAAATCATATTACGCAACAGCCTGTTCTCCAATTAGTTCAATTACAAACACATTACAAACAAACAATTACAAACATACCAGTGGTCATCAAGGTCACAACTGCGCGGTCGGTCCTGGCATCTGGGTCGTTCTAGAGGGTGGCTGGTGACGTCATGCACATATCAAAGGCATCTGTGTCAAGGTGTCTGACACAGTTGGCTGGCGCTGTGCTGCACCACATCAGCCACTTAATAAAGTTCCGCAAAACACCAGGTGAAAGATGGAGAGTTAAGGGGGGGTTCTACCGGGTCGCCAGGTTCCCCAGTGCTGTGGGAGCCATTGATTGTACTCCCGTTGCAATCAGAACCCCTTCCACTAATAAGAATTTGTACAGAGACCGTAGACGTCGGCACAGCATTAATGTTCAGGCTGTGTGCGATCGCGATACTCGCATATTAAGCATCTGCGCCAAATTCCCTGGCTCGGCCCATGATGCCTATGTACTGCGCAACTGCTTGAAATGCCAAAAAATACAATAAATATTTGAAACCATATTAAGCTTGTTTCCAATATCTATCGCAGTGATACTTTTAGTATAGGAAAATAAAAATGACCATTTTACATAACCCTCCTTCATCCGTATCCACTCCAAGTTCTTCTCCATGCACTTCCACTGCAGAAAGAGTGGATGCCACCTCCTCCAGTGCAGAGAAATGCACCGGGGATGATGGTTGCTCACTACCTGTTGCGAGTACACTTCTCCGGTGTGCAAAGAGCCAGGCCTTTACAGTGCCCCGCAGACTTTTCCGCATGCGGGGTAAGAATCCTTTCTTTGTTAAAGCGTTGCCTTGTCCTTTAGTTGCAAACCTGACAGCAGAGTAGTTTGAAATTTCAAGTGCGCAATTTCTAAATGAGATCAAATAAACGGTCATTGATTGTTATTTTTGTGTGACTAGAATGTTCTCTTTACTTGTCTTCTTCCCCGTCTTCCACGGAACAGGCAGGCTGGTGTAGGAGGGGCACATTTTCAATGCTCTGATTACGCTGGTTGAGAGGCGCTAAATTCTTTATTATTTCATTATCGTGGCAATTTGTTTCTTTGCATAGCTTTAATGCCATGGTGGCTAGAATAAGAAATAAAGAGATGCCTGCATTACTTCTTGTAACTGGCACAGACATACGTAGGCCTACTATTACAGTGGCATATCATCGGCCTGCTGATAAAACCTCAAAATGATAAAATTCACAGTAAAATAAAAAAATATATATATATAAAATTTAAAAATTATAAAATAAATTGATAAATATAATTTAAAATAAAAAAAAATGTTTAATTCTGCATGTAAGAATAGTGGACATACGAGTTTTTGTTTCTTATCAGTTTGGAGATAAGAGGTTTTATCAGCAGGCCCACGATATTCAAATTTAAAGTCTGGTTTGCGTTTTCCATGGACCACAACTTCATTTTCATGGTTAATCGGGAAATCCTTGTTCCTTGTTTTCCTGACAGCCACAATCAATGAGCTTTGTACAGAGTCTGCCTCTCTTTTGGATCAGTCACACCTCTTTCATAAGGCTGCCTATATTCTGAAGTTAAGCGCTGTGGGCATGATCGAAGCGAGTAGGGGAGAATGTGTGTAACTCAAAAGCGCTTAACTCGAATCGTGTAAAAAAAGCACTTACGTGCAAAAGGGAGAATAGACCCCATAAAGATTAGAATTTTATAAAGATAACAAGAGCACCAGGAGCTGGTGCATTATACGCTGCCGACATTTTGGTATAAATTTGACCTTTGACCTCGATGTGTGACCTTGACCTTGGAGCGACCGGAGCCAACAGTCATTCGGCGTCTAGACCCTGACCCAGGTAATGTTCCTGTGGAGTTTCGTCCCGATCGGCCTTAAGCTTTGCACACAAATTTGCGGACAAGGCAAACATTAACAGACAGACGGACGGACGGACGGACGAACGACGCCAATATACGACCGCCTCTGGCGGCGTATAAAAATGGAGTTAGACCACTTTTTCTCAGGGGCTCAACTGAGACATGACAACAAAGCACCGAATCAAATCAAATCACTCTGCTGAATTTCGACATAACACAATTGGACTCAGTGAATTGTGGAGAAAAGGGTGCATTTCATGGGGGAAAAGAAAAAAAAAAAACATTTTCAGAAATGCTTGTGGTAGTAGGCATTTGAAATTAATCTGACAGGAATTAGTCTAATAAAAATGGGGCACCAATCCACAGCACAAGCCAACGCATTCCTCTGAGCCTCTGCTGTTGAAAAACACCAAAGAACCAGAATTACAGGGACCTGACCTCAATACAATAATGGCCACAACTCACTTTGGCACAATTGAATACCAGGAGGATAATAGGCAGTTTCTCATTTCATGAAGAAATTCCTACTTTGTGCAAGACTGCATCATAACAGCTATCCATCCAAATTACTTTTTTTTTTTCTTTCTGCATGAAACCAACTTAAACCAGCAAAGAAAATATTCTGCTGCATGTCAACCACTTGCCTCATTTTCTTCAGGAAACCCAGTAATCTGTCAGCCTCTGGACAGGAGACAGGCTGGGAAAAAAAACAATCCAAGACCTCATGCTTCATGGCCGGAGGCTATTGTCTGAGTAGGTTATAGGTCAACACAACACAGTGAGGATTTGTGAACGGCTCATTCAGTCAGGAAAACAGTGGCATCCTCTCATCTTCTGTCTGCGTGAACACGCCGAGTGAAGCCCGTGACTAATCGCAGCTCCAGTATGACAGGGGATTAAATCCACAATATTTGGAGGGAGGGAAAAACATTCCAAATACAACACCCCCCCCAAAAAAAAAAACAAACTACCAAGAGCAGAAACTGATACTCAACTCCTTTTCCATAAATAGCCCAAAATAAAATATTTGGAAAACACAAACGGCCTCATAGCCGGTGGTTATGGTTTGGTAATGCGTTATTATAGAGCACCATACTTTCCAAAAAGCCACAGAGCAGTGGTTAGTGCGTTCAGATTCTGTTCTACCATGATGACATAAGAATGGACTGCAGATGGTGCCTCTGGATAAGTCCCTCCGTTTCAGCCAAAGAGCTCCTTCAGTTGATGATGAAAGTAGACAAAAGACAATTAACTGACCGTTTCTGAGAAAACAAACCCGAGAAAAAACATTTCCCCAACAGGATACACACGGCATTCCAGGGAAATAATACTCAAAAGATTCTAGAACATTCCAGGGGGGGGGGAAGTCATTCAGCCACATTTCCTGTTAGTGTTCTTAAAAAGATGAAACAAACTGTGCAGGGCTTAAGTACATTCTGCCTCCTTACAGGCTGGGAAACAAAATATATTCCAGGCATAACTAGTTAGATAATTGCTAGATTATGTCCATTGAGTTATTTTGAACAATAATATCTACATCAAAAAAAAAAAAAAAGCAAATTGCAAGAATAGGTCATTTCTTACCTGGCAGTCTGCAACAAAGGTATTAGTTATATTTTTGTGTGTGAAGTTTTCAGGCAAGAGCAGGTCGATTCTAGGATTTGCTCTATAGAATCTGGAAGCAAACTGAAGTCAAATTGAAACGGCCACAGCAAGAGCTCCAGCTAATACACGCAGTAATGACCTTTGGCCAACTCGTTAAGTATCAGGCCCGCTAATACACAGAGAAAGGCTGCAATTGTTTATCATGGTATTCAGACTATTCAAGATTAAGATTTCAACTTGCATACAGGAGCAGGACAAGGGGAGGCGAGTTTGGAGCAATATGAGTCGCAAAACTCAAGGGCATTTCCTCCTCTCAACTCAAATTAAATTTCTATCAATTTAAACTTCACAGACCCCAGTTTTAAAATGTATCGTCTTGTCTCGTAGCTGGCGGTTATGGTATGCGGTTTGGTTATGGTTTATTACAGAGAATCAAATGCTACCAGCCCACAACCCACAGCCCACAGCCCACAGCCAGATTGGCTTCACACTTGACTTTTAGGTAAAAGGAGGGTGGAAAACCAGTAGTTCTCAGGCCAAAAGAAGAGAGATTTGAGGGACAGAACTCTAATATATTGAAAATGTTGCAACACATTATTTATGCTCAGACACTTCAATTGAATTGCTTATTGCATGCATACAATGTGATGACTCCAACAGAATCCAAAAAGTTGGCGCAGTCAACTAGGTAACTGTGTAACCTCGTCATGCCTTTAAATTACACTCATTTAGTATTTCGGCACTGAAAACACCAGTTGGTCAAGCCTGTTGAGAAGAATTTTCCCTCATGCCACCATTATGTAGGTCTTCAGCTGCACAATCGTTTGTTGCCATACATTTCACTTTTCACAGCACCATACTGCCTCAATCATAGACCGATAAGTACTGCAGGAAGGCCAATCTAGTGCCCTCACTCTTTGCTCACACAGCCATTCACTTGTATTACATGCAGAATGTAGTTTAGCACCCTTTAGCAAGAAAAGTAGGGAAGGTACTGCAATGTGGCTGCCAACTGCTCCCAAGTAACTAGGTTGGGTCAAATACAGGGGACAGAGTACCCTACGAGTTTACAAAAACTGTATTTTCAGGCCCTGGAACAGACATCTGGATTGCAAGTGTTGCTCCAAAATTCACAAGTACACATTTTTCAGCATTAGTAGTGCCCTTGCAAATTTGCAAGTTACACATGCCCTGTGTACTGACATGCCCCATACCATAACAGACACTGGTTTTCGGATTGGACGTGCATTAGAGCTTGGTTTGTCCTGGTTGCCTTTGGTCCAGAGAACACAGCGGCTGTTTATAATTCCCCCCCCCCAAAAAAAAAAAAACAAATGTTGACTGGTTGGACAACGAAACACTTTCCACTCAGCTGCCGTCCATCATGACACTGAGTTCAGAGAAGTAAGCAGCACTTTTGGACAGTGTTCATGCATGGCTTTGGCTTTGCACAGTATAACTTTAACTTATATCTTGAGATGCAGCAGCAGCAAATGGTGTTGACTGCAGAGGTATTCCTGAGCCCATGTCAAGACATGCATTTCGGTCACGTGACGTTCTAATGACAGAGTTGTCTGACGTATTGGAGATTATACGCATTCAGGAGTGGTTATTGGCCTTGCCCTTTACACACTGAGATTTGACCACAGTCCTTCCATCTGTTAATTACATTGCAAATTGTTGAGGGTGAAATTCCCAAAATCTTAATGATTTGTCTTCAAGGAATGCAATTCTTGAAATGATGGATTATAAGCTTACCCAGCAGCTGGTAAATTGGTGCCTTGAACTGTTTTTGCTCTTGAGGGGCCTGGCATTTTTTTCGGCGGCTCCTTTAATACAACACGATCAGATCACCAGTTTCACATCACCTAATTAATGAAACATTTTACAAGATTATCAGTCCTGAAGTGTCCCTGTGTCAAATTTGAGTTGGTAGCAGTCATTAGATTTGAAATTGTAATTACAGTAAAACTGCCGAATTCACAAACTAAAGCATCAAATAAGGCCGATTTAATTAAAAAAAAAAAAAAAAAAGTGTTTCTGATAATGTCAAAGACTTAGTGGGTTGTGGTAGGTAGGCTTTTTTTTTTTTTTTTTTTTAATTTAAAAAATTTTTTTGCACCTGTACTAAAACCTAAGTCTGATTTCAACAAGTCGACATGGTCTACAACATCCCCCGCCAATCGTGCGCTTCTCATTTTCGAACTCAATCAAGGCCTTTATGGTCTGAAGCTACACACCAAATTTGGTTGCTGTATCTGTAGTAGTTTCTGAGTAAAGCTGTCCCCTTTATCTCGGACGGACGGACGGACGGACGGACGGACGGACGGAGGTCAAACCTATATCCCCCTCCCACTTCGTGTTGGCGGGGGATAAAAATCAATCCTGGATGATGGACTCTATACAGGATTAAAATTATAATGTTATATCAGTTTTTTATTCCTATCAGTCTCTTCTCAAAATTGCAAAAAAAAAAAAAAAAAAATTTTAATGGAGGCTCATGACAGCGCAACAGAGCAAAACGCATCGTCAAATGTAAAGCGTCAATAAAGAGATGACGACTGATTGAACAATGATGTTCGGTTCAACAATTGAGCATTAAGGAGGTTCACTATAAACGCAAGTTCTTCTGTTATTCCTAATGTGCTGCGGTGTTTTCAGTGAAGAAGAGCGAATGGACTTTCAAAACACCGTTTCTTGTCTTTATTTGCACTTTAAATGATGTGAAAAATGTCAATTTCTTCAGAATTGGGCTCGTGGAACCACAGCCTGTAATACACCACTAGTGAAGAGCATCAAACCCAGCTAGCCAATCCCGAGCCCCCCCTGAGTGAGGGAGGTGTTACAGATCAACAGTCCTGCACCAGTTTAATGGGGCAGAGGAACTGTACTGAGATCACACAGTCATTATCCCCACAATCACCTAATAAATCATTAGCACCTCCCCTACCAAGACCCCTCACTACTGCGTGTCTGTCGGGTTCACAATTTTGGCAGAAGGAAGTCATTTCTACGGCAGCCTCGGCAGCGGACTGATGCACACTGCTGAGCAAGTGATTAAAACGGCTCTTCCCGCTTGCTGCTCATGACACTGGGGAAAAAAATCTCATCCCAAATGCACCAGGCGGGCCCCGCTCACCAGCGATGTAGCCGTTTTAAGGGGCCATCAGCGCCCCTGGACCAGGGGCTAGGAGGAATTGCCAGCGTCTGAGAGATGGAATCCAGCGCAGGAATGTCTCCATGCAACTCGGAGCAGAGAATTTCCTCAGTTTTAATACCACCCCCCCTGCTGAGCCAAACCTCATTACCACCCCCACCCCCATGCCACTGACGGGATGTAAATCACTGCAGCGCTTTAACCAATGATGGCTTTTAGCAACAAAGCACGAGCCGGGTTTCACAGAGGTTCTCGTCAGCGCAACTCGCCACTATATACGCGAGAAAGTGGATGTCCGGATAATGCCACGGGCAGTGTAGGCCAATGCAGAAAACTTTCGGCAGGAGTGCTGCACCACTGCTGATGGCATTTGGGGGAAAGTCTGCATGGGAGGAGAGGTATTTTTGGGGGCAAGTCCATACTCATGATTCCCTGCGAAGTTCAGGGGCGGGGGGGGGGGGGGGGTCATAACAATGCCCCTAGTGTCCCAGAGAGAGAGGGGCAGTCCTGGGGCTCTCGCATTCACTTCACCCCTGATAAAATAAGAACAATAACACTAACTGTTTACAATAAGGCTCCAATGAATCCACATTAACCTCAGTAGCGGTCAACTTCCAAATGGGGGAAGCTTACTTAGCGCATCAGCCAGTCAAGTTTATGCCAAATTGTGCAAAGTGGCACCGAACACAGCCAATTTATTCGATAATTGCAGACCAAATTTATCCAATTCTTAGCAAACTAAATTTTTGATAATATTACTTTTGTACTAAAAAGGGATATGTACATCATTACCAAATGTTCCTTATTGGTTATTGTCACTTGTTGCCGATTCGTATGTCATTATTTAAAGCCTTCCCACAGTATTTGTTCGGTTACGGTCAGTGTAAGGCACCTTCACAGGGAGTGGTGGTGGGGGGGGTTGTTTTACAGGAGCAAGGAGAATCCGCCCCATTCCACCCTTTCAGGGGAGAAATTACGAGCAGCTCAGGGCAAAGGCTTCGGAGCAGGGCTGTGCTTTTCATGCCTCTAAATCCGCAGCGCTATAAATCGCAGGGCTTTACGAGATCACATTATTCACTCAGTGCACCTGGCGAGGATGGGAAATGGGTGCACCCCCAACCAGCAGCCCAAAGACCCCAATCTGGAGAACCCTAAAGTTTCGATCAAATTTTTGAGAACCTCAAAACTTCCCCAGCACTTGGTACCCGAGAACCCCAAATGTTCCACTGCATTTGAACTGGTTAACCTCAAACTTTCCACTGCACTTGGTATTAGAGAACCCCAAACTTCCACCGTATTTGCACTGGGGAACTCACCACATTTTAATAGAAAACCTGAAACCTTCCCCTGCACTTGCACTGAAAAACCCAAAATTTCAACTGCATGCGAGTTCAAAGGCTGTGCAGTATAATGTGGACAGAACAGGGCTGAGGTGCTCAGAAGAGCCAAGTTCAGTTCTCATACTGGAAACAACCACTTGGCCCAACAGCACGGTAATTAACTTAAACTGCATGAACTACCCAGTACTATAAAATGGCTTGAGTATAAAAATAATCTGGGCAATCATCTCTAGAGTAAGAACCACAGTTAAATGCAAAGAAATGCAAGCTTAATTTACAGCCCAATTAAAAAGGTAGGAGATCATTCCATTAACGAGCCTACATTTATAAACACCAGTAAGTGCATAATTTTTTCCATTTGCAGTAGCAGTATAGAGTAACAACTAATTCACAGCTGCAGATCTCGTAAAGTCATTTAGGGGATGTTAATGAAATGGCCAAAAACTTTAAGGACATATTTCCCCAATTACACCACCAGCGCTCAAAGAAACAGAAGCCTGATAATTTAGGACAGGTGTGAGAATGAGTGTGTGTGTGTGTGTGTGTGTGTGTGTGTGTGTGTGTGTGTGTGTGTGTGTGTGAGAGGGGTGGGGGGGCAATGCTCTGTGCAGTTAAATGGCACCTGCATCAGACTACACTAAGCCACCACAACATTTCTGGCACTTAAAATGCCGTTTCAGGAAGCAAAGTCACAATTTTCAAAGTGTAGTTCCCCATGAGTGATATACAGGAGGGTCTGCACCAACTGTGGCTGCAAAAGGTAACTTTAATCAGCAAACAACATGAAAATGTCCCAAAGTCAATGACCCCTGCAGAAGTCAGGAATCCTACAGTGTGTTGCCGCACGGCATATTTTCTTCCTGAGATATTTTCCAAGGTTCATTTTTTTCCCCCTCCAGAAAATCTTGCTGTTTGTAACATGAGGTTGAGATTAAACTGTAGCTTGGGGCGTTTAAGAAGATTATCCTGTCAGAATTTCCAAAAGCCATGTCAGGAATGGGCATGTAAGCTTTAAGGCATTACATGGCAACACACAGCAGTTCAGTTCCATCTTCAGCTAACTCCACATGAGCACAACTCCGCCCAAAGCATGAATGCCAATGTAAGAGCAAGCATGTAGTGCATGGGTGCACGTCTCAGAATGGCTAATTTCCTGATCATTCACAGAATTATCCATCCATCCATTATAGACCTGCTTAGTCCTGATATGAGTTACAGGGTAGCTGGAGCCTACCTCATGATGCAATGGCCAAGAGGCAGAAACACACTTCAGATTCTAAACCCATTACCTGGGTCACACACCATTCATCCATCACCTTCTAGCTGTGGGATGACAATTCCACGTACTGACATACTATGCCACCCACTGAATTACCTGCCCGTGTGCAGTACCACTCTAGAGCTTGGACATACATTTTTCTAACATGGCAAAAAAAGAAATAAGCACCCTTTATTTTGCAAAAATAGAATTCTTAAATCCATCAGACTAAAAAGGATTTGCTGTAATATCTTTTGCTTTTTTTTTTTAACCAAGGGCACTCATATGGCTATAATGAGTTTGCAGAAGTACAGCTGTTTAACTTCCCCAAGATGTGCTGCAGCTGTGGTTTGCTTTTCATCAACCTTTTTGCTCAGTAAGTCCTAAAACAGCTTGACTTCAATTTGGCTGTTGGAAAATGGAAGGAGCTTATTTGTCTGTTTACTTTGCAAAATATGGCCTCTCCAAGAATTCCAAAATTTTGGACACTACTCTAACAAGCAAGTTATCCTCTTTTTAACTTCTGACTGTTTACCTCTTACCAGATTCCATTTACGATTACATACAGAATTTAAACTGTTTAAATCTCTGTAAAATCAGGGTGCTGTGACATAAGCAAAGTGTGTCCAAACTGGTATTGTAAATGCAGCTGAACGCATGCTCAGCAATGCCAGCGGATGAGGTCCCCATCGTGATAACTCTTCTGAACTCCATTACAGTGCACAGGATGAAGGCCGAGATGACGACATCACCACAAACGCCCGACAGATGGAACAGAACAGAACGTCAGATGACCAACAGGAGGCACTCACTCTCAAACACAGCGTTACCGTCAGGACCGACAACTCTAAAAAAACACAAGCTTAAACAGGAAGAGAAATGACCTGAGAAACCTTACGTCCAGTCACGCAGACTTGCTGGTTTGCACAATTCATCAAACAGGCGGCCGCACTAATTAGAGAGCTCAGCTGGCCCAGCGCATGTGTAGACAAAGCACATGACAGGTCATCTGCCTCATGACCCCTGGACAACTCCACTTATAAATTATGTCAAGCAGGACATTCCCCTGGCAACTAAGTGTGCGAAGAACATTTCCATGGTAACTGAGGGCACAAGGCACATTCCCATAACAAGCATGGGTGTGAAAAATTTTTCCATTACAATCATGGTTGTAGCGAAGAGCATTCCTATGACAACCATGAGGGCAAACAGCCTTTTTGGGGGGAGCAAAATTTCCCCACATATTTGGGAGTAAAAGTTATCCATCACAGTGGTTAAAACCTGAAATGCTGTTCTTTGTTCAGTCCACTGTTAGTTTTGCATGATTATCAGTGTATGATTGAACTTGCCTTTCCTTGGTAAGGTAACAGTGGAGCTGGGGGCTGTCCACACGTCCAACTGTCAAATAAAGCGAGACGCAAGAACACACACTAGATAGCTAGCCAAATAACTGCAGGAATCACACACCATTTAATCATACTCTTATACCTATGGACAACATAGGGACTCCAATTAACGTTACCCATTTGTCTGGGAACTATGGTAGGACACAGCGATACTATATCTGAATTCTGTACAAGATCGCAGGTTCTTGGGAGAGCCGGCGAATTCTTAGCTCTTGAACGATCAAACTAAGATCTAGCGTAGACGAGCAAGCATGCCTGAGAGTGGGCTTGCCTCGCTTTTACAGGTGGCATCCCACATTCTCAACATCAACGTCCACACTTTCACACAGCTAGTTCAATAGACTTTGACATAAAACCTAGTTGGCAGCCATGTTGGAAAACTTGCAAGGATTCATTGTTCAAAACATCCTCTCCTTACGAGACCTGGCGCAAGAACTTTTGGTCTTAATTCAAGCCAAGTCAAAATGTATTTGTATAGCACATTTAAAACAACCACAGCTGACCTAATTGCTTAACAGGCTTACAACACCAAAATACCAGCATGCCACTGAAGCAAGGAAAAACATGCAAACTCTGCGCAGAAAAGCTAAGGCCAGATCTAAACCGGCAATCTTACAGCTGTAAGACCTACTACATTTTGAAGTTAATTTATAATATAATTTTTTTTTTTTTAAACAAAATTTATTTCCAAAACACACATATTTTAAATGATTAATATCCACAGTGCCCAAACTTGGAATGAAAGACAACCTTGCAGGTTGTAGCCCAGTTTAAAAACTAGCATCACATAGACTTGAGATCACTCAATTACAGGCTCAATGTAATGAGGTTGTTAATGGTGCCCCATCAAGTCACTGGGCGCACAGCCAATTAGCCATAATGAACCATGTCATAATCTCTTCCTTTATGACATCACAAGAGGAAGTGACCACCCAGAGGCGAGAACAACTGATGAACTTCAACCAAGCTCCAAACCAATCATAAAACAACAGCCCAAAAGCTAATGAAGAGATAGATCACAACGATACATCCACCTGAGCTCGACAGAAGTCACTCACGTTCAAAATATTCAAGTTAACTGCATAAGCCCCAAGCACCAGACTAAAAAGGGATAATGAAAATTATTCTTCCTCAGAAGAGGAAACGAAAGAATTTGCATAAGCCATGCCAACAGACCTGATACTACATGGAACCTCCCACAGCATGCCCATCTAAAATGGGCAACAGCATCCCTGCATAAACCCGCCCAATCCAAGCGCTTCAAAAATGCATAATAAACTCAAATGTGCACCAAAGGCACCGGACACATCAGTTCCCCCACTGGAATACAGGGAATACACCACTAAAGATAAAGGTATGCAGGTTCCCAAGTCTTCAACAGACATTGGTATATGAAGTTAAAAGGAGCTGCTGCCATTTTCATTCCAATGCAATGATAAAAGAGAAATTACTTTCCCTTTATTTTGCAATACCATTAAATAAGGTCTTCAATAAGCAATAAACCATTTTTAATCAACTACTGGCATTGCCAAGGAAAACCGCGTCCAATGCTTGAATTTTCCCCCAACAACTAACAAGATTGTGGACAGTGGTATAACACTGTCTATGGGTTTCTACAGACACAAAACACGCACCGAATAAAGTTATACTTTCAAGATATTTGCCCCAGTCCTCAGAAACTCTCGGAAAGTAGAATGTAGCCAGGACGTCTCAACGTGACGCGACCCGAGAGGGGAAGGAGATTGGATTTTCATGATAAATCTGAGTAATGAGAGAATTTCACAATCAGTACCTGCTGTCCAATGATTCCCTCTAACGCGGATAGAAAATTCACACCCTTGGGGCTAAATCCTGGGCCATGGACCGCAGGCTCCAAACATTCGCCTCTAAACTGAAAGTACGCTCTTCAAAGCAAAGAAATGGCAAAGTTACAGTATGCCATAATTAAAAAAATAATAATAATAATTTGCATATTTGAGTCGGCCGGATGTCCGTTGTGACTTGTCGACGAATATGAAAGTATTCAAATAATTAATTTTGTCAAAATATTTAAGCAAGCAAGAAAAAAAATAGCATTCGTAATTGCAGAACAGCGTCAAAACAAAAGTCCTTAAATGCAGTTACGCAATAAACAACACATCCATTCATTTACGCTCAGTCGTGAATTTGAAGAAGGGTGTTAGACGCCCTCCGAGGCTATAACAACTGCGGAAACGAGTTCTGTGTGAATGAAGAGGTCCCGCAGCATTAGCCAACATAAACACCAATTAAGGTAACAATTCTACGCATTGTTGTGAGGCCTCACGTCCAACTGCATGAAGATTGCAACAATAGCGAACAAAATATGGGTTCCAGTCATAAAAGGAAACAAGGGACCGAGATGACAACAGACAGAAAAGCAGTTTAAGACTGAAACCGGGTGCAGAATACTTCTGGTGGGACATCACTTTACCTCGACCCATCTTTGAGCTTCCAGGAAGGCAGCCTCGCAGCTCACCGTAGACTGTTCTCGCCACTCCATCCCAAGATCATGCAAACAATCTGCGTTTTTAAAGCACAGAAATGGTGTAGCAAACACGCAACTCCTCAGAATAGCAATTTGCAAACATACATTACGATAGAACTTGATGCAACTAATCCTGACGGGTTCCCTACTGATGTCTCCAGGCAACGAAACTTCACGTTCATGGACCCGGACGTTTCATGATCTTAGACAGCCGAAGGAAAACTGGTTAGAAATCGTCAAGTTCACATCCAGTCGTAACGTTCTAGTCCATTAAGAGTTCAGCATGTTTAGTAATTCAGCGAATTATTTAGCCAACAGCAACTGCTGCCATAAACTAGCGACAGCAAGACACCAAAGATAACTTAACGGAACGAAATCGTTCCATTAAAGTTACGGAACTGAATCGCTTATCTTCAACAAATGCTGAGTTACGCAACAGGTGTTGCAGCGATATAACAAAATACACCTTGCTGGTAATCAGCCTATGTGAAGTTAACGCAGCAGTTTAGCTGCGAAACTGAAATCGACTTGCAAGTAACCAGCTGCCTACTGTTCGGCAGGAAACACGTTCACCTGCAAAATTTAGTGACGTTACGGTAAAGGCGGACGCGAGACAAATTTTTCACACGACAGATTACATTCAAAGTCAATGCAAAGACGAGAATACACGCGTTACTGAGAATGTAATCTGTCGTGCGAAAAATTCGTTTCGCGTCCGGTGCGAAAGCAGCTTGAACGGTCAATCGAAAGAAAACTAGCGAACTGGTTTTCGCTGAGAGTCCGCCTAAAATCATGGCCAATTACTCAACCTCCTGCCAATAAGACCGCACTCCGTTACGAATATCCCGTTATCCGACTTTTTTATTTTTTATTTTTTTGAACGACACCTCGACATCCAGCGATGTTCATCTGTCCGCTTCTCACCTTCATATTGGCAAACTCTCTTCACCCTACGCTCCATCAGGTAGTTAATTACCCCTTCCCCACCAACTATCGTTGCAAACACACCAAATCCAACATTAGTTGATACCTTTCCCTGCCGACCTTATGCGGAACTATACAGCAGCACCATGGAAAACGAAGCAAATCAGATGAAGAAATCCTGATATTGATTTCGACACCATCAACCCCGCTGCAAAAAGTTAGGCGCAGGGAGCTTATAGACGCTACTTCAGGGATCTGCGACGAGAGTATCAAGGAAGTCACGCCCTCTGGCGACCCAAACCAATTTTAACACCTTTTAAATCTATGATTTAAATGCCCGCAAGTGGTTCAATGTAGTTTTATGTTCCGTAGCAGAGAACGCAATGTGAATAGGAAAAAGATGAGGATTTTCATTTAAACTTTGAGACAAAATTCGTAAATATTTAAGTGCTGTCTGGAGAAGAAAACCAGCGATACTTGTTCTTGCTTCGTTAAATTACCAATTAGACCCACTGTATTATTGCTGGATGTCATAACAGCAAAAATTTCTCTAGTCTTCCAGATGCTTTACATGGGTTTTTTTCCCCCCAACCCCCACTTCATCTTGCACACGAACTAGCCTGTGAAAAAAAAATCTTATCTACCGAGCTCAATTTTTCTTGGATGTTGGATATCCATAGATCCTGGTGTGGCTGCTTTTTCCAGTGCTCGTTAAAATCGGAGGGTGCTCCCTCGCGCAGACCCACCTATTTAAACAATTTTAACATAAAATATTTGTCCTGCACATCAAAAGACTGCTTTCCTGAGAGTGAGGTTTGTCTTCTCTCTCTAAATTCCATTTTCCTTCTTTCAGTGAGTTCCAAAACTCACATTCTTCATCCATATCCAGATAATGAAATGCCAATCGTTTTCCATCATTATTGATACGGATTGAAATAAACCCAAAAATGATTTGGCCCGTACAGTTTCCTTTTCTTGGCCAAGAGTTGCTTGTCTGCCACATTTACTTGTGACGCTGCGTGAAAATCCCTCAAGTCAAGGCATTTAATGACTAAAACAGTTATAGAAAAGCAAGTATAGACATCCACAGCAGTTTCAACAAGAGATCAAGAAAATTTATTCATTTTGTTGAGAAAAAAAAAACAAACAAAAAAAACACAATTGTTCATCTGTGGCACACATTGAAATTAGTTATATAAATAATACCACACATGCATCAACTCAGTCAGTTTTTACCCTCTCAATACATTTTAGATACCACACAAGCTTAGCTCCGAATGAGAACCATTGTTAGTTCTGAGTCGGGGCAATCAGACTGCGAGAGCATTAATACTGAATAACTGACAATCAAATACAAAAAGTTACTCTCAGTAACACACACCCTATATTTTAGCTGTATTCCCAAAACACAAACCAATTAGTGCAGACCATTACCATAATCCATTAGTGAAGAATTAAGTATTTTTAAAAAAAAATCTGTTTTCATAAAGCAGGTTGGTGAAGTACTGGGAGAATTCAGTTGCAGACTTGTATACATGTCAACCAGTATGTCCTTTAGCCATCACAAGCTAACTTCAAAAAAATGCTAATACCCTAATATTCTGAGCACTTTGCGAACGGTTGGCAGTTAATTTAAGATTAAGAGGGTTCACAGTGAATGCTTTTGGGACTTCACGCTTTGGAGAGGGCCACCACAGTGAAGCGAAGCTCGTCAGGATCGCGGGCCATGAATCTCCGGCACACTTCGGTAGCATCCTGCAGGGTGAGAAGCACGAAACACCATAAGAGAAAATTATGGATTTAACATGTTCTGAGCTCCCCCAGCCCCTCATGATTACAGAGCACTTACACCAGGAGGGCAGAAGAAGAAAAAAAAACAATCCAGAAATATATAATTATTCAATCACTATGGTCTCATGTGAAATGGCTCTTAATTATACACTTTAATACGATGCATTAGGCGTTTGTCTTGCATCTCCTGATAATGATACATTAGTATGACGCTGTGCTGATTACACAAAAAAAAAACAAAAAAAAAAACTACAAGACATTCATTTTCAGAATCAATTTTTGGTAAACTTGGCTTAGAAAGACTGGAATCAAACTACATTCCGTAGTCCAAATTAAAGACCATAAGACTGACCCCATCAAGCAATGCTAAAAATGCACATTTTATCCTTCACCTTGAATTTTGAGATAATGACAGAACAATTAACTGACCCTTTACCTCAAGAAACGACTCCTCTGTGGTCTTCCCATGGGCGATTGGAAAGGGCTTACGGCCATCTACACAGAAACAAACAGTTGGAATTATATTCTGCATCAACGTTATGTCATACTAGAGATCCCACTGACCCCTTAATGGTGTTGATCAGAAATTGCATCCAAGAGACCAGCTCAAGTTATTCTTGGGGCAAAATCGTTCAAGAATTTATACTCCAAGCAGTTATTGACACATTTTTTTTTTATTTAATGCCGAGTTCACTTCGTTCAAACTTCCTGAGACGATAGTGTCAAAATAACCAATTTAAACTCTTGTCCTGCTGGACGCTGATATACTGCATGGAGGACCCACACTTGTTCCCCTGTAGCCATTTCCCTGTATGTCGGTCCTATATGAGCATTAGCCTAGAGGGAGGACTAGGATTAAAAATTCTCAGTAAAAACACACAACAAAATTTCTTTATCCTGAAACCCCATGGTCTTGGCCAATTTTCTGAGAGGAACACAAACATATTTTCACTTACTATACTCCACATCCACATCCACACCCACACCCCCCCCTCCCCCCGCAACGCAAGGTTCGACACAGTACAAGACAGGCCAGTAAATGTAACACTGATGGATCAGCATACCAAATTCATAAAGACTCCCTCCAACATTCGCAAAGGCAATGAAATGCAAGTCCACTTTTTCGTCTAAACTCGGGGCCTGAAAAAGAAACAAACAGCTGGTTAAACACCAAACCCTGGAAAGTATCCCCGCATTCACATCAGGCGTGACTTGGGTACCCCATTATTCACAGGAGACATGACTTTGATACTCCGACATTCATACAAGTCATGATTTTGGTACCCTGGCATTTACATGAGTCACAGCTTTGGTACCCAAGCATTCATACAAGTCATGACTTCAGTACCCCAATACTCATAGAAGTCCCAACATTCATTAGTCACCTTCTACTTACACTTATCACAACTTGAGTACCCCAACATTCACACGAGCCATAACTTTGCTACCCGACATATTCACAGAGGTCATAACTTGGGTACCCCTGCATTCACAAAAGTCATGATTTCCGTGCCCACACGTTCACGAGGCATCCAACTTATAATCAAAATAACGTTCCAAAGCCATGTTGCATTTGTCCGGACATGCCCTATAGAGGGTGATCTGCATCAGGAAACAAGGGCACATAGGAGAAATATTATGTAGAGGAATCCACGGCTTCTCAATAGAGAAGTAAAAGCAGTTAAGAGGATGGCCTACAGCAAGTGTCTAAGTTGCTTTGATGGCGCCATGAGGGTTGGTGCCTCAAGCCCATGCGTAGCTACATTAAAGCACTTGTACCTGCTGGGCCCTTGTGATTACATTATTCCTGTGGGGGATTCATACCTGCCAAGACAATTCAAGACTGACTTCACCAGCCAAGTAAAATGATGGCAATGTGAAGAAATGCATACTACACAGTGAAGTATGCAAGTATTTAGACAGTGATACCATTTTACAGGGCTGATATTCCTATACCTTTGCAGATGAATTCAAATACCAGCCATTAAATGAAAAGTGAAAAGTACAGACTGTCAGCTTTAATTTGACGGAATTTATAGCTAGAGTGAACTTTGTGGCATTTCCAGCCCTTCAAAATTGCATCACCATCCAAATGCTTGCGATGTCACGATATTCATCAGTGTATCCACAAATGCACCCAGCCAAGAAGGCTGTCATTGTGAGTGACGTAATTCTGAGATAACTCTACAGCAAGCTGACTAGAGCTGAAACCACACCAAGTAACTCCGTATTTGCGTCACGTTCGACAGATAGAGTCACGCTTGACCACCAAGGTATCAGATATGCACTCGCTGAGACTTAAAACAGCTCATTTTACAAGCCAGTGGATACAAAACCTATCATTTTTTCAACGCATTAGAGGACCAGAGCAAAACACAGTGGGTGAGACACACAAGATGGCAGCCTTTATTGCATCTGTAGAAGAGCTGGGCCCAGCCACAGCTGAAGAGTAATGCAGATGAAAAGTCAGTCTGTGAGAGGGGCAATGATCACTAGGACCAGAAGCAATGACTAATCTTCTCCAGAGGGTAATACGGATTACCAAACAGATCATAAGGAGTGTATTACTCTTCCTCCAACACGAGGGATCTCCACACTGTCAGCCTCAAGCAGTTCACCACAATGCATGAATACATAGTACATGTCATTCGTTTGCTTTTACGTGACCTCGCCATCATGTGTCTCCAGTGCCAATTACAGTCATGCGTTATGTTCCAGCCTGGGAATCAAGTGCAGAGGCGGAGCATAATCCAATGGGTAAGTTTATTGGCAGCAGTACGGTATTGATTGGAGACAAAACCCCACAGGAAGAGAGCACAGTTCAGAGATGTAACGGGAGAAGCCCGCCAGTGGCCCCTGGGATAACAGCCAGGAGTGCACACCTCGCCAGAGCCAAACTGTCCCACAGGAGAATGGAGTAGCTTCAGTAGAACTTTGTGCCGATCCTGAAGACCGTAGAAGGATTGAGAGCTTGTTCGTAACAAACTGGACTGAGGAGCAGACTTGTAAGGGTTAACAAGAATGCGGTCTCAATCCCAAACCCTGAGAAGGCTTGGAAGTTTTTTTGAGTTGACCAAGTAAAGAGGAAAGCTTTTACAAATTGCTGCCATTAAAAGGTTTGAAATTCAGGGTTTAAATACATGTCACAGAGCCACCAGGAGGTAGTAATCAAACCAGACACAGCCGGGGAGGGAATACATGCAAGATGTAAACCAATCAAAGGAGACGTACTTCTAATAGACATGCAAGTTGCTAAATAGCAGGAGAAACGGAGGGCCTTCACCCTAGAGCTGAGACACAAATTTAAAGGTTTGGGGTTTGACAAGAGATCTGAAAAACCTGGCAAAGACTATGTAGGTTTATGAAGAAATCGCTCATCTGAGTGAATGTATGAGAACACTGACTCCAGAGCATAGGGCATTTTCCTCTGTATTACAGCTCCAAATCAGAAAAAAATAAAAATGGTCACAGTATACAAAATTAAAATTAAAACTGAAGGCAGAGGTTTGTATATCATCTTTGACCAGTATTACAGTGAAAACAATAAACCAGCAATGTTTCACAACAAAAACTTTATATATTTTTCTAAATAAACACAAATTTCAATTTTGATTCGCGCACATATTTAAAAAAAAAAGTTAGGACACCAAGTAGTTACCGCATTGTAATAATGCTATTCCTTTCTACAACACAAACATTTAAATACTGAGGACACCAACTGATTAAGCGTTTCAAGTGTAATTTTGCCCCATTCTTACAGCAAACAGATATGCCATATACCTTAGGGGTCTTTGTTGATATATTCTGCTTTCAAAATGAAAAACATTCCCCGCTGTGGACAAGTCAGGACTGCATGCAGGCCAGTCAAGTGCCTACATCCTTGCATAGCCATGCCTTTGTAAAGCATGTAGAATGCAGTTTTACGTTTCCCATTGAAATATGCATGGGTGTCACTGGAATGGACATCTTGAATGCAGAATCTCAATGTACTTTTCAGCATTAATGGTGCCATCACAGAAGTGCAAGTTATTCTTGCCAAGGGCACTGACACAACCCTACACCATGAGAGAGCAGGGGTTTTGGACTTGTTACTGGTAACAGTCTGAATGGTTCTTCTCTTCTTTGGTCCAAAGCATAATGCGAATTTCCTCCAAAAAAAAAAAAACTGAAATATTGATTCATCTGACCACAAAACACATTTCCACTGTGTGACGGTCCACTGCAGATGCCTCTGAGCCCTGAGAAATCGACGGCACATCTGTACGCTGTTTGCATCAGGACTCCTTCTCACACAGTAAGGTTTTACCTGCCATTCGTGGATGCAACAACATATTGTAGTACTTGACAAAGTTTTGCCAAAGTAATCCTGACCTTGTGTGGCTGTATGAATTCTAGGTAAATGATGGGCCTAAATAAATGGGCGTTCAAAAACACAGTGGCTAACGTGACAGTTTAATTTTATGATTTTGAAGCAATTAAGTTGACAGTTATTTGTCATGATATTGTAAAATACAAACATACAATACTGTTTTGATACAAAAAGGCAGCACCAGCACTACCAAAAGATGCATCTAAAAGCCTACAAACTGGGCTTGTGCCAAGTCATTCAATGGTACTTTGGCAAACATCTGGTGCCTGACCCAGACACTTGCTATTGATGACTCACAAGTGAAACAGAACTACTTTATTATTTCACTTGTTTAATGTTACAATCAAAATCAACGGTGTTCACATTCTTAAGAGATGATAGCTCCTTCACAATGTAAACCAGAAAGCACTCAGAGAGAGCATATCTCTGCCGACGCATTTGCCGCATTTGAATCTTTTCAAAAATATAATCAACTGTTCCTTGGCTCATGGCCCACACTTCTACAAAATATTAGGGTAATTCCATGCCAAATCACCAGATGGCTCCCACACGATCACCTCAGATTTGCTTCATAATTCTTTATTTTAATATTCTTGTAAAACTACTAAAACATACTACAGAACCCAAAACCAGTGAAGTTGGCACATTATGTAAATCGTAGATAAAAACAGAATACAATGATTTGCAAATCCTTTTCAACTTATATTCAATTGAATACACTGCAAAGACAAGATGTTTAATGTTCAAACTTTTTTTCAGAAACTGAAAAAAAAAACTTTTTTTTTGCAAATAATCATTAACTTAGAATTTAAAGGCAGCAACACAAACACGCAAAAAAGTTGGCACAGGGGCTTTTTTACCACTCTGTTACATCGCCTTTCCTTTTAACGACACTCAGTAAACGTTTGGGAACTGAGGCGACCAATTTTTGAAGCTTTTCAGGTGGAACTCTTTCCCATTCTTCCTTGATGTACAGCTTAAGTTGTCCAACAGTGCGGGGTCTCTGTTGTCGTATTTTACGCTTCATAACGCGCCACACATTTTCTATGGGAGACAGGTCTGGACTACAGGCAGGCCAGTCTAGTACCCGCACTCTTTTACTACAGAGCCACGCTGTTGTAACACGTGCAGAATGTGGCTTGGCATTGTCTTGCTGAAATAAGCAGGGGCATCCATGAAAAAGACATTGCTTGGATGGCAACATATGTTGCTCCAAAACCCGTATGTACCTTTCAGCATTAATGGTGCCTTCACATATGTGCAAGTTGCCCATGCCTTGGGCACTAATACACCCCCATACCATCACAGATGCTGGCTTTTGAACTTTGCGCCTATAACAGTCCGGATGGTTCTTTTCCTCTTGATCCAGTGAATTTGATGTCCACAGTTTCCAAAAACAATTTGAAATGTGGACTCGTCAGACCACAGAACACTTTTCCACCTTGCATCAGTCAATCTTACATGAGCTTGGGCCTAGCGAAGCCGGCGGCGTTTCTGGGTGCTGTTGATAAATGGCTTTCGCTTTGCATTGTAGAGTTTTAACTTGCACTTGCAGATGTAGCGACGAACTGTAGTTACTGACAGTGGTTTTCTGAAGTGTTCCTGAGCCCATGTGGTGATGTCCTTTACACGCTGATGTCGGTTTTTGATGCCTGAGGGATCGAAGGTCACGGGCATTCAATTGGTTTTCGGCGTTGTCGCTTACGTGCAGTGATTTCTCCAGATTCTCTGAACCTTTTGACGATATTACGGACCATAGATGATGAAATCCCTAAATTTCTTGCAGTAGCTCGTTGAGGAATGTTGTTTTTAAAATGATCGACAATCAGCTCACGCATTTGTTCACTAAGTGGTGACCCTCGCCCCATCCTTGTTTGGGAATGACTGAGCATTTCAAGGAAGCTGCTATTATACCCAATCATGGCACCCACCTGTTCCCAATTAGCCCGTTCACCTGTGGGATGTTCCAAATAAGTGTTTGATGAGCATTCCTCAACTCTCTCTGTCTTTTTTGCCACTTGTGCCAGCTTTTTTGAAACATGTTGCAGGCATCAAATTCCAAACAAGCTAATATTTGCAAAAAATTACAAATTTTACCTGTTCAAACATTAAGTAACTTGTCTTTGCAGGGTTTTCAATTGAATATAGGTTGAAAAGGATTTGCAAATCATTGTATTCTGTTTTTATTTACGATTTCCACAACGTGCCAACTTCACTGGTTTTGGGTTTTGTAAAAACAAACATATAAATCACTGATCGATTTCTGACAATTACCAGTTCTGCTAGACAGGAGGAGGAGGAGAGGGGAGCAATTCTCAAATAACAAACAGTATAGAATGATGTATCATTATGATGTGAGCTTCGGAATGGCTTTTATGCATGTCTTGAGACATTGAGACATTCTATTTTGAACAGCTTGAATTAAATAGTTTTCTTCACAGGCCCAACTTCATATTTGGTACATATATCAATTAGACCTTGCTCTTTTCACCCATTTAATTTTTTTTCTGGTACTCCCAGTCAGATTTTTTCCATGGACAGTCAAAATACAGATCCAACGAGCATTTAACCATTTTTAGGGGCCTATATATAAGACAAATAAAAGTTTTTCACAGATATAACATTTTTTCCTGACAGTACTCCAACAGGTCTCATATATTGAAAAAAATAAATCATCTGGTGTCATTAAATCTGGAGATATGGAGAGGCAAAAGTGCAACCATAAACAAACGTTTATTCTGAGAGGCCATACTTGGTGGACTACAACTCTGCAAATATGCCACATAAAAAGTTTTATTTCGATATACAAAGCCTTACTATATCAAAGAATCAAGTGTATAAATTTGAACTGTTTAGTGTTAACACTTCAAAAGTTATTAGCCATCAAATTATGGACGTCAGATGGTGTACGTGTTCATAAGTGACCACGCCCCTTTTTTCAAGGCTATACATCTCAAAAACCATTGGAGATATTAGTCTAGAATTTTGCACAGCAGTTATTTGTAACAAGGAAGTTAAAATAAGAAACTATTAACAAAATCTGAGATGGTCATGCGGGAACTTTTTCTGAAATCTGGTGACTTGACATGGAATGACTCATTATTGAAATGCAAGACTGAGAAATGTAAGAAATGTCTTCTGGACAAACCAACTTTGTTGGTTGGCGGAGGTAATAACAGGGAGGGACAAGTTCAGATATGTCCACTCCCACTGCAAGGGAGGCAACTTTAATAAAAATTGCAGAGTGAACCAAAGGCTACATTCCAGCACAAAATGTACATGAATGAATGAATAAATAAGCGAACAAGTTATCTACCTGTAGGCACCTAAACAAAACATACCTCACGACAAAAGTGTTTTTTGGAAATATGGTACAAATCACAACAATACTAAAGTAGCCAAACATTGATGATTATGCACAACTATCTTAGTAGCATCTTACTTTTTTGTTTATGCAGGTTGAACATCCATGCTGCCAAAGAGCAGCTTTATATTTACATTTTTACTTGGGTGTAATTTTAGTAGTTAAGCTGAACGTGTTGTTCTACACCAAGAACAACACTGACTAAATACCACTCTACTGCAAATGCTTCCAGCAGTGCTTCACTTTTGCTTTCTTTGAGCTCTCCAATCAGCTGAGGAAAACTCTCCACTGCCTGTTCCAATTGGCTAATAAAACTCAGCTCCAACACTGATTGGCTGGAAAAAATACTCACCTCTGTTTGTCCCTCTTGGGCGCTCGACTCATGAGTTACACGGATACTCTGGAATTATTTAAGAAAGAAAGAGTCTCGATCAGTCATTCCAGTTAATAAAGAGGACCAAATTACACACATTACGCTGCAGCCGTATCCATGCAGCACACACATCACAATTAGCAACACCCTTTTACATTAGGGAAGCAGGTCAGATGACATCAAGTGTGTTGCTACTAAGAAAACAGCTCTGCTCTATAACGTGGATACAGGATGTACTGCCAAGGAACAAAGGGAACTTTGTTTCTCACTGGCATACTGCTTATGATGTGATTTAATCTCAGACGTGCCTCCTCAGTAAAGTAGCTTGTCATTGCTACCTTCCGTTTTTTAACCCCCTCAGTAATACTGTACAAATGAGCGTATTCACAGTTTGTCCACTATATAGCAACGATTTGAACAACTAAATTTTTTGCCTTCAACACATGGCAGGCAAAGGGTGTTTTTACCGAATGCATTCATTCACAAGCATTGTTTATTCTTTCACAGACATTTGATTGGTCTGTTCACCAGGATTGGCCGATAGAAAATGAAATCTCTTTGGCAATGAGCATCTGGCTCATGAAACAAAATTTCCCAACAAAACAGCCGATGGAAAAGTTCAATTACTGTCTACTTACATGCATTCAGGACTCAACCTCATAATCTTGTCAATACTGTATCAACCAATGGCAACTATCCAGAGGATGAAGAGAGATGCAAGTCTGCATGAGAGCATTCCACCACTGTTCTGGATCGTACCTCATCTTTTTCAAGGAAAGCTGCTTTATCCTCTGGACTCATGGACTTGGACTCCTCCAGAAACTTCTTCAGTGCAGAATTTGGTTCTGAAAAGATAGCCTGAGTGGATCACTTCTCCCCAAGGAGGAATGAACAAGTGACCAATCAGTAGGCAGCCAGCAACTGGAGAAGCAATCGCTGAATACAAATTCACAGTTTATTCTGTTTACGCAATTTGAGTAAAGTTTTTGTAAAATCAAAAATAATGGGCAAAGCATATAATAGGTAAAGTATTTTGAAACTGATCAGTTTTCCCATTTGAGAGGGTCACTAGACCAGTGATAACCAACCCTGTTCCAGGAGATCCATTTTCCGGTAGGTTTTTCATTCCAGCCCTAATTTTGCACAACCTACAGTACGGAAGATCGCCAGAGCGGCGTACTCTGAAGCAAGTTCAAGATTAACCAGGCCTTCATAGCAAGGGCTGGCTGACAAACCCTGAACCCACAAATGGTGAGACAAATCGTTACCTTGGGGGGGGAAGAGAGCCACCTTTGTGACATCAAAAAACCCAGCTTTAGGCTGGACTGACCTCGCTCTGTAGTACACTCCACTGAGATATGGATAATAACAACAACTCTAGACCGCAGTCGGCAAGGAGGACCTTGTTTGTTGACTTTTCCCTCAATAATTTCTGGCATTACTTAAGTGATTACTCTGATCATTGACAACTGACATTTTAGCTACACAAGTAGTGCATGAAAGGAGGCTGAAGACAGTCTTACAGCACACGGAACATTTCGCTTTTATCTAACCAATGAGGGAAGCACTGTTGGTCTATGCAGCCAATTTAGCCAGGGTGACTGGTGGAAACAAAAGACCTGCATATACGACAGACCCCCAGATCTAAAGCTGCCCAACCCTAATCGAAACCAAATCCATAACTTATCCAAATTCATCATGAAATGTTTTTTTAAACATTACAAAAGTGGCTGAGATAATCTTTTGCACTTTGAAATAATACGCCGCTCTGCTACAACAACTGCCACAGTGTAAGTTGTCCCTGTCTGATGTCATCACAACAGCATGCTATGATTGGCTGACTGGAGGGAGCAGAGCCTACCAAACTCCAGCCTGGCCTGGTTATTGGCTACAGCGTGGATAAGGCCAATGGTGCCACAGGCGTTCCCTATCGTCTGCCTCATGAAGTACACGTCTGGGTTCACCGCCTGACCCTGCGCCTTGATCTTCACCTCCTCTTCGATTCTGAAGGATTCATACTGCAAAGGTAAAAGAGGAGGAGGACAGACCAGAGGAGAACAGACCAAGTGTCCATTGTTTACTGACAATGCAAAGAGAATACCAGGTGGAGCCACATGACCCAGCAGTTTAATTACTCAATTCAAAATCATTAAGAATATTGTTATTTTTAGTAATGTTTCAATCACAAAACAAAAGTGCAACTGAATTACACACATCAATATTGTAATATCACAGAATCATAATCAGAACAAGTCAATCATGCAAAACCACACCAGTACCTGCATTGCGGGACAGTTTCACATAAACAGTTTAAGCAAAGTCCTGCAGAGAACTCATTCTAGATCTGAGATTTTCTACATAAAACCTAGTTAGGTCCACAACAGAGCTTAACCCGCGTTTGTGAGAGCGGTCCATAGGGTCTCATATCTGGGACAGATTGGTTAAACACAAACTCAAGTAATCATGTCAGTCGAACAGGTTACTACATCAATCTGATGTAGGCCTCGACTTGGTCATGTCAAACTTAGGAACTGGTGAATATGGTATTGCAGATTCGACAATGAGAAACGCCATACCTTATCGGTGACAGGGAACAGGAGCAGGACCGCACACACCGGTCGTGGAACCAGACTGAGCAGCTCAGGGTCCAGGCCGTACACATCTCCAAACTGCCAGCTCGCTTGCAGACCCAGCTGCCGCAGGAACTTCACAAATCACAGCAAGTTACGTCATCATTTATCAAACATACAATGCGCAAATATACTTATTTTTAATACTAGAATACATAAGCATACATTTTTATTCATGATTATATTAAATTATTGCAATAATGCAGTTCAATTAAATATTAATCAACAAGCAAATGTTACTCTTCAAATTAAAGGAATTCAAATAATGCATTCAAGCAAAGATGCAAAAAATGGCCAAGAGACATATTGCTGTCATTATCCGAAAATAAAATAACGTTTACACGGAAATCCAATGTCATTGATCACTCCTCAGTCTCTTACAAATATTTTAGCCACATCAATTACAACAACAGCAATTATAATTATTAAAATACAGGCTAACCGAAATAAATCAGTTAACCCAACATTCTGGAAAACAGACGGGAAAGACCCGAGTATCGGCATAATATGTTCGCTATAAACATGCAAGCAGAATTTTGACAGTGCAATTAAGCAACAAAAGGCTTTCGATGTAAGTGACAGATAGTTAAGTTGCTTTCACACCGGACGCTAAACGAATTTTTTCGCGCGACAGATTACAGACTTTGAATGTAATCTGTCGTGCGAAAAATTCGTTTCGCGTCCAGTGTGAAAGCGGCTTTAGGGAACGCCACAGCAAGCAAGCTAGTTGTCAAGGCTGAGCGGCAGCTATCACGCCCAAACATTAAGCTACTTGTGCAACGCTAGCCTTCATCTGAAATCACTGTGCTCAGTTCAAAGTCGTAAACAAAAAAAAAAAAAAAAATTGGGGGGAAAAAAACTTGAAGATTTTGTCATTTCACCCCTACATCCGAAATCTGTGCTGAGTGACAAGGCCAACACTCACTTGGTTCATTACCTGCAAGAAAGAATAGAAGAGAAATGGTTTGCCAATGCTCCCTGTGCAACACCACGGCTACCCAGCTAGCCAACCACTAAAGCGAATCCATTCTTTTCTAAAATGAATGACCATGTGATTGTAATATGAAAGCAAACTTTAAATACATACATCTGGGTTCGCTTCCAAAGGCAACCAGCGCTGGCCTTCCATTTTTATCAAAATTGAAAAGTATGCAATTAATCTATGAGGCTAATGCACACCAACTTCTCTGCTTAGTCGGCGGTGTGGCTTGAACCTGACAGATCGGGAGGCGCTTCCGCCTTGGTACAATGAACTTGAAAGCCGATGTAAGGGGTGACAACATTTACAGTAGCTCAGTGTCTTGTTATAATTTCTGAAATTGGATGTTAGAATTTTAAATAAATCGTAAAAAAAATACTTTATTGCTATCAATTTTCTTGTCCCTTTCCCATTGCGTACCCACAAGAAAAAAAATTGGTTACTTAGAATAAAATATATCCTCCTCCTCTTGGTGAATGGAATATGCCATATTAGAAGGAATGCGTGATCACAGCCCCGCATGAAGGACTGCACGGCAGCGCGCATTAAAGGGGTTTCTCTACGTGCTGGTGCGTCGTCAACGCAGTGCATTAATTTGCGGCAAGTTTAACAAACAAGTGTTTATCTTATTCCTTGACAAAAGGTAATTTGTAATGGGGATTCTCCGCGCTTTACTCAATTTCACAGGACGTTATTATTCTGTATTTGAAAAGAGCCCTTGTGTTCAGCTTTCGTTGGCGGGGTCAGGAACGATATGCACATTTATTTGTTGCCAAACAAAGTGAAATATTGTAGTCACTGGCTTTGCATTTCACCTAATAAAATATTGCAATCTGCTGCATATTTCCAAGAAATGAGGTAGGAATAGCCTCCTGTAAATAGTAAATAACTCATAACATGGGCGAAGGGAAATCAAATCATAATAATATATGCGGCAGGGTCGTGTTTTGCTTATGTTTATAAACATTGCTGGCTTCTCATGCTTCAAAAGCAAGTTTCAGCGGTAGCCAAATAAAATAAATTCCTTCGCTTCCATTTTTTTACGTCAACTTTAAGATAAAGTGCGTATGTTGCGGTGTTCTTTTGAGAATCTACACTGAACTAAAACATAAACGCCCCATGTCAAATTTTTGAGTTCTTATTAATATTGTAACGCGTGGCTGCAACAATATAATGGTTATGCAATATATGAAGCGAATCAAAATTCATTTTTGTTAAAGACTAATCTTCAGATCACCGTCCATTACATCTTGATATTGGCATCTGCAAAGGAGTGACAATCCTTTGAACGCATTGGGGGTCAGGTTGAAGAAATTGAATGCTCAATATCTTGCGTGTCCACCATTTGTATCTCTCAGTGCAACACATCTCCTTCGCATGGAGTTGATCAGGTTGTCTATCGTGGCCTGTGGAATGTTATTCCATTTTTTCCAGAGGGCCACACGGAGCTGGCGCGCATTATCCGGAACTGGAACACGGTCGCGGACACGTCGATCCAAAACTTCCCAAAGATGCTCTATGGGCGACATGGCGAATCAGTCCAGAACTGGAATGTGCTCTGCTTCAAGGAACTGCATGCAGACCGCTCTGGTGGACATTCCTGCATCCAGCATGTCAATGGCACGTTCCCGCATGACCTGAGACATGTGAGGCATGATGAGTTTTGAAAAAATTTGATGTCCCCAGTATAATGTATGTAATGTATTTGATGTCCCCTTTTAATGTCCCCAGTATAAGAAGTGTCTCGGTACTACTCACACTGTCTGATCACCGTCTGGAAATGTCCCCCTCATGTACTAAGTGAAATCACTGACTCATTGAGCGAATGCTCACTGACATAGTTATGGATTGAAGAATGATACACAAATCAACACAAATATCGCTATTGTACAAGTAAAAGTCATCATATTCTCACTTACAGTTGTTAACGCCATGTGGCATCAATATTTGACATGGGGCGTTTATATTTTTGTTCAGTGTATAATCGGTGCAGCCAGCAATCACACAAATTCGGTCTTTTTTGGTTCTACGAGTGCCGACTTTTTAATAAGTAAAGAAAATTCGTTTAAGGTTTTCAGACAATATCTCGCTTTGGAACCCTGTTTTATGAAATCTATGATTGGAACATGAATCGTGAAGATGTTGACCAATCCTGAGTAACGGAAAACCAAGAGAGCCAATCGACGTTCAGAATCTTCCTCACCCGGAAACTGAAGTTCCTTCTCAGAGATGCCAGGAGTGGAGTCGGCTGGCGGTAGGTTTTCAGAAATATTTGCTTTATGTTGTTTGTTCCTTGTGGTTTCGTAGCAATAATGAGCATATAGCAAGCATACTTCTCTTTTTGCTTTTCAGTATGTCAGCGGATTGTCGGCTAACTTAATTACCGATGCTAGTCAGCCAATATTTTGTACGCGAAGCCGCCACTCAGTCATATTGAATCTCTTGAGGTTTTACCACGGATTTGACGAAATAGGCTCTTAGTGCTGCGGTTTTATTTTGGATGAATTCGCTGTGTCTCAAGTTAGCTACATATTACGTTAATTAATCTATGTCTTTAGAATGTCATATTTTATCTAAAATTATTCAGTCTAGCGAGCCGCATGCCTGCATTTTTGTTGTTGCTATTAGACTTGACTTGCTGTTTTGTTTATATTTTTTAGACGTGGACAAAATTGTCGAAAACCTTGGAAGTCTGCCGACGGATCTGTTCGCAGAAACAGTAAGAATATTCACTCGCACCTCATGATATGAACGTCCATCATCTCGTGTTCGTTTGAAACTGAGACTATTTACTTTCGGGGTCTTTATTCTTGGGTTCCCTTTCACATGGGGTGCGTCCCAAAACATATTTAGGGGTCGTCACTTACTTCTGTCGGCCAAACTAACATTTAGGGTTGGGGATAAGGATAAAGGCAAGATCTCGGTTCGGGACTAGGTTTGAGGTTAGGGGTTAGAGTTCAGGTTAGGTTTAGGGAAACCAGCGACGACTTGCCTAAACTAAAGCTTTAACGGAAATCAAATGACGTCTGTTTGGTGGACGGAATTGAGTGATGTCCCCCCCAAAATGTAGCCTTTCAAGGCTGCTCCCTATGGTTTTGAGATGCACCCATTGCTTACCGAACTGGTATCCATATTTTTCTCCTTCGAAAATTGGAGGACCTTTTCTTTCCAGAATTCAAAGTTGACAAGGCTACAAATGGGACAGAACTCTGGTGAAGTACAATAAGTCTGAAGCAGTTAGTTATGACGTTTTTAAGGTTGATACAACATGACTTTGTCTGGAAACGCGTTTATCTAGTCTTTTTGCATATCAGTACAAATGCTCCACATTTGTGTCTTTGTTGAATAAACTGCCTGCAGGACATGTCTTGGGTTGTTGTCATTTCTTTCTTAGTAAATATTATGCTCGCTGAACTTTACAAGCTTGATGCAGGCTGAAACTTGACATCTAGTGAAGTTCTTCTTTTTTTTAATAACGGCTGTTTACAACTACACTCAACAAAAATATAAAAGCAACACTTTTGTTTTTGCTCCCATTTGTCATGAGATGGACTCAAAGATCTAAAATTCATTCCAGATACACAATATTACCATATCTCTCAAACATTGTTCACAAATCTGTCTAAATATGTGATAGTGAGCACTTTTGCTTTGCTGAGACAATCCATCCCACCTCACAGGTGTGCCACATCAAGATGCTCATCAGACACCATGATTAGTGCACAGGTGTACCTTAGACTGTCCACAATGCAAGGCCACCCTGAAATGTGCAGTTTTTGCTTTATTGGGGGTCTGGGGACTCAGAACCAGTCAGTATCTGGTGTGACCACCATTTGCCTCATGCAGTGCAACACATCTTTTTCGCATAGAGTTTTTCAGATTGTCAATTGTGGCCTGTGGAATGTTGGTCCACTCCTCTTCAATGGCTGTGTAAAGTTGCTGGATATTAGTGGGAAGTGGTACGCGCTGTCGTATACGCCGGTCAAGCACATCCGAAACATGCTCAATGGGTGACATGTCCGGTTAGTATGCTGGCCATGCAAGAACTGGGACATTTTCAGCTTCCAAGAATTGAGTACAGATCCTTGCAACATGGGGCCGTGCATTATCTTGCTGAAACATGAGGTGATGTTCATGGATGTATGGCACAATGGGCCTCAGGATCTCATCACGGTATCTCTGTGCATTCAAAATGCCATCAATAAAATGCACCTATGTTCTTCGTCCATAACAGATGCCTGCCCATACCATAACCCCACCACCACCATGGGCCACTCGATCCACAACATTGACATCAGCAAAGCGCTCACCCACACGACGCCACACACGCTGTCTGCCATCTGCCCTGAACAATGTAAACCGAGATTCATCCGTGAAGAGAACACCTCTCCAACGTACCAGACGCCATCGAATGTGAGCATTTGCCCTCTCAAGTCTGTTACGGCAACGATCTGGAGTCAGGTTAAGACCCCGATGAGGACGACGAGCATGCAGTTGAGCTTCCCTGAGACGGTTTCTGACAGTTTGTGCAGAAATTCTTTGGTTATGCAAACCAATTGTTTCAGCAGCTGTCTGAGTAGCTGGTCTCAGACGATCTTGGAGGTGAACCTGCTGGATGTGGAGGTCCTGGGCTGGTGTGGTTACACGTGGTCTGCGGTTGTGAGGTCGGTTGGATGTACTGCCATATTCTCTGAAACGCCTTTGGAGACGGCTTGTGGTGGAGAAATGAACATTCAATGCCCGAGCAACAGATCTGGTTGACATTCCTGCTGCCAGCATGCCAATTGCACGCTCCCTCAATGCTTGCGCCATCTGTGGCATTTTGCTGTGAGACAAAACTGCACATTTCAGAGTGGCCTTTTATTGTGGGCAATATAAGGTACACCTGTGCACTAATCATGGTGTCTGATGAGCATCTTGATGTGGCACACCTGTGAGGTGGGATGGATTGTCTCAGCAAAGCAGACGTGCTCACTATCACACATTTAGACAGATTTGTGAACAATGTTTGAGAGAAATGGTAATATTGTGTATCTGGAATGAATTTTAGATCTTTGAGTCCATCTCATGACAAATGGGAGCAAAAACAAAAGTGTTGCGTTTATATTTTTGTTGAGTGTAGTTTTTGTTGTATATCCAGTGAAGTTCTGTCGGGCTTCCTCTTTCTTTTTTAATTCACTTTTTTATTAATGGAACCTTATACAAATATAAATGAAAAAAGGGGCATAGATACATTGATACATAGAGGAAGCAAGATTTTGACAAATATAAAGAGTTTGCTCCGCTTTGCGGCTGTCAAGACCTTGTTCAGTGTGTTCGGATACAATTTGACTTCATTTTCAAAAGCTGCCAAACAGGGTTTCCCTCCCCCCTCATTTACGTTTGTGGATGTGTAATTTTCCCAGAACAATAAGAAGGTTTATGATAAAAATGTAGTTATCATTTAAGCCAGGGTTTTCATAGAAAAATATAATATCTTTTTTTAGGAAAGTGACATTGCAAAACCATGAGGACTGTCGGGCTTCCTCACCCCATCAGTCATGCTATAATGCCGCGTCATAAAGACACGCCTCTCCGGAGCCTTCACGCGCTAGGATTGGCCAGCTGTTCAAGAGCTAGGATTCCAATCTTGAGCTGAATGGCTAGTTAATCCTGGCGCTTGGATGACTGGCCAATCCTTGCGTTTTTATGCGCCGGAGGGACGTGTCTTTGATGGAAGTGGGTGGATTGCATAATTCCACGTTGTGCGTTGTCGTAATTTCATGACGTGATGCCAAAACGTTTCCGGGTATTTTTCATTTCTGGACATAAACCATGGGTAAATATACTGACCAGCATTTACAACGCACCACCTTAATTGCATGGCCAAGGTACAAAGTTTGTACGTTTATAATGTGTAAGTGTTTTAAAAGTGTCTGATGCCTCTTGAAAGGGGGCTTAATGCAAATTTAGGCCTTTCATAGGCGGTTATGCCATTGCAGGCTAAAAAATCTAGAATTTTTGTCACCAGGGAAAAATCAAATGACATCATTTTGAATCTCTTTGCACAATCTGGTCTTGAGGGAAAAATGAGGGAAGTGAAAAACCTCTAAATCAGTTGTTAAGCATTATCATTGGATGGCTAACGAGGCGTGAATTTGATGAAAGAGAGTACGAACATTTCCCTTGAACAGTGCTGCCCAACCTCTCCTGGAGGACCACCTGTCCTGCATATTTTAGATCTCTCTCTGCTCCAGCCCAGGTGATTTATATGATCTGCTTGTCATTGACTTCCGAAAGCTGATCGATAACAACCCGACCATTTGAATGACCTGTGCGGGAGCAGCTTGAGATCTAAAACATGCAGGACAGGTGATTCTCCAGGAGAGGTTTGAAAAGCACTGCTTAGAGTGCTTAGAAAGTTGTGTTATGTATGTGCATTCCTGCTGTCGCTAGATGGTAGCATTGTCATTATTTCGTCATGTGGAAGATTGCCTTAAAGTTTGGGGGTATCTGTGCCATGTCTCATTGTCCACAGTTTATAAGCTACGAGGTAAATCAGGCCCAGTTTACACGAAGACGCTTGCGAGTAAAGACGACAAAATATTTTAACGGAAGTGCCTTTTGTTTATATGGTGACACCGTTTTTGGGGCTTGAAGACGCAAAAATCTCAAACCACCCTCGAAAGTGGAAAACTTGAATACACTCCGGCGTAGCGTTTCCGTCTAAACTGGCCAAGACGCAAAACTGGCTCAGATCTGCTGTTCTGCTCACGTCGCGTAGGCGTTTACGTCACGCAGTAAACAAACATGTCGGATTACATCCATGCTTCGGACGCGTTCACGGCACAGTGACGAGAAGAAGGAAGATTCTACGCATGCGCGTAGGCATGGCGGAGTTTGTGTTAGTGTATCACAGCACCACCTAGCCGTCTGGCATGCATACCCAATCGATTTCTACACACTTTTTGCGTCACCGTATGCACATAGATTTCCTCCCGAGAACGCTCGTCTGAACGCGAAATAAAAAGTGAAGATGTGACGCCACTTTTGCATCTTCTGTTCACACCGTCATCATGTAAACATACCCTCAAACAATAAAGGTTGTGCAAATGAGTCCTTCCAGGTAACACAAGTGTTTGATCACTGGCGACCAATAACTCAAACAGCTCGCCAATGCAAAGAGAACCAAGTGTCCAAATCCACCGTCAGAGTCACCTGAAAGGTGGGGTATAAGAGCCCCATTTTAGCCCATTGTCCCCCTGCGTCACTGTCAACGTCCTCACCAGCAAGGACAACAAAATCAGATTGATGTTTCTAATACTAGGGATTGAAAGGTTCAAGTAAAAAAATCCGAACCGTTCGGTTCAATAGTTACGGTTTGGGGCATGTATGTATTGTTTGGTTCAAGGAATTCGCAGAAATTGTAATAAAACTCATCAGTTGGCGCAGAAGAGTGTCGAGTGCAATATTTGCGTGTTCAGTCTTTTTTTGCTGCACATGCACAACAATGCAAATAGGCGGCAATACTGCTGTATTTTTATCTCCACCAAACGAAGTTGGCAGGAGGTTATGTGATCGGTGCCGTTTGTTTGTTTATCTTTTAGTTTGTCAACAAGACAACTCAGAAAGTCATGAACGGATATCTGAAATTTTGTGGGTGGGTCGCTGTTACATCAGGGATGGACCCTATTGATTTTCACCGCGATCAGTCAAACAATATGGCCGCCACGGCAACCATCTTGAAATCATATGACGCGCAATAGCTGAACTTTGCTCCCACTCACCAAGATTTGCCTATGCTACCTTGGCGGAGGTTTGCACTCTAGGAGTGCCTCTAATTATTCATGTGACACTTGAAACCGAGGCTGCATCCAAATAGTCAAAAAATTGCATCCTATCCACCAATTCCTAACCAATTTTCTTTCACCTTTGAAAAAAAGTGATAAGGTATTCGTAAAAGAAAAGTGTAAAGTGGAATTCATAAGAGTCGAGGAAGACAAGCGTGCTTATAAGGGAATCCGAATGCACTTACACTTGGCAAGGTGATAATGCATCTCTCGCCTGTCATGCTCATTTGTTTTCATGATTGGCTGGATGAATGGCAGTCGCTTTAAATATTGCTGCCACACAGAACTGTGGGATTGCGTTATCTCCTTTCTTTTCAAAAAGGATGGTTTTGTGTACCCAATACTAAAAGAGGAAAATTAGGAAGCACAGACACCTTTCCTTAAAGAATTTTAATATGCATATGGCTGCTACGTGATTAAGTCTGGATAATTTTTTAGGAGTTTCATGAACTTTCTTAGACAAAAAAGACTACTTGGACACAGCCCTATTATTTCCAAAACCGTGATACAAACCAAACCATGAATTTTGTGAATAGTTTCTAATGATCAAACTGGACACTGACCAAATGATTTAGGTTTAGATTTCTTGTCACTAGTGTGGAGTAACCCTTGCTTTTTAGCCGTACTACAGCAGTGTTTTTGGTGAAAATGGGCTCCAGTGGGGGTTTAACGTGCCACTTTTGCAGCTGTTCGGCAACTTGTGACTCTAGATTCAGTCACTCGACCCCTGTGACATCATTTTAGTGAGCCGTCCACTTCACTGATTGACTGTGCCCATGCACGTGTTGCCCGGATGGACTCAATTTGAATGATCTTGATTCTTTAATTCACACTATGGCTGGCTAACTGTGGGCAGTCAGGCACTGGACAGATACCCCCAAACTTTTGATCAATCTTCCCAGTGATGGAATAACGATAATGCTGCCATGTAGCAAGAGCACAGATGTGCATGTGCGCTCGCAACTTTCTTGCCTCATTAGCCATCTAATGGTGATGTTTATCAACTGACGTAGGGTGGCTTTTGCCTTGCCACCTTTTGAAAGATCAGATTTTGTGAATAGAACCAGAAAGACGTCACTGAATTTAGCCCTGGTGACAAAACCTTGATTTAAGCTTTTTCGGCCTGAAGTGACATTAAAATATGCCAAAGACCTCATTTTGCATTTTGCCATCTTTTCAGGAGACTTAATGCACTTTGATAACAATTACACATCACAAACATGCATAAATCGTATTTTAGCCATAAGTGGTGCGTTTTTAATGCTGGTCAGTATAGATGGACGAAAAACGGTAGACTCTGAGTCCAGCTACCTGATTGGTAGTCAGAGTAAAGAAAGGACTGGATAAAAGAGCAGTGGCCCTTCATGCCACCAAAATGTTCACCAGGATTATCAGACATTACAAGAGGACACTCTGTTCAGTCATGCTTTCCCCGGGAGACTCCGCCAAATAAGAGTCAGTGGCGAGTCGGTCAGATAAAGTATACAATTTGGAGAAAGAAGTACCTTACTCTAGCCAATGTGTCTGGTTATTAATGTGTATTACTGTTTAAAATAAAAGTATCAAACCTGTCTGTATGTCTGAGTCCTAAATGTGATTGATTGTATTTGTTGATTATTTTATGCAATTGTTCTTGCTAACTTCACTGAAGGACGGGTATAATTCTTGAGTGGACCTTATGTAAATTGCTGTTTTATGTGTCTGTAATTTACGCATACCTTTTAAGAAAGCAGTAGTTTCTTGTGTGCCATGTGCAGACCTCGGGGTCTCAGGTTTTGTTTGTGGTGGGCTGTGTGTCTTGTTCCCGTCTCCTGTAACCTCTTTATCTCGACAGTGTCAGCGGATTCTGAGTCAGCTTCAAGGCCAACTTCAGGCCATCGATGTGGCTGAGATCTCTGAAGTGAGTGCTTTTGCTTATATTTGCCTTCTGTGCTCACAGCAGTACACTGGTAGAGGTTCTAAAACTGCCCAGCCTGTGTCTTATGCTATATGCCAGGGGTGTCCAATCTTATCCCCAGAGGGCCACGGTGCGTGCAGGTTTTCAATTTAGCGCAGCGCTACAACACCTGAATCGTCTCATGAATTAACTAATCATTGGGTTCAATTAAGACCTTGATTAGTAAAATCAGGTGCAGGATTATTAAACTGCTTTTCCATCGGACGCGAAACAAATTTTTCGCGCGACAGATTACATTCGAAGTCAACGCAAAGACGCGAATACACGCGATTTCGAAAAGCAGCTTAATAGTGATTAGTTGATTAATTAGATCATTCAGGTGTTGTAGCGCTGCGCTAAATTGAAAACCTGCACTCACAGCGGCCCTCTGCGGATAAGATTGGACACCCCTGCTATATGTTTTATGTTATGTCTTTTACCACCTTGTGTCTTTTAAGAGATTTCAAAAAGCTGGGGTAAGACTGGACCCAGGGGCTGTTCAGGAGATGACCAAGCTGCTTTCATACCATTTCAGGTAAAGCGCGTGTCACACTGCAACCTGCGTTTGCCTATAGCTTCTCTCCTTTACCTCTGCCTTGGAGATTATGTCTTAGCCCCTGGTTGTCTGTCTGTCTGTCTGTTAACGGCATAACTCAAAAAGTTATTAACAGTTTGTCATGAAATTTGGCAGGATGATGGGTGATGGTCCAAGGAAGAGTTGATTTAATTTTTGAAGGGATCAGAACATATTCTGTCACGAAAAGAGCAGATATATGGCATGGCGGAGGTATGCACTCTCCCGAGTGCCCTCTAGTTTCCAGTGTTAATGCTTCCTGTAGTTAGTACTTTCTTTGGTCAGTACGTCCTGCAGCGATCACTTTGGGCTCATTCCAATGTCCTAATTTGTTTTGCTCTTTATCTCCTCGTTCACTGCCAGATCTGGAAGTTCCAGGTCCAACCCCTTTAAAGGGGCCGTCCACCCCAAAATTAAAATTTCATATTTTTATTCTTACCTTTCTATCTCTAGATAGTTTTGCTGTGAGTTTTAGTGTTTTAGAGATACTGTCCATGAAGATGCCAACCTTCTCTAAAATGTAATGCAATCAAAGGGCACTTGGCTTGTGGTGATCAAAGCGCATTAGAAAAACCCAACAGCTAAAAACTCAAGCTAATCCACAGACCTTATTGTGCACAGTTCAATTTAGGAACTATTTCCTTTCTACAAAACATTATCTTCCTACCGAACTGCACTGGCCGGCTGTATTACTGTGCAGAGAGAAGCTTTAATCTGCTGGTTGACAAGAGGCTCATGCTTCTTGGCAATGTGTGTTTTCCCTGTATTTCTGTGGGTTTGCTCCCGCCGTCCAAAGACATGCGTTTCAGGTTAATTGGAGACTCTAAACTGCCCACGCATATACAACCCCAATTCTGAAATGGTTGGGACAAAGTGTAAATTGTGAATAAAATCAAAATGCAATGACTTTCAAGTCACACCAGCCAGTATTTTACTAGGTCTCCAAGTGACCTATTCTCATCGCCTTTTGTCCGTCGTCGTCGTCTGTTGTGCATCTGTAAACAATTTACATTTTCGACTTCTTCTCATACATCACTGATCCGATTTCTATTAAATTTTGCAGGAACCTTCCTTGGTCAAATATGCACCAAACTTGTGAGTTATATGGTGCTCACCCCCAGGGGCTCTGAGGGGCGGGGCTAAAAGTGGTCAAATTGCCTGAAATTTAAAAAATCTTCTTCAGACTGAAATATGCTGGAAAACAGTGCTCTTCATAGACAGAAGGGTCTTCTGGTGCTTTATCAAAATGGTGAACTTTATGACCCTTGAGCTCCATGTTTGCCCCTGGGAGGGGGTGACATTTACTGTAGTTTATATAGGAAAATGATACTTTTGGATATATTTTGTTCATTTTCTACTGGAAATCATTCAAACTTGATTGGCATTATATCCATGAGATGACAGTTTCATACTAAGGCATTTTTTACCCAGTCTCTTCCCCAGGCACTGAGGGGTGGGGCCCAAATGGTGTCATATTGCGAAAAATTTCAACAGTCTTCTCCAGACCCAGATAGGCTGGAAACCAATACTCTTCATGGATGGAAGGGTCTTGAGGAGCATCATCAAAATTGTTAATTTCATGCCCCCCAGGCTCCATGTTTGCCCCTGGGGAGGAGGTGAAGTTTACTATACTTTATATAGGAAAATTATACTTTTGGGTATATTTGGTTCATTGACATCAATAACATCAGTTTTTGTACAACTCAGGTGACCGTTAAGGCCCATGGGCCTCTTGTTCACAATAGAAGGGAGATAACATAGCAAATATTAAAACTGAGCAATTTTACAATTTTATTCACAAAATGAACTCATTTCAAATTTGATGGCTGCTACAGCTCTCAAAAAAGTTGGGACAGAGGCCTGTTTACCATGGTGTAGCATCTCCTCTTCTTTTTAACACAGAGTGGAGGCATCTGGGCATTGAGGAGACAAGCTTCTTGAGTTAAGCCATTGGAATCTGATCCCACTCTTGTTTAATGCAGGCTTCCTGCTGCTGGAGAGTTTTTGGGTCTCCTTTGAAGGACTTTTGTTTAATTATGCACCAAATGTTCTCAATCGGTGAAAGATCAGGACTGCAGTCAGGCCAGTTCAACACACGGACTCTTCTACTACGAAGTCATGATGTTGTATTAGCTGCAGTATGTGGTTTTGCATTGTCCTGCTGAAATACACGAGGCCTTCCCTAGAATAGGTGTTGTTTGGAGGGGAGCATATGTTGCTCGAAAACCTTTATATACCTTTCAGCATTCATGGTGCTTTTTAAAACATGCAAGTGTCCCACACCATATACACTAATGCATCCCCACACCATCAGAGATGCTGCCTTTTGAACTGAACACTGATGGCAGGAGGGGTGGTGTTTCTCCTCTTTAGCCCAGAGGACACGACGCCCATGATTTCCAACAAGAATGTCAAACCTGGATTTGTCTGACCACAGGACACTTTGCCACTTTGCTACAGTCTATTTTAAATGAGCCTTGACCCACAGAACATGTTGGTGCTTCTGGATCATGCTCAACAATGGCTTCCTTTTTGCATGATAGAGTTTTGGGTGGCATCTGTGGATGGCACGGTGGACTGTGTTTACAGATGGTGGTTTTTTGAAGTATTCCTGGGCCCATTTAGTAATGTCAATGACAGAATCATGCCAGTGAGTGAGGCAGTGGCGTCTGAGGGACCGAAGATCATGGGCATCCAGTGAAGGCCTTCGGCCTTGTCCCTTACGCACAGAGATTTTTCCAGTTTCTCTGAATCTTTTGATGATGTTATGCACTGGCGATGATGAGACCTTCAAAGGCTTTGCAATTTGACGTTGAGGAACATTGGTTTTTAACGTATTCCACAAATTTTTTTTTTTTTACGCAAGGCTTCACGGGTTGCAGAGTCTCTGGCCATCTTTACTTCTGAGAGACTCAGCCTCTCTAAGACATCCCTTTTATAGCCAATCATGTTACACACCTGATGCCAGTTAACTTAATTACTTGCTAAATGTTCTTTCAGCTGATTCTCCTATATATTAATTGCTTTTTTGGCCCTTTTTTGCCTGTGTCCCAACATTTTTTAGACTTGTTGCAGTCAGAAAATTTGAAATAAGCTAATTTTGTGGATAAAAATGTAAAATGTCTCAGTTTCATCGTTTGAAAAGTTATCTATGTTCTATTGTAAATAACATATTGGCTCATGTGATCTGAAAGTTATTCCATTTTGATTTTTTTCACAATTTACACTTCGTCCCAACTATTTCGGAATTGGGGTTGTATTTACCTGTAGTCGAGTTTCCATCTCATGTCAAGTGAATTTTAGAAAATTCACTTAAAAGAAAATTCAAATTACTTGCATTTCCATCAACTGGCTTGGAGTGGATAAACTCCAATAAATTTGGCCAGTTTTGCCACAAGATGGCGGCAGAGGACACTAGTGATCTGTATAGAACAGCATTTGAAGAAGAGCTAACAAACTGGAAAAGACAGGCACTGAAGTGAAACAACTGGAGGAGAAATGGGATGCTTTAAAAAAAAAAAGTGCTCATGCACGCAGTGACAGCAAGGCAGCCATGTCAGAACTAAGGCGTTAAGCTGTTTCCATCCCACATTTTGGACATTAAAGTTTTATCACATTAGGCAAAATAAACTTATTTAGGCTTATAAACTTTTATACGACTTTGAGAAAGTTTTTTTCACATTTTGCTGTGTCCATCTGCTATGAATATGAATTTTCAAAATGCGCATAAGAATGGATGGAAACTCGACTGACGTACTTTAATTTCCTGCTCATGATTCAAAGAGCATTTCAGGGGCCATGGGATTACTGAAAGTGTCATGACACTATGAAGAAATAAACTTGTCCCTGCAGATCAGCCGCAAAGAGCAGCCTCACTGCGGAGCAGCTGGTCTCCAGGCTTTGTGCAAGCAGCAGTAAGTGGCTGAAGCCCTCCCTGCAGGTGCTGCACAAGCTATGGAGCGAACAGGGAAATCTCATCTGCAGCCACCAGGGGGAGCTCCCCATGACCAGTGTGGGACAGGTATGACTCCAGAACTATGAATCCTCTGCAGTCTGAGCACAGGTTTAGCACACAGGCCATCAATACAGAGGGATATTTACTGGAATTACCCAAAGTAAATACACTGCAGAAGGCTAAACAGTTGTGCTGAAGTTCTGGAACTTACCCTGAATCACAAATCGAGTTCCCTAACACTTCATTCACTACGCTTCGTTAATCCATCTTCTTTCCAAGCCTCTTGCATCTCACGGCACAGCTCTCTCAAAAGCAAGCTTTATGTTTAAATGTTCTTAATGTTCTTCAAAAAATTTTAGCAAAGCCTCAGCCATTTCCTGCTACTTATAGTGGCTTTTTCTGAATGGTATTTGCTCATTTAATTTTGCTCCAACTAACTGATTCCTTCATATCTTGAGCTGCCACTTGTAAAAGCAGCAGTTACTGCTGCAGACTACAAGAGTATCCTAAAGACTTTACAGCGCTCAGGTGCAGGAGCACACCAGCATCATTTGTAGAACTGTCCAACAACTTGGGCAGATTAATTTCAGCAGTTAAACTAGCCCTCCTGGACTGGAGTTGTGCCTCCCTGATCTAAATTTTTAGGATTATCATGTCTTTAAAAAATATTATTAAAGCTGCAGTAAGCAATAGAACATGCATTTGTTTTTTAAGGTAAAACGACCCCTTGCAGTGTGCGAGTCGTCATTTGTCAGTTTCTGTCCACCATCCTGTTTGTAGCCAGCCTGCCTTTATTGCCTGTTTTTGTTTTCTAAGTTTCTTTACCGGCCTGAGATTAAGCTAGCCCCCTGTTCCTTATGTCACCCCCTTCTCTCATCTGGTGCACGGGGGTCACCAGAAACTAATTTCACCCAGATGGGTATGGTTTTGCAGGACGTAGCAGCAGTGTACATCTCAGGCCTTGCCCTGAATGCACAATTGGTGAGCTTGAATGGCTTGGCATATGTTTGGTAGCTTTTTCTGGCTTGTACTTAAAATTAGCAAAACTATCCTATAATCAGACAGGTTTACCAGTCAGTACGTGAGTAAAACTTGACTGACAGTACATTACTGTCCTCTTGAACTGTAACTTGGCTTCAAGCTAGCTCGCTTCAACCTATCTTGCTGGTTAACACACAGAATAACCAGAATTTGTATGCATTTTTTCATGGATGAAAGCAAGGAGCTTGCACTTAGCATTAACTTGTTTGACACTGACTCCTACCTGGTAGCATCCATATTAACGTCTTGTTGAAATCTTTACCAGTCAATGTGACTGGATGTGGACGGTAGCTAGCCAGCCCACGTCTGCTAGCTAACAAACATTCCCAGCTTTTCCCATGCAGCATCAACCCATTGCTGGTTAAAGAAGTCAGAACTATGGCTATAGATGGCTAACTATCTAGCGGAACAGTGTAAAGAAAGGCTAATGATAACAAAATCTGAAAGTGTGAAGTTGGACTGAGCAGCAAAATATGGGCTGGTTTTATTTCTAAAGCTTGAGAAAGTTGGCAAACTAGAATATGATGCACAATTTGTTTGTTGCCTGTTAAGTATGAAGACATAAATAATATACTCGTCATGTTATGTCTTCCTACAATTTGTCTGCTTTGAAAGCCAGTTTAGGCTGTGCATATACCGTATTGATGTAAAATGTTACTGAATTGATATCAGAGTATAAAATAAAATTATGGTGATCAATTTCAGAATTCATTGACTATCGGGTGAAACTCATTTGAAAATCTTCAGGTCTGGTCGCGGTTGCAGCCATGAGCCGCTACAAGGAGGAAGTAATTTCAGCCTATCTTCATAAATTGGTGACCAAAACAAAATAGAAGGAATCATTTCAGTTTGAAGTTACAGTTAGGCATGAGTTCTCCTGTTGGTTTGATTTTGGGGTAAAGGCCAAGATTTCTAATAAAGGACTTCTTCGGTAATTGTTTAGTCAGCTTAACCGAAATGCAACTAGACCAGCCAGACCAATGGAAGGCGTCGAAAGTGGTCATGAAGCCCGTCTGTGTGAGGCGGGATGTATGGCACCGCCCCGGGGAGGTGTGGCTTTGTTTATTTACAAACGGGGGTACTTGTGGGACCATAGTGGTCAGAAATCACCTGATGTCGCTTTAAGGCTTTTTCACTTGCTCTCCTGACCTCTCCTGTCTGCGATGGGGAACAGTGTGCTCATACCAATGACTTGATTTTCTAAAATAGCCTGGAAAGTGATGGCTATGCACCATTGTTAAAGAGATAATGATGGGGAACATAAGGGACATCCTTTTTTGGCAGTAGTTTTCCAGAATGTGTGACATGTATTATAAATGATTGACCTGGGAATCAGTCGGCTGTGACGGATGTCGCTTCAAAATGATGCTTGGAGGAGCCAGGATAAATAACATTGGGATAAATAACATTTCTTCCTCGCCCGTTTTCTTTCTTCTCCTTTTCCCCGTTTCCCTACATGGTGGACCGAAGATCGAGCAAAGACCGATGAGGTGTGAGAAATGAGTGATTTAATAAGTGATTGATATGAGCCCGCTGAGAGCGGCCATAGAGGGATAACTTCTCAGAGAGCTTGTGCTCTGCATCCTTGGATTATGATGCAAAACTTGAACCTTTTAATTTTATGTGGTTTACCTTTGAGGAACCTCGCATATTCCAATACAACATGTCTTTGCTACTTTGCCCCTCGTGGTTGTCTGCGTCTTGTCTGCGTGTTTTTGCACGGTTTTTTTTTTTTTTTTTTTTAATGCAAGTGTGTGTTTCTAGGTGGTAGATGTGCAGTGGAAGCTGGGAATGGCGATCAGTTCAGACTCCTGTCGATCACTAAATTCGCCTTACGTCACCTTACTGCTGAAAATCGCGGACACCTCCGGACAGATATCCAGCAAGTCCTTTGAAATGACAATTCCTCAATTCCAGGTCAGGCTTTTTATTTCAGTTTTCTTTTTTTTTTTGACCATGCTACTTTACACAGATAATTTGTCTATTTTTTTTCATCTTTGGTTGTTTTTCTAATGCTGGACATGAAGTTGATGATGGTGATGATGATGCCTGTCTCTCCTTTCAGAACTTCTTCAAACAGTTCAAGGAAATGGCAGCTGTCTTGGAGACCATATAATTTTCCAAAAGGCTGTTGAGAAAGAGCAGCAATGTGGTAAAAAAGAGAAGTAAATTATGTATTATTTCAAAAAATAATTTTTCTCTGTTTTGTTAGCATTATCCAGCTCCACAGGGAAAATACTCCGTGTGACTGATGGACCACATTTACCTGTTTGATCGAAGCTCTCTCTGGTTAAACTATTATAAGCACTCCTATAATGAATCAAACCCTGAGAATGTTGTTTGTCAAATTATGAAATGTTCCATATGCTTACATTACCACATGTCCGGTTTAATTGTACTGGACAATATACCTTTTTATTCAGAACTCTTCATTCCTGATATCTGGCACCCAGACTTGAGAAATTAACTACATAATCAACCCTCAAAAACTTCCCTGGGCTTTTGGGTTCAGCTGCGCTGTGAACCCATATTTTAGATGGTTGGAGGGTATGCTGAAGGATTGAACTGAAGGATTGTGCAAGAATTATGTTATGGGTCAGTTAATGCCAGAACTAAGCACGGGAGCTGTTTTTGTATTTATTTTTACTAAGTTGTCATCTTGTCTAAGAGATGTGGTCATATTTGTAATTTGTGATGTGTCCTACAACACTGAGAAATAAAGAGCTTTGTTGCATTTTTCTGAAGGTCTGCCACTCAAGTATAGTTGTACAACACATCATTGGCTGTTAGAGATCTGTCTGTATTGCAAAACAAGTACAGTATTCAAATTTGACATACAGTGCCATGAAAAAGTATTTGCCCCCTTCCTGATTTCTCACTTTTTTGCATATTTTTCACCCTTAAATGTTTCAGACCATCAAATAAATTTTAAAATAAGAAAAAGATAACCCGATTAAATATAATATGCAGTTTTTGAATGAAGATTTCTTTTATTAAGGGGAAAAAGCTATCCAAACCTCAGTTCAATTTCACCAGCCACACCCAGGCCTGATTACTGCCTGACCTGTTGAATCAAGAAATCACTTCAGTAGAACCTGTCTGACAAACTGAAGTAGGCTAAAAGCTCTCAAAATGCCACATATGCCGCGAAATACAATTCAAGAACAGATGAGAAACTAAGAAATTGGCATCTATCAGACTGGAAAGGGTTGCAAAGCCATTTCTAAGGCTTTGGGACTCCAGCAAATCACATTTTGGCCTACCAAAATTACTCCAAAAGTGCATCGACAACTCATCCAGGAGGTTACAAAAAAACCCAAAACAACATCTGAAGAACTGCAGGCCTCACTTGCCTCCAGTTAAAGTCAGTGTTCATGATTCAGCAATCAGAAAGAGACTGGCCAAAAATGAAGTCCATGAGTTCCAAGGCAAAAACCACTGCTGACCAAAAAAGAACACGAAGGCTTATCTCACATTTGCCAAAATGCATGTTGATGATCCCCAAGACTTTTTGAAAAATATTCTGTGGACTGACGAGACATAAGTTGAGCTTTCTGGAAGGTGTGCGTCCGGTTAAATCTTGCTTCAAACTAACACAGCATTTCATAAAAAGAACATCATACCAACAGTCAAACGTGGTGGTGGTGTGATGGTCTGGGGCTGCTTTGCTGTTTCAGGACCTGGACGACTTGTCATAATTGATGGAACTATGAATTCTGCTACCGCAAAATCCTGAGGGAGAATGTCCAACGTTCAGATTGTGATCTCGAGGTCAAGCGCACTTGGGTTATGCAGCAGGACAATGATCTGAAACACACCAGCAAGTCCACCTCTGATTGGCTTAAAAAAAACAAAATGAAGATTTTAGCCTTGTCAAAGTTCGGGCTTAAATCCTATTGAGATGCAGTGACATGACCTTAAACAGGCCGCTCATGCTCAAAACTCCCCCAATGTGGCTGAATTAACCCTATAATGTCCCCTGTATCAAATATGATGCGCCAAATTTGAAGGACCATGCCCACCTAGTAAGATGCAACACAACCACGACTGGTCACTGTATCACATCTGATACACAGTGCTGCCACCTGGAAGGAAGAAGTGAGATTACAGGAGTATCTCCCCTAGTCACTTACTTCAACGTAGTAGCTCCCATGTGAATGGGAATTCACCAATTTCGGCAGTGAAGCTCAGCATTCCACGGTAAATATTACACAAAACTTACTCTTATACATGTTAAGGGATAGCTATAGATAGTAGAGAGCATATAAATAATTTTGAAATTTTGATTGGTGAGTTCTGGAGGGGTGCTGATTTTTGGCTGTATCAGATTTGATACTCCTGGAATTAGAAGAAGTTCTGTGAAGCAGTGTATATTTTGCTGTCTCAAAACCTAATGATGAACAGTGCTACCCTTCAATACTTCAAAAATGTTACTGGGTCATATTTTTCCTATAATAATGTCTGTGTCTGGACATCATAGGGTTAAAATAATTCTTCAAAGAATTCCAAATTCTTCCAGTGATGTGAAAGACTCATTGCCTGTTATTCCAAACATTTGATTGCAGTTTTTGTCGCCGAGGGTGGCGCAACCAGTTATTAGGATTTAGGGGGCAATTACTTTTTCACATAGGGCCAGGTAGGTTTGGATGGATTTTTACCCTTAATAAATGAACTCATTTAAAAACTGTATTTTGTATTTACTTGAGTAGTCTTTGTCTAATTTTAAAATTTGGTTGATGACCTGAAACAAGTGTGACAAATATGCAAAAAAAGAAGAAATCAGGAAGGGGGCAAATACTTTTTCACAGCACTGTATTTGTGATTCCTGGTCATTCATTAACTATCAAAGAAAATGCATTTTGGCACTCTGGTAGAGACATGTCTGCTTGAAGAGCTATGACATGTCTGCTGTTCTGGACAGGCAGTTTCAGGCCGCAGGTTACTCTTGCACCATTATAGCAAACATGGAAAAGGTTGCAAATGTTCACACAGAAGGAAAACAAATGGCCCACTTTGACCATTTTTTGTATGTTAACTGCATATTTGTTTAATCCTAACCCTCATCCTGACTTCTGGCCTGAAACTGCTGTCCTGAACTGCTGCCCACAAACTGCATTTATGACATGTCTATGTGGCTGTTCAAGTGGACACACTGTAAGGAGTTTGAGAGTTCTGTCTGTTCCGGGTTGTGTTTTTCATGCTTCCGTGTCTGTTCAGTTCCATGTCCTTGTCCACGGACATTGGGTTTCCCTTCTCTCTGTACGTGAGTCTTAATTGTATCTGTACTATTGTTTCCCTCATGCTGTCAACTTTCTTGGTCTTCCACCTCTGTGAATCTCCCCACCTGTCTCCTTTTTAGCTCGCCGGGACGAGTAACGTCCGGAGAGCTATTATCGTACCCCTGGCGTCCGCGTGCAGAAAAACTTTAACCTTGCCCCGGCGAGCTTTGTTGTCTTTCTGACAACTCTTGTTGAGTCACGGAGTCTGTGTCCTAGGTCTGTTTGTTGTGTCCTGATAGAACTACTAAGTGAGGATGGACCCAGCTGACAGCTCAGAAGTACTATCTGCCCTGTCCTGGAGAGGCAAGGAGTGCTGCTGGTAGTCACCCAGACTGAGTCATTGTTAAAGATGCTGGAAACCTTTGCCGTCAACATGAACACACTGTCTGCCTAACTGCTGCGATGGCAGTACTCAAAAGACATCCCGCCTCATCCTGCTGTTGCTGAACCCAGGACTTCTCCCTCCAGCCTGGTTAATTACATCCATCTGCCTCCTCTCGGCTCCTATTGCGGTGATCTGGGGACCTGCCCTCCTACCTGTTGCAGTGCTCACTCATCTTTGAACTCCAGCCTGCCGCTGCCTGCTCCCATTTGGTCAAGATCGCCTACTTTATAACACTGCTCAACGGGCATCCCAGGGAATAAGGCGCAGAGGTCCGGGAGTCGCAATCCCCAGTGTATGCCTCCCCGGCGATCTTCACAGGTGAGATGAGGAGGGTCTTTGATCGTGAAGAGACCTGGGAGATGCTGGAGATCTGCTGGTGCTGTGGAACACTGTCATACTACGGCGCCAATGATATTTATATCCTGGTAACCACTTGTATGACACCTTCCTACATGGCTTGGTAGAGGAATTCAGTGATGAGATCCTGACCAGAGAGCTTTAGGAAGGCTTTGACACACTGGTTGACATGGCTATCCAGGTGGACCACTAGTTTTGCAATCGCTGCCTTGAGGGAGGACTGTTGCATGGAAGGTTTGAGAGGTCTGCCGGAATTGCCTGGTCCACAGGTCCCTAGAACTCTGCATCACCTGCTCCCTTAGAAGACCCTGCATCTATGCTGGTGGATCACATCTGCCTGACTGTCAAAGAGTGCTGGCTTCAGGCACATACCTGTCTAAATTGCAGCCAACCTGGCCGCTTTGCTATTTCTTGTCCACAAAAAGCTAATGCGCTCCTGCAGCTGGGGTAGTACTTGTTGACTATGCCCCTACTGCCTTGTCCCATCTGGTCCAGTCACAGTTGCTTCAGTCCAGTCCAGTCATGGTCGCCTCAGCCCAGTCCTGCCCAAGGTAGTCACAGCCTCTCCAGTCCTGTCTAGTCTGGACCTCTCCAGTCCTTTCCTGTGTGGTCTTGGCCTCTGCAGTCCTGTCACAGCTGCTGTTGTCTTAGCAAGTCCAGTCTCGGCCACTCTAATAATGCTAAGCAATCCTGGTTGAGTCTAATCTTGCCCCAGACAGGATAGTGTAGGTCTACCTCTATCACTGGTCCAGTCCAGTCTTTGACCTCTACTACCTGTGCTCTTGCACCAACCACCAAGACGTATTCTCAACTCTGATTGACTGCAGAGCGGATGGAAATTTTTATCAATCCCCAACTCGCCTCCCAGCTATAGCTGGCAGATCAGTGTCTCCAGCAGCCCGCTGATGCTCAGCCTATCACGGGAGTTTCCTTTGTGAAGATCACCCATATCACACCCCGTTTGGACCTCCTCCGGCAGCCTTCGGGAACAAATAATCGTAATTGTAATCGCAGGGTTATAACAAGCTGTTAATTTGTCTTAAGGAGGTGTATTTCATGTTTAGAGTTGTTAATTACTCTCTTTATCTAAATTTTATAAAAACACCCACACTTGCTACTAATAATAAAATACCCATGAAGATGGTATGTTTATCTCTATATTGCAAGTTATTTCAAGTAGCATGAAAAGATTTTGATTATTAAATTGCATGCAAATTGATTGCACCATGCCAGAAGAGATGAGGTAAAAGGTTTTACAAAAAATTTTAAATGGTGGAAAATGTGCATGCATGCAAATGGGAGTAACTTACATGGATAGATTTGTGTAGACTCCAAGAATCCAGAAAAGAAGAATTTTGGTGTCGAGACCTATAGTTCGAAAGTTACACCCCAAAACACAAAGTTTGCCATTGTAGAGCCACCTTGAGGTCAATTGATGCAAAAATTTGAAAATCTCTGAAGGCACATCTCCAGTACTTGCTTGCTGCTTGTAAAAAATTTTGTGAAAAAATATTGAATGGTTCATTACATTAAATTTATTTAGCAGACGCTTTCATCAAAAACGACTTACAGTAAGTGCAAATAGTGAGGCCACTGAAATTGTAGCCCAACAAACTGGACAAGGGACAATTCACATCAAGCATTAGTCACCTGAAGTCTTGAACATTTAGAACAAAGACTATACAGAAGGCAGGAGTGCAGAGGAAAAAGATACAAAGCCAATGGAGACGATCATTAAAGGATTTTTTTTTCTCGCGTTCCTGAGTCATAGTTTGGACAGGGAAATGTTAACTGATGGACTGACGTGCTGATGTCTCCATCACCCTATGAAAATACGCACAGGCAAAAAAGCCGTGAACATGGCAACAATTCATCGATTGAGTTTTGGGCTAAAATAGAAGCTCCGTTGTGCCCTGCAGGTGGAGATCTAAACTACATGCAGGCTGACGCAGGCTGCTTTCCTCCTCTGGCTACGGCCAAGTCCCATTAAATCGATTATGCTGTTGAAATGGCCTTTAATGGCCATGTCCCAAACCATTTTTTGTGTGGTGCCGTCCCTGGTCTAGAAAGCTTAGTTCTCAGGAATCAAGCGCTGAAATTACCACGAAGAGCACAGCGAGGGGAGTGATCTGATGAGGTTACATGTGCTGCATATTTGATCTATTTCTGGAAGACGGTCTCCATCTGCGGTGTCCTGTTACAGGCTTCTGCAGACTACAAGCAATACTCCAATGTACACACACAGTGGGCAAGCAATTCGTTTCACATGGCATTTAACAAGTGGCCAATTCCACCCACAGCAGGCTGCAACCCCTGGAAAAAATTATGGAATCACCACACATGGAGGATAATCAGTCAGGATTTTTACTTCATAGTCAATGAACGAATCACAGATATGACACAAGCAATTTTTGTTTATTAGCTTAACATTCAGGCTTCATGAAACACTCCCCAAACAAATTTGATTACATTATTTCAATTAAAGGAGAATTCCGGTGTGAAATTGACTTGGGGTGTATTGAAACATGATAATGAGTACTAACCTTTGTTGAATACCCCACCTCCGTACGCACGCAACATTTCGAAATACATGGCTTTTTAGCCAAAGCTCCCAACGGGCTTACAATGGTAGTTCACTGGGCATAGCGTTGCCATGCAAAGAAATTGCTATTTTTCCATCATTAACAAAGCTTAAAGTAGCTCCACACTTCATTGGTAGAATTCTGAGGGCCCTGACATTTAAAACAAGGCACTGAGAACTTTGAAAATGCGCAGGTAGTTTATTAAAAAAGACTGTTTTTGCAGACAGCACCTTGAGGTAGTTTCCAGTCGCCTCCATCTCAAAAGTCACGATAAGTCGATTGACGAGCACAAACGAAGAGATTGCAATCTGTTCCCCTATCCTTCCTATTCTTTTGTGCTCGTCAATCGACTTATCGTGACTTTCAAGATGGAGGTGACTGGAAAATACCTCAAGGTACTGTTTGCATAGTCTTTTTTTAATACACCACCTGTGCATTTTCGAAGTTCTCAGTGCCTCGTTTTAAATTTCAGGGCCCTCAGAATTCTACCGATGAAGTGTGGAGCTACTTTGAGCCTTCTTAATGATGAAAAAATAGCGATTTCTTTGCATGGCAACGCTATGCTTAGTTAACTACCATTGTAAGCCTGTTGGGAGCTTTGGCTAAAAAGCCATGTATTTCGAAATGTTGCGTGCGTACGGAGGTGGGGTATTCAACAAAGGTTAGTACTCATTATCATGTTTCAATACACCCCAAGTCAATTTCACACCGGAATTCTCCTTTAAGGGCATTTTTTTCATAAGTAGAGGAAAAATATGGAATCACTCAATGTTGAGGTGAAAAATAGAAATACCAGCACAAATCTTGATATGCAAATTTGACTGGTTAAAAGAGACAGCTTGCAGTCCTTAATGAGGTGTTGGAAGTGGTTAATTGAGAGGAAGCAGGGCACCAGCAAAAGAGCTGGAGATGGAAACAATTGAAGGATTCTGAAACTTCTCCAAGATGAAAATTCAACTTGGAATGTGGCAAAGGATGTTGATTGTTCTGTTTCAGTTGTGTCTAAAATGTGGTGCAAGTATAAACGTTGCAAGGTTATAGAAGGAAAATACAGGGGTAGACCACGGAAGATGTCAAAGCATCAGGACAGAAAACTCACTGCAATATGCCTTGAAAATGGAACATGCTTAACAAAACAAATAAAAAACAAATTGGCAGAAAAATAAGTTAATATTTGTGACAGAACTGTGAGAAATTGTCCGAATGAAGTTCGATTTACGCACAGAAAAGCCAAATATAACCAGCATTAACACCAAAACAAAAGAAAGCAAGTTTACAGTGGGCTAAAGAGAAGCAATTATGGACTGTGGATGATTGGATGAGAGTGATATTCAGTGATAAGTCACAAATTTGCATTGGCCAAGGTGATGATGCTGGAACTTTTGTCTTGTGTCGTTCCAATGAAACATAAATATGATTGCTTGAAGAAAACAAGCAAAGCTGCCTATTCATTTATATGGGGTTGCATGTCAGGTAAAGGACCAAGTCAAGGCCAGGAGTGCATTGAAATTAAGCCTAATTCTGAGTAATTCTGAAATTTTTTCTTCAACATTGACTGATTTCATATTTTTTTCCTCTACCTGATTATGAAAAAACGCCATTGATTAAAATAATTAAGTTGGGCCGATAGGCGCCGAGTCTAAAAATGGGATCTGATTTTTAAACGATCTTCCTTAGACTAAGTTACCAAAGCAGCGCATGCGCAAATCTGAGTTATGAGCACAAGGTGAAAAGTTCATGGGCCTGAGTAAAGACTATCAGTGGTCTCTTCCTGTTTATCATAATTTGTTTGAGGTGTGTTTCATTCATTCATTCATTTTCTATACCCGCTCATTCCTCACTAGGGTCACGGGGCGAGCTGGAGCCTATCCCATCTGGCTACTGGCAGAGGCAGGAACCCACCCTGGACAGGTTGCCAATCCATCGCAGGGTGTGAGGTGTGTTTCATGAAGCCCAAATTTTAAGCTAATAAGTAAAACTTGTTTTGTGTCATGGCTGCGATTTGTTCATTTGTTATGACATAAAAAAGCTGGATAAACATCCTTGAAGTGAGGTGATTCCATAATTTTCACCAGGGGTTGTACTTGTCCTTTCACTTGGCTCTGACTAGACTGATTGCCAAAATCATTAATCATAACGTCTCAAATTAGGACTTGCCCTTGATGGTTGCCGTCATTAACACCAGAGTAACACAACCTCATTTTCCCTGGAAGATGGCCATTCCATTTTGGGAGTTGAACGCTTTGCTGCAGGCTAATATATTCAGTTGAACCACTGTGGCTTTTCCTTGTTGAACCTTGATAGAAAATGAACATTAATGCATTCTTCTTTCCTCATTTCAGAAGTGGCATGAGTTTGCAGGTCAATGAAAATAAAAATAAAAGAAGCGACTCACTGCAGCGCTGAAACATCTCTTTAACTTCATTAAACACTAAAACACAGTAGGCTGTGACTTAATGTGTTACGGCTGAACTGCATCACTCCTGCCCGAATTCAGATAATATTGTGAATAAAAATATTTATGAATAAATCATGGCTTATGTCACAACACACTTGATGCCATGTAGCCTCGGTTGAATTCCCACAGATCCACTCCTTACAAAAATGCATAGCATAATGTGAGTTTTGAACAGAATTACCAGCACAGCGTCTTCACTAAGACCCAAGGAATGTTACACTGTGATGGTCTGCTACTACTCTTGCTACACAGATCCTTGGCAAGCTGTTTACATTCTGTATGCCGAACATCAGTCACATCTGTGTAGTTTCATGCAAACCTCTTGGGGGGAGGGGGTTATGGACCCGTTATTACAATGCAATAAGCAAATTGCAAGCAATGATGAAGATGAATGATTTCATGTCCTGGGATCTGAAGAATATTCAAAATCATCTTATAATCCCTATTTTAAAAAGGACATTGAGAACAATATATAGTAATAAGGCAAATTTTACATTTAAAACATGTTCGAACTTTAGTGCAGGTTTTGATTTTGTAAATGAGCTCTCAGGAGACTTGAGCCTCCTTGGTATAGCCAGGTCTGCAGGTCTGCAACGACCAAGGACCCTTCCGCTGAAGTGGGAACAGGCGAAAGTGTTCGCAGTCACGTGTTGCCTCTCCTCCTAACGTAAGGACGCAGTGTGGTGTGCCCTGTGCACATGCGATGAGAAACCTGTCACGTAGCCGTACAACCACTCCTCCCGGAGCAACCCGAATCAGCTCTAAAGCGTTTTTAGTATAACAAAGCGGGGACAGATCTACAGCCAGGGAGTCCGCCGGCTATCGCTGGGGCGTGTGGACTTCAGTGGAACAACCACTTGCAATGCAAAACTAAGAAATACGGAACCGATCGAATGTTGGGCATGGTCGCAGTGCATGGAAAGTTATCGGACTGATTGTTTTGCTCTGAACATGGCAGCGTTCGCTCAGCTGGTCTGGAGCGCCACGTTTTAGGACGGCTGGGGCTTCAACAATTGAACGTCCCATGCCAGTACAAAGGGACTCGTGCCTTTCGGACAGACTTGGCCAAGCGTGTCGCTGATGGATTCACTGGAAAAGCAACAAAGACAGTCCCCGCCTTACCAGGAACACGTTTGTGTCTGAGCTTTGTGGCACTGCTGCACGAGGAGCGTCTGCTGCCAACGCAGCTGTTGCAATAACTTTTTGTCCACGGGAAAGAGGAAGTTTGCAGTTTGCAATGGAATATGCGGGTCTGCAGCTACCTTAGAACTTAAAGGCTACTTCACTCCGAGGCAGCGAATGTTAACGGTCTTTTATTTCGCCTCTCGAATGCACTAGCCAGGCCAGTTCGCACTCGGATATTGCTGAAATTCAGCAACAATAGCTTTTCATAAGCGCCCTTATTTGCCCTGATATCATAATCCAGATGGAGGGTGGGCCACCTATCAATCAGGATGACAAAGGGAATAATCCTCCACGGCCGGAGAAGAAATTTGCGCTTTGTTACATGGGCTGGTCACCGCTGGACAGGCGGACGACCCTGCCTATGCTCCCGTGGCTGGTGGCGGAGATCCGCCGGAGGGGCGAGAAGAACGAGACTGGTCCGGTGCAGGCCAGGGAAGTTGATCTGATTCTGATGCCTCCGCTCATCCGATGCGTCCCCGCGCATAATAGCAATTCGTCCATATTCATCTTTGAACATAAAGCGCAGTACATTTCACGGTTCATTCACAACAGCCACGACCTCACCTATTTTGCCTACCTTATCAGGAGTCAGCCCGACAACCCGGAGTCGGAAATGGCATGTCATGTTTTCAAAGCGACCGATCCCAATCAGGTAGGCTGTTTGAGGGACACGTGTCAGAAGTAGCTACAGTATGCATCAATGTTCATGAACACCAGACTAGTTATTGGCAATGTGAACGGGATTTTAATGTCACATCATCAATCTGTCATGATGCAATTGCACCCACTGAAATTTCAGCCCCGCACATAGCGATGCTTTCACCTTCTGTTAGAATAGATTTACTTATCGTAATTTGCCTAGGTCATGGGTATTTAATGTTTGAATTTTGCTGCCTACACATCATTATTTGGAAATGAGACTGAATATCCACGTGACTTTGAGTTGCAATCTTTAGAGTTGTGGCAAAATAACTAAATATTCGGACCAGTGTAACACTATGTTCTCACGGTGGTGCTGCCATGCTGTGCCATCATTTGACTTTCTCAAAACATTTCTGTCACATTGTGAAAATATTTTTGTTGCATGAGGGCCAAAGAGATTGCTTTCGTATACAATCAATTAAATGGAAAGAAATGCTTGTTTATAGTATCCTCAGTCTTATTCCGACCAGTCCCAGATACATTCAGTTGGTGGCATGAAGAGAATACTAAACATTTTTGGATTTCATGAGAATTCTGAATTTTCAGAAATCTGCACGCTGAAAGTTTTTGCAGCTATATTTATCGCAATAAACTACTTTGTGAAAGCTGGTTGACTTGTTAAAACAAGGTTTATTTATGTGAATTTGACAAATGGGCATTTTCTTTCCACTCGTCGTCCCAAGGTTTTTCCCTTCCACTTCTGGCCAATGCAAACTCAAGGGTTAATGAGCAGTGCCTTGTCCTTGTAATATGAATCTTTGTATGTTGTTCTGAAGAGCTTTTTGTTTTCCACACACGCAATTCATATTTTATTATAAACCGTTGACCAAGTATTTCCAGCTGTTTCTTGGTCATTTAGCTGAAGAATTAAAAACATTTTTTTTTTGTCTGCTGTTGAGTTTTAACTGGTCAGCCTGAAGGTATTTCCCTCCTTTATCAGAGAGAGGTGTCTGTTTCATGTTTTCACTCCAAATTCAGCCCAAAATCACTCGAGTTGGCTATAAAATTTTTTTCTGTTGATTCTTTTGGCTACATTTCCAGTTTAGCAACTGAATTATCCCTTTTAAGGGTGTTCTTGTGTCTTTATAAAACTTTATAGCATGATATCGTTGGCCTGTTGATAAAACCTTGTATCTCCAAATTTGATAAGAAATAAAAGCTCGTATGTCCACAGTAATAACATAAATATTTCAAAAAAAATTTTATTGATTGGATACATTCTTGGAAGAAAAATAGTCATCCTACCCGAACACTGTTGAACTGCATTCTTACTTGCAAAATTAAACATTTTTATTGTTCTCCTGTAAAGGCAGATGCAAGGTTTTATTAGCAGGCTGACGATATAATCCATGAGTGAACTAGTGTTGTCTTGTACTATGAGTTTGCTCAGTTGGTTGCGGTAATTGCAAACAGTCTGGGTTCTCTAAAGCCAGAATCACCCAGCCCTGCTGGAGTTGGTAAATTTGTTTTATGAGGGGACACAGAGAGGACTAGCAGATACAGCTCTGATTTTCTTAAACAGCAGGAGTATCAATATCTTGAGTGTGTGTGGCTCTCGTACGCATCACACTGCATGATGTTGGAGTGCAGACGTCAGAGCTGGGTGTACTCATACTGTCAGGCCTGTGTTGCCCTTAAGGCTGCAGGTGAAACGCCCCAGCCTGTTGGAAATGGCGCTTTGATAAAGCGTCAGTGAGCACAACGCTGAATTATAAATGCCGCACGGCTTTCTAAATTTAGATTGACGTCAGGTTGCGTTTTTCATGTGCCTTCTGATATACGCTCCCTGTGTTTCCACTGAACCTGGAGGATTGTGCAATTTTCCCATATTTATGCAATCACTGGATTTTTTGGGGGTTTGTTAAAGTGCAATCTTTGTTAAGCGACTCTTCTCACTTTTGGTTGACTTTATTTGAGGTGTGTGCGTGCGTGTGGGCGTGTGTGTAAGCACACTCTTGTAGTTGCGTTTGCTTGTCTGATAGAGGTCCAACTCCAAGCCAAGCTCTGCAGAAATGAGATAGGACTGGATACAGTTCCTGCTGTAGTCTGTTAGTCTATTTGCATAATATTGCGTTAAGTTAACCAAAAATGCAAGGAAGTTGTACTTTTAATGTTACTTTCTGGCATGTTTTGAAGTTCATGTCAGCTCTCAACTTTGGAGACTGTTGTTGTAGTTAGTCATAGTTGTTTACCTTGTTTTAGATTTGATGATGTCGCCCCTTCAGCATCTGATAACCATAAATAATCGGCCTTTGCAACTGGTGCTTCTGAAAATATCAGCATTTTCTTGTATGTTCCTGAATTGGAGGCCTCTTTACGCAGATATCAATATAGATATCACAAATTATGCTTGTTTATTGCTAGTTTTGAAAAATAAATTCTTTTACACTGGATGTACTGTTAATGCAATAGTGTTGTTTATAATGAGCTAACCCCCATTTTGTAAATTGGATGAATTATTAAACTGCTGTAGATTACCCACTGATGCTGACTCAAAAGATGAGTGTAAATTGAACACCCTGCATTTACAAGGCCAGTGTCCTGCTCATGAGAGTCTGGGTGTTTGTTGTGGTCCACTGGTATCATTATGAAAGAAGATGATTTGCTCACTGTGGCAAATAGTGCTGTACTACCTGCACCCTTTTTGTTCATTAAGTGTGCCAGTCATTGTCCAGTTTGGCCACCTTCTGTGAGAGCCTCCGAGGAATGGAATAGGTGAATTGTTTCACACCCTCACATTTCTGAAGCCCCTCCCCCTCCCACCCATTTTCATATTCTTCTCAAACTCTGATCATACTACATATGGGGGCCGCCAAGCCAATGTTGACATTGAGAATAAAAAAGAAATTTGAAGTATGTATTATGATTGGTCATTATAAGTCGAAAACTCATTGTAATATATTGCTTAACTGTAAAAATGTAAATAATTATGTGTATATGTATCATATATTGAAATAAGTACATAGAAACAAATTAATACTATTGCTGTCATTCCGTGACAATTTGCCTCTTGTAATTCCGTGACATTGACTTTTTGAAATTTCTTGCCCATAAAGCAGGGTTAAAGTCAATACTTGTTTCTGTAACTTACAGTATTAACAAAAAACACCTTAAATATGAACATATTGTAGTTTCAGAACTATGACAGGAACATCATTTTCTGAATAGTTAAACACAACATTACGTCAATTTTGTGTAATTTCGTGACGGAGTAGTTTTTGCTTGTTTCTTTCTATGAAAATTTCTCAAAAAATATATTTTCACTAAATAATATTAAAGAACAAGTTCATACCTTCAATATGACACATCATACTTGATTTTATCTTATTTAGTTGTAGAGTTACAACCCAAAATGTAGTGGGACTGTAATTCCGTGACAGCTTGGCAGCCCCCATATGTGCTTACCTGCTTGCCGAAACAAGAATAACATGTCAAGCAAGCCGCTAATTTCTATGGTTTTGAGCCGTGTTTTTAAGCTTAGTTCCAAGGTGAGAAGGACATTCTGGAAGGTGAATTTAATTTTCACAATGTGTTATGGATTATTTCTTATTTTAGTTAAAGGACAGTTTTTGGAAGATTTTCGAGTTTATCATGGGGGTGTCATTTATTTTGGAAGTCAGGTGGCTTCACCTGGTCATGTGGTCTGAGCTGTACTTGCAGGCAGTGTTATTGCCATGTGAAAAGCCTGTGCCAGGGCGGCCCAGCTGGAAGTGTCCTGCGTCCCTTTTATGGTTGACATGGACAAAAGCAGATGAATGGAAGTGACTGCACAAACAGGATGCATCACAATGAGGGCGCAGATTTGAATAGATTGGCCAAGAGGGTTTTGACAAGGCTATGCAAGGGTCTTGATATCAAATAGTTTGTTTACTATTTGAAACTTGATCCCTTGCATGGGCACGGTTGGAGTTTGTAGCTAATTTTCAGGTGTTCAGGAAGATCATTAGAATCCAGTGGGATTGCACTGCCCTAGAAAATGTGTCCTCCTTACAAAGGATTTTAATCTCAGCGGGCTAAGTAGCAATAAAATGTGCTGTCTTTTTTAAGATTAAATGCTCTGCAATACTGTATGGTTGTTTTGACTGGTGATTATGCAACTGCCATTATTGAGGCTGCCTGCCGTAGTCTCAGCACTGGTGTGCGTGTTTGTTTCATTACGATGAGTGAGTTACTTCAGCATGTGTGGAGAAATCTATGAAAGCGGCATTTGAAATGGGCAAAAAGTGTTTTTTTTTGTTTTTTTTTTAAGTGGACTACATCATGTTAATCATCTATCCCTGGAGTGTACTGATTAGCCCTTTCAGATGAAGGTGTCCTCTTAAAAACATTCTCTTTTTTTTTTTTTAATTTGGCATCTCCAATCCCACCTGAATCTGGACTGCCCAATTGGGGAACTATGTACAAGGCTTGCTCATATGTGAACTCCTGTTGCCAACTCTGGAGGGCGAAGACCGTTCGCGGCTCTCCACCGAAGCGCGCGCCTGTCAGCTACAGCTTCTTATACACTCGTTGGTTGAATCCTCGGATGTTCAGAACAAGGGCGGAGGATACCCAGACATGAACAAGCTTAGAATCTTCCTGATGAGCGCCCAGCTGGCCAACAGGAGGCGCTTGAGCAATGAACAAAGCAACCATTTTATATTTCCCTTCCCGGCAGCCCCTTCCCAGTTTGCATCAGTGTAGCGCATTGGCCAATTGTGCGCAACTCTGAAAAAGCTGCCGACCCCTGCCGGCTGGTAGGACCGCGGCTTGAACCCGCTCCGTGATAGTCACTTCTGCTTTGCAATGCGGTGCTTTAACTGAGTGAGCTGTCCGGCAGCAGAAGCATTTTAAAGTCTCAGGTATTGTTTGAAAACAACGACACCAGAGGGTTTTCTTAGGAACTTGACAGGATTGTCAACCTTGACTACAAAGAAAAAAAAGTTTTAGTGAACCAAAACATTAAATAAAAACTATTTTGGAGCTTTAACTATTGACTTTCATTGGAAATAATTGCCTTGGCCCGAATTTTAGTTAACATAAAAAAAAAAAAAAACGGTAAAGAAAAAAATGGAAAGAAATGTACATTTTACCGTGATTTGTTAACAAGTGGCAGTTTACAAAAAAACTAGCACTTATCAAAAAAAAAAAATCAGTGTCGCTTCCTTTGCTCAGGTTGTCAGCCATTGTCACTGCGTGCAGTGCAGCTTTGTGAACTTTTTGTGCGGCCTACACTGTGGCTATAAAATGTGCAATACAAATCTCATAATGCATCTTGCCTTTCCCATTTGTATTTCAGTAAATTGTGGTGCACTTCATCGGTCATATTTCTCAAACGATTACATCATTCAGAATGCACTCACGTCGCATCCAGGCCAATTCTCAATGCACAGGCTGCATTTGTAGGGGTCGTCAGTAGAACCCATCTGCCAAACTGACCTGATGTCATTTAATCTTTGAACAGCTTTGGTTGAAACAAGTTGTCACTGGTTTCCCTAACCCTAACCTTAACTCCTACCCCTAACACTAATCCTAGCCCCAAACCTCACCTAACCCTGAATTTAACCTCATCTCTCTCCCTAAATGTTAGTTTGGCAGATGGAAGTGAGTGAATACCCCTAAAAATGCATCCTTTTGAAGGGTGCAGCCTACGCTTTGAAAAACGGCACTAGTCTCAAGCTGCTTTCACACTGGACGAGAACAAAATTTTCGTACGACAGATTACATTCAAAGTCGATGCAAAGACGCAAATACACGCGAGTGAAAGCAGCTTTAAAAGGAGAAGCATGCGGGTGTCCCAGCATGTTTGAAAGCAGGGGTGTCAAACCAAGCCGAAACACACCTGATACAATGAATTTAATCGAGTGATCTCAACCTGCACAGTCGATTAGTTGCATCAGGTGCGCTTCTGCTCGGTTGAAATGAAAACCTGCAACCCCTCAGCCCTTTTACTGGCTAGTTTGACACCCCTGTCATAAAGGGTTTAAATGGTCTTTGTGAAAACACTTGACATTGGAAAAAATCTAAACTGTGATGCCACTGAAGTGCTGGCACTTTGATTGCACATTTACTGCTATTGACTTTACAGTAAATCAGGTTAAGTTGTGTCTGTTTTCTTGTACTGGCCCACGTACTCCACCCAGCCCTTGTTTGCCTGTCGTACACCAGCAGCCAGCGTGCTGAAAAACTGATTTGGAATCGTGTTTCTTTTGAGTGCTGAAAGTATTGCATTTTTACCTCTGCCAATGAAGTTTGGGCAGAGGTTTTGTTTTCGCTGCTGTTTGTTTCTTTGTCTGTTTGTGAACAACATAACTCAAAAAGCAATTCACGGATTTCTCTGAAATTTTGTGGGTGGATTGCTATTACATCAGGGATGGACCCTGTTGATTTTCACCGCGATCAGTGAAACAATATGGCTGCCATGGCAGCCATCTTGAAATCGTATGACACGCGATAACTCAACTTTGGTCCCACTCATGGAGATTTGGATTGTGCTGCCTTGGCGGAGGTTTGCACTCTGAGTGCCTCTAGTTTGGAGAAGCGTTAATTGCATGCCGTAGCTGTTGAATGTTTAATTCCCAGATCCCACCTGCGATCCATTGAAGCATTATTACCTTACCCGCTTATTCCTGGTCAGGGTCCTGAAAGCAGGAGGGGTGTTGTAGCCTTTCCAGAAGGCCATGGCTGAGAGTCAGGAACACACCCTACAGTTTTTCAGTCCATTGCATAGATCACACACAAGTCGCTCACACACTCATCTAGGATCTCCTTGTCGCTTGACATGGTTTTCTTTGGACTGTGGGAGTAAACTCGTGAGAGAACTCCAGTCAACATGGGAAGAACATGCAAACTCCTCGCACAAAGTGCCTCAGGCTGAATGCAAACCAATGACCAGGGCTATCTGCTGCACCACGGTGTTCTTGCACTGGCTGATATGGTTGCTGGTGCGTCGGTTTTGCCCTCCTCAGCTCTCTGAAGTGAGAGGAAATGCAAATTCAAGAAGGCCCATGTTGTGTGTTGGATTAGGCTACAATATGATGGAGGATCTGGTGTGATAAACGTGAGTTGGACAGGAGTTGGCAGTTGTGCAGAATCTGCTCAGATAGCCCTGGGACTCCGTGACTTAGTCATGCATGACATAATATCACGCTTCCTGTTCCTGTTAACTGATCGAGAGGATGTGGTAAGGTCTTCAGTTTAGATAATAAACAGTCCTGACCTTACACGTAACATCTATTTCCTTTTTGACAAAATGTCTATATTACCTTGATTTCAGCTGCTAAAAGTTTAATTCAAGTTCAGGCTTTTCAACAACATGAACATTATCCATGTCTGGACATGTGATGTCTATGTTATTGAAGGACACGTGTGGTTTTTGTACTGTCATAGCTGGGTCATTCCATGTCAAATCAACCAATTTTCTCAGAAGTGAAAAAGGTGATGTCTCAGAATTTCAATTTGCGATATCTATCATATTATGATTTTCATTTCATGAAAAGTGCATAAAATGATAGATATTGCAAATCCGATTATTGAAAAAAAAACCTCTATTTTCAACTTGCAATAAAATCTGAATGTGACAGAAGACCATCCTAGAATTTTAATATGTTGTTTCGACACTTAAGATCTGTGTACAGGCCAAATTTGTTGAACATAGGACCTGTCCCACATCTTCATTTTTGCCTCCGAAATTGAGCAAAAATGGCAAAATTCAAAATTTGAAGGGTCAATAATAGACAAGGTATGATAGTTACTTGCTCCATGAACTACAGAGTGGTAGTCAGGGTGTCTGACAATATATGGCAGCAATTTGAACTATGTACGTAAAATATAACAGGCTAAAAGAGACCAACAAAATCGTTCTCGGAAAAAGTAAAAATGCCTTTTTTTCCATTTTGGGGCAGCCAAAATAACCATGTTTATTTGATCAAACTCTGCCAAATTTTGGCCCGGTATTTTTTACAAAAATATCTGTGGGATTACCAAATTTCAGTCGTCTAAGTTGTATATCTTTCCAGTTACAGGCATTTGAAAACCTATTCAGAATAAGGGGTGCTATTTTGGGCATGCACCCCCCTCTCATATTTATGGGGCTGAGGGTCACAATTTACATCAGAACCCCCAGAAAATTTGCAGATGTTCTCAAATATGATCACTTCACAACTGGTTAAAATTTGAAGAAATTCTGAGACATCAACTTTTCTGCCATTGGTTGATGTGACATGGAATGACCCAGCTGTACACATTAGGACTTTATTTTTAAGGACTTGCAAAGGCCTAAAATCCACATTCTGAAAAGAGGCGCTTGCAGTTCTCTCTCTTGATTTTACCCGTAATCTGTTGTTTTGACTGTAGGGACGTGGCCGTTTACTATGCCATTTTGACTGGCATGACTTTGCTTGTTCCTGGGTTATTTTGACTCTCATGATTGTGCTGTTTCCTGGGATATTTTGACTCCACTTATTTTGTTGTGTCCTGGGCTATTTTGACTCCAGTTACTTTGCTGTGTCCTGGGTCATTTTGACTCATGATTGTGCTGTTTCCTGGATATTTTGACTCCCAATTATTTTACTGTTTCCTTGGCCATTTTGGCTCTTATGATTTTGCTGTTTCCTCAACCATTTTGACTTATGATTCTGCCGTTTTTCTCCAGCAGCTGCTGTGCTTTTAAGTCGGCGTAAGCATCATTGCTTGAATGCTTGTTGCAAGATTGAGGAGCGCTTCCCTCTTATTCAGCTTCTATGCAGGCGGGCTGCGGCCTGAAGTGCATCGCTCTCGCCTCGTTAGGCAAGAAAAACAGGCTTTGGAGCGACACGTGCTGGATTGGCCTTTAGTTCAGCCTCTCACCTCTGATTGCCTATACTGAAGGGCTGCCTGGTTACTTTCCACTATTTGCGTGTGTGTGCACGCGTTTACGTGTGTGTGCGCGTGCGTATGCGTGCAAAAAAGAGCTGTAAGCTAATTAACAGTTACAAAATTTTGTGCATTGTTTACTCCAAGGATGCAAGTATGTATGGTATCCTCAGTTTTAAGTGCAATTTCCACTTTAATTTGGTGATTTGTACGTCCATAACTCCTGAACTGTGCAGAAATTTGAGCCCAATTTACATTTATTCACTGTCAAGTGCTTGTATAACGTAGTCTGTAAATTAATGCCAGATTCTCTCTACTCTATGGGCAAAAGTTGTGAATAATTTCAAAAAGGGGAGGACGACTGGAGCTCAACGGGTAATCTCAAAAAAGTGAATGCTTGCGTCTAAATAATACCGTTTTAAGATGATCCATTGAGCTCCAGTCGTCTCCCCCTTTTGATGTTTTTGTGCTCCTGGTGTGTGAACGCTGGTTTGTATCTGAAAAATTGGTTTAGCGCATGAACCCTATGAAGCTGTGAATAATTTATTTGTTGCTCTTTAGCTTCCAAAGTCAACACATCCTCCTCTGACCTTTTCAGGCTGTTGAATGTGTACAGTTCGGAGTGCTGGGGCCTGTATTCTCATTCGGTCTATATTTAGAATTCTTCCAGAAGCTCAAGTTTAACACGCTGTTGAAGAATGTCGCTTTTCGGGGCCTAATAAGTGCTGGTATCCTGCCTCGTTTCTGATGATCATCTTTTGGATGGTAATGTTCCATGATCTGAGGTTGCTAGCAACTCTTAATCACAATCAGCTTCTGTGATGTTTTTTTCCACTTGATCATTGTGAATTTTATTTCCAGTTGCAGGGTACGGTCCAGTTCATTAAGAGCATGAAGTACTGCGTTGGTTAGCTTTCTTGGACATGCAATAGCTTGTCAGTGTCTCTGGGGACATGGGGTCTAATTGTTATAGGATCTTAAGCACAACCTTTTAGTGGGTGGGAAATCAATAACCTGCGATTGGTTGAGGCATTTGTTATGCACCAATCATCGGCTGTCTTTTTGGTTTTGCGTCAGAAGAGGACCGTGACCCTTAGCATGGATTCCCGCATGGTGTGTGTGCTTCGTCTCATTTTGAAGGCTTACCAATCCCCTTCAACTCCACAGCTCACTGTGTTCCAATTGGGAGTGGAAGTTATAGGGTAAAGAGCTGTTGGACGTGTGCCCGGTGCAATGACATACACTGAAGCACAATGTTAATCCTTTACTGGGAGGGGTTTTCTGCCCTGACTGCCGTGTTTATAGTAGGTTATCCCTTTCACAACTGTTGTACAAGGGTGGTAACTGCTCTCTAGTTACATACAGTCTCTCACCAATTTTGCTGGCACACTCTGATGTATTTCATTGAAATTTCTGATGATGATCTCAGTCTGCATTAATTAGTTGTTATGATGGTTTCCGTCTGTATGAGTGTGTCCTCAGTGTTATGTTGGTCTCAGCACATGAGTCACATTCATACAGACTACGATGGTCTCAGTCTGTATGCATGTCTTTCATCCTGTGTTAGTCAAAGTCTGTATGAATTTGTGTCTCTTAAGTTATGCCCTCAGTCTATGAGTGTGTTGCTCATAGGCCTGGATGATAGATTTATCACAATTTTCAGCGCAATAATAACAAGTCGACATGGTCTACAACATCCCCCGCCAATCGTGCGCTTCTCATTTTCGAACTCAATCAAGGCCTTTATGTTCTGAAGCTACACACCAAATTTGGTTGCTGTATCTGTAGTAGTTTCTGAGTAAAGCTGTCCCCTTTATCTCGGACGGACGGACGGACGCACGGACGGACGGACGGACGGACGGACGGAGGTCAAACCTATATCCCCCTCCCTTTTCGTGTTGGCGGGGGATAATAACTCCATCCCTGGAGTTATTGACATTGAAACATCACAGGCCTTTTGAAAATGCTTCCAGTAAGAAAATTGTGCTTTGGTTGGACAGCTTCCTCCCCCTTGGTAAATTAACCTACCCTAAGTCTATTCAGGTATATTTTGCCAAACTAAAAATCAAGCAATTTTTGAGCCAACCTACTAATTGCCACCAATATGTAGCCTATAATGATTAAGGAGTGATAATGAGAAGTAGACAGACCTTAGTAGGCTTCGGTATTTGATTGGAACAGTGCTATAACCTGACTTATTAGCAAAAAAAAAAAAAAAAAACTTTCCTCTGAACGCTGTCTCTCATTGCAACATGTTTGCATATTATTAAGGATTCATTATGAATTAAATTCATATTAGGATGGCTCTGGTTTCATGTGTCTAAAAATATACGCCTAGGGAATGTGGAAAACATTTTGTTAAGCATATTGAGCGTGACTTTCCGTATTCTCATGAAATCGTCGAATGTCCGCAGGGCTTCAAAATCGCCTGCTCGACCTCAGTTGGGCAACTGCAGTTTCCCTTGTGCCCCGGTGGGCAACCAGGTTCTATTAGTGATCATGCAGGCCCGGGGTGATGATGGGGGATCTGGGGTGGGTCTATATCATTGAGTGTGTATGGGAAGAAGAGGCTGTCGGAGTGAATAGTTGCAGAGACCAATGTGGCGTCCATTGTACTTCTCCTATGTCAGTATGTTAATCTTGCTTGTTGGACAGGGAAATCCCTAGTCTCAGTCGTCTGGTGTGAGGATCACAATGCGAATGCATTTTCTTGGTCATTCAGTTTAGCTAATGTGTAGCAATTTATTTGGCTAGCTATGTGTTCCCTTGTTATGTACCTATTTGTAGACCTAATGAAACTATAACATTTAGTCCAGCTTATCTACAGCTAGCTTATTGCACACCATTCACCGAAAGCTAAGTAGCTTTCCATTTTACGGGCAGTTTCGGTTCCGGGCAGAAATAACTGCTGGGTTTACATTTTTATGGAAGTTTAATTCGAAATATAACGTTCTCAAATCAGGGAGATGGATTGCTAACCACCAGCGTTATCCCAGATAGCAAGCATCTCCGCTCCGGATCTGCTCCGGCTCTGTGCCAACTCCAGCTGACTCCAGCTCGGAGCCGGGGCAGATCCGGAGCGGAGGTGCTTGCTATCTGGGATGGCATTGGAGTTGTGCAAATGCTAATGATAACTTGTATTTTCTTTTGCTCGCTTGCTATTTTCCGGAGTTCATGTCACTGGTAATGATACCGGAATTCGCTCGCTTTGCTCTTAGGAGAGCTTTGAACAATTGAAATGATCGGAAAGAAATTGACTTCGCCAATTACGACTGCCCATAACTTAGAAACATAGAAAAGTAACCCTGGGTATATTTCTCAAAAGCACGATTTCTAACTTGTATAGATGGAACCTGCAGTTTATGGTTCGAACTATGCAGCTAATTTGCCGACACGGTTGGCAACTCCACTTCAGGGGAACACGCACTACTGGCATTACTGTGCAACCCAATCCCCCACTTAAAGGTGACCTATTATGCTATTTTTCCAAGTTTATATTTTGGTCTTTGACTCCCCTAGAGTACTCCCGATCGCGCAAAGTAAAAAGGGTAGTTTTGTAGGGGATGAAAAGTGTAAAGGGGATGATGTAAAAAATCCTTTACCTTCATGTAAAGGGGGATGAAATTATGTAAGGGTAATGCAGAGAAATCATATGTAAACCGGTAGAGCTTCTGCGTTTCGCATTGCTTTCACGGTAGCACCAGAGAGCTTGCTCAGACATTTGTGAAGTATTCGGCTGATCCCGGTCATGGATAAGTGAAGCGATCACTAACTGTAGTGGCTACAATCGGGCACCGTTATGATGAAACTGCCACATTGATGCTTACCGAAGTAACACAAGCATACCGATCAGAATTTTTTTTTAGCATTTTTAATTAGCACGGCACGCAAACTAACATGCAGTAGCTGGTAACAGAGTGGTCATAAACACAGAGACAAATCCTTGCAATACAGTTTTACAGACAGCAAGTTCTGTTACTGTGAACAGTTGTACTAAGCATCCAAATTACAAACAAGTATTAAAAGTTAGGTCACATTCAGGCGGGTCTTTAGTCTATGTTTCCCTGCTGTCTGGGTACAGGAGAGTCATTACAGAATAAATTATAGAGTTGGCTTTAATACACTCAACAAAAATATAAACGCAACACTTCTGTTTTTGCTCCCATTTGTCATGAGATGGACTCAAAGATCTAAAATTCATTCCAGATACACAATATTACCATTTCTCTCAAACATTGTTCACAAATCTGTCTAAATGTGTGATAGTGAGCACTTTTGCTTTGCTGAGACAATCCATCCCACCTCGCAGGTGTGCCACATCAAGATGCTCATCAGACACCATGATTAGTGCACAGGTGTACCTTATACTGCCCACAATAAAAGGCCACCCTGAAATGTGCAGTTTTGTCTCACAGCAAAATGCCACAGATGGCGCAAGCATTGAGGGAGCGTGCAATTGGCATGCTGACAGCAGGAATGTCAACCAGATCTGTTGCTCGGGCATTGAATGTTCATTTCTCCACCATAAGCCGTCTCCAAAGGCTTTTCAGAAAATATGGCAGTACATCCAACCGGCCTCACAACCGCAGACCACGTGTAACCACACCAGCCCAGGACCTCCACATCCAGCAGGTTCACCTCCAAGATCGTCTGAGACCAGCTACTCCAGACAGCTACTGAAACAATTGGTTTGCATAACCAAAGAATTTTTGCACAAACTGTCAAAAACCGTCTCAGTGAAGCTCAACTGCATGCTCGTCGTCCTCATCGGGGTCTTAACCTGACTCCAGATCGTCGCCGTAACAGACTTGAGTGGGCAAATGCTCACGTTCGATGGCGTCTGGCACGTTGGAGAGGTGTTCTCTTCACGGATGAATCTCGGTTTACATTGTTCAGGGCAGATGGCAGACAGCGTGTGTGGCATCGTGTTGGTGAGCGCTTTGCTGATGTCAATGTTGTGGATCGAGTGGCCCATGGTGGTGGTGGGGTTATGGTATGGGCAGGCATCTGTTATGGACGAAGAACACAGGTGCATTTTATTGATGGCATTTTGAATGCACAGAGATACCTTGATGAGATCCTGAGGCCCATTGTTGTGCCATACATCCATGATCATCACCTCATGTTTCAGCAAGATAATGCACGGCCCCATGTTGAAGGATCTGTACTTAATTCTTGGAAGCTGAAAATGTCCCAGTTCTTGCATGGCCAGCATACTCACCGGACATGTCACCCATTGAGCATGTTTGGGATGTGCTTGTCCGGCGTATACGACAGCGCGTACCAGTTCCCACTAATATCCAGCAACTTCGCACAGCCATTGAAGAGGAGTGGACCAACATTCCACAGGCCACAATTGACAATCTGATAAACTCTATGCGAAGATGTGTTGCACTGCATGAGGCAAATGGTGGTCACACCAGATACTGACTGGTTCTGAGTCCCCAGACCCCCAATAAAGCAAAAACTGCACATTTCAGGGTGGCCTTTTATTGTGTGCAGTATAAGGTACACCTGTGCACTAATCATGGTGTCTGATGAGCATCTTGATGTGGCACACCTGTGAGATGGGATGGATTGTCTCAGCAAAGCAAAAGTGCTCACTATCAGACATTTTGACAGATTTGTGAACAATATTTGAGAGAAATGGTAATATTGTGTATCTGGAATGAAGTTTAGATCTTTCAGTCCATCTCATGACAAATGGGAGCAAAAACAAAAGTGTTGCGTTTATATTTTTGTTGAGTGTACTTCAGCTACAGCAGAGCTCTGAAAACGGCTCAGAAATTTAGTCGTTTTTCCCAAGGGGTACCCCCCACCACATGCAGGGGCCATAAATTATAAACTAATGATGAGGGGAACCTAATATTTTGCAAAACCTGCTTAGAATAGTCAATTTGTACATGTGTGAAGTTTGAAGAAAATCTGAGATGGTCCAGCTGGGATCATCCTGGAATTTTCCTGATTAATATTAATTATTATAAATATTAATATTAAAGCTATTAATTCAAATCCGCATCTAGTATGATTCAATGGAAAGCAAAAAGAGCAAGTTAGCCTGTTCGCCCCATTGGGGGAGTTATTATTAGTTCGTTAAAAATTATCGTGATAAATTTGCAACCCAGCCCTAGTCTCTTGTGTGATGATGGTCTCAGTCTATTTGTCGCTTGTGTTACAATAGTCTCGGCCTGTATGAATGCGTCTCTAGTGTTATTAATGTCTCTGTCTGAATGAATCTGTCTCACGTGCTATGAATCCCTCAGTCTGTGTGTGTGTCTTGTGTGATTATAGTCTCCATCTGTATGAATTTGTCTCGTGTTATGATAGTCACAGTCTGTATGAACAATTCACTTGTGAAGCAGCTTCCACCAGACCTTTGTGTTCAAGTGGATTCTCTCAAATGGGCACGAAGTGAAAGCCATGATCCCAGCTGTGAGTAGTCTTTATCACAATGGAGAAGGTCTATACACAATTAGAAAAAATTTTAAAACTGATTATAATTTTTTTTTTTTTCTACGTGTGTTTACATGCTTTAAAATCTTAACCCCTTTGCGCATAATACAAATATTGTCAATTTCTCTTGTTGTGCACGGGCCTATTTAATGCTTTATAACTCAGCATTTGTCACAGAGACTGTGGAAAATTATTTCAGTGAAGTGCGACATTTGGAAATTCAATTACAGAATTGTTTAGGAATTTCATTCTGGAATTTACGGACGCCGGTGTCTAAATCTGCGCAGAGGGCTTAAATTGAGAGTACTTGATAGGATAAAGTCAAATTTACGATTTGCACAAATGCTCCTATAAACTTTTAAGTTCTTTGGGTGATTGTGAGTGGCAGTGTTTGTAATGGAAAGTAGATTTATCCTCTTATCTTCTGTAAACGCACAGAAAGTTGAGTGAAATCCCAGCGCTATTTTAAACGGCTGCGTAAAATCATTAAATCAGCGCAAGTTATTTATTGTACAAAGTTTATTCATGGGATATTTATTGTTTGAATAGTCTCCATGGATGCTATTCTTAAAATCCAGTGGGGCAACATCTCTCGTTGCTTAGTTTGGAGAATAGGAAATGCAATAAATAGCTTTCTGGGAAATGCATGGCTGTTCTAATGAATTCAGAAATACAAGCAGATGCTGAGCAGTTTTTCACGATTATGATTTAGTCCGTGTTTGTAATGGCTGTTATGTTGAAGATCATCGCCCAGTAATAATGTAAAGTTTGCTTTTTAACCTCCTATTTATTCGCCCTTTTCAATGTGCAGGTGCACCTTAAAAATGACCTGTTGCTGTCCAAATATTCATAGGCTGTACTGTGAATGTTCATTTTAGATTATTCAAGGGCTGATATTTGCATTTGGTACAATCATTCTTTACTCTCCATAATAAAGGTTACAGTGGTATTTGTCTCATCAATGTTTATTCATTACGCAGCACAGCTTTCATATGTCACTTATATTTACCAGAATAAAACATTAACTGTGATTTCTGCTTGGCATTGTCTCTTAATCATTGCTTTGGCTCCAGGCACTGCAGGTATCTTGACAAAGGAAACCTCATTTATGTGAATTGCGTTTGGTTGGTTGCATCGCACATGATGTCGCTGCTTATGCACCTGAAGAATATTCCCCTCCCTCTCGCCTGTCCTCAGCTGATAAATGAGGACATCGTTTTGTTTGGGCCGCTGTGTTTTGTGTGCCCTAATCCTGTGTGTTTCACTCGGGATGGACGCGACATTGAGTACGCCTGAGGAATAGAAGCAGATGTGCTTGTTTTTTCGTCCTCCTATGAAAGTGCTGGTCTTTCATCAAATTCAAATCAAATCAAATTTTATTTGTGTAGTGCATTCCATAAACATCTGTGTCAGTGGGCTTTAGAGCATAACCTTGACCTGAAGCCCCTCAGAAGCTAACCTATTGAGCCAGTGGCGAGGAAAAACTCCATAAGTGAGCAGATTGGAGGAACCAGGTGTAAGAGGGAGATGCCTGAGAGTATGAGTTGGTAATGGCCCACATGGTCAATATAAGTCAGCTAAAAATACAGTCCTGGGGTGGGCTTCAGTCTTCAGACAGTTTGAACAGGTATGGGGTTATGGGACCGGCTATCACCAATGCCAGTTAACTGTGCTGCACCACAGGTGGCCTATGTCAGCAGACATATTGGCCTTGTAATGTCACATCGACTGGCACATTTCTTTAGAGCGCAAAGGGTACGTGGGCTGTTTGCGCAGACTGTGTGTGCCAGACAGCAGGAGATGCCAAACTACTGTGCCTTATTGACTTAGAACAGGAACTGCCAATCCGAAAAGCCAATCACAATACACCATTATGAAGGTGCAGGCTCCCCGTCCTCGCTTTAAAGTATGAGAGCACCTTGATTGGCTGGCACTGGATCCCCTCCTCATAATGACTTGATTACAGGGCAATAGTCAGCCAAGCACCACGAAATACCTGCATTGATTCGTTTGATTTTCATGTTTCTTTTGATCTCTGGCAATTGATTCAACTTTTTCATTTGAGGTAGAAGTTCCCAAGAATGCTCTAAATTAAGTTTCTTTTTTCAGAAACTGAAAAAAATGCAATGAAATAATTGGAATTATTGAGCAGGATTTTGTACATTTTATGAAGCTTTCTTGATAAAATGGGCAGGAGCGCTCCAGTCTATTTATTGTTGAGATGATCTCCGTATTAACAATTGTTTGACTCGGTTTTGAGGTTACTGCACTGTGCTGGTGTGTTTGTGCTTCTACGAATCATGTTTTTAGCTAAAGTGCTCCTCTTCCTTAATTCTGACTGTATTGGACATTTTGACCAGCAGGCCCTGAAGGGATCTCCTGGAATTGCTGCGGAAGGGAGGGTTGTGATATTCACTGGCATGACTGTGAGTGCTGGTGAGATGGGGAGCTGAAATTAGAGCCCATTTCGCACGCAGCTCAACACTGATCGATCTGATTACTGTCAGACAGTTCTTTTTTTTAGACTCATATCTGATTGCAGGAAATGCTTTCTCAAAACTTCCTGTTCAAAACTCTGCGAGACAGACCATCTCTGGTTGTTGGCTAGGTGTCTTCTCTTCAGTTTGCAGTACTTTTAATATGACGTGACCGAACCAGGAAGTCTCAGGAAGAATTTGTGTCTGTTTAAATTGCTTAATCATGAGGCAGAATTGAGGAAATTTACCTGGAATGTCGAACGTTGTGAAATCGTGATTTCGCAAGTAGCTTTATGCCATTCTTTTAAGAATATGGTCATCAGAAGTTGTGCCTTAAAAGTACTCAATTGTTCACTGGTTTTGCTTATTTCCCTGTTTACTTTTGAAGTGTGATTTTAATTTCCCCAGAAATGCCTTACTCAATTTTGTCTCCATTTGTCTCATGGGTAGAGCTTTCCTTATCAGATGACCGAACAGCGCAACCCCTTTAGCGAGTAACAGTTTGACAAAACCTTCAGTTACAGGCAAATCTGACAGTCATGTATGTGCCCTGTCAGGTCTACAGGCATTGATACATAAAGCGCAGAACTGGGGAGAAGGTCCATTCCTGCATTTAATCTGTCATTCAGTATTTGACTGGCATGTACAGTGCAGTCCATGATGATCTGGACATGGGCGCAATTATTGTTGTTCCGGCTTTGCACTCCTGTATTAAAAATATAAAAAGAGGTAACGGTCCAGACTTCCTGTTTTAATTTGTAGGTAAATGAATTTACATCTGGTGATTTGTGTACTACAATTTGGAGCCCCTTTAACATGTAATTTCCCCATTTACCTTTCCCCCAAATGCCTACAGAATGCACTGTATGAATGCTGTGCTGCTCTGTTGTGTGCAGTAGGGCTGCATACTGTACTGTAGGGCTTATGCGACACCGGTATGTGGTTTAGGAGTGGCATTTGTGTGTGTGAATGGTGACCCTGAATGCTCTTGCTCTTCTGTTTTAGGCAGGAAGGTGAGCAGTTTGGCTCTGTTGGTGTTTTTATTCACAGGCTGCAGTAGCGAAAGCAAGGTCATTCTGTAATCACTACTTGGCCTCGCCGGTCGCTAATGCTATTAGGCTCACAGCGGTATCTAATAAGCAAGGCCTAAGCCTGTTATTACAATCAGGCCAATTTTGGAGAATAAAGAAAACATCGATGACGCACAGATTCTTTGGCGCTCGGCCACACGAGCCCTTTCATCCTCTTTGTGTTTCATATTTCTTCTTTGAAATTGTGATTTTGACCAATATGCTTTTGACACAAATTGCTGTATAGGTTACCTTGTGCCATAGTTATTTAGAAGAACAATTTTAGTAGAGCTGGCAAAATTATTATTTCTCAAGCGCTGAAGTGTTTTGCTCTGAAGTGGATCTGCCTTGTGATTCAGATGTGAATGTATCCTCTTTGAAGATGCTACACCACCAGTGCTGTGTTACTGTACACAAAGTCCTTGATTGTTCACCGAGCTGTCGGTGACTTTCTTTTGATTTTTTTTTTCCGTCAATTTATTTATTTATTTATTTTTAAATGGAGCAAAGACTGCCTACTGTCTCACATACAGTGAAGTCCATAAGTATTTGGACTGTAACGTTTTGACTTTTCTCCCGGGCAGCTGAAAATATGAGCATAAAATACTGTTGCCCATTTTAATGTACAATATTTAAATTCGCACTGAGCTGTGTCAGAATTGCAGCCCTGTAATAGTGTTGCAGTGCAGTGACAGGCCACACGCAAGGGCAGCCAGAGAGCAAAAGATCACAGGTTAGAACAGGTGCTGATTGGCTATTCATGTTTGGCTAAAGACATCTAACATCTCTCCCTAGTGCCTGCTTATCAGGGTCCCAATAAGAGAGGATTTCCATCAGGCCCACTGAACTGTTGCGAATATCAACAGCTCAGCCCTCCTCGCTCATAGTGCGAACTTAGCAGTCACATGTCACTGCGTGAGAAAATGTTTTTAATAAAGTGAGAGTAATTATTTACTGACCTTTACTGCTGAGTGAGTTTCTGTTGAATTCTTATCAGGCATGTGTACCAGCCCCTTCGATCTCTAGGTGACTGTATTTACTTATGGAGTTGAATGGCATTAACACCAACGCAGTTTAAATCTTCACTGCTTTGTTTTTATAGCTGAGGCTGGTGACTTCCTCCTTTGTCATTTGTGATAGTACTGTTGAAGTACCCATATATTGGCTTTTTCTGCTTGAAAGCTTCTATTTATCAAACAATAAATACAGAGCTACAGAGAGGCGAGATGAATGCTCTGAATGATGTGATTTTTTTTTTTTTCCCCTTATTCTGAGTCGGCAAAGTTGATTGGCGACGAACCGTTGAAACGACAAGCCACAGCCTGTCTGTTATCTGTGAAAGTAAGTCATTTTGTCAGGCATCTGGAGCCCAGAGAAGGTGTTTTTTTTTTTTATTCAGCTCATGAATCTGGATACATAAATGATCCCCCCCAGCACTCTCTTTGAAGCTTCTCCAGGGATTTTCCAGTTTAAACTGGGGTACATTTCCTCAAAGCTTAGTTGCTAACCATGTTAGCAACTAACAGACTTCTCTCTATATGGCTCCAGTGCAAACTGCTCCTGGATAGTTGTTGTAGGAACACTTCTGATAATTAGCTCTATTTAAATGCACTTGTTGACAACACCTAAGTGTTTCTGTTTTGAGGCTTATTTGTCAGTGTAGTGCTCGGAGTGGTGAAATAGATGCTGTGTTTGGGTATAATATTTTTCTGAGCGCTGATGATCCCTAGTTGAGGATTCCAACAAGGACTGACTGTCACGCTATATTCTCCACTGTAGCATCAGCACAGGTGGACAATGAGCATTTCTGAGCGAGACCGAGAGAGAAGAGGCGTAGAAGGAAAGGAGTGTAGTGCAGGCGTGTGTGTGTGCACGTGTGGTCTTGGAACAACGCAGCACAGTTCTTCTGGCCAAGTGGTTGCATGTGTGTGTTTGTGTGTGTGTGTGTGCTGCACTTATCTGATTGGAGAAATGAACACCAATGTAACGTCTAACGCAACTTGATAATGCTGCTCAGCAGGAACCATTGACCCCGGCTGAAACTTCTGAGCAAGTACGCTCAAGCTTATAGTTTGAAGCCTTTGGCGTGAAAATATTATTTACATTTAATTTAAAGAGTCATTTACTGCAGACAAGCATGTTGTGTAAACAGAGCTGCATATCTGCTGAATTTGCCCTTTTGTGTCTACTCTGTGCTTTGTCGTAGAAACTCTGAATGACAGCTCATTGTGCTTGAAAATTTAAAAATGGCCCAGCTGGGACCCCTAATGAAAGTAATCATAATAATGATAATGTCACACAGGGCTGAATAAATTTCTATTTTGAATGAATGACAACAGCTACCAAAACTATTTTCTGCTGTTCATAATTTTTTTTTTTTTTAAGTCTTGGCTGAAAAAGTGCTTTCCTAATAAGTACCAGTGGTTCTGGCACCAGTGGTTCTTGTTGAGGACGCGGACGGCTCATAAGTACACAGTTCAGTGCTCGCTATTTGTTTTTCTCTTCTAACGGTGCTATGACCGTGTAATCCATTCGACCTCGCTCCTAATCTCCTTCTTGCTCATTTTTAAAAGGTTGGGTTTAGCTGCCATGAGGCCCCTGGTGTTCTGTTTGATTTACGGTGCTTTGATTGGGTTTTTTTTTTTTTTTCTCCCCCATGCTGGGCTCTGCGCCTGGCAGTAAAAGTGTCAGAGACGAAATGATGGACTTTAGTTAATATCTCCTGCTTCAGAGCCGAGAATCTTGGGGCTGCGCTGAGCTGACGGACTGGGATAAGCTGCTCTCTGGCGAACGCTCTCGGTGCTTTCCAGGAATTTAGGGCTGGTGTAGAGAATGGCGCAATAATGGCTGCAACTTGCAGCTCCCGGAGAAGCTGGGGCTCCCTCAGTTTTGTTTGTCCTGCTGTGTGCAGGAGTGGTAATTTATTACTTTGTTTTTTAAAAAAAAGCCTGTTTAACAGTAGAAGTCTTGTATTTGGTAGTAAGCCCAGAAACAAGAGTCCACTTTTCACTGGCCGTTTTCAGTCCAGGATTCACTTCTTCCTCAGGAAGTATTTCAAGCCCTGGGATACAAGCACACCAGTGTCTCCAGAAATAGAGCTGTGACTCAACTGCCTGAGTAGTTTCTTTCAAATCTTTTGCATCATTTTCAGAAAAGGACAGAGTTTTTCATTACAACTCTGCATGCAGTTTGAGAAGTTTTAGGGAACCACAACTCTGAACGTACTATTCCTACGTCAAACTAAAAAATAGTGAAAAGTGATATATGTGTCCATGGAGATTAGTTCTACGCTACCAGCAGTATTTACTGTAACCCTGTGGAGTTTTTCTGTGGGGTTTCTGGTATTATGGATATACTGTATGTCACATTGGAAGTGATGTATTTCTCTGTTAATCAGTTGGTTCTGCTCACCTGAAACAGGTGTGAGCGCCACAGGGCTGTGTGAAATGCCATCTCGTTTTGGACCAGCAATAGAGGCTCCACAGAAATAATGTACTTCCTGGAAAGTTGAGCCTTTTTCTTTTGTAAATTGTGTTGCTTTGCAGTCACTTGGAATACAGTCCTGTCCATACTAATAAGGGTGAAATATTTAAAAAAGTGATCGTTACCAGATGAACATATTAAAGAATGTTTAATATTGGTTACCTGAAGTACATTTGAGCTAACCTTGACATTACACATATCCATTAGCCTAGTTGTCTCTGGGAATTATTTGCACCATGTTAAAATCACACTGGACCCTATTGGAGCCTCAGGAAATTAGCTCTAATGTTCTGGGGGTCCCAATAATTGAGGGTCCTTGGATATGTTCAACCCTCTAAGGCCCACCCCCAATGCCCACTTATTAATCAAAATTTTTTGATATTAAGTGATACCTTTGCTTTAGTTGTCCTTCATTATTCTGCTAGAAAAGCACGTGAAACGCTGGAAAGTTCTCAGTGTTTGACATTGCCTTTGGGCACAGAGGCATGCATGTTTTGTTTAGTTGTCTTTATTGTTTTAGTGTTCGACCGCATCGAGAAGTCAGAGGCGCCCTTAAGGCTAATAATGGCTACAGTGACATTTCTCAACGACATGGCACACAATAGTTTGCATTCTTCCGATAAGATCGTCCCCATCTCTAATTAAAATAGTTTTAGCGATTGTGCAGCTTGTCAAAGCGCGTGCTGTATTCTGCTTGTCCTTACACCAAAGATGATTGTAAAACAGTGTTTTGAGGCGTTCGCATGCAGAAATGGAGCAGAAATACACCCCGGTCTTTATAGCAAAAGCAGTCTCTCTTTGTGTGTTAGCTTTGTTTATTAGCCTCACTCTGCCTACAGTGCAGCATACCCGCTAACCTCACACGGCCCGGCGGCGCCTCAGAGCTCGCCTACCTCGATCGCGTTGCGATTTTCTCGCACGAGCACTTCTGGCTCTGTCACAAGTCTTTTCAGCATTTTCAGCTGTGACAAAAATGTAAGTAATTGAAAACATTCACGTCTAATCGGATTCCAGCGTCTGCTAAGGTTTATTTAATCCCAAAATCAACTGCTGAAACGAATATCAGACTATCAAATATCAGGATGCCAAATGCTCTTTTTTGAAAAATAAATAGTTCATGTTGGCGTCGTTCTGCGGATCAGTTTTCACTGTAGATAGAAATCGTGTTTATTATCCTGCTCACCCAAAGGCAGACAGCATTGTTTTCGTTGGCCGTCTGTTTGTTTTTCTATGCATCTGTCGGCAGTTTAGTGCAAAAGTTTCTTGAAATTGCGCTTGTGCATTACTCCAAGGATCACCTGATTTTTGGACCTAAATTGGGTCAAGATCAAGGTTACTAAAAACCAAAAATTGTTTTCATTTTTATTTTTTTTGACAACTACTTCCCTAAATCTGCTCCAATCAATTCCAGATTGGATTGAAAAGATGCCATTTAGAATTCTGGCGTCCCAGGTTATTCAACACACAAATCACTGAAACCTCAATCTCAGGTGGAGTATGTTGTGCTTTAAGCCAGTTGTAATCTTTGGCTTGGTTCTGTTATTCCAAGCCAAGAAGGTAACCTGTAGCATGATTGCTCTCATTCTTGCTATTTGGGAATTTAGACTTGTCGATTCAAATCATTTCTTTGCCCCTCTCTTACCTTGTAAAGCAGTGGACACCAGTCCTGTTCCTGGAGATCTTTTTTCCATTAGGTTTTCATTCCACCCCTGGCAAAGAACAAACACAAAGGCTAGAGATTCTCCTCTGCTGTTAAAGAGTCCAGGTGTGACTGACACGGTTGCAATGAAATCCTGTGGGATGGGAGATCTCTAGAAGCAGGAGTGGTGACCCCTATTGTAAAGGGTCTTTGTGTCCGTCTTCAGTGACAAGCGCTACGCAAATAAGTTTATATGACGTGACTTGACTAGAACGTGGATATTTTCAGGAGGTTCCAGAGATAGTGGGAGCCCCGTACAAACAAGCGTGTCCTACTAGCTGTGCATTGATGCCTTGTTCGCAACTGCGTTACCTACTAACATCATTACATCTCGTAGCATAGGCTAAGGTGGTGGGAATTTGTGTAACTGCTTACACAAAATAACTAACTAGTTTATATATTAATTCCTTGTTAGCCTCTGTGTAGGGTTCATACCTTGCCAACCTGTTACCATCATGACATCTTTTAGCATGGGGTTAGGCTGAGGTAATTTGGGTTACTGTTGCCAATTAACAAGTTCATGAGGATATAGGTGGTGTTAGAGGCGAACGTTTTCAAATTGGGCTCAGACGGTACCTTGCACCATGTCCTCCGGCTAGTTAGCTACAGTCAAGCTATTCACCGAGAGCTGAGCTAGATTAATGATTTTAAAGGAGCTGTATATAAGTTTGTGGCCAAAACTGGTTGTGCAGTCACATTCAAAATACTGCAGAGCGCAGTATCCCCTCCCCCTCTCCTCCAGACAAGAGGTTGCCAGCTAGGTTGCTGGTGTTCTGTCAAATTTTGATCCCCTGTCAAAAAATGCTAACGTAATGCAAAGTGATCGTTAAGTCTTTGTTTTTGCCTTGATATTGCAATGTGAATCAGGTTACAATAGTAACTTTGTTATTTGTTAGGTTATTATAACAAAAGAAGATGTTCTAATGAGTTGAATAAGTTTGTTTTAAGATATATGTCCATGTACGCCATTATCATCCAATTTCTGCATTTTCAGGAAAACCAAGCGTGTACATGCAAATATATGTACGCTTACAGGTTGAAATGCGCACTGAAAAATCTATTTTTATGATTTTTGAAGATACTTAAGATATGAGCGAGGAAACAGACTGAGATTTCATGTTTGCGCAAGCGCAGAAACACAAGGTAGCATATTTTGATGGGTAGCAAAATTTGTCAGAACACCGGATCCAGCAAGAACACACTTGACCGATGTACTGTCTCAAGTACATTTCATTTTGCCATAATGGCTGTGCTAATGTTGGAACGGTTTCCACAGCGTCTCAGCATAATGCCAGAGAAACTGCATTTATAACGGTGTGTTAAAACTGAAACTGGCGTGGTTTCATTTACACACTAGTTTTTTTTAGGTTGCCAGCCGTAGGCCAGTGACCTATTGTCGTCACTTTGCGTCCGGCGTCGATGTCGGCGTTGGCGTCGTCCGTTTAAAGCCATATCTCAAAAACGGTCTGATGATTTTATTTTTTTAATTTGGGGATGTGATCAAATCGGTCATCAAGTTAATGCCCAAGCAAAATTTTCTTTTTGGAATCGTTTGTTTACACTTGGCGGCCATTTTTATGTCAAATTGCCATTTTTGGCACTTGGGTGCAATTTTATCAAAAACTGCCGAATTTTTTTTTATCGCAGGCAGCAATGAAATGAGTATCATGACCTGCTTCAACGGTGTTACCGGCATTTTGAGTGAATCGCTCCTTCATAGCGCCGCCTAGGCAATCTGTCTGGACTTCATCATTTTCCAGGGTGTTTTGTGCTATAATTCTCTTAATATAGCATTTAGAGCTTAGGTATGTTTGAAGCACCTCTATGGAATCAGATATGCCGAACATTGTGAGTCAGTCACATTTGACCTTGGGCTTCCAGGTCAAGGTCAAATGGCAAAAATGTGCTATAAACTCTTAATATAGCATTTAGAGCGTAGGAATGTATGAGGCATCTACAGGGAATCAGGAATGCCGAACATTATGAGTCTGTCATATTTGACCTTGGGCCTCCAGGTCAAGGTCAAATGGCAAAAATGTGATATAACTCTCTTAATACAGCATTTAGAGCTTAGGTATGTATGAGGCTTCTGTAGGGAATCAGGTATGCCGAACATTGTGAGTCAGTCACATTTGACCTTGGGCTTCCAGGTCAAGGTCAAATGGCAAAAATGTGCTATAAACTCTTAATATAGCATTTAGAGCGTAGGAATGTATGAGGCATCTACAGGGAATCAGGAATGCCGAACATTATGAGTCTGTCATATTTGACCTTGGGCCTCCAGGTCAAGGTCAAATGGCAAAAATGTGATATAACTCTCTTAATACAGCATTTAGAGCTTAGGTATGTATGAGGCTTCTGTAGGGAATCAGGTATGCCGAACATTGTGAGTCAGTCACATTTAACCTTGGGCCTGAAGGTCAACGTCAAACGGCAAAAATGTGCTATAACTTGCTTAATGACATTTAGAGCTCAATAATAATAATGGCTGTCCATCGGGACGTTGACTGTCTTATGGAGTTGGAGTTGACTGTCTGATTATGAAGGCACCTAAAGGGAATCATGTATGCCAAACATTCTCGGTGGTTCGAATTTCACCTTGAGCCTCAAGGTGAAGCTCAAATGGAAAAAATGTGTTATAACAGCTTAATGTGGCATTTAGAGCTTAGGTATGTGTGAGACACCTATAGGGAATCATGCAAGCCAAGCATTCTCGGCAAGTTGAATATGACATTGGGCGTCAAGATCAAATGGCAAAAATTGCTGAAAAAACTTGCTGAATTTGGCAGTTAGAGCTCAGGTATGTTTGGGGCATCTATAGGAAATCATGTATGCTGAACATTCTTAGGCAGTCAGTCAAATTTGATGTTGGGCCTCAAGGTGAAGGATATATGACAAAAATGGACCATATTTGTTGAATATTGTTTGTAGAGCTTAGGTATGTATTGGGCACTAATAGCAAATCATGTATGCTGGTTGTTTTTGACATATTGGATTTGACCTTGGGCAACAAGGTCCAGGTTATGACAAAACGGCCTAAAAGTCCTTTAATGTTTGCTTTAGATCTTCAGTATGTATTGGATACTAATGACAAATCATGTATGCTGATCAAACACGCCATATTGGATTTGACTTTGGTCTTCAAGATCATGGTCATGTGACAAAATCAATCTATTTATTCCCTTGTTAAATAATGTCTTTAGAAATTCGTATGTATTAGGTGCTAACCTATATATAATAAATTTTTGCGGGCATGGTGACCGCATGGTCGACCTCTTTTCACGATCAATTGCGGCAATAAAAACTGGTCAAAACCCATTTTTGGATGTTTGTTCTGAAAGTAGAGCAAGAACCAGAAGTGAATTGAGACAATGGCACCCTTCACTAATTGACAGCAGACAGTGAAAGTTCAGGTTAGAAAAAAATCTAATCGGATTTCATGATGTAGACTTCTTAAAGATTATATTTTTGCTAAATGGCAGAAATGTTGCTCTCTGTCACTCATGAAAAAGTGTGACTGCTCAGTTGAGTTGCCCGATAATGGTAACTAAAACCCCTTTCTCACTGAGCTGTGTTGGCCCTCAGAAGTGTGCGGATGAAACATTTCTCTTCTTTCGCAGAGAAGAATTGATTCGAAGAACCGTGAATTGATTCGCAGTGGTACAGGACCATTCGCCATTGCCGCCGAAATTCGCGAAAAAATTAAACAGGTTTAATTTTTTTGTGGATGTCCGAGCTGGAGTTTTTTACCGCCAATATCGTGTAGACAACGTGTTGCTTTCGCAAAAATTTGTGTTGGCTTGCCGTTGAATCCCCGGACTGATGATAGTTACTCTTCTCCTGTTGGAGCTGTAACTGCTGGCAACCTTCAGGGCGCTTGGCACTCTAGTTTATTGTCTTCATCATTGAACCCAGTTGGAGCAACACGCAGTAGCCTATCATCCTGTTATCCATTGTGTCAGGACAAAGGTGGACTAAATGAAGTAGTCCTAGGTATGTGCACTCACAATGAAGTTGTTTCAATCTTTATACACAAAGCAAACGTATAAATTCAATTCATACATGTATTTAACGGATAATCTGTTAGGCGCATATAGCAGATATAATCTATTTTATGAGTAGGCCTACATGTTTTATGCATATTGCGGATTTGGCTTCTAACGGACAAAATCAGCTGGTCCGATTGAATCCGTGACACACGGGTTTTACTGTATGTGTATATAATTATGTTTAATAAAGATGTAGGCTAGGTCATCGTTTGTTGTCTTGCGAAGAGATTAGTGGTATAATGATAAGGGAACGGTCTATTAATTTATTTTTATGGGAGGGACATTAGGCTACCTATAGGCCTTGCTAAATCTCTGTAGCTCGTAACCAAGTGACTGACAGGCTAGTTTGGAAATTACTGAAGGTAACAGCCTTCCTATGTATTGTAATGTTAAGCCTGATCATAAACAAAGTGTAATTCCGTGTTTATTGACGCGGTTCGCTACACACTCAGAATTCTGTCTAGTTAGCTAGCTGTGGCGCACTCTGACCACCTCAGTCATGAATGTCAGTGATTGAGTTGATGTTAGAATTAATACTGTCGATCTTGCTGTAACTGGGCCTACTCTTTTGTTAATGGGGTAAGCTGTTCTTGAATGTAAGGTTAGAATGTATATTAGGCCTACAACATTAACAATGTTGGTATTCCACCAGCTACCTTGTTGATGTACATTTTCCAAATAAAAAGATCGCAAGTCATATCCTAATAGTAGGTTAATAAACACTATAGCAATTTTCAGTTGAGTCTCTTAAACTTATTAAAGAGAATGGTGGACCGTGACCACGGACGAGCTAAGGTTGGAGAAGGAAATTAGGGCAGTGAACGTCAAATTGGCTTCAATAAATTTCTGTGGTAAGCCACCCCTTTTTACTAGTAGGCCTATCTTTTGTTACCAAGAAAAGCTTAAAATCAATACAAAAATGGTATTTTTGACTAGTTCAAGTTCAATTATGGTCATGCGTTATAATCAATATCTAGTGTCAGCAGATGACTTGAATCTGTTGATTGTTTGGTAAATTGTAATTTGCCCAGAAAACTCACCAGAAGTCCCCATTTAAAGTGCAATTTTTCAAAATTTTCTTTCAGGGGAGAAGTATCCTGGACACTATTGCTAGGTTACCAATACATAGCACCGCTGCTCAAAAAAAAATTCTAGGGGAAACACTGGTCAATATCAAAACTTTTCAAAAATGGTGGTTTGAAGATGACTTTTCTATCGTTTTGAACGACGAAGGAGACGTTTCCTGCCTGCGAAACTCGTTTGCATAACCTATGGGTTACGCAAAAAAAAAATTGCTTAACCTAACTATGGGTTACGCAAGATAAATTCCACGTAACCTGTTTTCTAGTTAAGCTGATTTCTCAAATTTTGAGGGCTGCATTTGTGCTCCGAAATGCTGGTAGCTGCTGCTCAGTGGTAACTGGCAACCTGGATGCTGAAATGCTACTGACTTCGTGATTGGGAGATAGGTGGAGGGCGGCGCAACAGGCCAAAACACAAAATGACAACATCTTCATTAGTTGTGGGCTTCGCTTTTGTAATGAGAATATTCTGGCTGGACTTGGGTCAATGATATAAGTATTTGAAATTAGCATCATTCCTTAATGTCTGGTGATATCAGGGCCATTTTATGATTAATCTACACACATTTCTTACATACGGCTTCTTTAAATTATCATTATTATGCCCCCCCTCCAAAGAGGACAGGGGGCATTATGTTGACACCATGTCCGTCCGTCCGTCGTCCGTTAACTTTTCGTTTCCGTGGGATAACTATAGAATCCCTAGTCGGATTGATGCCATTTCTTAACAGCGTATTGGGAGTGGCTAGAGGAAGGTTCCTTTCAAAAACCAGCATCGTGCGATATCCAATATGGCCGCCACAGCAGCCATCTCAATATGCCCTTGATCAACATCCAGGCGGGGGCATATGCCACGCTTTGCGTTGCTCTTGTCGACACTAGGGGCAGCCCTGAGACGCAATGCGTTTCCTTGTTGCCTTGCTGCAAGAACGTTGCAAGATCAAATCTGGCCTAGGGCTTTTCTGTGCAGTGTTCTCTCGGTGTTTTCATGTGTCTTCTTGGAACCTGGTTTTCCTTCCACAGTCCAAAGACATGCATCTCAGGCTAATTGAAGACTTTAAATTGCCCATTGGAATGAGTGTTTTAGGGAATGGTGAGTGCGCCGTGCAATGGATTGGCGAGCTGTCCAGGGTGTGTCCCTGCCTGTCGCCCAGAGTTAGCGGGGAATCATGTGCAGACATCCACTACAACAAACTTGCGCATACTAGGCTACTCCATGTGTTTGCTCTGTGGTCATTGGACATGAGACTGGGGGGGGTGGGGGGTTTAGATGTGTCGCTGTTCATCGGTCGAATGTCGGGTTTGTATTATGAGACTTGGAATTGCCTTGGACGGAATCATCATCCATGAATCATCCTTTGAGGGCTTCCTGAAAGCCTGCCTTTTCTGTCATGTAGATCTGCAATTATGTGGGCCTGCTGGCTTGTGGTTTCTCTAGGCACTGATCTCTCTGGGATATTTCTTGGGGTTTCGTTAGGAATGTTTGACCTCCTGAAGGAATGTTATTCTGGGCCCTCCATCCTACTGTACTGTTTGTGGCCCCTCATACAGCTGTGGGACCCTTGAACAGTCACCAGCTTTCACTCGACGAGTGCCGGCCCTGGATGTTTCCATCCTATCTAGGCTTCAGTATTTGAATGGAATGTGGCTCTTATTTATTCATATGTCCACGTGCGTATTGAGAGTAACCCATGTGCGCACCCTAAAATAGCCTGCTTCCGTTCAGCTCTTAACAGCATGCAGTATATGAGAGTGACTGGATTGTGTTGTTTTGACACAGGAAAGTGTGACTGTGCTATTTTTTTATTCCATTTCCTTTAGGGTGAAACTTTTATTACCTGATTTCTCCTTCATGGTCTATAATTCCACCAGGAGTTGAGCCTCAGTGTGGGTTAAACTGCATTTGCTTGGTAAAACTGGGCCGTTTCTGAGTCAACTTTTTCCTTTTCCCCAGGTCCCTGAGGTGATTAGTGGCATCAGGCAGGTGTCCAAATCTGCTCTGAAAGACGATTGTCAGCCGAAGCAGGATCCAGAGGAGGCCTTTTACAACTCTCAGAAGTTTGAGGTGCTGTACTGCGGTAGGGTGACCGTGGGCAACAAGAAGGTGCCCACCACACTCATCGACGACTGCATCGATCAGTTCCGGCAGCATGAGGCGGAACAGAAAGGCCCCAGGCAGCCCATCAATGGGCAGCGAGGGGGAGGCCCCGCCCCTGCGTCGGTGGAGTTTGTTATGGGGGATGACCCCCTGACCTCGGCCCTGCTGGAGGGCGGAGCGGCGCAGGAGAGCGCGAGAGAGAGGGGGGGCGGGGAAGGAGGCAGGGCCGGGATGATTGGCAGCCCCAGTTTGGGCAGCTTCCGGGTGGGTATCCCAGAATGCATCCTGGAGGACTCTGGGTGCGAGCAGGAGCAGCAGCAGCAGCCGCAGGAGTTTCGCACGCGCTGTAACAGCCTGGCAGGGGGGCTGCAGCGGCAGCGTCAGAGGGGGGAGGGGCCGGTCAAAGCCCCGCCCACTCGCAGGAGGCATGCCAGCGCCCCCAGCAGCAATGTCCAGCCAAGCGATGCTGAGAAGAACCGAACCATGCTGTTCCAGGTTACACACCTCATTACAAAGACTATACACTCACATTATGCACACATTATATACACAAACTATATCGACATTATACACTCTCTAGATATACACGCACTCGCACACACTCACACCAGGGGTATTCAATTACAAATCAAAAAGGTCCAGATAGTAAAAATTTCTGCATTTAAAGGTCCGCACCATCATCATGCCTAAGTTGCTTCATAATAAAGTTACATACAATAATACAGGCTACGTACAATCATAAATAATAATAAATAAAAGTAAAAGGAATGTAAATGCACTCAGTCAAATAAGATCTCCATTTGAAAAATAACATACAAGCAAATCAAAGCTGTGAGACATGACTGTGCATCTTAAAGTGCTTACATTTTAGAAAAAATAGATAAAAAGTGTAGCTTGAGTTTCCTTTCTTCCCTCCACAGTCTCGTGAACTTTATAGTTTTACCTTTTTACCTTATTTTCATATTCAACAGGGGATTATAATATCAAGGACTTTAATAATAAAAATGAATTTCTTTCCCTCCCACTGGCTACTTTCTCCTGTTCAGTGAGAGAAGTGTGCTTTGGCTTTGTGTGCCAGGATTTTAAATCTTCTCAAATGCAGTATTGTGTTCAGTGGCAGTTGGTGAACTGGCGATAGGGGAGGCTCAAATCATCCCTTAAAAATAATGATAGGTCATGACGTGTTTTCAATCATTTAAATTACCACTAGGGAAACTCCGAAAACTCTCAACATTATCAGGTGTGGTCAGTTTTCATTAATAACGCATTCCTGCCAGCTATCATGCATTTGGTTTGAATTAAGTAACATATTTACGTTCCTCTGCTGTTGTCAGCAATTATTCAATCAACGTGTGTGTAAGAGATTCTCGTGCAGAAGTGAAGTCCTTATGCATGGAGGCTTATCAATTTCACTTGCGTTACGGCGATAATGACTTCAGACTTCTCACGTTTTCCTTAACTCAGGGGTTGGAAGCAATGGAATTGCATAAAGACATTTCAAATGATCTTGTTGCATTTAAAAAATCATGAAACACATGCATTGCTTCTTTTTTTTTTTGTTTGAAAACAGGTTATGACCAATTGTTATTTTTAAGGGACGGTTTTCGGCTATACACAGACAGACATTATGCTCAATGTACACGCCCATGCTATCTACAACCCCAATTCAGAAATAGTTGGGATGAAGTGTAAATTGTGAATAAAATCAATATGCACTGACTTTCAGATTGCATGAGCCAATATGTTATTTACAGTAGAACATGGATAACATTTCAAATGTTGAAACTGAGACGTTTTACATTTTTACCCACAAAATGAGCTTAATTCAAATTTACTGGCTGCAGCAGGTCTCAAAAAAGTTGGGGCACAGGCAAAAAAGGGCTTAAAATGCAATTAATATATGAGAGAGTCAGCTGAAAGAACATTTAGCAAGTAATTAAGTTAACTGGCATCAGGTGTGTAACATGATTGGCTATAAAAGGGATGTCTTAGAGAGGCTGAGTCTCTCAGAAGTAAAGATGGCCAGAGGCTCTCCAACCCGTGAAGGCTTGCGTAAAAAAATTGTGGAATACTTTAAAAAACAATGTTCCTCAATGTCAAATTGCAAAGGCTTTAAAGGTCTCATAATCGACAGTGCATAACATCATCAAAAGATTCAGAGAAACTTGAAAAATCTCTGTGTAAGGCACAAGGCCAAAGACCTTTACTGGATACCCCTGATCTTTGGGCCCTCAGACGCCACTGCATCACTCACTGGCATGATTCTGTCATTGACATTACGAAATGGGCCCAGGAATACTTCAAGAAACCACTGTCTGTAAACACAGTCCGCCGTGCCATCCTTAGATGCCATCTAAAACTGTATCATGTAAAGAGAAAGCCATTGTTGAGCATGATCCAGAAGCGCCGCTGTGTTCTGTGGGCCAAGGCTCATTTAAAATGGACTGTAGCAAAGTGGCAAAGTGTCCTATGGTCAGATGAGTCCAAATTTGACGTTCTTGTTTCAAATCCTGGACGTCATGTCCTCCGAGCTATAGAGGAGGAACCACCCCTCCTGTTATCAGCATTCAGTTCAAAAGGCAGCATTTCTGATGGAAGGGGGATGCATTAGTGCATAAGGTGTGGGACACTTGCATGTTTTAAAAAGCACCATGAATGCTAAAAGGTATATAAAGGTTTTAGAGCAACATATGCTCCCCTCCAGACAACATCTATTCCAAGGAAGGCCTTGTATTTCAGCAGGACAATGCAAAACCACATACTGCAGCTATTACAACAGCATGGCTTTATAGTAGAATAGTCCATGTGCTGAACTGGCCTGCATGCAGTCCTGATCTTTCACCGATTGAGAACATTAGGTGCATAATTGAATGAAACGTCCGCCAAAGGTCATGCAAAATTCTCCAGCATCTGGAAGCCTGTTTTAAACAATAGTGAGATCAAATTCCAATGGCTAAACTCAAGAAACTTGTCTCCTCAATGCCCAGACGCCTCCACTCTGTGTTGGAAAGAAGAGGGTTGCTACACCATGGTAAAGAGACCCCTGTCCCAACTTTTTTGAGACCTGTGGCAGCAATCAAATTTGAAATGAGCTCATTTTGTGGATACAATTGTAAAATTTCTCAGTTTCAGCATTTGCTATGTTATCTCTGTTCTATTATGAATAAAATACTGGCTGGTGTGATTTGAAAGTCATTTCGTTTTGATTTTATTCACAATTTACACTTTGTCCCAACTATTTTGGAATTGGAGTTGTACACTATACACAAACACAAATTATACACAGTCTAAACACTGTTCAAGTACACACACTAAACATTATATACATACTATTCACACAAACACACAGGTGCAGACACACACGCACACAGATACCTACACTAAGAACTGCATTATGCTGTTCCTGGTATACACACAGTATACACGCACATCCTTGCATGTTTATCTTTGTGAGGACATTACATTAATTTCCATTTATTCTTTATGTCTCCACTGCCTTTCTCTAATCTTAACCATGACCCATGCATGCCTAACCCAAACCTCTACCCTGTCATTAAGATATCCCTACTTCTAACTTTAACCCAAACCTTAACCAATTAGTCACAATATGCATTTTTTTTTGTTTTGAGGACTGGTCAAAATGTCCTCCCTCTCCAAAAATGTACTCAGATGTTTTTGGTCCGCCTGTGTAGTAAGGTCACACATAAGTGCACGCAACATATACACACTGATGTACAAGGTAAAATCCATTAATTGATATCCTGTGTGTGAACGCTCACAGTTTTAGATATCCTTGATAAGTATTTCCTGAACACTCATAGTTAAAATTCACTGTTGACTGTGCCCTTGGTATGCAGGGGCATGAATAAAATTTCCTCCCCAAGATAAATTTTCAAACTTCAGTATCTTGTCACGGCTCATAAACTTACCTGTTGGTAAACCCTTAGAATGTCCTTTGACTGTTATATAAATCAGTCCAATTACTGTGGGACAAGACAGGTCTCTTATCATGCTATTTTCTTTGGAATGTAGTTAAAGCGGCAGTTTTTTTTATGGAGGAGGGAACTGCAATACAAGTATACAGTGATTGAGCTGATAAAATGCTGTGTCGCTCTGGGGAAGTTTGGCGTTCGACATTCAAGCGTCTGAGTCCTCCCAATTGAATTTGCCTTGGCTGTGTTCTTTTGTTGGCAAGTCTAGAGGTAATCTTCGGAAGCTGTCGTTTGCATACGCGCTATTCTTGTGGTTTCCTGTTGAGGAGATGGCAGTCTTCAAAGTAAACACGATGGTCATAGAGCCTGCTCTTTGTTTATGTTTCTTCTCAAATATAGCCTTTCTAAGAACTATGCCGCTATTTAGCCACAGTCCAGATGGAGAATTATTGTGGTTCCTTATGCAGCTAATGTGGCCATACCAGAGGACTCCACTATCTACTTTGTAACCTTTACCCTAGTCCTGCCTCTTGGCTAATGCTGATCTCATAGACCGGCATACAGGGAAATGGCTACTGGGGCACGATGTATCAATGACCGTCACACAGGGAGATGAGTGTGGGTCCTCTTCATTTGGGTGACTGGCAGGACTAAGGCTAATATTGTATGTGTGTTTGGACTGACTGGGGAGGTGGAGAAAAAGATTAGCATTATGTAATGAGCCGCGTGTTGGGGATATTTTTTTTTTTTTTTTTTTTCTCTTCCTGGTGAGGAGAGGTAGCAGAACTCCTGATGGTTTCCATTTTGTGTCGCAGGTTGGACGCTTTGAAGTCAACCTCATCAGCCCTGACTCCAAAACAGTGGTGCTGGAGAAGAAATTCAAGGACATTTCTTCATGTTCACAGGTAAATGCTGGTCCAGGATCCCTGCTCTGTCGCTCCACTCAGGATTTAACGGTGTGACCCAACCGACGGGTTTACTGAAGGAGTGGTGTTATGGGCCTTTTGTCAAAATCGCTTGTGCAGCAATTTCAGGTGCTTGATGTTTATCTTGGAGTCGCAGATCGTGGAAACAAACTTAACAAGCTGATGCAAGCAAATTCTTTACCTTGGCAAAAAAAAAACAGTTTTTATCTGTATCTTTTATGAAATATTTAGCTTGGTCATATTTTCTCAACTATCAATATTTTCTTTTTAAACCCTGTATAAATTATGTGCAGATTTAGTGTTCTGTCTGATCGGCTTTCATGTACAGTTTTAGGGCGGTGTTGATTTATGATTGGTGCCAATGTTATGGTGGGTACAACCTGTTACTTGTCTTTTTTTTTTTTTTCCTTTGCTGGGCAGGGCATTAAACAAACAGACCATTTTGGGTTTGTCTGCCGTGATCCGACGGACTCGGGGTCCAGCCAGTATGTGTGCTACGTGTTCCAGTGTGCAAGTGAATCCCTGGTAAGTATTCATCCCAGATATCAACCCCAAACCAGCAATCAGCAACAACCCTGTGATCAACCCTCAACCCAGTAATCTACCTCAATAATCAACCCCTGACCAGCTGTCAACTACAACCCTGCGATCTTCCCCCATTTCGGTGATAAACCCCAATGATCAACCCCAAATCAGCAATCCGCTATAATCGTGATCACCTTTCATCCAAGAGGAAAACCTCAACAATCCTCCCTTTACCAGCAATCAACTACTACCCAGTGGTTAACCCCAATAATCAACCCCAAACCAGCAATCAACTACAGCAGTGATCAGCTTTTATCTCAATGATCAACCCCAAAAATCAACCCCTACCCAGCAATCAACTACAACCCAGTTATTAACCCCAACAAACAACCCCAAACCAGCAATCAGAGTAACAATGATCAACCCAAATAATCAATCCCTTACCAGCAGTCATCTACAACCCTATGATCAACCTTAAACTACTACAACACTGTAATCCATCCCCATTCCAGTGATCAACCCCAATTATCAGCACCTAACCCCGGCAGTCAACTGCAACCCAGCAATCATCCCCAAAACTCTCATCCAAACCAGCAAGTAACTACAACCGTGATCAACCCCCATTCAAAAGATCAAGTCCAATCATCAACCCCGATCCAGCCATCAGTTACAACCCTGTGATCAACCCCCAATTCAATGGCTAACTCCAATAATCAAACTGAAACCAGCAGTCAAATACATCCCAGTGATTAACCCCAACAATCCATGCCAAACCAGCAATCGAGCTACTACCCTGTGTTATGAATGTATGGCTTGTGCCAACTTTCTCCACGGTTGTTAGCTGGGCTACCCCTATGTTGAATTTTACCATCATAAAAGATGACGTACATGCCATTGTTACAATTCTTCCACTGTGAACCTCTTTCTAACACTGACTCTATGGCACAAGGCTGTGTTTAATATGAGCAGCTCAAACCATGAACTGTGTAGCACTGACAGTGTAGCTACTTCTGCCCTGTCGATCAGGAAGTGGAGTTGTGCAATTGTGTATGCTGAGATGAAGAGTCTTGCCAGTTAGGTGTGGCAGCTGTTTTTATCGTCTTCTCCAAACTGGTTTTGTCTTGTGCAGTTTTTATACCTCTTAGCGAAGGATCACCATGGTGTTGACATGCAGTCTGTGACAGCCATATATTTCAAAAATGGCCTCATTATTGTGCTGTCACAGCAAATCACTGGCTGCTTTGAGGTGTATTCATTTATTATTTTTTAGATTGGCCTGTACTGTGGTTCCCACACTTGGTTCTGGGCCCTGCTGAATGTGATGTTTTTTTTTTTTTTTTGGTGACCTAAAGTGCAATCCCAGAACTAGCTAATGATTTATATTATTTACATTAGATTGCATTATACTTGTTTAGTTTCTTTTATAATTATTTGACTTTGTCAACAAAAGGGAGACTTCAGATGTTACCCTCTGGTTGATTTTTTTATTCTTCCCCGTTTTCCTGGTGATTAGTTCTTGATGCCAGGAATCAACATTTTTGCCAGTTAGGAGTTCATTGAAACACCAAAATCTTTAATGTGATCCTGTAAAAATAATGAACTTGTATGTGATACTTTTACAACATAGCACAATATGAACATGGGAGTGTTATGCTTCATCCATGTTATTCTTTTGAGGGCCAAAGGCCCTTCAATTACACAACCAAAAGAAAACTGATCAGCTTCTGGGACAACAAATGTGGTTGCAACTAAATTCAACATAAACAGGGATGGCCAGACCTGAGTTTGGGAACAAATGGGCTACTTAATTGTTTTGGGGAATTTTTAACATGCATTATAGTATATTTTCATTTTGTCTGTGGTTGTTGAGCTTGGTTTTATTCGGCATGATAGACGTGTTTGATTGATGCAATTTACAGCTGTGACTGTGTTTATTTAGTCACATAGCTGAAAGAAATAATGTAAGTGGTTTGTTGGTAAGAAGATCTGAATAATCTGTCTAAAGAGGAAGTATATTGTGATGGATTTGATTTTGATGAATTGGGTGGTTTTTTTTTTTTTTGATGAAATGTGTCAGTTGCTGCGGGCTCTTACAGGCCTCAAAAATTGGTGCGAACGATTGTTCAGTTCACGCTGAGGTTAGGCAAATTCAAAAACGGGCGAATATTTTCCTTTGCGCAAAACGACGTCACAAAAAAAGAATTTTTTTTTTTTTTTTTTTTAAATTTGGCATCTCCAATCCCACCCGAATCTGGAATGCCCAATTAGTGAACTATGTACAAAGCCTGCTCGTATGCGACCCCTTGCTGCCAACTCAGGATAGTGAAGACAGCTCACGGCTCTCCTCCGAAGCACGTGTCCGTCAGCCACTGATTCTTATACACTCATTGGTCGAATCCTAGTAAGTTCTGAACGAGGGTGGAGGATACCCGGACGTGAACAAACCCAGAGTCTTCCTGACGAGCGCCCGTCTGGCCAAGAGGAGGCGCTGGAGCAACGAACAAAGCGGTTATTGTATACCCAAATCCGGCAGTCCCTTCCCAATTTGAAACCCTGTAGCGCAATCGCCAATTTTGCGCTACTCTGAAAAAGCTGCCGACCCCTGCCGATGCGTACGCCGGGGCTCGAACCCGCGACGTGATAGACACCTCTGCACTGCAGCGCAGTGCCTTAACCGAGTGAGCTATCCGGCAGCTCAAAAAAAAAAAGAATTTTTTTGATTTCTCTTGACCGGTAATTAAAACAAAAGATGTTCAGCTCGGTTTTTTTCCCTCCTCTTCCATTAAACCCAGGTGTGCTCAGAAAGGGAGGCAATACACCCCATTCACATGTCCCCGCTCGTTACATCGGCGAACATGTATATGGCTTTAACAGCCAACGGGGAATTAGGGGGGCACAGCACAGGAATAAGGTTTTTTGCCACACCGTCAATTCTGAAGTAACGTCTGACTCTGGCTGTCACCATGTTTGAAGCGGATCGTCAACATTCCCACAAAGAAACCAATGGAAGTACAAAACCCAAAACCAGTGAAGTTGGCACGTTGTGTAAATCATAAATAAAAACAGAATACAATGATTTGCAAATCCTTTTCAACCTATATTCAATTGAATATACTGCAAAGACAAGTTACTTAATGTTCGAACAGGTAAACTTTGTAATTTTTTGCAAATATTATCTCATTTGGAATTTGATGCCTGCAACATGTTTCAAAAAAGCTGGCACAAGTGGCAAAAAAGACTGAGCGAGTTGAGGAATGCTCATCAAACACTTATTTGGAACATCTTACAGGAGAACGGGCTAATTGGGAACAGGTGGGTGCCATGATTGGGTATAAAAACAGCTTCCCTGAAATGTTCAGTCATTCACAAACAAGGATGGGGCGAGCGTCACCACTTGTTGAACAAATGCGTGAGCTGATTGTCGAACTATTTAAAAACAACATTCCTCAACAAGCTATTGCAAGAAATTGAGGGATTTCATCATCTACGGTCCGTAATATCGTCAAAATGTTCAGAGAATCTGGAGAAATCACTGCACGTAAGCGACAAGGCCGAAAACAAACATTGAATGCCCGTGACCTTCGATCCCTCAGGCGGTACAGCATCAAAAACCGACATCAGTGTGTAAAGGACATCACCACATGGGCTCAGGAACACTTCAGAAAACCACTGTCAGTAACTACAGTTCGTCTCTACATCTGCAAGTGCAAGTTAAAACTCTACAATGCAAAGCGAAAGCCATTTATCAACAGCACCCAGAAACGCCGCCGGCTTCGCTGGGCCCAAGCTCATCTGATATGGACTGATGCAAAGTGGAAAAGTGTTCTGTGGTCTGACGAGTCCACATTTCAAATTGTTTTTGGACTCTGTGGACGTCGTGTCCTCTGGACCAAAGAGGAAAAGAACCATCCGGACTGTTATAGGCGCAAAGCTCAAAAGCCAGCATCTGTGATGGTATGGGGGTGTATTAGTGCCCAAGGCATGGGCAACTTACACATATGTGAAGGCACCATTAATGCTGAAAGGTACATACAGGTTTTGGAGCAACATATGTTGCCATCTAAGCAACGTCTTTTTCATGGACGCCCCTGCTTATTTCAGCAAGACAATGCCAAGCCACATTCTGCACGTGTTACAACAGCATGGGTCCGTAGTAAAAGAGTGCGGGTACTAGACTGGCCTGCCTGTAGTCCAGACCTGTCTCACATTGAAAATGTGTGGCGCATTATGAAGCGTAAAACACAACAACGGAGACCCCGAACTGTTGAACAACTTTAAGCTGAACATCAAGCAAGAATGGGAAAGAGTTCCACCTGAAAAGCTTCAAAAAATGGTCTCCTCAGTTCCCAAACGTTTACTGAGTGTCGTTAAAAGGAAAGGCGATGTAACACAGTGGTAAAAAGGCCCCTGTGCCAACTTTTTTGCAATGTGTTGCTGCCTTTAAATTCTAAGTTAATGATTATTTGCAAAAAAAAATCAAGTTTCTCAGTTTGAACATTAAACATCTTGGCTTTGCAGTGTATTCAATTGAATAGAAGTTGAAAAGGATTTGCAAATCATTGTATTCTGTTTTTATCTACGATTTACATAACGTGCCAACTTCACTGGTTTTGGGTTTTGTAAAATAATAACAATAATAATATAACTACGCTAGAACTCGTCCAAACCGTCCTTGTGTAAAATGGAAACTTGCTCATATCGGACAACAGCTCTAGTCCCGATTTTTCTGTAATGTTTTCCCATTAAATAAACATCAAATATACTGGATTTTATTTCACTGATTTTTGCTAACATCGGACAAAATGTACACTCCCGTCACAATTCATTTCCGTTGAAAAGCACTCGCGTATTCCGGACAAGCTGTTTTGCACCATGCACATACGCAGTTGCAATAGAGCAACGAAATGAAGTTCTGCTTTCTTACACTGTTATAAACTGACTGAATTTAACAGTCAAATTAAAGAATTGTCCTCTTGTTATTTCAACTGTAGCCTAAGTGGAGTCCTGGACACAATTTACCATGGTTTACACTTAATATGAACAGAACTCTGTTGTTAATTTATTGTAAAATTACAGTTATAATAACTGGCAAAAATGTGCAAGTTTATAACTGTGTATTTTCGGAAACTGAAACTGGTGCGGTTTCAATTACACATTGTACACATTTACACCTTTTTTTTTTGGTCTTTGTCATTGATCCCAGTTGGAGCAACAGGCAGTAGCCTGTCATCCTGTCAGGGCAAAGACAAACTAAATGAAGACAAGTAGGTATGTGCATTCAGAATGAAGTTGTTCCGATCTTTATACACAAAGTAAACATAGAAATCTAATTCATACATGTATACAACGGATATAATCTGTTATGCACATACAGCGGATATTATCTATTTTATGCGTACAATAGATTTTGTACATTTTATGCATACAGCGGATTTCGGACCAAATCAGCTGGTCCAATTGAATCTGTTATACGTGAGTTTTAGGTACTGCAGACTGTGTCTATAGTTATGTTTCATAAGGACGTAGGTCATAGTTTGTTATGTTGGAGAGGTTAGCGGTATAATGATAAGGGAACGATTTATGTATTTATTTTTTAATTGGAGCGACATTCCCTTTTGGCCTTGCTAAATCTCTTCAATTCACAACAAAGTGACTTACAGGCTAGTTTGGAAATTGCTGAAGGTAACGGCCTTCCTATCTATTGTAACGTTAACCCTGATCACAAACGAAGTGTAATTCTGTTTATTGAAGTGGTTCGCTAGCTAGCAGACACTCGGGAATCTGTCTAGTTAGCTTGCACTTTGACCACTTCAGTCGTGAATGTCAGTGAATGAGTTCACGTTAGAATTAATACTGTCAATCTAGCTGTGACTAGGCCTACTCTTTTATTAATAGGGTATGTTGTTCTTGAATGTAAGGTTAAAATGTAGGCCTATATTAGGCCTACAACATTAACAATGTTTGTATTCCACCAGCTACCTTGTTGATGAACGTTTTCCAAATAAAAAGATCTCAAGTCATATCCTGATAGAACTAATAAACACTAATGCGACATTCAGATGGGTCTCTTAAACTGGTTAAAGAGAAAGGCGGACAGTGACGATGGAGGAGCTAAAGTTTGTGAAGGAAATTAGGGCAGGCAACGTCAAATTGGCTTCAAGAAATTTGTGTTAAGCCATCCCATTCTGCTAGTATCGTTTGTTACAAAGAATAGCTTAAAATCAATGCAAAATGGCACTTTGTGACTAGTTGTAGTTCAAGTTCAACTATAGCCATGCTTTATAATTTGTATCTAGTGTCAGCAGATAACTTGAATCTGTTGATTGCATGGTAGATCATAATTTGCCGCCCCCCCACCCCAAAAAAAAAAAAAAAACTCACCAGAAGTCCCCATTTAAAGTGCAATTTTTCTAAATTTTCTTTCGGGGGAGAATTCCCTAGGACCCCCTACTGTTGCTAGGTTACTGACACACAGCACCACTTCTACAAAAAATTCTAGGGGAAACACTGGTGAACATCATAACTTTTCGAAAATGGTGGTTTACAAATGACTTTTCTATCGATTTGAACAGCGAAGGAGATATTTCGTGCTTGCTAAACCTTTTTTGGCGTAACCCGTTTGCATAACCTATGGGTTACACAAATAAAGTGCTTAACCGAACTATGGGTTACGCAAGGTCAATTCCACACAACCCGTTTTGTGGGTAAGCAGATTTTTCAAATTTTGAGGGCTGCTATTAGCAGCCTGATATGTGTTTTAACCAGAGCTGATATTTTTATTCTAATGGTGGGTCGCTGAAAAGTATACTCGGAGACATTCTTGCTGTGTCCACGTGCAGGTGGATTGTGTGCTGTATTTGCTTGTAGGTGGTTGAGATGTCTGCTGTATCAGTGCGCAGGTGGGTGAGGTGTGTGCTGTATCCGTGCACAGGTAGATGAGTTGTGTGCTGGCCCAGATAGCAGAAAGTGATTGAATCAACATTGTGATATTGTCAGGCCGAAGATTGCAGTCAACACTGATGTCAGATATTGAAAAAAACATTGAAAGTGCTCGCTATGATCAACTTGGAAATAACTTTGAATTTCCAATCAATTCTAACAATGAGTCAATCTTGATTCAACTATGATATGATCAACATTGAAAGAATGTAGAACTGCATCAACATTGATTCAACTATATATAGGCATTGCATTATACATTGAAACAATGCTTTATTTAAGGGCCATTTCAACGCTTTTCAACCCTCCTCTGTTTGTTTTTAAAATTCCTCATTAAAAAAATAATCAGTTTATTACTCTATTTATGGTATAGGTCAACAAGGAACATGCCAAAATAATCAGTAATCAAAGTAATCAGTATCACTAGTCAGTGATATCCCTGCCATATGCCTGAATGGCAGTGATGTCAGTTACCGACAGGTTTGGAGCAACCCCCACAGCACTTTAACACCAAATGGAATAAAATTATTATTTTTTTAAATGAGGCATATTAAAAACATACAGACGAAGGTTAAAATGATGAAATGGTACATTAAATACAATGCCCTCCATAATTATTGGCACCCCTGGTTTAGATGTGTTCTTTAGCTTCTAAGAAATTCGTTTTTTTTCTCAATAATATAGGACCACAATGGGAAAAAAAGAGGAAAATCCAACCTTTAAAAATCCCACATTAAGAAATAATTATTTTACATCAAATTGTGTGCCACAATTATTAGCACCCCTTATGTTAATACTTTGTACAACCCCCTTTTGCCAACAAAACAGCACCTAATCTTCTCCTATAATGTTTCACAAGATGGGAGAATACAGAAAGAGCATTCGATCATTCCTCTTTGCACACTCTCTCTAAATCATGCAGCAACCTGGGTCCTCTCCTCTGCACTCTCCTCTTCAGCTCACTCCTTAGGTTTTCAATGGGGTTGAGGTCTGGTGACTGAGATGGCCATGGGAGGAGCTTGATTCTGTGTCTGGTGAACCATTTCTCTGTAGATTTGGCCACATGTTTGGGGTCATTATCTTGCTGAAAGACCCAGTGATGACCCATCTTCAGCTTTCGGGCACAGGCCACCAGATTTATATTTAAAATGTCCTGGTATTTCAAAGCGTTCATGATGCTGTGCACCCTAATAAGGTTCCCAGGGCCTCTGGAAGAGAAACAGGCCCACAGCATCACCGATCCTCCCCCATACTTCACAGTGGGCATGAGGTTCTTTTCTGCATACTCATCTTTTGTGTTACGCCAGACCCACTTAGAATGTTTGTTGCCAAAAAGCTCTATCTTGGTCTCATCTGACCTAAGCACACGGTCCCACTTGAAGTCCCAGTACTGCAAAGCGAACTCCTGACGTTTGCATTTATAATTGTGAGTGAGAAAAGGTTTTTTTCGGTGCATGCCGCCAAAACAGCTTGTTGGCGTGTAGATAGCGCCTGATGGTTGTTTTGGAGACTTTGTGACCCCAAGATGCTACCATTTGTTGCAATTCTTTAACAGTGAGCTTTGGAGAACTTTTTATTTCTCTTACCATCCTCTTCACTGGGCGTGGTGACAAAATAACCTTGCGCCCTCGTCCAGGCTTTTTTACCACTGTTCCAGTTGTTTTAAATTTCTTAATGATTTCTCTGACAGTAGATATTGGCAGGTGCAGGCGAGTCGCTATTTTTCTTGTAGCCATTGCCTGACTAGTGAAGGTCGACACACATCTGCCATACTTGAATGGTGTGTTCCTTTGTCTTCTATCCCATGTTGAAGAGTGGATTACAGAAATGGCCTCTGTGTCACGTCATATTTATACCCCAGGGAAACAGGAAGTGATGAATTACTAATTAAATGTTCCTAGATACTCTGATCAACTTTGTAAACTACTGTAGAAATGACAGAAATACTTCAATTAATATTTAATTCCTAAGAATTGTTAGGAGTGCCAATAATTGTGGAACAGGTGATTTTTATGAAAAATTATTATTTCTTAGTCAGGGATTTTTCTTCCCCTTAAAATTCACTTGAGTTGAAGGTTACATTTTTCTACAATGTTCAGTGTGCGAGCATGCTTCTGCAATTAAAATTGAATTTATTTTAAGGCTTTTAACACATCTTAACCAGGGGTGCCAATAATTATGGAGAGCGCTGTATGCTATACTGCAGTGATTCTCAACCTTTCTATACAAAGACCCCACTTTACAGGGACATGTTTTTGGGGACCCCATAGATTGGCTGTTATTATTTTTTTTTAAGAAACCAAGTGTCACAGTGCGAGGAGGCCTGACCCCAAATGCACCACTCAGAGGCAGATGTGCAGGAAAAAGCTTAGTAGGGTGTTTATTGTACGACAACAAAAGGACTAACCAGGCAGATGAGTCTGAGGAGGTCAGGGTAGGTGGGCAGGGAAGAAGCTGAGCAGAGGCAAACTTAGCTAAGGTTACGGAGCTGAATACACAAGACCTCCTTAAAATGAAATCTACAGCAGAGGACAAAGCAAGGCTATACAGGGGAAGAAATGGGTGAGGTGTGTTAGTCAGTATAATGGTGGGAGTGCAGGCAGGGCAGAGGCTGGAATCAGTAATTGGATAATTGAAAGGAATGTTAATTGCGTGAGTAAACGCAAGGGAAGCCAGTGAACAACACGCACAGCACAGACAGGAACCAAAACTAGAGACAGTAGGGTTTGGGGAAGACAAGGACTCAGGACTGTAACACCAAGGTTGAGAACAGCTGCTTTACTGCATGCTCTGTTAACAAGAAAGCAATAAAACAGACCATGATTTAGTTATTTATGAAAGATTCGAAAGAAATTACACTTTTGTACTTCTTTTGTACATTTTAGCACACACCTTTTCTTTTGATCTTTTAAGGTTTCCTGCCTGGCTTGGGTGGAGGAAGCACCTTATAGAATTATCTTAATGACCTACACCTCTTGCAGTTTACCCCTCCCAATTAGCAACAGTTGCTCAGACAGATAGGTAGAACCGACGAGAGTCTAATTTATTTTTGAGAGCCTTGTTATACATTGCACTACGAAAACTCCTGCACACGATCTTCTCACTTGCAATGGATTTGTTAGTCAACGTTTCGGTCCACCGACCTTCCTCAGGTCAACAAACAACAGGTTTGTTGTCCTGAGGAAGGTCGGTGGACCGAAACGTTGTGTAATAAATCCATTGCAAGCGAGAAGATCGTATGCGGGAGTTTTTTTCATTACTTTAGTCCTTAGTCGTCCTTTCTCCTACGCACCTGTCTACTTACCAGTGTGCAAAAGTTTCTCTCGCTATACATTGTACCGAGGCTCATTGAGAAATAAGCCATGAGAATCCGTTCTATAGTCTGAATGTAGTGACAGCTAAAGTGCATCGGTCGGTACGATGGACAGCTGAGTGATGGCGAATATAAATGCTGCGAAGTCCACGAATGTTTCTGATTTTTTTTGCAGATTCTCATCCTTGCGGAGTCACATCAATTATATTTCAGCACACGTAAATACGATTAAAAATTGATCAGTTATGACTTCTGTTAACTAACCAACATGTATAACGTTGAAGAAAAATAATTAGATCCAAACCCAAGTTACCTTTTCAGATACAAGCAAGCGCACAAAACCACGTTATTATTGCTGGTCCAGCGCTGAGTGGAAGGAGTTCTTGCCTTACACTCCACACGCATGCGTGAGTCGGGGTGTTTACAAACTTCAAATCCTTCAAAATAATATTTATGAACACCCCACTCCCCTGTCCCCCCGCCCCCCATTAGCACCATTGAAACGATACCAATTCATTGTAGGGCATTTCAACATTAAAATATCATCATCTATACTACATTGATTCAACAACAGTTTTTCAAGCATTGAAATGGTAACTGTAATTAAACATTGAATCAACATAGATTTTTCAACCTCAACCAAAAATAACCAATCTGACCAAAATCCAACATCGAATGAATGTCTTTTGTTATGTATTGTATCAGTGCGCTGGTAGATGAGGTGTGTGCTGTATCTGTGCGCAGGTGGATGAGGTATGTGCTGTATCTGTGCGCAGGTGGATGAGGTGTGTGCTGTATCTGTGCGCAGGTGGATGAGGTGTGTGCTGTATCTGTGCACAGGTGGATGAGGTGTGTGCTGTATCCGTGCACAGGTGGATGAGGTGTGTGCTGTAGCAGTGTGCTGGTGGATGAGGTGTGTGCTGTATTTGTGCGCAAGTGGATGAGGAGAGAGCTGCATCAGTGCACAGGTGGATGAGGTGTGTGCTGTATTGGTGCGCAGGTGAATGAGGTGTGTGCTGTATTAGTGCACAGGTGGATGAGGTGTGTGCTGCATCTGTGCGCAGGTGGATGAGGTGAGAGCTGCATCACTGCACAGGTGGATGAGGTATGTGCTGTATCTGTGCGCAGGTGGATGAGGTGTGTGCTGTATCCGTGGATGAGGTGTGTGCTGTAGCAGTGCGCAGGTGGAAGAGGTGTGTGCTGTATTAGTGCGCAGGTGGATGAGGTGTGTGCTGTATCTGTGCGCAGGTGGATGAGGTGAGAGCTGCATCAGTGCACAGGTGGATGAGGTGTGTGCTGTATCCGTGCACAGGTGAATGAGGTGTGTTCTGTATCTTTGCACAGGTGGACGAGGTGTGTGTTGTATCTGTGTGCAGGAGGATGAGGTGTTTGCTTTATCTGTGCGCAGGCGGATGAGGTGTGAGCAGTATCTGTGCGCAGGTGACTGTGGTGTTTGGTATTTCTGCGCGCAGGTGGATGAGGTGTGTGTTGCATCTGCGCAGGTGGATGAGGTGTGTGCTGTGTCTGTGTGCTGGTGAGTGAGGTGTGTGCTGTATCAGTGGGCTGGTGGGTGAGGTGTGTGCTGTGTCTGTGTGCTGGTGAGTGAGGTGTGTGCTGTATCAGTGGGCAGGTGGATGAGGTGTGTGCTGTGTCTGTGTGCTGGTGAGTGAGATGTGTGCGGTATCAGTGAGCAGGTGGATGAGGTGTGTGCTGTATCAGTGAGCAGGTGGATGAGGTGTGTGCTGTATCAGTGAGCAGGTGGATGAGGTGTGTGCTGTATCATTGAGCAGGTGGATCAGGTGTGTGCTGTATTTTGGGTGCTGGTGAGTGAGGTGTGTGCTGTATCAGTGCGCAGGTGAGTGAGGTGTGTGCTCTATCTGTGCACAGGCAAGTGAGGAGTGTACTGTATCAGAGTGCAGGTGGATGAGGTGTGTGCTCTATCTGTGCGCTGGTGAGTGAGGAGTGTGCTGTATCTGTGTGTAGGTGGATGAGGGGTGAGCTGTGTCTGTGTGCAGGTGAGTGAGGTGTGTGCTATACCTGTGTGCAGTTGAATGAGTTGTGTGCTGTATCTGTGCACAGGTCGATGAGGTGTGAGCAGCATCTGTGCGCAGGTGAATGAGGTGTTTGTTGTTTCTGTGCGTAGGTGGATGAGGTGTGTGCTGTATCTGCACAGGTGAGTCAGGTGTGTGCTGTACCAGTGCGCAGGTGGATGGGATGTGAGCAGTATCTGTGTGCAGGTGAGTGAGGTGTTTGTTGTTTCTGTGCGCAGGTGGATGAGGTGTGAGAAGTATCTGTGTGCAGGCGATTGAGGTGTTAGTTGTTTCTGTGCACAGGTGGATGAGGTGTGTGCTGTATCTGTGCGCTGGTGGATGAGGTTTGTGCTGTATCTGTGCGCAGGTGGATGAGGTTTGTGCTGTATATCTGTGCAGGTGGATGAGGTGTGTGCTGTATCTGTGCACAGGTGGATGAGGTAATGCTGACTCTGAAGCAGGCCTTCAGTACAGCAGCCGCATTGCAGAGCGCCAAGACCCAGGTGAAGCTTTGCGAGGCCTGTCCCATGCACGACCTGCACAAGCTCTGCGAGAGGATCGAAGGTACGAAATGCAGCATTTGAAGTCCATATCCATGTACATATACATTTATTCTGTGCTGCTCGTTACCAGTTTTTCCCAGTCTTTGGCACTTCAGATTTCCAGGAACCACCACGCTATGTCAAGCCAACAGCATTGTACACTTCATTATGGCTAACTGTAAATGCTGCAGACCGCTGGCCATGTTGCAGGGTACTGGTGTTGAAACTTGTAAATTCAGACACTCAGGTTGAGGACTTGATACATCAGCATTGTCTTGTCTGGGAGTGAAACCTGTACATGCAAACCTGTGACTGTTAGATTATGCAGCCTAACCAGCTGAGTAACCTCAGACGCCTCCCAGCACTCTCTCTGCAAAATCCAGGTTCAGAGAGTTACAGCCCTCCTCAGATTTTCACTCCAGCTGCCTAGCGGAACTTTCTTTGCTAGCAGAACTGATTGGCGAAAATCAGCCGGTTAAAAGTTCATGAGTGGACAAAACGCACGGTAGCTGAACTTGTCCTGTCTGACCCCCGGACTTCATATCTCTGTCAAAGAGATGACGAAAAGCCGCCCACCCCGTCACTGATTTGACCCTCTCCCCTCTGTGTCCTCAGGCCTCTACCCCCCGAGAGCAAAGCTGTCCATTCAGCGGCACCTGTCTCTGCTGTCTGATAACGAGCAGGCGGAGATTTTCGAGCGAGTTCAGGTGAGGTCGCCCGCTGCGCCAGGGAAGTGGGTCCGAAACCAGCTGCCAGGGGAGAGAGCGAGAACAGAGAAGTCAGTTAAAGGACAGAGCGTCCGGAATACCTCGCCGCCCTGTGACTGTCCGCTGGCGTGTAGAGCCACTAAAGATCGCAGCGACTCTTATGCTTGAGACAGGCTTTGCTAAACTACAGGTTTCTCTTCCTCTACAAACAGAATGAAGACCTGAATTGAGCTGGCAGAATATAACTGGTCTAAATATGCATTTTCGTGTGCGGTGCTGATTTGCAGCAAAAAGGGCGTCACTGTTGGGATACTTATGGACTATGCAGTTAAATTCCTCCCCCCCGGTCAGTCACACCAGGTCTGTTCCCCTCCTGTGTTTGTGTGCAGAGGATGAAGCCGGGCTCGGATCAGGAGGAGAACGAGCTGGTGATTCTGCAGCTCAGACAGCTGTGTGAGAGTAAGCAGAAAGTTCACCTGCACATTGGCGAAGTGCCGCAGGTAATGACCCTCCTGCTCGCAGGTGGATTTTTTTGTTTTATTTTATGTAGCGTCTCACCTGCTGGTGGTGACTGTGCTTTACAGCGATGAGGGGGATATTGGCCATAACTGTTGCCCACCTGATGCACAGAAGGCATTTTTGTGTCAGAACGGTCACTGCAAATCAATTCAGATGGAGTCAGGGAATTTTTTATTTTTTTCTCCTTTCCAAATGCAGAACTCTCCGCCCGCCCCTGCCCTACCAGGGGTTCCTAAACCCAGCCCTGGGGACCCACTGTGTCTGCGGGGTTTTGTTCCAACAATGATCGCATTCCCAGAATTTTAATGAGTTGCTAATGTATCTTATTTGTGCTACTCATGATTATTGGGATTATTTACCCTTTTAAGCCACATTATCATAGAAATTGCAGTGCACCCCCTGGAGTTTGACTATTGACTAGCACCAAATTAATAGTCAGACCTCTTTGGTGTTATTTTTGTGATTGATTTTAGGAAAAGCGGTTGGAACGAACTTAAACCCCTAGATTCAGAAACCTATATAGCTGCTTATTGATGCACCAGTTTTGAAGTTGATTGGGTCAGTCATATTGCCACCTTGGCTTGGCTAGGCTTTCGTACTTGGACTTTCACAGAATAAACACATATGACTGTTGGGCTTTTAAAATAATGGAAAGTTTTGCCCTCTCTGACAATGTGGATGAAATCCCTCCCTAGCCTGCAAAGCAACTAATAGAGAAATATTGGCTACTAATAAAATTCTAGGATTACACCCATGGTTGGATCAAAAACCAGCATACACAAGGGGTCACAGGAATGAGTTTGGGAACCACTGTGCTTGGCTACCCTGTTGCCTCTTGTTCGTAAGCTCTACACTGACGGGATGACTTTCCTGGTGCTGCTGAGCGCTAGTTAATATCTCCTGATATTGGTGATATGAGGAAATCACACTTTCATGTGTAGTTTTGCATGCCTGTGTTTGTTTGCACATGAGAACATGCACACGTACTGAAGTACTGTTTGTACTTTTCGATTGTTTTGTGTATGCTGTAACGTCTCTCTGGACATTGGCGTTATTGTCTTGACATGAACCCCCCCATCCTGTCCCTCCCCCCCCAAGACCCAGAGCGCCCCCTCCTGCAGCACATCTGAGAGTAGCGGGGGAGGGGGTCGTTTCACGCTGGACATCCTGAGAAACAAGGCCCGCAACTCCCTCACCAGCTCTCTGGAGAACATCTTCTCGAGGGTACATGCATCAGTCCGCCTTCCTGCATGCTCTCTGATGAACCTGAGAAACTTACTCTGCGTTTACTAGAATGTTTGTGTGAGAAGTAAAACCGCAACGATGAAGAAGTTGGCACATCTCAGAAAGTGCAAATAAGATCAAAATATTCATACATCTTTCACAACATTGAGAACACTTCAACAACACATTATTTGATAAATTGCTTTTTGAAAGTAAACGATGTGATGGCTGCAGCAGAGTCTAAAGATGTTGTCACAGTTGATTGTTTAGCTCTGTGTAACATCACCATGTCTTCAAATCCAACTCAGTTAGCTTTAGGGCGCTGAAGACACCAGTTGCTCAAGTTTAGATACTAAATACTGCAGATACAGCTCCTCAGCCAATGAGGCTTTAGTACCGTTTCATGTCAGGTTTGAGGTTAACAGGGCTGCTAACAGTTTCACTTCCCCCACCTGCCTCTAACACCGACACACTCACACTGCTGAAACAGGAAGTGAGGTGTTTGCTGAGGTCAGTAAATCTGACCTTCAACCACCCTGTTGAATGTCGACAAAAATATTGCCATTATTCAAGACTGGCACGTATGATAAGAAATTATCAGTCGTCAGGCCTGCATTTAACTCACGGTAACATTTTGTACTTGCCAAGAGTTTAACAGTCACTATAAGAGGAGATCTGCTGTTAAGATGCATGTTTCTGCAGCGAGCGGTCTGTAAACAGCTGGGCTCTCTCTCTGCAGGGTGCGAGCCGTATGCGTGGGCGTCTGGGCAGCATGGGCAGCACTGAGAGGGTGAGTGTGATGATGTTTGACCCCCCTCCTCCCCGGCAGTACTGCGAGTGAGTGAGTTATCGTCATCTCACTAGGGTGGGAAGTGAGGACATCCCAGAATTTGTTTGTGTGTTCAGTATTATTCTTCCAAATTAGTTTCTTGGAAAACTTGCTGTGCAATCCACATGGATGAGTGATTTTGCTTTTGTACATTTCTGAGAAATCGCAGAGGGGCCCACCTCTTTGTATGGTGTGTGTGTGTGTGTGTGTTTGTGTGTGTGTGTGTGTGTGTGTGTGTGTGTGTGTGTGTTTGTGTGTGTGTGTGTGTGTGTGTGTGTGTGTGTGTGTGTGTGTGTGTGTGTGTGTGTGTGTGTGTGTGTGTGTGTGTGTGTGTGTGTGTGTGTGTGTGTGTGTGTGTGTGTGTGCGCGCTTTTGTATGAGTAATTGTGGGGATGAGTTTATTTGTGCCTCTCCAAACTTGCACTTCATGTGGTCACATGGAAGAGCGATTTTGAGCTCATGCAGAAGCATCGGGTTTGCGGTTTCTCCGCCTTGTGGACTAACATTGAGGTGACTTCGTGTTGAAGAGCACTGAGAAGTTGTTAATACCCATAGGGCTAATGTGTGAGACTCCACCGCGTGTGTATCTTTCTCAGAAGTCGCACCGCTGTGATCACATTGATGAACAAGTGGTGAGGATCGTGTTTGTTTTCGTCAAGTGACATCATGTGGATGAGGGGCCCTGATTGGTGCTCTCACAGACATTTTGAGGCTCTAGGCCTCTTCCTTCCCTTCGGTGGCTCGGGGTTCAAGGGCCTTTTGGGCAGTTTATAAGTATTTGTACTGTTACACACTTTGTAGGCTCTGTAATCCAGAAAATGTGAAGAAATAGAATGAGGGTGGCGTAGAGCATGTTTGCTTTTAGGTTGCGAGCATTTGCGTGCATATTCTTTGAATCTTGTAAAGGAATCACAGCCCTTGTTTGCAGTTTTACTGATCAAATATGTACGAGCAGTGCTGTAGTGTGTGCTCTCTGCGGCTCTTTCAAGAGGAGAATCTCCCACTTTCACTGAGATGCAGAATTTGGAAAGGAGGCGACATGAGGACGATTCAAGTAGGGTCGTCTGACAGACGCGGTCACAGGCGGTCACAAATCATCACAATGACATTCCCCCTCCAAACATTTCACATCTCTCTGGTACTGCTGAAGAAAATGCCTGTTTGAAACAAACGTTTCAAAAACATGAATATACGTGGGCCTGCAGTATCCCCCCAGAAGGTGTTTTAGTACAACCTAATAGTAATACTACTAAACCACATTCTCTCCTGCAGATTTAAGAGCAGCGTCAAACATCTCAAATTAATCTCCCGTATTCACCTCCAAAGACCTGACTGAACGCATCAGCCAGAATTCAATCTTAATTGTATGACACATCGTGGTGAGGTGAATATTTTTAATTGCTGTGTTTTTCTTGCCTTGGCAAACACTAAATAACATTTACAACCGTTGATTTACATCGGACACCATGTTGTCCTCTTTGCCTTTTCTCATATTCTCTGTACTGCCTCCATCCTGGTTTGATACGGCCAGAATGCTGACCGTGTTAGTGGAGTATATTCGCAGGAAGTGTTTTCCTTCGTTAGCCTCTTCCTGTGTCTGTTTGAGCTGACCAATGCAAATCACATAGCAGGACACTGTCCAAGGGACAGGAAGCGGTGTACTGGGGAACAGGAAGCAGCGCTTCTGGATGGTAGTGTAACGGCTCTTCCGATTGGCTGATATGTAATCTGCCTGAGTGAGCAGAGTGCCCCTTGCCCACCCCAAGTGCTGTTTACCAGTCACAAGACAGGGATTCACTAACAATGGACTGTGGAGCGTTAACACGGTCAGGATGGGTTCCAGTCCGGGGTCTGCTCTGGGAATGTGCACATGTGCCTGAAGGTAGTGAAATTTAAAATTTGATCTGGATGGGGTTTGAAGTTGATTTGGATGGGCTTGGATCAAGATTAGAGTTGGACATGGACTCGGATTTCATCGTGGAGATGTATTTGCACGGGGTTTGCAGTGAGATTTGGATTGGTTTGGCATTAGTTCTGAATGAAATGTGGACTATTAATCTGGAGTGCGTAGGAGAGTCGAGTGCGTTCATGTGTTTGTGATGCGGGGCGAAGTCATTGTAGTTCTGTTTTTTCCTCATTGTACAACTGTTGCCTCTCTTAATGAAATGCTGAAGGCTTGGACTCGCTGTGTCAGGGTTGTGTGTCCACGGCTGATTTAGCTCACGCTCAGGTGAACTTGCGTCTTCGCCAGGATTTCTCTCCTGGGGATTCCCCGCCCGGAACGCCGCCCGCCACCTTTGATGAAGACCCGGACGCTCCCCAGTTCCGCCGCCGAGCCCACACGTTCAGCCACCTGCCAGTCAAGAAGCGCATCTCCTTCTCCGAGCCGCAGACCCAACCCTCAGTTAAGGTTCCTCTCCGCAGGCACCAGTCAGTCGCTCCAGAGCTGCTGCTGACCAGGTACTGTATAGTGACATCACTTCCTGTCATTCCTGCTGGTAGCCAGCCATATTGTGTATCTGTCTCAGTCAAGGGGCCATACTTCGGCCCTGGAGGTCCTCTACCTGCGCTGGGTTTCTTGATTTCTCTTCAGTCCGCAGCCAATTTATGTCTTTGAAACAAGGAGTTGAGACTGCATTGCCGAAATAATATGTACTCAAATTAATCCAAGCGTAGTGATACTATGCATTTGAATTTGGTGTTTTTTTTTTTTTTCCTTTGCATGAATTTAACTTGGACAAACTGGCATTTGTGGTTATTGTTTGTCATTTTTCTTGCTGTTTATATCCTGGATTTATTCTGTGGTGAAATATTGGTTGAGCGCTGAAGTACCGGGCTACATGCAGATGTAGTGACCCTCAAGGGCCGTAGTTTGAGATCATTGGTCTTTGATGTGTGGTGCTTTTATTCTTTAAAGAAAATTCAACATTTGTTGAATTTAACAGGAAAAAAATCTTTTTTTTTTTTTAATGATACACAACATTTGTCATCAATCATCAAATTGTAGCAGGGGGAAGTGAACATAGTTTAGAGCCCTAACTGCATTCTGATGATTGAATGATAGCTAGGGCAGCTCATTTATTGAGACGATACATTTGCATTTTCATTATTTTCTGTTGACTGCATGGGAATGGCAAAATTATTATTTTATGCAACAGGCATGCATGTACGCTTTGAATCATGAAAAGAAGTGTTAGGTTTGACTAATTTTGAAGCTGATTTTCAGTGATGGCTGCTCTGTATTTAAAACTAACTAAATTTATGTATGTAAAATGTTGAAATCTCATCATCAGACGGCGCGCGTACAGCTTTAAGCAATGGCACTGGTGTTTTTGAAGAGGCACACTGAAGCAGTAGTCCTCCTAGCAATGAGCGGTTGTCTTGAGCGAGTTTATGCAGGGCTGTACTTGTGTTGCCATGTTCATTCACGAGTCCCATCTGCCCTTTCCTTTCTGAAGAACCTCTTCTCTCTCCAGTGACTGTGACTCTGCACATTGCCAGTCGACTGCTAGGTGTCGCAGTCTTGTGATTAATGATTTATTTAAACTGTTTTTATTGTTGGACTGTGTGTGTAAATATATGCTCTTGTATGTGTGCTTGTGTGGGGATATTGTGTATGTTTGTGTATGCGTGTGTGTGTTTGTATGGATACATGTGTCTGTGCTTGCATGTGTGCGGTTTTGAATACATATGTGCGTGTGTTTATGCATATATGTTTGTGTCTTTATATGCATACTTGTGTGTGTGTGTGTGTGTGTGTGTGTGTTTTTTGTTCCTGTGTGTGTGTGTGTGTGTACGTGTGTGTCTTTTGTTCCTGTGTGTGTGTGTGTGTGTGTACGTGTGTGTCTTTTGTTCCTGTGTGTGTGTGTGTGTGTGTGTGTGTGTGTGTGTGTACGTGTGTGTCTTTTGTTCCTGTGTGTGTGTGTGTGTGTGTGTGTGTGTGCGCGCCCCCGTGTGTGTTTTTTGTTCCTGTGTGTGTGTGTGTGTGTGTGTGTGTGTGCGTGTATTTCTTCGGGTGGCTTCCCCTAGCGGCGTGGTGGTGTCGAGAAAGCGCAGTGTTTCGGAGAGCGAGACCTCCTCCAACCTCCCGTCATCCTTCTCCACCCCAAATTTCCTGAAAAGCTTTTACCAGGGGTCTCTGGGCTCCCTCAGCTCGCTCGCCGACGGCGGCGCCCTCAAGAGGTGAGAGGGGGCGCACCCTGCCCCCGCTCCGTTTTCACAGAAATACAAAGATTGCGTCTGTAAGACACCTGCGATGCTCCTGCGTGCCTGTGACCCCACTCCTAATGCCGGACTCGGCTCCACCTGATTTCTCACGTTCATCGGCTTTCATAGTGGAAACACAGGACCAGTGGTCCCCCCCCTTACCCCCCCTTCACACTTTTTAGTTGCTGATTTTTGTGTGAGACCGAGGGGATCTCGATCTTTCATCTCGCGCATCAACACTGCACTGAGTTTCCTTTAACTCTGAAGGAACAGGCTGTGAAACTGCTCCCCAGGCCTGTAAAGCTGACAGGATTAGTGGGATTTCATTAACACGGGTTTTCCACTATGAAAAGGCAACACGCTTTGCTTTTGCCCTAATTTTACGATGTTCGGACTAACTTTCAACCAGCCTTACCCAAACCCACTGCAACATCTCCTGGTGCATTTGAACATAATGCAGTTCATCTAGCGTAGTAAGGCTGCATTATCTGTCTGAATATTTTGAACTAATCATTAGTACTAGTATGTAGTACCAATAGTCATTTTTCAATGTTGAAGTGGAACAAAACTGCTGCCTTTTAGGCTAAATGTGGACCAGATACTGATGGCTTTGGAATTTTCATTTTTTGCACATCCAAAGACACCAGGACAGCGTTAAACTAGGGTCAATCCATTTCAGTGGCCTCTGCTGCATGTGATCTCATTGACTCATTCATATGGTGATGCTTGTATGAGCACAAACTACATGTAGACCCTTGTACATGTATTCTATTGATTTTACTGTGCTGAAGTACAGCAGTGTACCAGTGTTGTTTAGAACATGGACAGAAAACTAAAACTTAGGTACCCTAATTGCTGGAACAAAAAATCAGCACATGGCTCCGCCCTCCTTGACTGGATTGGTGTACTTCGGGATCTGGAGCGCTGTGCCTCTCGGGTGGAAAATACACAGTACAGGGGTCAGAGAGTAAAAGTCCAGCTACTATGTGTCTCCTCTGATTACTCTAATTTCACCTCATGGCTGAAGAATCACGCAGCGGTTGGAACGAATTACTGGGGATTTTGCTTCCTGAACCAGGATTTTCCATCACGGTCCGGGGGACGTGATGGATGCTGGTGTCCCTGCCGAGTGTGTCTCTCTGGAGTCTCGGTGATGGCCGAGCGGGTGAATTCTGGCCCATCTGTCATCTGCACGCTGACCTTTCCCAGGTCTCCACACAGCTATGCTTTCGGGTTGCCCAGGGGGCTTTTGAGGAATCGAGAGAGGGAGGCCAGACCCCACAAACGCTGTGTGGGACCAGGAACTGGCCCCATAGCAGCAGGTGTTAAATGGCAGGGCCCCTCTGGTCTCTTCAGGTCGTCAAACCATGTGATTTATTCAGCATTGTTCACAGAGAGGGCTGACTCATCCGACAGCAGTGTCGTGTGTGTGTGTCTCGGCTTAGACCACTCAAAAGGTAGTGTTGAGTGTGTGTGTCTCCGCTTGGACCACTCAGGAAGCAGTGTAGAGCCAGCCCTGATCCTATAGGGTCCTCGAGTGTGCTGGCGTATGAGCTGACCCGACACTAGGGCTGGGCGATATGGACAAAATCTAATATCTCGATATCGGTGACCGAATACCTCGATATCGATATTTTGCTGATATCATCAGGACAAATGTTGGTGCTTTTGCTAAATATGTACACAATAATATTTTCTATAACCATTTATTAGTAATGTTGACATAACGATGAAACAGGTGCAGGCAACAGCTTCAACAGTCTTGCAAGTGCAGAAAAATGCAACCCATTTCTGTAATTCAGCTTTTAAAACCAGAAAAGCCAACACTTATTTCATATCACGATATTACGATAGTCAAAATCCGTGACGATGTTTTACTTTGAATAATATCTATATATCGCCCAGCCCTACCCTACACCCTCTTTCGACCCAAGAAACCTGGTGAAGTGAGTTTGCTGTGTAATGGACTGCTTTAATTATTTATGTTCCCGGACGACGAGTCAAGGATACTATGGATCGGCGATCGTCATGCCGCAAGATTTGCGTGTGATCGCTCTACAGGCTACAAATTTCAGCCAATTTGTTTAATATTTGGTTTGTCCCATGCATGTGGTAAGGTCACAGAGCCTATCAATTTTGGGAGCGATTGCTTTACGGGGCTGAGGATATAGTTGAAGAGTGGTTGACCGACTGTCCAGTTTAGTTCAGAGTAACACTGAAAACCTGCATAGCCTAGAGTCCTCCAGCACCAGGGTCGGCCACCTGTGGTGTAAAGGATGTACCCCTTCTGAGAAAATATCTGCCTGTAGTTTAAACCACCTTTATTCTCCACCTTAGCTGTCAATAGCAAACTGTTATTCATTCCACCTTAAGAGCGGAGAGATTTGTGAGTCAGTCCACCTTAAGAGCCAACAGTGATGTAGAACCTAAACATCTTTCCAGAGAAAAGCATTGCACAAGAACTGGAAATGGGCCCAAATCTCACACATGCCATAAACTTACTCTGTGAAGTGAAATACGCTTCTCATTACCCAAAGCCATTACAGAAGGGCCTTGGTGCTTATTTCACCACTGAGTTCTCATTAAGAGTCATCCAAGCTTACCATTCTGTGCTGGTACTTTATTTTCAAAACCTGAATTAAAGCTGTGGATCGATCCAGAAAGTTCCCAGAGAAATATTATCCATTGGTAATATGGTCCTCACACTCTTATAACCCCACACACAGTGGCGATTAACAGAATTGTACTTGCTAGTCTTCAAAGTGTGAGGTTTGATCTCCCACTGGGCCTAATGATGCGCACAGCACACACAACTTAAATGATTTCTGGTTTGTTGTCATTTCTGTGAGCAGCCTAAGGTGCCCTTCAATACAGTGCAGAGGCTGTATGTTTGCATGACTGAGACCTATAGCACAGTTTCTGCTTTGGCTGTGATAGGGCAGTCAAACACTGAATCAGCTCTGTGCGGTCAGGCGATCAGTGGACTGGATTAGAATTCCCGGTGAAGTGGTTAAACTTTGGTTAATTATTCTCCCCGGTGTTTTTTTGGAGTTAGGCCATAGGTGATTTTGGGTGCTACGGAGTTACTGCGGCGTGTCCGCTCCAAACTCAATCTGCTGCTCCAGCTGAGCGGGGGCTAATGGGGGGTTAGTGAATGACTCTGCAGTAAGGAAGTATGTGGTGTAAGAGAGCCGGCTGGTGTTAGCGGTGCACTGTCCTCATTTAGCCATCTGTTCTATTCAAAGTGACATACAGGTGATGAGAGTGAGCAGGGCCCGATCCCTCCTGAACCATTGTGGGGTTCAAGGCCTTGGGCCAAACAGCAGCATTGATCTAACATTAATCGTGGTTACAGTTGGTCTTTTGGGTGGAATGTTAAGCAGAGCTCCTGATTCGCTGTGGTTATTGAAAGATCCCGTGACGCTCATTGCTAAGAGTTGAGGGTCCCACAGTGTTCTGACTAAATTCCCAGCCTGGCTATTTCGACCCGCCAACTGATGATCCCCAAATTTAATCGCCTGTAACGAATGTTTTCTCCACTCTCCACCTCAGCTGATGTGTGGTGAGTGTTCTGGCACAAAATGGCTGCCGTGCAACACCCTGCTGGATGCTGTGCACTGGTGGCGGTTGAGGTGAACTTCAGTGCTGTAAGCACTTTGAGCCCCTGTGAGAAACTAGCTCTATAAATGCAGTGATCGTTCTATCAATTGTAGGGCGTGAATCGGCAACCTTCCACATCCCATTCATGCAACCAAGCCTCTGAGCTATAGGACGACTCTGATGGCGAAGTGCTGGTGCTGGGACAGACTAGGCTTTCGCTCTCTGAGATGCTGTGATGGACTGTTTGTGTGCCAGCTGTCAGCCCCTGGGTGCCGTCTCAGGCCTAGGGTGCTTACCCTCCAAGACTAATCTGCCATCAGGTGATCCTGGCTATTTCCATGAGCCAATCACATCAGGGGTCAGAGGTCATCTGTTCTGTGGTCAGGACTGTACATACTTCTAGCACTTACAGACCAATAGTGACTTTTTAATGTCGTTATGCAGTTTGTTTTCCTTGCAGCCTCGTGTGGTTTGAGGCGCAGCAGATTTTAACTCTGAAGTTGAAAAACAATATGTAATTTTAATGAGTGTAAATATTAATTTCTTTTTTAAATCCAGTATCGTTGTTTCCTCACATAAAAGGTCATTTAATGGAAAAACGGTCCACTCATTCATTTGTCATTAATTTTCTGTCCTTAACCCTCATACCTCCATATAATGTTTCTGTTTGACTCGACGCATGCAAAAGTCTGCTGCACAGTTTGTCGCTTGTGCTTAAAATGCGCAGACTGCAACTAAACCCCATTTTCCATGTGATGTAATCGCTTGGGCTGTATGTATGATTTCATCATGCTCATGCCTTTGAATGCAAGCCTCTTTCTGTGCTGACTAAACTCAAATAAAGGAGATTTACAGACTATGCTTACTTCTGATTCTGTTTTGTTGAATGTTTCTAATTTCTTAGTGATGCTAATGATTGAACTTTCTTAATTTATTAACTAGCCACAGTGATTTTTTTAATAGTTAAGTATGTATTTGTTTACATTTGGAAAACTTAACAAGTCGCAGTTGATGTACATTTTGCCATATTATTTATGTGGAAAGGTTTGGACAGTTCAAAATGTTTCATAGACTGTGCGCACTGAGAAGTGTCCCCAAAATGTGCATGCCAAAGACAAACGGGTAACCCTGATTGTATCCAGCTAGTTGTAAGTGCTTTCAGTAGCATGCTTAATAGACACTTCATCTAAGATATCGTCAGTAGTGCTACAATCATCATTGAGCCAAAAAGCGGCATTGTGGTCTTGGCATCAATATGTTACCAAGTTGTATGTCCCAATTCATTGAGAAATTGTGTGTTTGTTGTTTGTGTTGTGTGTGTGTGTGCGTGCGTGTGTGTGTGTGTGTGTTCGTGTGTGCATGTGAATGTTTGCATGCACTCGTTTATTGGGCTGATTATGTGCTCCTTTCTCACGGTTTGTGGATCCCGTCAGCAGTAATGGAGACAACAGGAGGAAGGGGTGCAGCAGTGACCCTCTGACCTCCGCGGGACCCTCCCACCCTCCTCGCCGCGTCTCCTGGCGACAGAAGATCTTTCTTAGGGTGGCCTGCCCTGTGACCAAGTCCAACGCAGCCAACATGCAGCACTCCTCAGGTGTGTGTGCCCAACACTCAGGATCGTGGTTAAAAACAAAAGCTATACCCCTGTCTCCCCTAGCAATTTAGTCCTGCGTCTACACTTAAATTCTAATTAATCTATTACTTTTCAGCAAAATAAGACCAAAATGTTCTGACTGAGATGAGTGTTGAACTTGTGTCCAGATATGCTTAAGGTTTGAGTGTATTTTGCCTGTGTCTTCAAACGAACGTTTAGCTACTTGTGAGGAAAAAAATTTGAATTCTCATTACAAGACTTGACACCGTCATTATGACAGTTCATACTGTCATCCGTTGAATTTAACCATTTGTACTGAAATGCTGCCCCATGCATCACCTCTCCTTGCTGTGTTTATTATTTGCATCACTGTGTTTTGGGGTTTCCCACAGACCCAAACCAGGAGCTGCTGCCGCTCTCTCCCAGAGCTGCCTTCCCGAATCAGGACCCCTTGGCCGGCCTGCTGTCCCCAGATCAGCCCCCCTCCTCCGGGGACCGGCCTCAGCGAACCCCCCTGGAGTACCGCGAGCTGTGGAAGAAGGCCATCCACCAGCAGATCCTGCTGCTGCGCATGGAAAAGGAGAACCAGCGGCTGGAGGGTCAGTCTCTCTCCGATTCTCCTCCTTACCGTCACATCTCACTGCTGAAACTAAAGAATAAGAGTCACTGCCTCTGCCTCTCACAGCCTAGCTTCTCTACTGATGATAAAGAATCAGTCACTCATTCCTCTGTACTGTTTACTGCTATGAGAGATGGTGAGAGCATGCAGAGGGGAAGAGAAATATGAATGAAAAGAATGAGGGATAGATCACTGGGGAGTCCTGCAGATGATAAACAAGACTAGGTGCAACCTAGTATATGGCTGGGCTGCCGATTGCTGTATGAGAATGTGGGCCCAAGAAAATAGTGCTAAATGAGAGAAAGCTCATTCAGTTATATGAAGTGCAAGTTTATTAATGAGCTGGAGTTGATAAAGTATTTACAAACTGGGTGAGGAGAGTGAGTGTGTGAAAGTGTGTTTACATAAAGTGTTATTCAGTATTGGTGACAGTTGAATATGGTTAACTGTGACAAAAAAATTGAAATGCAATTAATTTTAATGAATTGATTAACAATTGAAAGCTCTCAAAAAGGCCTTGTAGTTGACACCAAGATCAAATTGGCCGAGAAGTAAGGAAGTTTTGAAATTTTATAGTGCCCCCGCATAGCCAATTGTTTGGTATTTATTTCACTCACTGCAGATGAAAAAAGTGTGCTGCAAAGTGAGTAATTTAGGTCAGTTTTACCTCAATTATGGTAGACAGTCAAAAAAATGATATAAGTAATGTTTAAAAAAAATGCTGTAAAATACAAGAATTCAGGAAAGAAAGCATAAACGATTTTCATAAGCGACAGTTACAACCTGACCAAGAATTGCACTTTGTCACATAGCTAATATGATAACAAAGGTGTATAAAGTACTGGGAAAAAAATTATGAAAAAGTAAAAGTACCATTACTGAAAGTTATTTTGGTAAAAGTTGAAGTCACCCACAAGAAAATGATTTGAGTTAAAGTCTTAAAGTAGCTGACATTAAATGTACTTAAGTGCCAAAAGTATCTTTTGAAAAAATATTAAGTATCACAAGTGCATGTACAAAGAATTTTTCATAGGACGCATAGAAGGAAGCAAAGCCAACCAGGCATTGTTTTCTCCTTGTGCTCTTTAAATTTCTGGTATTTCATTTTTATTGTTTTGATTCTTTTTAACTGCTATGAGCAAGTATATAATGCAGTTTGCACATCAGGCTTAGCTGAGAAGTTAAATTAAGGCAAGTCCTGAAAATCAGGGATTGGAGTGAACTCGTCCATATTCCAGAGCTCGGCTTGCTTGTGAATATTCAATAACTGATCCGTGTGTGTTATCTGGTGATATAATATTGTAACTGCGTGCATAAATTTGGAGCTCCATGTCCGTTGGCAAACACATCTGCACATAGCGGCTAAGATACCCTGCCGACTGAGCACCGTTGTTCTTCTCCAACACGCCAAATCCAGATAATCCTTAAATGATTAACTACATTCATATTTTGATGTGTGACGAGTAACGAAGTGGCCAGTGGGAAAGTAACGAAGTGAAAGAGTACTTGTTAATCTTTTTAATGAGGTAGAGTAAATGTTCCGGTAAAAAAAAAAAAAAAAACCACACAAGTAAAGTACAAATAGGCCAACAACCCCAACCCCAAAAAAAAAAAAAAAAAACAAAAAAAACCACTTCAGTATTGTAACGAAAGAAGTACATATACACCTCTGTATGATCGTGTATCCCAAATCCCTTCGCTGTACCCGTTTTCTCTCGTATCGGTTGCGAGATTCAATAGGAAGATTAAGGAAATGATTCTGGTACCGGCTGCGAAATTCAAAAGGGAGATGGAGGAATGTAACACATCGTACAAAATCTAACGTAAAAGAATCTTTACGATGGTAGGAATGCGTTTTTAATTTCCCTATTCAACCTTGCCACCGATACTGTCCTCTGTGCTTGTTAACTGTCGAATCGTTTGCGAGATTGAATAGGGAAATTAAAAACACATTCCAACCATCGTTATGATTCTTTCACGCTAGATTGGAACGATGTGTTACATTCCTCTATGGAATCTCACAAGCGATGCCAAAGGAAATGAGCATGGATGACTGAAACAAACCGAACCCATGTAGAGTGAAAGATTAGCCTAATTGGATTGTCGGATTGTGCTCATAAATAAAAATCGAATGGAACTTTTTAAAAGACGGGGATGCTAGCTAGGGTGAGCGCAGCATATGCATCCGCTATATTATGATTTATATTGAAACCATCAGACTGTCGGACACAAACTTATATTAAAACCCTGTCTGACTTTCGAACACGTAGACACTGCTTCAAAGTGTCTCCGTGTCCGACAGTCGGATGGTTTTCAATAATTCATATTTCACTTTAACTTTTTTCAAGCCATAAACCTCATGCTAGAGAATAAAACTGGGTAGCTAACTTAATTTTAGCAACACCGATTTCGGACACGTAAATGCTGCGAACAGGTGAAGGAATGCCCATGCGGGAGAATAAAATTGGGTGCTTAACTTAATTTCCGATCAACATCGCGGACCCGCAAAAGCCATGAAAAGAGAACAAAACTGGGTAGCTAAACCTAATTTGAGCAACATCGATTTTGGACATGTAGACACTGCGAACAAACACCGTAGCCTACTGAAACTTAACTGAAATGCCCATGAAAGAGAATAAAACTGGGTAGCTAACTTAATTTTAGCAACACCGATTTCGGACAGATAGATGCTGCGAACAGACACGTACTGTAAATTAACTCATGAAGAAATGCCCATGCAAGAGAATAAAACTGGGTGCTTGACATAATTTTCGAGCAACATTGCGTACCCGCAAAAGCCCTAAACAAACAGTGATGTGACTTAACTCATGAAATGCCCCCGTTTTTAAATGGGTGAACTGTTTTTAAGCCATCATTTTTGAATGGTCTGGCTTCACCTGGGCACACATTCGTTAGTCAGCTGAGTGAAAATTTCACTGACCTTATCGAGACAAGTCCAACATCCACCAGCGGCAAAGAACTCATATCAAATCTAAAATACAGCAAAAAAAACAACAAAGTAGGTGCTCCCTTTCAAATCCGAAATTCTCCAACCGCAGAGTATTCCATTCATGATGCAAAGCGTAAATACCGAATTCTGACATTCATGTTGCCTATTCATAATGCACAGACCAGTAGTAGGCGAACCAATCGTTGAAGTTCTTCCCAGCCGGCCGACCAATCCCTGAACTTCTTCCCCGCCGGCCAGCCAATCGTTGAACTTGATCGATCGATCACTCACTCACTCACTCACTCACTCAGTCACTCAGGTACTCGGCGACATTTGCGTTTGTAGGGGCCTGGCCGCTGCTCGGCCCAGCACAAAACTATGGAGAGTGAGCAGTAATTTAAAGCAACGTATTTTTTTTTTCAGAGACGCAAAACTAACTTGCCACTCAGCTCTGGACCTGGAACATTCCAGAGACCATGGACTTATTTTTTTCACTACCTAATCTCTCCCCTAATCTGGTAAAACCAAATGACAACGAAACGTTAAATTTAAGATGCTAATATGTAAGTAGAAATGGTCAAACGGAAAACCTTAAATTTTCATTTTCAATTTCATCTTTACAGTTTAAGTTTTCCGTTGGACCTTTTCTATTTACATATTAACATTTTTAATTAAACGTTTCATTTTCGTTTTATCCATACATTATCATTTTACATGTTTCATTAGGTTTTTCAATTTGCTTTTTATTTTTAACATTTTGATTTGGCCTGATTTTTTTATTTATTTTCATTTCCATTTGGATTATGACCAAAAATACCCTCAATACCCTCCATACTTTTACTGCTGAGAAAAGAAAGCTGATGGTCTGTTGTCCTCTAGGGGGCGGAAGTGAGTCACAGTGTGTGGACTCTGGTAGTGAGCTTCGCTCCATAAGCACTAGTCAACAGCTACAGCAGCTGTTTCCACTGTGTGCGTTATTCTCCATCTACTCACTGTGGGCCAGAACTTTTATTTCTCCCTAAATGCAGTTGGATCTTGGGAATCCAGGGGTTCAAAACGAGTGGTTTTTACTTTGATGTTAATGCTGTGATGCTGGCATACTGTCAGTAATTCCTATGTGGTATATGTGGATGATGTATTCCTTGAACACTTTCCCTCCAAAGTTTTCTTACTCTCTAATTTTCCTAGTTGTAAATGAGGGAGCAGAATACTTGTGGGTTATTACTTTTTGTACGTGGCAAATGGTGAAATTGTCAGATTTTTAATTACGAAAACTTACATCCGTATTTGGTTAAGCCCAGTAGGAATTCCAGCCCTTTAAAATAACCTCATGGTCAAAATGCTTACAGACCCCACCATATTTATAGAGGGTTTCTGGCAGCATGGCCTCGTTAATTTGGCAGCTGGAGTGGGGCTTTGTTTCGAGTAGCTCTTACGGAGTCAGTGACAGAACACAGATCTTGACATGAGGCACTGAGCTGTGATGGTCTCATTAATTATTTATGGATGGAAAGCGGTGTGTGTTCCTCATGAATGCACTATTGATTACCTGCGAGATTTTGATTGGTATCCGATCTTTGATGGCAGCTGCCAGCTGCTGAATTAACCGCTCATTCCAGGTAAAGACTAATTAATGTGGACCATGTCACTGACTTCACCCTCTGATTTTCCCTGGGCGTTTGAAAAGCATGTCAGCACGTCCGCTCTTGATTCTAGGCCTTGTCAAAAAGGAGGTGATGTGTACAGTCTGAAATGAACACTGAGATTTTGTATATGGTTAATATAATATGGTTAATATACTATAAAACAGTTTTAGATAACTTCAAGTAATTTTTTGAAGAATTTTGGTTTGAACTTTCTTTGCTCAGTCTCACGACACCCAACGAAATAACATTATTAACTAAATCCAAGTGTAAATTTTTTAAAGCTCCGCACACACAATAAAATATAAATGAAAATTAATAACAAATATAAAAGGATATTAAAAAATATACGTATATAATATAAGATCTGTACTTGAAAGGGTAGGATATAATCTTGTCCACAGACTGGTTAAAGATGGTGAGTAGTTTGTGGTCAGGCCTAGTCACTACTTATATTCTCTAGTGCGGTCATTTGCTTAAAATGCCAGCTAACCTCATGGCCTCAGACTCTCACTTCTGTCTTTCTCGGTGCATTGTGATGTCGCTGTCTGCCGCGATGAAGACGAGAGTATTTCGATGTTCACTTTGTGTAGAAGGTAAGATGAGCACTGAACTTCAGGGGTGAAGGGTCACATCGGCACTGTCTCTCCAGTGCCACCTATCGGCTTTGCTCTTGGCGCTTAGCGATTAGCATTGGCTGTGGAACATCTAACGCTTGTAGAGCAGCGGAACCAACCAATCTACCATCCTGCTGGGCGTAACCCCAGTCCTAACAAAGCACAGCTCATTCTACAGTTAGATATGTTGTTGAGTTGCTGATTTGTAGAATGAGGTGTGATAAACTGGGGTTGGAATGAAGACCTGTTGGATGGTGGATCTACAGGAACGTGGCTGAATGGCAGTACTGTTGAGCTGGTGATTCTTGAGCTGTTGCAGTTACCCAGAAAGCAGTCTTGCTTGTGGTCTCCTGGAATGGTGACCTGTATATGGTAAACAGCAGAAGGATTTTGAGGCTGCAATTTGGGCTTAAATTGTTATGGAAATGGAGGGCTTTGGTTGGCGTGGCAACGCTCTAAGAGTCACTTGACCGCAGCGTTCCTGTGAGAGCAGACAGTGACTCATTCTCCACCTCCCGCCCCCTCCTCTCTCTGATTGGCAGCCAGCCGAGATGAGCTGCACATTCGGAAGATGAAGCTGGACTATCAGGAGGTGGGGCAGTGCCCGTCAGAGGTCCAGGCTCTTTGGGAGAAGAAACTGAGCGTCCCGGGCCGAGCCAAGGCCCAGTGGGACAGAGATGAGCTCCAGAGCGCCCTCTATCAGGGTAAGAGAGTCTGGACAGGAGAACCAGTATCTCACAAGTCCCAGTCAGTCTCTTTGGCCCCATAAAAAATATATTCGTTTGTCATCCCTACCCGCATCCAAAGACCATGGCAGTTTTTTTTTTTTTTTTTAAGTATTGAAAAAGGGCAATCAGCGTAATGCTCTTAGCAAATAGCGGGAATGTACCCATAGACGGATACTTGAGCCATTTACTTTGAAAAGTTGTGTTCCCACATTGTTCTCAGTCCAGCACCAGAAAATGAATAGGTTGAGAAAAACATGCCACGAACGCATTTCAAAACATAATTACTGAAGAATATATTTAATTAAAAATAATACGATAAACTAATATAGTTTTTTAATGGGGCCTTACAGAGATGAATTCAGCACTGCAGAGTAACCCTAAGATTACTGAGGTGTTTAGAGTTTTACTTACCACGATCTCTTTCATTCTTGCACTCTCTCCTTCTCTCTCTCTCTCTCTCTCATTCTCTCTCCCTCACACTCTTTCGTTCTCCCTTCTGCTCTCTCTCTTCTCTCTCCTGGGTGAGTGTCTTTTTTACCCCCCACCCATCTCCCTCTCGCCTTCTTTCTCCAACACGACCCTCCCACCCTTCCCATGCCAGGAGTGCCTAAGGCTCGTCGTGGGGAGGTGTGGCAGTTGGTTGCCCAGCAGCACAGGCACCGTCAGCGAATCCCGTGCAGACCCCAGCCGCCGGACACGCCCTACCAGGACCTGCTGAAGCAGCTGACGGCGCAGCAGCATGCCATACTGGTGGATCTGGGTGCGTAATGGTGTTCGTTTATACAGCTGTATGTGTTCATAAACACTGCAGGCCGATACAGGGCAGGGCTGGCTGATCAAAGGGCACCTAAAGTCGATTCCCATTGTTTTTGTTCATCGGCCAATCAGCGCGCCGCACCTGCGCAAACAAACCAAAATAGAAGGATTAGCTACACATGTACACAAAACATTGTTTGAAGAATGAAGTTGGTCATGGGACAATGCAAGATGTCAACAAAAGCAACTGATTTGTTTGTAAACATTGAACGTTCAGCGTCCCGTCTGAGAATCGACTTAAGATGCCCTTTAACTGCTTGAGTTGACCGAGAACATGGACAGGAGAATGATGATCTTTTCTGGTTCCTTCCGTGTAGGTAACTTGATAACTCCATAATTGTGCTTTGTGAACCCACAGCCCCTAAGACAGATAGCCGCCTTACTCCTGGATACTATGATGGGCCATTGAACCCTATAATGTTCAGCTTACTAACCCACTTCCATTACGCATTACATATAACTCGTGCTTTTATCCGAAGCAGCTGACAGTTGATTAGACTAAGTTGAGACTGTGGGGTTAAGCGCCTTTGCTCAAGGGCCCCTAGCAGCTGCACTGTTCTTATTGTGGTTCCACTGGAGCTCTAACCAACAACCCCCTGCGTCCCCGTCGAGCGCCTTAAACACCAGGCTACTGGCCGCCCATACACCCCCCAGCTAACCCCCGCGGCCGCATGTGTTTGACAGGCCGCACCTTCCCCACGCACCCATACTTCTCAGCTCAGCTGGGGGCCGGGCAGCTGTCCCTGTACAACCTGCTGAAGGCGTACTCCCTGCTCGACACCGAGGTGGGCTACTGCCAGGGCATCAGCTTCATCGCCGGCATCCTGCTGCTGCACATGAACGAGGAGCTGGCCTTCGACATGCTCCTCTTCCTCATGTACGACCTGGGGATCCGCCGGCAGTACCGGCCCGACATGGTGTCCCTGCAGGTCAGTGTCTGTAACGCACCTTAGCTGATATAGAAACAAAATAAGACTGTCCTAACAAGCATTTCAGACCTAAATTTGGAATTCAAACTTATTCCTGTTAATAAATAATGCAAAAAAGATGCCAGTGAGATACTTCAACTCATGGTAAGATATGACAATGAAAATTATCTTTGTCAGGAGAATGGTAATGTAAAATGTAGTAATATTGATTTTAAGGCTTCTACTGGAAGCAAAAGCACTTGCGAGGCCAGGCGTTTTGTCAGGGCAGTCTTTTGTACAGCGTAATGTCACTGACATCGGGGCTTCATCCCAACCAAGATCATGCCTTGGGCAATGACTGGGAGGAAAAATCTCTCTTGCCACCCTGATCAGAGCCAGACTCAGATGTGAGCCTGATAGACTCCGCAGAGCAGGGATTCCCAAATCACTTCTGATGACACACCAATGAAACGTCACCTGTCAAATTCAGTTCTGCTTACAAAAGACGTTTTAACAAAGCCGTAATAGAAAGCGTTTATCCTGACCTGTCATGATCATACCAGTAGCGTTGAAGCTGTGTGACGACTCCGGAGTGACGACAGACTGTAGCTCTAATTATTACTCAGGCTACCTAAAGGTTTGCTCGAGTGTTGGTCTGGTCTACTGTTTCCTCTGTCAGTCTATCATCTAAGTCCAGAATTGGAAATTACCTATGAATATAATTTGCATATTGAATCCTGGAAATGCAGCTTCGCAAAAGATCTCTACATGTTTTCTTCTAGGTCAAGGGTAGCCCGACTGTATGCCTACTTGGCATTAAGTAAAGGGCCTGTCCAGCTCTTCGATTTCATAAAGCAGTGGATCTCACTTTTATCCAGACAGGGCTGGCGTGGGCACAGGCTTTCACTCATCAAATTGTACAGAAAATACCCTTTAGAGTCTTGATTTGTGGAATCATCTATAATTACTCAGCAGGAAAGAAAGCCTGCGCTTCCATTGGGCCTTTCTGAAAGGTTGGGAACCCCTGTCCTAAAGTGACTGTGGCTCGAGAATTTTCACCTTCAGCCTCAGGGTTCATCAGCAGGACTGCTAATGTCTAATCCAGCTAGCGCTGTGTAGCGTTAGCCTCTGCAACGGCGAGCCAACTGCAAAAACCAGGAAGTGGATAAATCTCAACGGGTCTTTTCTTTACTTTATAAGTCAGTAATAATTTAAGTACTTTACTTGATAGATTATTTCTGTCACTGTTTTGCTTGCTAAATAAAAACAATTTCCTGTGAGGTGCAATGATCAGTCTCTGATGGGAAAATCTCACTTGTCTAGCACAAGCTAATATTTACAACAGTACAGAGAAAAAACTCTGCTGTAGATAGCTAGCATTGAGAATAAAATGCTTAAAATGGTCTTTTTTGTGGTGTTTTATGCAGGGTGTTATCACAAAGCAGCAGCATTACAGAGATCCAAGCCTTGAAAGATCCAAATGTAGGGCTAGAGGAACAGTAGCGTCCATTAATCCAGCCACCCATTTTCATGTGAACTTTAAGTTTGTGTAAATGTTAAGCCTGACTGGAAATGCCTTTAGCTACAGCAAGTTAAGAGTTAAACAACAAGATCTGCTACTATTTAATCCACTTTCTGGGAGCTAGCTAGCAACCACAAGTCATAACATCTGTCTGCTCACTTCATGAAACAAAATAACAAGTCTATTTTGATGTGTATTTTAGTCTTATGTGTGGACTTAAAATGCTTTAAAAATAAGATAGTTTTGTTCGGTATGACTCAAAAATCTGCTAGTGTGGTGTGGGCAGTTCAGGGCATTTTAAGATTTGCATTTGCAGCAAGATTATAAGTCACAAAGTGAGACTGAAGCAGCAGTTAAGATGGACATTTTTTTTTGCTGAAAGGTGAAAGGTCGCCTTGTGTTCCCCCTCTGTAGATCCAGATGTACCAGCTGTCGCGGCTTCTTCACGACTATCACCGCGAGCTTTACGCCCACCTGGAGGAGCTGGAGATCTGCCCCAGCCTGTACGCCGCACCCTGGTTCCTCACGCTCTTCGCCTCCCAGTTCCCCCTCGGCTTCGTGGCTCGTATTTTTGGTGAGTAGAGGGGCGGTGCAGAAGTTGGCTAGAGAATTTGAGTGGAACTCTGCTGTCGGGCACTTAATGCCCCATCACTCTCTCTTGTTGTCCCTGTTTATGACTGCGCTGTCTGGCATTTCTCCAGAATATTCTTGAAAAAGAGGATCATGTTAGCGGGGATCCCCAGGTTAAATGAAGGATTTTATGTTTGAAAGTAAGCTTTCCTAGTTCCTGGGTTGGCTCACTTGGTGAAGGTGAACAGTGCAAGAGTGACCACCATGCAATCACCCAGCCGCGCCAATGACTATGGTGCCCAGCAGCCTTCTGGGAGCAGTGCATAATGGGCTTCATGCTGCTCAGGGATATGTCGGTGCAGTTTTGCATAGTTTGTTGCTCAAACGCCACCTGCTGGCCATTCAGCCTGTCGTGCGTTGCATTCTGAGCGAGCGCATGTTTGGGTTTCCTTCGCTCTTGTTCTGTCCGCTGGAAGTTTGAGACTAAGCATGAAAAGAAGCAACAGGTGTTTTGAAGGAGTACCGCAAACAGTCTGCACTTTCCCGAGATGGTTGCACGAGTCGCCTGCGATCATGCCTGTTCGTATTTTGCGGATTTAACATTCCAGATTCAAGCGTGTTTGGAGATTTTTTTTTTTTTGCTGTTGCTCAGCACTGTACTCACTTCTTTGATCAGTCTGTTATTCATTTTTTGGTGGCATTTTATATTTTATCCATTGAACTGGAAGGGAGTGGCATGCTTGCAGTATTGCAGTCATTTCCGGCTCTGGAGTGTAAGCCTAAGTTCATAGTTATCCATAAATGTTTGTAATGTACTGTGGTGCTGTGGTGAAGCATAAGAATTGAGACCACTCGCACTACAGCGTGAGCGTACGAACTGCTCACTGAGTGTCAGGCATCGCTCGCTGCATCGGTGTGCATGTGTTAAAGTAGCAATGCACTGTTCAAGCAAATCAGCAGCACTTTGTACGAATCTCCACAGCCAGTAACGGGTAAGAGTGTGCAGTGCAGTTACCACAGCTCAGTCTTCCTATTATGTCATCACCCCCGTCCGTCCGTTTGTCCGTCCGTCTGTCTGTTGTCTGTTAGCAATTTCTTGTCTGGGGCATAACTCCTGAGCCACTTGAGCTACATTCGTGATACTTCACACACACGTGCACCATCACTAGGCGCTTTGTCGCGCACCATGATTTCGTTCACCCGGTCAAGGTTACTGGCAAAAGTCAAAGGTCACATGGGGCCCAGATGGGGCTTTTCCGGAGCATAACTTCTCAACCGCTTCAGATACATCCATGATATTTCACACACACGTGTACCATCACTGAGCGGAGTGTCGAGTACCATGTTTACGGCCCTCCCTCCAAGGTCAAGGTCACGGACAAAGGTCAAAGCTCACATGGGGCTGTTGTCTGTTGGATATTGGTATCATGTTCTCTGTCCACTTCCTGATCCATGTTCATGACGGGCGTATTATGCACCGTTGGCGGTGCTCTATTTGTAAAACTGACGTGTTTAATGCTAGTTTTCAAATCAAATTTGCCAGAAATTTTCTTGTTAATGAATTCAGAAAAAGAGAGAGAACACATCCACGACATAAACCCTCTATTAACCACCGTAGCATATCTGCTACATTAAGTGAAAGGGTTAACAGCCTGGACACCCTGCTGGTTTTGTTTCTCATTGCCAAATAAACATTTGAGAGTAACTCGAATGGTCCGTCAAGTTAAAATTTTAAAATCTAAAAAAAAAAAAATTTTTATTTCATTTTTTTTTTTGAAATTTTCTTTTTACCATTTTTCCAAACATTGGCCCATAATCAACATACACTGCCCGGCCAAAAAAAAAGTCACACACTCAAATATTTAGTTGGAACCCCTGTAGCTTTGATTACAGTGCATATTCATTTTGTCATTGTTTTGACAACTATATGCAATGCCAGAACATTTATTTTCGATCATACATGCCATAATTTTTGGCCGAGATCTTGTCTTCTCGACATAATGGTTGAACCACTCGGTGGTCTTTCTTGAGCACATCCCAATAACTTTTACTGGGTCTAAGATCAGGACTTTGTGGTGGCAAATATGTTTGTGAAAATGATTCCTCATACATGTTTTTGCATTCATGAGTTTCTTTGCTAAATACAGGCCAATAAGTTGCCTGTTCTGAAATACTGTAACATCTTTTCCACCAGCAAGGGATTTGTCTTCCGACATGATTTTTTGAGAAATGAGTAGCGATGCCCTTCATCAGTCCGGGGAAAAATGATTATTGCCAGCTGAAACATATTAGTAACCGCAATAATGATCCAATTCTAGAATTTGTTCTTTAATTTCCAAACGGTGCCTTTTTTTTTTGGCGGGGCAGTGTATTTGACTAGGGAAATGATTTTTACACCATTGGAAATGGGTTAATAGAGGGTTAAATTTCACAGATGCACTGTGACGAGGGTTATTCATCCAGGGTCAACATTGGAATCATTAACTCAGCTTCCCAATTTTCAACTAGGATCTTACGTTTTACGTGGGGCTGATTATTATAGGTGTTTTTATGACCCCGCCTCGAATGAGCGGGGGGGGGGGGGACGCATTATGTCAACGTCCCTTCCGTCCGTCCGTCCGGGCGCCCGGCCGTAAACCTCTTGTTTCCATGCAATAATTAAAGAATGCCTGGTATGATCCATCTCATTTAGATATCCAATATGGCTGCCACTTCAGCCATCTTCATTTCACTTTCCACGCAATAACTAAAGAACTCCTCATTTTTATTCGAAAACCAGTTTTCTTTTAACGTGTTTAACTTTCAGCATTATTCACTCTCGCTATTCATTAGGCAAAACTAGCGACCTATTCAATCTTAACCCTAGTTAAACATACAGGCGGGGGCATATGTCACGCTCTGTGTTGCTCTTGTTTTTTCTTTAATACAGTTTTCGCTGATGCGGAAACCGGCAGGGAGCACACCTGTGTTTTAAACCATTATATTAACACACTATGCCCTTATCGTAGCTGCTGTTGCTGTACGCGGACGTAATCTATCACGGGGACAACTATAAACAATGTTTCATTCAACTAGATGTGAGGTTTGGATTTCTGTGAATGATAACCACGTACAACATTACATTCTCACAGTATGTCTATAATCTTTTGGGCTCAAAAACAAAACATCTCATTTAAATGAAGAACAGACACTGGAATTAATCTGACACTAAATCAGCACGTACTCCACTGTCACAGTAGCTGAGGTAAACGCAGTGGAGAAATAAATAGTGTGGTTTTTTAAATTTAAATATTACGGGAAATGAGAACAAAAGGACACTGAGGCTGATCTGAAAACTTTGTCCTCGTTACCAACGGAAACCGTACAACTAATGTTCCCACGCTGTCACCTTTTTCACATTCACCCTGTCGAAACAAACATTTATTTAAAAGAATTTTCCCACGTCCGACTGGAAAAGAAAGCAAAACTATCGCGCACAAAGTAATTGTTTATTTTGCGCTCTCGTCAGGACGGGGAGCCGAACACTTGCCCATTTGGCGTTGCATCCCCAGTGTGCTGAAAAACATCCCCCTCAGACCGAGCGTGTGTTTACCTCCCTGCAGACATCCTGTTTGTCCAGGGCATGGAGGTGGTCTTTAAAGTGGCCCTGTGCCTTCTGAGCAGTCACGAGGGCGAGATTGTGGAGTGTGACAGCTTCGAGACGCTGGTGGACTACATGAAAACCACCATCCCCTCACTCACCCAGGCCCAGATGGAGCAGGTCATCACCCAGGTACGATACCAGAGATCGACGCAGAGCCGATGATTTTGGGCCCTGTTACTGAGTGCTACCAGCCTCACATAAATGTTGGGTATGAGTATCTCATGAGTATGAGAGCTGCGGCATTGGCTGGCTCCTCATGTTTTTCAGCACCAAAGTGTTGAATTGAGGTCCATGATTGGCTAATGGGTTTGTACACCTTGTTATCAAACATTAAACTTGCTGCTTATTGCACAGAAATCTAAAAATAAGCAGACAGTGGCCCCTCTGGACTGGGGTTCGAGACCATAGATGTGAAAGTGTTGTGATGAGCATTGTTGTGACGTCTTTAGGGCCCTCTTGTGGTCGGGGATCAGTTTTATTTCAAAGCTGTGAAACATGAGCAAGTCACTTGAGAGCAGATATGAATTTGTAAATGAGCACTGTTTGGGATTGGTTTGGTGAAAGGACTAACTAGTGTCTTTATTTGTTTTGAGGAATATTTCTGTCTTTCTTTCTTATTTTGCGTATCTCATAGTCAGGGTTCAGAAGTTTTATTTGCCTTGATAGCCACTGTGTGGCGATGATTGGATGGAATGTTTTCCCTGGTCTGGAAATTCATCCTGAATTTAAGCAGAAAATGGGAGTAAACTGATAAGGCAGATGATGAAGCAGAAAGGTGTGTGTGTGTGTCTGTGTCTGTATGTGTTCGTGTGATGCGTGCATGCATGCTGGTGTGTGTGTCCGTGTCCGTGCGTGTGTCTGTGTTTTCCTACGTGTCTGTGTCTGTCTCCTGTGTGTGTGTGCGCGCGCTTGTATGTGTGTGTGTGTCGCACTGTGTTGCCAGGTGCTGGAAATGGACATCTCGAAGCAGCTGCATGCGTATGAGGTGGAGTACCATGTTCTGCAGGACGAGCTGATGGACTCCACACCAGCGTCCGACACCGTCGAGCGCCTGGACAAACTGGAGCGGAGCAACGCCCAGCTGAAGAAGCAGAACATGGATTTGCTGGACAAGCTTCAGGTTTGTGTTTGTGTGTGTGTGTGTGTGTGTGTGTGTGTACACTACCTGGCCAAAAAAAGTTGCACACGCCAATTTTGTGCTGCACCACCTGTAGCTTTGATTACAACAGGCATTCATCATGGGATTGTGTCGGCATCCTTATGCAGCATCGCAGTATTAATGTCCATCCAGAGTTGCTTTAATTTTTGGCTGAGATCTTGTATTTAAGACAGCAACGTCAAACTACTCTGCAAAGTCTTCTGCCGCTCTCTAATGGGGTTAATAATGCATTTGAATATTTTTCAATCCAGTTGCAGTGATTCCCACTATCAATTTATTTGTTTTTTTGCTTGATGCAGCCCTATAATTTACCCCTTCAAGAACACCGTTTCATGTTTTCCATGACCTTAGAATATATTTTCCAACATGGTTGTTTTAAGAAATGAGAAGCTACACACGGCATAAGTTTTGGTTAAAAGAATTGTTGCCAGCTGAAACATATTAGTCAGTGCAGTAATGATCTTATCACTGCCTGTTAAGTATGTCCTCATTTAAATCCAAACTGCCACTTTTTTGGCCTGGCATTGTACTTTTGTATGTATCTGTGTGTGTATATACTGTATATGTGTGTGTCTACCAATGCATTTGGGTGCACATCTTTTGATGTTTCTGTCTTTCTTTATAGAATGCACTGAGAGTGCAATAATAAATGGCAGTCGTGAGATTGTTCTGGCTTGGGGCCTTTCTGTGTGGAGTTTGCATGTTCCCTCCGTGGTTTACCTCCGACAGTCCAAAGACATGCATATCGGAGTCACAGACAAAGACTTAATTGGAGACACTAAATTGCCCGTTGGTGCATGAGTGGTGTGTTTGCTCTGCAATGGATTGGCTAGCTGTCCAGGGTGTGTTCCTGCCTTTTGCCCGTAGTCAGCTGGGATAGGCTCCAGGCCTCCAGCTCCCCCATGATCCTAGTGAGAAAGAAGCCGTATGGATAATGGATGAATGGATGGATAGAGAGATTGGAAAGAAAATGCTAGTCAGCTGCTCTGATGTTCTGTGCATTGCTACCTGTCAGCCAGCAGGGGGCATTAGAGTACCATTCTACATTGATAATCGGACAAAGGGGGAACCAGACATTGGTCAGTTTTTCTGTGAAGCAGTGCTTCCTGTGTCTTGGTTAGGGGTCATGTTACTGCATAATTTAGTATTATTGACCAATAAAGAGGTGGGGCAGAAAAGTAGTAAAAGTGAGGTTATAGGTGAAAATAAGAGGGTTGGGGGGTGGGGGGGGGGCAACCGTATAGCTCATTGAATCCTCTAATAACACAGCGCCACGCTCACTCCCTGAAGTAAAGTGGTGTATTGTATCTTCTCGCCGCTGGTGGTCGCGCTTGGTAAAGGATTACTCGCACCGATGCCTCCCATGTAAGGCTAAACTGTGTGATGATGTAATGGTGTATCAGGCCAGAGCTGAGAGCTCATCAGCACACTGGCTGTGTTGGAGCGGATAAGGGCACTCTGTGGAGAGCGCAGCATTTGTATTGCTAATGCAGATGCTCCACTTCAGACTGTACCGAACCAAACAAGAGTGTCTGTGTGAGCGTGCATGTGTGTTTGTTCTTGTACTTGCTACATAGTTAGGACTAGAAAATGGGTTTTTTTTTTCCCCTACAGACATTTTTATACCCCCCGCAACGAAGTTTAGGGGGTATACTGGATTTGCTTTGTCCGTCCGTGTGTGTGTGCGTGCGTGTGTCTGTGCGTCCGGACCTAGATCTCATAACCTACTCATCCGATTTTGAAAATTTTTTTTCTTGCTGGAAGGTCTATGGACTGTGGTACTGCCCGACTACTTGTTGTTGCGGGGGGTATCCTGTAAGCCATGCTTACTGACTAAATCTAGTTGGGAAATGAGGACATTTTTTTCTGTCCTCACAAATACAAAGCAAATTCTGACCTATTAGTTAAGATTAGGGGTACGGATAGGATTAGGGATAGGTTAAGGTTAGCATAGGGGTTTGGGTGAAGGTCAGAATCAGGGATAGGTTGGGGTAAGGGTTTAGGTAAGGCATTCGTTGCTTTTTGTTGAGATTAGAGAAAAGCTGTAGAGACACAAAAAAAATGAATGGAAGTCAATGTAATGTCCTCACATGGACAGAAGTTCGAAGATGAGTATGTGTGTGTGTGCACGTGTGTGTGCGCACGTGTGTGTTCATATGTGACTCCGTGTGTGATAATCATGTGTTGCTCCCGCAGGCGGCTCGGCTGAAGATCCAGAGCCTGGAGGTGAGCGTTGAGAGCTTTGAGTCGCGAGAGAGTGAGATGAAGCACACGATTCGCTCTCTGGAGCAGGAGAAGGTCTCCTTCCAGAAGACCATCGAGCGCATGCGCAGCAGCCTGCCCTCTGACCCCCTGTCTGCCGTCGAGCTCACACAAATCAAACCCGGCTCCAACGGGAAGCCCAAAGCCACCAAAAAGCCCTGATTCACCCTGCAGTCGAGCCGGGGAAGAGAGAGCCCGTCTCGCCCACTCTCTGTCCCTCTTTCATTGTAAAACGTCAGCTCATGAAACAACACTAGCTTCTCTTTCAAGTGGACATAAAATTGTGGACCTCAGACATTTTGAAAAGTGTTTTGACTTGGAAAATCTTTCTACTGGTGCGTTTGTGACAGGAGATACAGGGCTTTGTGTATGATCCATCTGCTGTCATCCTATTGGTATGGAGGTAGAGGACTAGCTGTGAAATTCGGAGGTTTGTGATAATTTGTCCATCTCCACAGATGTAGCCATTTTTCCTGCCACGCCTATATTCCCACTTGTGCTTTACTGGAGTCTGCCGTCACGCTCAATCGTTGCTTAGCCTTTGTGACGAGCAGTTTGGTGATATAATTTTTGTGTTGCTTCGTCTGCATACGCATCCGTATGCTCAACGCGTGACGAAGATGAAAATTAAAACCAAACGAACGTGAGCTTTGAATACTTGAAACGAAGATGAATGTGCTTATCTCCTTCCTTCCAAAGAAAATGTGTAATGCTGGTCTGTGTTGTGACGCAAAATGGAGGTATTTTCACGGACGAGAGTTTGTACTTTCTTATTCAGCGGCACTGAATGCCTTTTGTGATGTTGAATGTACCCTGCCCTTGCCTTTGCTGTCGCGATGTGTGATGGACGGAGCGCCGGAAGCAATCGAACGTGCGCGGCGGATCTGAGAAGCTCCTTCTCGCTCTCAGTGAAAGCAGGAAGTGAGTCCGTCTATGTCTGCTGGCGGGCTTCCGGTGTGACTGACCGCAATGTCTCCCCGCTGACGGTGGGCCGTCTCTGCCGAAGCACTCTGTAAGGGAAACCCCCCCCCAATCGCCGGGGTTAAAGGGACAGACGGGTTTCATTGCGCCAGCTTTATTGGTGGTTTCTCTCGTCGACGTCTTTGCTGTGCTCTGAGGCAACGGGAAATTACTGTGCTTAAGCACTTCTGCATGCACACGAAAACAAATCGCAGTTTCGCTGGCTATCTGTCCTCAATATAATCAACTTCAAAAGCACCTCCCTTTTAATTTTTACCCCTTAAACCCTTTATGTACCTTTTTTTTTTTAACACTCCATCTAAATTTCTCTTGCATTTGTTGGGTCTGTTTTCTTGTTTGTTACCAAAAATGTGGCATCGATCCACAGCTGTAGCAGATGAACTGTGTAACAGATTTTTACTTCACTGTAAGCATTCAATCTTTTTGAAACATTGCGTCAACGTACAGCTGTATCTAAATGCAAAGGGTATGACTTTCGGTTAATTCATGTACACTTTGAATGTTTTGAACTGATTGCACCCAATTTTAAGTTGACTTGTTACGCTTTATAATCGTTTCAGACAGCACACTTAATGTATTGTTTATGGCGCCGTCTGATCGTATTTGAGAGGAGTATCACATGACGCCCAATAGGATCCACTACTCATTCGTACTCCGTTCTGACAATGAAACATGGCTTCATTGTACAGAGCGCATTCAATAGCAAAAACACGCCTTTACAGGCTGTGGCCAGAGGTACGCTTGGACTCGGCAACAATGGACTCCGCCTCGCTGGATGTAGTAGGGGTTAAGCTGGTCACAATTTGTGAGTCTCCTCCCACTCTAGTGGCCACTCCTGATTGCTCAGGAGCTTGTAGCTGTACAAGCAAAATGTACACTGACTGACAGGAGAGGCAGCGTGTGATTGGCAGTGTGACTGCATAGTGTAAATAATAAAAAAGTGAGAGCTAATTGTTGTGTGAGACTGCGGGCTAATGTGGCACGGCGTCTTCCTCCGGTGTCGATGGGAGCAGGTCGCTGTGCTGGAGGAGAAAGTTGGGCTGTGTTCAGGAAAATAAAGGGGGGAAAATCCACCCAGAGTGCTACTAGTCCTCCAGCTGTGTTCAAGAAATTTTATTATTTGACTTGCAAGAAATCTTTTCTTTAAGATTTTCTCCATATTCATCCTGCTTACATAATCGTTTCAGACTGTTGTGCAGAGGTTGGGAAACTGTACATAATGTAACCTCTGCTTTCCATGCCGGCAATTTACAGCAACAGGTCTGTTTGGCTAGTGATGATTATGATCGCTGAAAATGCAACATTAGCGTATGCGCAGCTGTTCTAAGAACCTCTGAAATTACTGCTAAATCAGCTATTATTGAAATGCTGCACTGTTGTAACAAGGCCATGGAAGAATGTGAGTTGCGGCATCTTTTTTAGTCTTCTCTTATTTTGTTTATTTTAATTTTTTAAGGACCTTTAAGTTGTGGCACCTTTTCTTTCATTGTTACATTTGAGATGAAGTTTGGGTGAATGTTACGCTTTATGTAGGCTACCTAGGCCGCCTCATCAGACTTTGCTGTCATTACTTCATGTTAAATTGGGTAACACAGGCTTTATACAAAAAATGTTTTTAAATGAAGCAAAAATGCATTGCACTATATTCTTTTGCTGGGAAAGATATTGCGTACATCAGTCACTTAAAATGAGAATTTTCTTAAAGCCTTCAGTCTTTCTCTTTGTTGGTGAGCCAAGTACAATTTCTCACTTACTCTTATCTGAAAGTTTATGTCCTGTACATATTGCATGTCATTCTGCTCTGTTAGAAAAACAAAAAAAACTACTCTCTGTATGTGGGCTGATTCTTGTATGCGTTTTTTTTCCGTCCTTGAAGTTCTGCATTTATTGTGTTTGCTGACAAAGTGCCAAAACCAGTCAACTGTGGGTTTCTTGCACTCAAAGTAAAAGGTTCGGAGGTCGCCTGTTTCCATAAAAATGGGCTTGCCGACATCACTAGCCGAGCTGTGAGCATCTGTTCTGCTGTATGTTTGCGTGTGGTGTCTAGCATATTCTATGTTGTAACAATCAGTGGCATATGACCTGCCTTACTATTGGCTAATTGCACAGATTCTATTGTCCATTTCCAGTATGTGGTTCATACAAAACATGGGTAAACACTGACTTTGGCTTCCAAACACTCACTGAAAAACCAAAAAAAAAGGAACCAAAAACAAAATAAAAGTGCATTTCACTGCCTTTCTGTAATTCATGGGCGTTCCTGTTTTTTTTTCCTGTTATTTTGTGATAACATTCAGAATTCTGAGATCTGTGCGTTTTCTTTGAAGATACTGAATGTACAGTAATATTGGGCCTTTGCCCTATGTTTTGGGCGAAAGTGTTGTGTTCCCTCGGTGAAGGAAATGCCTGGATTCAGTGAGGCTCCCTGGAAGGTGGGTGTCACTGATGTCATTTCCTGTCTTGGCTTTTTATCTGTTGTGCTCCTGTAAAACAATGTAAAACTTTAATATCCCTCTGTAACCCCTTCTGCCGGGCCACGAGCCCCCAACCCCCCGCCCCCCCGTGAGGTCCATAAATATTTGGACGCTAACACGTTTTTAAAGGCCTGTAAATCTTGAAATCCCTCTGTTCACTACATATGGACATAAAATCCATTCCTGCCCATTTTTTGGTGTGCAGGTACTTCCCTTGCTGGTTTAACATTTACAGCGCCCTCAATAATTATTGGCACCCCTGGTTAAGATGTGTTCTTTAGCTTCTGATAAATTCAGTTTTTTTCTAAATACTATGGGACCACACTGAAAAATGAGGAAAATCCAACTTTTAATATAAGTGCATTTATTAAGTGAGAGAAAAATCCCACATTAAGAGAGAATTCTTTTACATCAACTCGTGTGCCACAATTATTAGCACCCCTGAGGTTAATACTTTGTACAACCCCCTTTTGCCAATAAAACAGCACCTAATCTTCTCCTATAATGTTTCACAAGATGGGAGAATACAGAAAGAGGGATCTTCGACCATTCCTCTTTGCACAATCTCTCTAAATCATCCAGCGACCTGGGTCCTCTCCTCTGCACTCTCCTCTTCAGCTCACTCCACAGGTTTTCAATGGGGTTGAGGTCTGGGGACTGAGATGGCTATGGGAGGAGTTTGATCTTGTGTCTGGTGAAATATTTCTGTGTACATTTGGCCACATGTTTAGGGTCATTATCTTGCTGAAAGACCCAGTGACGACCCATCTTCAGCTTTCGGGCAGAGGCCACCAGATTTTGATTTAAAATGTCCTGGTATTTCAAAGCGCTCATGATGCCATGCACCCTAACAAGGTTCCCAGGGCATCTGGAAGAGAAACAGGCCTGCAGCATCACCGATCCTCCCCCATACTTCACAGTAGCCATGAGGTGCTTTTCTGCATATTCATCTTTTGTGTTCTGCCAGACCCACTTAGAGCTTTTCGGCAACAAACACTCTATCTTGGGCTCATCTGACCAAAGCACACGGTCACAGTACCGCTTGGCGAACTCCAGACGTTTGTGTTTATGATTGTCAGTGAGAAAAGGTTTTTTCCGTGCATGTCTCCCAAACAGCTTGTTGGCATGTAGATGGTGCCTGATGGTTGTTTTGAAGACTTTGTGACCCCAAGATGCTGCCATTTGTTGCAATTCTTTAACAGTGAGCTTTGGAGGACCTTTTATTTCTCTTACCATCCTCCTCACTGTGCATGGTGGCAAAATAACCTTGCGTCTTCGTCCAGGCTTGTTTACCACTGTTACAGTTGTTTTAAACTACTTAATGATTCCTCTGACAGTAGATATGGGCAGGTGCAGGTGAGTGGCTATTTTCTTGTAGCCATTGCCTTACTTGAATGGTGTGTTCCTTTGTCTTTCCCATGTTGGAGTGGATAAGAGAATTGGCCTCTGTGTCACGTCATATTTATTCCCCAGGGAAATGGGAGGAGATGATTTACTAATTAAATGTTCCTAGATACTGTGATCAACTTTGTAAACTACTGAATAAATGACAAATACTTCAGTTACATTTAATTCCTAGGAATTGTTAGGGGTGCCAGTAATTGTGGAACTGGTGATTTTATGAAAAATAATTATTTCTTAGTCAGGGATTGTTTTTTCCCTTAAAATTCACTTGAGTTGAAGGTTTTTCTACAATTTTCAATGTGAGAGTATGCTTCTGCAATAAAAATTGAATTTATTTTATGGCTTTTAACACATCTTAACTAGAGGTGCCAATGATAATAGAGAGCGCTGTATGTTATACCATATATAACTGTGAGTTAGCTGGGCTAGCGAACTAGCTTGCTTAAGCAAAGGAACTAATATTAGCTAGCTAGAAAGCCTTTTTGCCGACTTGGCTAGTTATATATTGTGCATGCTAATGCTTGCTAGGTAACTAAATGGTGAAGTTATAACAATTCGTTGCTGTCCATGGATTTCTATGCACCATGTATAAGGCTGTAATTGCAAGCAAACCCTTTGCGCATCTTCACAATGTTGCAATCCTGAGCAAAACCTTTGCTGTGGGGGTGAAAACTATAAAACAAAATACTTAAGCTGGTCTTGCTCAGGTCAAAAATAAAAGCTGGTCTAGTTTGCGCCTCGCATAGCGGCTTGGAGCACTTTCTTTGTGTTAATGTGGATATGCAGAGTTTTTCTCTTGCATTGTTTTTGTTTTTTTTTTTATTTGCATGTTTATCACTTTACATCATTTGTTTTTGCTGTGTCTCTCTGATTTAAGATGTTTTGGACTATTGCAGTGTGTTTGTGTTAATGTGAATATGCAGCATTTTTCTCTTGAAATAGTGTTTGAGGTTTGTGTGTTCTTGATTGCAACGTTTTTGTTTTTTGCAGGGCAATTCTTCAATTGGAGATGTTTCGGGCCATTGCAGCAAGTTTGCCCTCATCGGCCTCCATAATTAGGTGGTCAACTCTAGAGAGGGGTGCATGCGTGTGTGCATAGGTGACTGGGGGTTAATATACTGATGGGCACCAAAAGACCCCGCAAGGATAGCGAAGTCTGGAAAAAAAACAGGCATTTATGGGATCTTTTTTGGGTCCCCTTGAGGAAAAAGCTTAATTCTCCACACTTTTAGTATCTCATAAAAACAAAGAAGAGGTAGAAAACATTTTAAACGCTGAGCTGTTAAATGTCAGTCAATGGCTCTCCGATAACAAGTTGTCATTGCATATCGGGAAAACAGAGGCCATCTTGTTTGGCACGTGGTTTAAATTACGAACATCATCTGATTTTAAGGTGAAGGTTGGAGGTACAGTAGTCGCAGCAAAAGAGTGCATTAATTACTTAGGATGTATTTTGGATAATCAACTCACAGGAGTAAATATGGCACAAAGAGTTCTTACCAAAGTCAACCAGAGGATTAGATTTTTGAGCAGAATATCAAAATTCTTGGACACGAAGGCTCTAAAAACCTTAGCAGGTGCTCTTGTTCAGAGTCATTTTGATTATGCATGTAAATCATGGTATAGCAGCACACACAAAAAATTAAAGAACAAGTTACAGACATCTCAGAACAAATTGGTTAGATTAGTTTTGAAGCTTCCCCCTCAAACACATCTTGAAACCTCTCATTTTGTTGCTCTTAACTGGCTTAAGGTTGATGCTCGAGTTGCAATGATCAAGCTTTGTCTCGTTCAAAAAATCATTCAGGGTGAAGTCCCGAGGTACCTCTGAGATTATTTTAACCTTATTAGGGATCACCACCAGTATTTCACCAGAGGGAGCTCTACGGATGTTGTTCTCTATAGATTTAAAAGCATGATAGGGAAAGAATCATTCTTATACTCTGCTGCAAAAGAATGGAACGAACTACCAAAACAACTTAAAACTCTACCAAGTCTAAATAGTTTTAAAAATCATTTGAAGAGGTGGCTTCAAATCAATACCAGGTAGATATTTCGGTGAAATTTTTATGAACTTGGGCCTCATGGCTGGGAGGGTAGGTTGTGTATCTTGTGTATAATAGGTCATGTAAACTTTGTATAGAGTAAAATGTTTGTATTTATCTAGAAACAGTAATTTTATTGGAATGATGGAAAGATTATAGTTATGATAATTTTTAATGTAATTTATTGTGAGCACTGTCTTACTACCAAACCTGTCTCTGCCATACTCTGCCAGTGCTTTTGTTTTTCTCCATTTCTTTATCTGTCTTCCTTTCCTTTTTTATTCTTTCTCTATTTTTAACATTAAAGGACCACAATGGAAATAAGCTTTTTAGCTTTATTGTGTTATCCTTGATGGTTTTTTTTTCTTACTTTATTGCGTATACTTTTATGTTCTTCAGAGCTGGTATTGTATATGCATTATTTTCTTAAAGACTTGTCAAAATAAATTCATTCATTCATTCTCGGCTTAGGACTAGCTCTTAGTCTGGGAATACTATTGAAATTATGGTTTGGTCTTGGTCTAGTTTTATGTTTAGCTATCAGAAGTACGCTTTGCATTAAGGTTGGGCTTTAAATTACGGTTAAAAGTTTGGCTGGTTTGTAAGGTTTGAAGGTTAGGGTTAAGAATAGGGTTTGGGAAGGGGTCAGGGTTTGGGCTATGGGTTATGTAAATAGAATTCTGGAGCAAAAATATTTTTTGGTCCCCACGGGGATAGACAAAGTGTGTGTGTGTGTGTGTGTGTGTGTGTGTGTGGGTGGGCGTGGTGGCTGGAGAGGTTGTAGTGGAAGGGTCTCATTGGCTTATAGGGTGTTCTTTACGGCAGGAATTGTTAGTGGAGCCCTGTGAAGCCTGAGTACAGATCATTTCAGAGGCCTTGAAAATCACCTCTGCAGGGCTGAACCACCCCGCCAACAGCTTTCACATGTGGAGAAACCAAAAGCCAGGCATCAAAATAACCTGGAGAATGGGTTGCCCTAGTAACGCAAGCAGATCCGTTTTCTGCCAGTAGATAGGGGATTGGAAACCAGCCTACTCTGGTTCCAGTATGAGTACTGGGGCACAGATATGGTTTCGAGATTAATCAATATCATGCCAGTTGAAAGTATTTGAATGATGACACAGAATTAAAAAACAAAAGGTACAACACCTACAGTACATGGTTTATACCATGTGGATTTGAATTTCCGAATATTAACACTGAAAGTCCAACTGTTATACATTGTAATCAAATCCAGTGAGCTAGCCCTACAGAGCCAAGAAGTAAAAAGGATTGTATCACTACCCAAAAATATACGGACTGTACTGGGTGTGAGATCACTGCCAGGTGGATTTACAGCTAATGGGCATTCTTGCATAGCTGTTTGGCAGTTGAGAGAATTAAGATGGACACGTTTAATGTGTCAATTACACTATGAATGTGTAATCACAATGCTAGTAGCATTTTGATGTAATGATTTAATGTGAGATGGGAAAGTGTTTGTGTGGGATTGACATTGAGTAACAGTGAATTGCGTGATCAGTGGCGAGATCAGTGACAGCTGAATCTGAAATGGAGAATTGGTTACATTATGAGGCTGGCATGCAGTTACTGTTTGAATTGAGACTGTGCAAAGGCTGTGACAGCCTGATTTGAAATTGAGAGTTGCTGTGTTGATTCAAGAGGAGTGCAGACATTGTGTGATTTGAGACGGAGTGAGAATCATTAACCCTGTGAGTGAGATTACATTTGACATGTATTTTTAGTGTGTAGAGACCATGACATGCAGAGCAGGCTTTGTGTCTGGGAAGTTAATTTTTGGAATTAAATGAACGAGGAACTCGGAGTGGCTCACTGCTAAAGCGTTCATCTGAGAGCCCTGTGGGCGTTATAGCCAGAGGTGTGCATGCGCAAAGCAACAACTGTCTCTGCCTTGCAAAGGATGACTCGTTGAGCCAGTGAAAATGTGTTGGTCTAATTGCTCTCTAACAGCCGCTCCTGGTTGGCAAGGTGCACGTGACTGTACAAGCAAATTGTACGCTGACTACGTTATCCTCCGATGGCATAGGAAGTGAGTGATTGGCGATGCCAATGTATAGTGCAAAAGTTGCAAGGGCTTGACGTCACTATAGTCGGAGGTAACGTGTCATGGCATCTTCCTCCCAAGTCATTGGAGCTGGCCACTGCAGTGGACAAAATAGTTTGGCTGTATTAAGGGAGTGAGAAAATATCTGTTTGCACAGTTGGAGCAGAAATGGGCAATGAAGGCCGTATCTGTTCTTGGCTTTGGGCCTTTGGGCCCAACTTTGGGCCTTTTATTTATAAACTGGCTCAATTAGCTAAACTATGAAATCTGACATTTCAGCAGTATTTTTTGAAAAGCTCAAGAATGACCACCGAAGACAACACTCGTGTCCCTGTATTCAACATTTTACTGTGATCTCATCTGAGTAAACTCATGTTTGCTTGCAGAGCTTATTAGCTAATTTCGTCCTAGAAATAGGGGAAAACAAAGACCTGCATGAACTCCGGCCCTCCAAGACTGGAATTGCCCATCCCGGAGTTAGAGAGGTGTGCTGATTGACTGTGCGCTTGCTGTGCGTGTGAGAGAGCTTGAGAGATGTGTTGATTGGCTCTGTGTTCCCCGTGCAGTGTTTGTGTGTTTTAGCATTTCCTGATTGGCTGGTTGTGTGTGTTAGTGTGTGAGAGCATTTTTGAGAGTAGGATGGCTGACAGCCGCAGCTGCAGTGGGGTGGGGAGGGGTGGGGTGGGCCCCAGGTGTGTGGAGAGGAGCCAACAGAACGGTCTCGGGAGGCGTGGCGGGGGGTGGGGGTGGGGGCGTAGCGGTGGTGTAGGGGGTGGGGTACGCCCTCATCCGGCTCTTCATGTCGCAGCTCTGCAATAGCATAATTTCTGCCTCCACCATCATTCTTGCGTTTCTAGTTTTTTTTTTTTTTTTTGCAATATTATAATCTTGTTATATCCCCGGACAATGAGTCTTGGATACTATGGATCATTTGCTTGTAAGCACCGCACAGGCCACAAATTTAAACAAATTTGTTTCATTTTTGGTGTGACACTAGTGTGTGGTACTGTAACTAGGCCTATTGATTTTGGGAGTGATTGCCTCAGGGGGCCCGGTGAAATGCATCAACCAGCGGGTGACCGACTGTCTAGTTTTTAAATGTATTGTGTCCTTCTGTGCTTTAAGAGTGTTAAGTGTGGAACAGCCACCTATTTATGAATGTATTTGATATGCTGCAACAATTTGATTAGTCCAGTTTTCATATTTTTTGCTGTCATAGACGGCTGAAGCAGGGTGGGGGGAAAAAACCATCTCCCCTGGTCTTTAGAACCAATAACGGCCACCGAGTGTAAGGAAGTCCTCCATCTTATAGCGCACTGCTTATTGGTCACTGTTATTCTGGCATGTAGGTAGTGTGTTTACTCATTATGAGTGGGGAAAAAGGTCCCAGAGGACCACAGTGTCCGTCGGTCCTTGCTTCTGTAGAAGTGATTAGTCATGGCTACGTATTGACTTACACTCATGTTGTTGTCAAGGCATTAATTTGCTGCTGATTGAACAAAGGCTGGAATGTTCTTTAAATGGCCTGTGTCCTGGCCCCACACTGGTCTAAATGGAGACAAGCCACCTCCCTGAGCAGGGTAGCTATATCATCATCCTTACGTGTTAAAGCAATGGACCTGAAAAAGTGTGTGTGTGTGTGTACAGATCAGGGGTCTCCAACACTGTTCCTGGAGAGCTACCTTCCTAAAGGTTATCACTCCAACCAAAGCAAACCACACCTGCCTTCCCAGTTACAGATCTTGACGAGCTGCTAACGAGCTGAATCAGGTGTGTTGAATTAGGGTTGGAGCAGGAACCTGGAATGGTAGCCCTCTAGGAACAGGGTTAGAGACCTCTGGTATAGATATATACTAGTAGCATGCAGAGCATGTTTGGGGCGAGCAGCCGGTTGATGAGACATGCATGCATGCATACATACATACAAACAGAGAGCACATTGAGCTGACCAATAGGGGACTCGCACAAAAATTTTTTATGAAATCCATCTAGGAGCCATTTCTGATGATATCTTAGCTGCACAGAACTGATTAAACCTCAGAGCGTGAGTCACCAGTGTGTCACTGCTAACAATAAAGACATGAGCCTGTGAACGGGCTGACTATGGCACCAGACAGATTCTTCAGTGCCGCCGGTGACATCACCAGGGACATAACTGCACTGAGTCTGACGTCAGCGAGCGTAAAGAACAAGGCGAGGAAACTTTCCATGGGGTATCGCTTTCACAAATGCTTTTTCCAGAGGTGGAAATCCAAACTCCAGAAAGAAATTCCACCAGTATTTTCTTGTTACACCTGATTATGCTCATCAGTGTAATTCCACAGCCGGGAGGAATCTGCGTATTCAGCTTGCTAAATTCATGGGGGTGGGGGATTTATGGCAAGATTTCTGCTGTCTGACCCCCGGACCTCCTGTTCCTCTCTTGGCTAATGCTGGTTCCTGAAGAGCAGGGGTTACCTCACCTGGCAGAGATCTCCCATCTTTTGGTTTTATTTTGAATTTTAAAATGTCACCTTTCACTACTAATTAGCATCTCAATGTGGAAGTGCAGCTGTTGAATGTAGCATGTCTTTATAAGGGTGGATTAAACACCAACAGGATGGTGGAGACTGGAGTGATTGTGCGGCCCTTCTACTTGTGTAACAATTAGGAATTATAACAAAGATCCTCTGATGATTGCTGCTATCTTAACCACCCATAAATGTCATAAATGTGTCCAATCTAATCCAGAAAGGGCCAGTGTGGGAGGTAGATTTTGTTACAGCTCAACACTAACAGACTTGATTGTACTTGGCAAGGTCTGGATCAAACCCCCTGATCAGTTATTTAGTGGAGTCGGGTGCTGTAGCACTGGGCTAAAACTAGAACCTGCCCTCACACCGACCCTTTATGGATAAGATTGGACACCCCTGATGTCAGGGTTGGGTTCAATTACTTTTTTCAATTACAATTGATTGTAATTACAATTACTTTCTGGACAGAATGTTCGATTACAACTGCTTTTAGATAAAAATATTTCATTACAAGTACAGTAATTGTAATTTAATTTTAATTGAAAAAAGTAATTGAACCCAACCCTGCCTGATAAAAGTAAATCTGAACTTGAAAAATCCGGGTGTGATAAGGTCAGTGTCCAGTCTTGTGTTCCTTCCACCTATAAACCCAGCTGATTTCACTAATTATCTGTGCCACCCAGGTGAAGAATTGTGCTGGTTAGCCGCTTCAGGAGACAAGGCTAAAATAAGCCTGCTAGGGAAGACTTCCCCACTCCACACAACTTTCCAACGGGAATAGATCTCTTATTTAGCAGTAAAGACGGCCTCTGATCTCTGGACGGAGTCGAACATGGTAGGGAGGTGACCAGCTGAACAGTACCTCATGTCTCACTTAGAAAGATGCTTGTGGCTTGATTAGCTGATTCCCTGGGTCACTTATTACCCTTGGATTGCATTTATGCATAAAAAATTACCGTATTCTAAGTTCAATGGCTATGATGACAAACACATTAGCGCAGAATCTGAATATCTCAAGTCAGTGGCACACCACAGGAAAGACTGATGGGTCTTGCACTTAAAACTGACATACAATTTAGTCACAGGGTCCTCTGGGAGATGATTGTGAATCTGGTCTCTAGTATGCTAAACTGACATAATTAATGACATACTTGTTAAATTTGAATTCAATACTGAATTAAATTAATTTCTGTGTGGTATATTGCTTTAAATTCAGCAATATATCCTGAAGTATCCCTTTTTATGAAGGCCTTTAATCTGCAAACCCGCTGCATAATAGATAATGGAAGAGTATCAATAGGTCCGTCAAACAAGGATGTTTAAGCTGCAGTGATAACAAAAATTGCCTTACCCCCATGAAGACTGGTCTTCCTCATGTGCTCAACAGAGCCGTCTGAAAGGCAATAGATGGGCAGTAACACCGCTGCTACACAGCAGAACAAATTTTTGAATTCAGATGGGATAACGAGCTCTGACTACACACACACACACACACACACACACACACACACACACACACACACAAGCCCATAGCACAGAGGAGCAGCTCAGCCCTTTGATTTGTATCACAACGGACAGTATTTTATACAATTTGTGTTCCTCCCGGTGTACCTGTCAAATCTTGCCACCCGCGGGAGATATGCGACTCGCATTTTCAGTCACTTCCCTCCAGCTGTTTGGTATAGTGCCCCGCTAATCTCCCGGGACCGCCTGCCCATCCCCTTAAAAAATCTCCGAGTTTACCTGCCCCGGTTCTGCATTAATCAGCGCTCGCGAGGGAGCCGAACAAAGTGAGCGCGCGCCGCCTGAAGGGAGCTTCCTTATCCGCTCCGCTTTCTGTCAGCGCCTCTCTGACCTTTCCGCAAACCCACTGGCCGCTACCTGTAAAAATCATACCCTCCTCTTTTTTTTTTATTATCGTCGCATATCTTTTGTTCGAATTCGCGGGTGTTGCAGGAGATGCATGTTCTGTGAAGAAGTTGCGGTTGAGAATATTGGGTGAGTGAGCTGCTAATTAATCTGCTATGATGTTAGTGATAAGTATCTTTAATATCATTCAAGTTTAGAAAACGGGTTTTCTCTTTGCGAAATAATAATAAAAAAGGAAAAAAAAACTCGCTGCCATTCCTGGTTAAAGTTCAGACTAACAAGTTGAAAAGATAGATATGAATTAACGGATATCAGATATGAATTAACCACTTGTCTTCATGAATCTCACGAGGAGACCTTTGAAATCTCACCTTGAAAATTGTAATTCGAATGAAAGAAAGCAAATATCCCTGGTTGTTTTCTGCACAATTCATTCATTTGCAGTACCATTCATCACATGCATGCGTAAGTCACTATAGTGTCTCACCATATTCATTCAGTGACAATAGCAGTGCATTGGCCTAATTTGCTTTGCTTTCAATAGCCCCCCTACCGCACCCCACCCACATCTCCGTCGCTTTCTCTCCCTCTCATCCTGCACTCAGTAGACCAGTCACTCATCGTTAACAAACAGAAGAGAGACCCATACCACTTATTCTGGCTTTGATTCACTTAATGCATCATCGGACCAGAACATTATGACTACCTCTCTACCATGCCATTTTTCCTTTTCATATCGTAAAAACAACTACATCAACTTGACAGTACTGGACTCAGGGTTTCCCCCAAAAAAATTCCCACTGAATGAAACTCCCTCTACCAGCTTGTCTTCCTCCCACAGTGCATCCTGGTACCATCTCTTCCCCAGGTACACTACCGGTCAAAAGTTTAAGGACACCCCAATTTTTCCAGTTTTTTGTTGAAAATCATGCAGTTGCAGTCAAACAATTCAACGAATAGCTTGAAATGGTACAGAGGTAAGTGGTGAACTGTAACCGAAGTTTAAAAAAAAAGGTGAGGTTACCCAGGTTTTTTGTGCGCCATGGAGTAGGTGAAAGGATGGTTCCTCAGTGTGTGGCATCAACTGTCAAACATGGAGGAGGAAGCGTGATGGTCTGGGGCTGTTTTGCTGGATCCAGGGTCAGTGACTTATAAAGTGAAAAGTACCCTGAACCAAAACGGTTACCACAGCATTCTGCAGCGCCATGCAGTACGCTCTGGTATGCGTCTAGTTGGTCAGGGGTTCATCCTACAGCAAGATAATGACTCAAAACAGAAGTCCAAGCTCTGCACGAACTACCTTAGGAAAAAATAACTAGAAGGTAAGCTTGAAAACATTGAGTAGCCAGCACAGTCTCCAGACTTAAGCCCCAGCGAGATGGTTTGGGATGAACTGGACAGAAGAGTGAAAGCAAAGCAACCTACAAGTGCCACACATTTATGGGATCTTCTTCAACTGAGTTGGGAAGAACTTTCTGAAGAATAGTTGATTTCCATTGTAGAAAGAATGCCACGAGTGTGTTCAGCTGTTATATCTGCCAAAGGTGGATACTTTGAGTCAAAAGTTTAAAATACATTTTGGTCTATAAATTGATTCCATGATTTCTTTTTAACTTCAATTGTTAATTTGTTCTATCACGTCGATGCTTTCATTCCAGAGTGCAATGAGACATTAAACTGCATAATTTTCTATTAAAAAACTGCGTGTCCTAAAACTTTTGATCAGTAGTATAAATTTACTTGGCCGATGTACATGATGTAGATGAAAACAGAACTCACTGGACCAAGCGTCCTTCTTCCATTACTCTAAGGCCCATTTCTGACTGTTGCATGCTCACTGTTGGCAATTTTGACAGAGGATTGGGGTGAGCTGAGGCCCTCTACTCGGTGGCTGCATAACCCCATACGCAAAAGGGCGCAATACATTGTGTGTTGAGACACATTTCGTCCCATGAATAACAAAAAGTCGCTTTTTTTTTTTTTTTTTTTTAAATTTGGCATCTCCAATCCCACCCGAATCTGGAATGCCCAATTGGTGAACTATGTACAAAGCTTGCTCGTATGCGACCCCTTGCTGCCAACTCAGGATAGTGAAGACAGTTCACGGCTCTCCTCCGAAGCACGTGCCCGTCAGCCACTGCTTCTTATACACTCATTGGTTGAATCTTCACAAGTTCAGAACGAGGGCGGAGGATACCCGGACATGAACAAACTTTTAATCTTCCTGACGAGCGCCTGTCTGGCCAACAGGAGACGCTTGAGCAAGCTGATTATTTATATCCCCTTACCCGGCAGTCCCTTCCCAATTTGAATCCCTGTAGCGCGATGGCCAATTGTGCGCTACTCTGAAAAAGCTGCCGACCACTGCCGGCTGGTACGACCGCAGCTCGAACCCGCGACGTAATAGTCACTTCTGCACTGCAGCGCAGTGCCTTAACCGAGTGATCTATCCAGCAGCTGCTAGTGACATTCCTGATGACCCCTGTTTGCGACCTTTTGTTATTCATGGGACGATTTTTCCAGTAATAATCGTTCAAATTCTCAGTGACTTGTGCCACAGTAGCCCTTTTTATAGTTTAGTCCAGATGGGATAGCCTTTGCTGCCCTCATATGTTGATCAGCCGTAGGTGTCCAACACCCAATTTCCGTTCTGTGGTTCGTTCGTCTGTGGACCATTGTTGATATGTACTCACCACTGCGATTGGAAACACCCGCAAGCATTTCCAATTAACGATTTGACCCCTGTAATAGTCACTCAGTTTCCAGTTTTCTGTCATCTAACAAGTTAAGTATGAAAACTGATCATTTGCTAACCGGCCAATGTCTGTTTGAGTACCTTGACGTTCCGTTGTTACAAGATAATAGTATTTGCTTCATGTTTTTGGTTCATTGGTGCCTGTAGAACTTAGGGCTAATAGCATTGAATGATTACAGAAGATCAAATAATATATTTGATTCGTAGATAATATTCCTTTTGATCAAATCTGAACTTGGGCCTGGATTTTTAGCTCACCTGACGACGAAGTCAGATGAGCTTATGTCATGGCCTGTTTGTCCGTCGTTCGTCGTTCATCGTCGTCGTTCGTCGTCCGTAAACATCTTCTCCTCCAAAACCACTGGGCCAATGAAGGTGAAACTTGACAGGTACCTTCCTGCCAATGAGGACACTATGTTTGTTCAACGTGTTCCGATCCGATTTCAAACATGGCCGCCATGGCCGACATATTGAAAATCACATAATTGGCCATCTGAAAGCTATTTAGGCACATATTCAGCTGAAATTTGCTATGTAGTCAGTATGTGGCAAAATACATCACATATCTTACGGCTTTTTCCGTATTTCGAATTTTGATCTTGCTTTCACCTTCAACTTACAACCCCTGTGAGTTACACTGAAATCTTTCAAAATCATCTTCTCCGCAACTACTTGGCCAATGAAGGTGAAACTTGACAGGTACCTTCCGGCCTATGAGGACACTATGTTTGTTCAAGGCGTTCCGATCCGATTTCAAACATGGCCGCCACGGCGGCCATATTGAAAATCACATAATTGGCCATCTGAAAGCTACAGTATTATTGCACATATTCAGCTGAAATTTGCTCTGTAGGTAGTAAGTAGCAAGATACATCACATGTAATACAAGTTTTTCCGTATTTTGAATTTTGACCTTGCTTTGACCTTCAACTTTGTACGACCCCTCTAAGTTACACTGAAACCTTTAAAACTCTTCTTCACTAAAATTACTTGACCAATGAAGCTGAAACTTGACAAGTATCTTCCCACCCAATAGGACACTAAATTTGTTCAAGGCATTTCCCTTGAGTGCTCAGGTGAGCTACAGGGCCCGTGGCACTATTTTTAATACATATTCAATGCATTTTTTTCTGATTGCACATGGGTTTTATCTAAATGACAAATTAGTGCATTGACATATGTTTGCAAATGGACACATTGCAATAATAAACCCTATAAGCTGCTGTATTATCAAACTCTGTAAACAATCGTGTCAGTTATGGCTGCTCAGTATTGTTGTGAACATCAAGCATTGATTGCCTGTAATCAATTTCTTTAATGGTCAAATTGAATGACTCAAACTTTAAAACCAAAAATGTTCAGTCTCGCCCAAAATATTAAGATAATTTTTTTCTGGGCACTGAGGGAAAGATATAGGATTTAACCCTTTGTTGCATGTTGTCCAATATTTTGCACACAAGTGGGGTTTATTTCCTCTAGGCTCATAAATACCCTGAACATACAAAATGTACATCTTACTGGACATTTCCAGATAATAATTTCCTCAGATGCCTCTCTGATTGGTCACATGATTTACTACAAACAGTCATAATGGCTGCATCCACAAGTAAGAGGTAAATTAGAAATAGTCTTATATTGTCCAAGTTTTGATCAGACTTTTTGCTGTTGGGGGATGGAAATACATTATACAGCACAAACTTAAAACACATAACCTATGTAATGCATGTCTATTTGATGGAATACATCTGAGTCTAAGCTCTATCAAAAATATTGGACATTTAAATAGCCAGGTAAATAGCTCAAATAAGCAATGTCCAGAATACAGATCCATCATCATGCGTATCAATGACCAGGTTTCATCAACTTCACATAATTTCTGTCACTCTGCATGCATAATGTCCAAAATCCTGGACAGCAGTGTGCATCCCACAGGCATAATGTCCAAAATAATGGATAGACAGACCACCCACTTGCACCCCCCCCCCCCCCACACACACACAAAATATTGCACCAAATCCCAACAGATGGTCCAAGGCATTTGTATGTACTCTATGCATCAAATGGTTAATTTCATCCTTAAATGTAACAGCATGCCTGTGCACTGTATATCTTTCAGAAATGAAGCTTGCTCTCCCCTGGAGCGCGGGCTGATTCTTGTAGCAAAAAAGAAAGCTTTGGCATGAATCAGTTTTCACTGGTCAGATGTCAGATGTGAACTTGGATAGTCAGGGGATGTGTAATGAGTCTTTGCCAAGGGAGCAAATGTGATTCAAGGGCCAAGCTAGCTATGTTAATGAATGTCTCTTAAAGGGCCAACACTGTATTTGTACACTGAAGCATGGAGGTATTTCGAAAATCCACTAATGAAAAGCAGAGGTTATTTGTATGCTGTGCCATCAGATTTGCATCACTGTCCTCTATGAGGCTTCAACCCCTGTCCCATCATGGGATTTATCACTCAGAGGAAGGTATAATCGGTCTTTTCTGCAAATGGTTGGACATACTTTTGTTTTAGCTCAGTATTGCAGCGCAGTGTTTAACTAATGAATTCATCATGGTTCTGACTCAGGGTCTTGATAAGTAGAATACAGTATGTTGTCTTAAAGTCGCCATGTATTGATTTGAAACTTTATTTAAAAAATTGTCGTATTTGGTATCACTCGAAAGGGCATGCAATACCCTCTCTAATTATCAACACTTTCCACCCAGAGATGATTATGAAAAAGAGTAATCATAGATGTAAAACGGGCCTTAAGCAACCCAAAAATCACCCTTGAACAGCACTCTGAATTGGGTCAAGAGATGTGACGTCACTCATGGAAGCAATTGTGACACATAGGCATTCGTATGTGTATTTTACTTTGCAAGCAAGATTTTGAAAGCCACAAAAAATGTCAGTATTTATTCAACCCTGTGCGAGACAGGGTTTAGAATAAAGCACTCTAGGAATCGTCTAATGTACAAAAAACTTCAGATATATGTTGATAATTAAATGAACTAGCACTTTATTATGGGTTTTAAGGACTTTTTAGTTTGCACGAGGTAAAGTAAGGCAGACTTTAACAACCCAGAATTTTTTCAAGGGAAGTTTTACACTTCTGCTCGTTGCATGGAAAGGATTTGAAAACAAGACATTACAGGGATGTGTGCTCTACGTCATCAACAACAACACCCTTTGGCGAGCATAAATCTAATCTACTAGACATATAAAACGAAACAACGACCAAGAAATGAACAAATTATGACAGGCAGACAATGGTTCATGCACTCGACTTCCTTAGTGTGTGTCCCTATCTCCCGTGAATTACGTCATCAGAAAGGGGCTATAAAGGGGCTTCGTTCGGTCTTCTTGGGGACGTGCGCAAGTTGAAAGCGTGTTCAAAATGCCTCTTTTATTCCCTTACTATTTGAATGAGAATCCAGAAAATGTTTTATTCATCATCTCCATGACATTAGCTTTCTGTTGTGGTATAATTTGCCAATTTCTGATTTCTCAATACGGGTGTACTTTAAACCGCGTTTCCACCAAACACATTTGATATAGTATTTTGATACTGTACCTGTACGGACCGGTACACAAACCTTTGATCAGGTTTGAGTTTCCAACTCAGTCGGTATTCTTAAATATAGGCGGTGTTGTTACTGGATGGTATTGGCCATGTCAACCACTCATTGTTGTCTGCATTCCTGAAGATTCTTTCTTGACCGATTATTGGACTGCAGTGTTTCTAGCTCCACTGTTTAGGATCGTATCAGTGTGCAAGGTACATAAACTGAGAGTAACATAAAAGTTGGCCATATTGGAACAATTTTTGTGGTACTGTCCACAACTTTTGTCAATGGAAATGAAAAATAACCATTCTTAATGTACAAAACCCAAAACCAGTGAAGTTGGCACGTTATGTAAATCGTAGATAAAAACAGAATACAATGATTTGCAAATCCTTTTCAACTTATATTCAATTGAAAACACTGCAAAGACAAGATGTTTAATGTTCAAACTAAGAAACTTTTTTGTTTTTTGCAAATAATCATTAACTTACAATTTAAAGGCAGCAACACATTGTAAAAAAGTTGGCACAGGGGCCTTTTTACCACTGTGTTTCATCGCCTTTCCTTTAAATGACACTCAGTAAACATTTGGGAACTGAGGAGACCAATTTTTGAAGCTTTTCAGGTGTAACTCTTTCCCATTCTTGCTTGATGTACAGCTTAAGTTGTTCAACAGGCCGTTGTCTCCGTTGTCGTATTTTAAGCTTCATAATGCGCCACACATTTTCAATGGGAGACAGGTCTGGACTACAGGCAGGCCAGTCTAGTACCCGCACTCTTTTACTACAGAGCCATGCTGTTGTAACACATGCAGAATGTGGCTTGGCATTGTCTTGCTGAAATAAGCAGGGGCATCCATGAAAAAGACGTTGCTTGGATGGCAACATATGTTGCTCCAAAACCTGTATATACCTTTCAGCATTAATGGTGCCTTCACATATGTGCAAGTTGCCCATGCCTTGGGCACTAATACACCCCCATACCATCACAGATGCTGGCTTTTGAACTTTGCGCCTATAACAGTCCGGATGGTTCTTTTCCTCTTTTGTCCGGAGGACACAACGTCCACAGTTTCCAAAAACAATTTGAAATGTGGACTTGTCAGACCACAGAACATTTTTCCACTTTGCATCAGTCCATCTCATGAGATTGGGCCCAACGAAGCCGGCTGCGTTTCTGGGTGCTGTTGATAAATGGCTTTCGCTTTGCATTGGAGAGTTTTAACTTGCACTTGCAGATGTAGCGACGAACTGTAGATACTGACAGTGGTTTTCTGAAGTGTTCCTGAGCCCATGTGGTGATGTCCTTTACACACTGATGTCAGTTTTTGATGCAGTACCGCCTGAGGGATCGAAGGTCACAGGCATTCAATGTTGTTTTTCAGCCTTGTCGCTTACGTGCAGTGATTACTTCAGATTTACTGAACCTTTTGACGATATTACGGACCGTAGATGATGAAATCCCTAAATTTTTTGCAATAGCTTGTTGAGGAATGTTGTTTTTAAACTGTTCGTCAATCAGCTCACGCATTTGTTCACTAAGTGGTGACCCTCGCCCCATCCTTGTTTGTGAATGACTGAGCATTTCAGGGAAGCTGGTTTTATACCCAATCATGGCACCCACCTGTTCCCAATTAGCCCGTTCACCTGTGGGATGTTCCAAATAAGTGTTGGATGAGCATTCCTCAACTCTCTCAGTCTTTTTTGCCACTTGTGTCAGCTTTTTTGAAACATGTTGCAGGCATCAAATTCCAAATGAGCTAATATTTGTAAAAAATTACAAAGTTCACCTGTTCGAACATTAAGTAACTTGTCTTTGCAGTGTATTCAATTGAATATAGGTTGAAAAGGATTTGCAAATCATTGTATTCTGTTTTTATTTACGATTGACACAACGTGCCATCTTCACTGGTTTTGGGTTTTGTAAAATGAACTGAACTGAACAAGACCGCTTGGTGGAAATGAGGCTTAACAGTCCAGCTAAAATAAAAAAAATCTTTTCAGATAAGATCAAGAACCCCGACTTAGTAGCTTGTTTGAAATACTTTAAACTACAGCAGTGGTCATCAATCTTTTACTGGACATCTACAAACCTGTAGGTTTTCATTGCAATCTTAATCTGGCATATCTAATATTAACTAAAGGCACTCATAGAGTGCAAACCTCCGCCAAGGCAGCACAATCCAAATCTTCATGAGTGGGATTAAATTTGAGCTGTGGCGGCCATATTGTTTCACTGATCATGGTGAAAATCATTAGGTTCCATCCTTGATGTAATAGTAATCCACCCACAAAATTTCAGACAAATCCGTGCATGTCTTTTTGAGTTATGGTGTTCACAAACAAACAAACAAACAAACAGGGGCGAAAACATATCCTCTGCCCCAACTTTGTTGGCGGAGGTAATTAGCTGCGAAATAGTTTCTTTAACTTATGTGTGAGGTGTGCTTTGCTAAAGTTGGGGATAACCTTCTGAATGGTTGATCTGCAGGTACAGACTGGTGACCATTACCTCAGTGTCAGTGTTCAAGGATTCCATTGTTTTCAATCATCAGGGGTGATTGTGACATCAGCAGAAGTATATTTCTTTAAGAGCATTCTGGTCACATGATTGAGACCTCACATCTCAGAGGGTTTATGGCTGATGTTGGCAGAATGAAACTTGTATGTGTGTGTGTGTGTGTGTGTGAGTGTGTGTGTGTGGTGGTGATTTCGTGTGCTTCAGTAGTTCAGTCAATGATTGGTTGGAATGTTCCGGATCTCTCTCGGAGAGGGCCAGCTGTTTGAGAGGAGCACACAGGGAGATTCGTTGCGCTGATGGGACTTTAGTGAACAGGGCAGGGGGTGGGGCAGCTGCCAGCTGTGGTAGGGGAGCCCAGGGGCTTACTCTCAATTAATGGCAGCCGCCCCACCTCCCTCACCCAACCCCCATGTCCTACTTTCCACACCCTAGTTCATTGTTTAGTGTGTGATTCCCTAGCAACAACACCCCCCCCCCCCACCCCACAACCACACAGGCACATATAAACACAAACAAACACACACACATAACACATAAACAAAAAAAAAACAAATTTGCCCCATTAAATAGAAAATTTAAGCACTTTACCTGACTAACACAATTAAAATAACACATTAACAAGAAATGACAAGATCAAACCATTCAGACCAAGAAGGCTGAATATTTTTTTACACTTGGAAGGTATAACGAGAATAACAGTAACTCTGCTTGGAGGCAGGCCAGATCGGTGAAATTAGCAGGCAGATTGAGTTCATAGGTGAACAAAACAGATGCTGGAATTTTACTTTTTAAGCTCTTTAGTTTACTCTCAAGTGCAATAACAATAGTCTCCAAACAAAGAATAGAGTATAACTTTCCTGAACCTTCTTTTCATTCAGTTTATTGTATCAACACTGCATTGGGTGACATTATAATATACCTGTTGTGATTCTGATTCCTGCATGTCATGTTAAGTTCTGTGCCTGGCTCTGCCATGTTAAGGATTCTTGTGTTTAGTGACCACTGCCTGTCTGACTATTCTTAGGATTGTGTTTTGTGTTTTGGTTATTTAGATTACCTGTTTATTATTTTTCATGTTTAGATCATTTAGTTTCCTAGCCATGTTTTCATTTTCATGCTTTGCACTTTGTCTCCCCTGTCTTGTCAGGTGTGTATCTTTGCTCACGGTCCCTTGTCTTGTGTGACACTCATTCGGGTGATTTATTGGTTTCTGGGTTTCAATCTTCTTTCATTATCTCGTGTTCTTCCTTCCTCTCTCTTTTTCTGTCTTACTAACACATACTAACAGTTTATTGTTTTTGCTCAATACTAATCCACACTAACCTTGTATATTTGGACTAACTTACTAACAAGCACTTGGGATTGTATAGCTGCACTTACTAATTGACTAATGATCTCTCAGCTGTCGCCCTATTCTAGTCTCCGCCTCCTTGCCTATTCCTAATTATCTCTGCTGCTAGTTTCTGTGGATTTCCACTTATACTTTGTGCTTTCCTTTTCTTTTATCTTGGCACTTTAGTACTCCTTAACCGGAGCTGTTTTGTACTTAGGTTTGTCTTGTGATCCCTGTCTGCGTTTTGGCTACAGCCAAATTCATGTAATTAGTTTATCCCTCATGTGTCTCTCCCTGATCATTGTTCCCACTGATTGCACCTGTTCTCCCTGGTCATGTGTTTACCCCGGGTGTGTATATAAGATGTCTGTTTGGTACACTTTCTTGTCAGATCGTTCTCCCTAGTTTTCTCGTGCCACGTTTCTCGCCTTGATCTCTCAGTGTTTATCTTTCTGACTGGACCGTCTTTGATATCGAGCTTTGCCTACTCCCTGTACTTTTGCCGCATTCTTGTTTTTTGACCTCTTTTGTCTGACTACGATTTTTGTGATTGGTGCCCTGTGTATGACTCTGGATTTCGCCCTTTGGATTCTGATTTTGGATTGCGGACATTGTACTGTTGCCAGCTCTGTTGGGGGGTTTCCCCCTTCAGAAATAAAGCCTCCTTTTTGCATTTTACTGGTGTTTGCTCTTGGTTCATTTCGTAAATCCTCACATTACGATCTGACCAAGATGGAACCAGCGAACATCCAGCCTCTGCAGGAGGCAGTCAAGGAACAGGGAGCCCAGCTCGAATTTCAGGAGCGTCAGCTTCGCGCCCTCATGCAGCATATGCAAACCATGAGTCTCCAGGTTGCGGACCTCATTCGAACAGTTCAAGACTCTCAGCTGCTGCATACCCCCCAGCCTGCGGTCCACGCCATGCCCTCCTCCACTCCGCCGCTGCCTGTCTGCGAGCCACGCCTGCCTCCCCCTGAAAGGTACGACGGCAACCCCGGTGCGTGTCGAGCATTCCTCACCCAGTGCAACCTCATATTCAGCCTACAGCCCTCATCATTCCCCACTGAACGGGCTCGTGTTGCATTTATCATCACGCAACTCACGGGAAGAGCCAAGCAGTGGGCTACTGCAGCTTGGGAGGCAGATCTACCATGTGTACAGACATCTGGTCTACTGGGTGAGGAGATGAAGCGGGTTTTCGACCGCACGAAGTTGGGTCATGAGGCGGGACGGGAGATTCTTCGGATACGCCAGGGTGGTCGTTCTGTGGCTGATTTTGCAATCGACTTCCAGACCCTGGCAACCAACAGCAGGTGGGGCCAAAGAGCCTTATATGACACCTTTTTTAATGGTCTAGCCGAGGCCATAAAGGACGAACTGGTGTCCCAGGATTTACCAGAGGAGCTGGACGAGTTGGTCGACCTAGCCATACGAGTGGATGCTCGCCGTGAAGAACGTAGACGGTCCGTTCTTCACAGTCGTCCAAATAGCCCCTACCGGACCACTCCACTTTTACCACCACCTCCTGACGGCAGCCCCTCTCCTGAGACGGAACCCATGCAACCTGGACGAACGCGCATTCCCACTGTGGAAAGGAACCGTCGTCGCAGAGAGGGGGCCTGTTTCTACTGTGGCAAAGGGGGACATCAGATAGCTCAGTGCCCCAGCAAGAAGCCTCGTCCTGGCACCAGGAATGGAACAGTGGTGGGCGTTACGCCAGTCCAAGATTCAAGAAACCGCACCTGCCTTCCGTTGATCCTGGAATGGGGAGGGGAGAGCAGATCCACTACGGCTCTCATTGATTCTGGAGCAGAGGAAAACCTCATGGATGTGGAGCTGGCTCGTGAATGGGGGGTTCCGGTGGAAAAGATCTTCCCGGATCGAGTGGCCAATTCCCTTAGTGGCCAGCAAATTGCCCAGATAACTCATGTTACCAGCCCCATCAAACTCAAGATATCAGGCAACCACCATGAGACAATTCAATTATTCCTCCTTCACTCTCCCCATGCTCCTATCATTCTGGGTCACCCATGGATGGCTAAACACCTACCTCACATTGACTGGCGAACGCATGAAATCAAGGGCTGGAGCCCCAACTGTTCTCAGACATGCCTCCAAAATGCTTCAGAACTACAGCCTTACTCTACTCCAGAGGAGATCCCCGACCTAGAAAAGGTTCCCCTCGAGTTCCATGATCTCAAGGAGGTGTTCTCAAAGTCCAGGGCCACCAGCTTACCTCCTCACCGTCCATACGATTGCGCCATCAACCTAAAGCCAGGTACAATGCCCCCTAGAGGCCGTTTATATTCCCTGTCTCGACCAGAGACCCAAGCCATGGAAAAGTACCTGTCAGAGTCTCTGGCTGCAGGTATTATTCGACCATCATCCTCACCTGCGGGCGCTGGTTTCTTCTTTGTGGCCAAAAAGGATGGGACGTTGAGGCCCTGTATTGACTACCGGGGACTAAATGAGATAACCGTCAAGAACCGATACCCTCTCCCCCTCATGAACACAGCGTTCGACCTCCTACAAGGAGCTAAGGTTTTCTCCAAGCTTGACCTCCGCAACGCCTATCACTTGGTGCGAATCCGGGAGGGAGATGAGTGGAAGACGGCTTTTAATACTCCCACAGGGCACTGGGAGTACCTGGTTCTTCCTTTCGGGCTCACTAACGCTCCAGCTGTGTTCCAGAGTCTTGTAAACGATGTACTGAGAGACATGATTAACAAGTTCGTTTTTGTATACCTTGACGATATTTTGATTTTTTCAGATTCCCAAGAGGAACACGTGAAACATGTTCACCAAGTGCTTCGTCGTCTCCTGGAGAACCGTCTCTTTGTAAAGGCCGAAAAATGTGAGTTTTTTGTTGAGACTACAACCTTTCTGGGTTACATTATCTCCCCAGGCACCATACGTATGGACCCAGTCAAAGTGGAGGCCGTCACCAACTGGCCCCGACCTGAGGACCGTAAGTCTCTCCAGCGTTTTTTGGGTTTTGCTAATTTCTATCGACGGTTTATCAGAAACTATAGTTCTGTTGCTGCTCCTCTCACTGCCCTCACTTCCTCCAAGTCCAAGTTCCTTTGGTCCGAGAGAGCAGAGAGTGCCTTTGTAGAACTAAAGTCTCGATTCACGTCTGCACCCATCCTCATTATCCCTAACCCAGAACTTCAGTTCATTGTAGAAGTGGACGCCTCGAATATTGGAGCCGGCGCCATTCTGTCCCAGAGGTCCCCTGAGGATGGGAAGATTCACCCATGTGCCTTCTTCTCTCGTCGTCTAAGCTCTGCTGAAAGAAACTACGACATCGGAAACCGTGAGCTGCTGGCAGTAAAGTTGGCCTTGGAAGAATGGAGGCAGTGGCTAGAAGGATCCAAGGTACCCTTCATAGTGTGGACAGACCATAGAAACCTGGAATACCTACAGACAGCCAAGAGACTTAACCCAAGACAAGCCAGGTGGGCACTATTCTTCTCCCGCTTCAATTTTCACATCGCTTATAGACCTGGAAGCAAAAATGTTAAACCCGACGCCTTGTCCCGTTGTTTTGAGATAAAGGAAGAGGAACCATGTCATGATACGATTCTGCCCAAAGAAGCCTTTGTTAATGCCATCTATGTCAATATTGAAAAGGAAGTCAGAGATGCCCAAGCCAGTACTGCTGCCCCTAGCGCTTGCCCCACTAACTGTCTTTATGTTCCAGCTGCATTACGCCCCAAGGTTCTGGAATGGGGACATTCTTCCATGCTGTCCTGCCACCCTGGAGTACGCCGTACTAAGGACTTTATTTTACAAAGATTTTGGTGGCCAGAAATCTCTCAAGATGTCCAAAGTTTTGTAGCTGCCTGCTCGGTCTGCGCCCAAGCAAAAGCCTCACATCAACCACCTCACGGTTTGCTTCAGCCCCTTCACACTCCACACCGCCCCTGGTCCCACATAGCACTCGATTTCATCACTGGCCTTCCCCCTTCCAATCATCACACTACCATTCTCACCATTGTAGACAGATTCTCCAAAGCCGTTCACCTAGTTCCCCTCACCAAGCTCCCCTCCGCCCAAGAAACCGCTAACCTTGTTATTCAACATGTCATCAGACTTCATGGTATTCCTATTGATATCACATCTGATCGCGGCCCCCAGTTCACTGCCCTATTTTGGAAATCATTCTGCAAATCACTTGGCACCACAGTTAGTTTATCATCAGGTTTCCATCCCCAGACTAATGGCCAGACCGAGCGGGCTAACCAATGTGTGGAAAATGTTTTGAGATGTCTTTGTATTAGGAACCCCTCCTCCTGGAGTCATCAGTTGCCATGGGCTGAATACGCCATGAACAGCCACACCTCTGCTGCCTCTGGCATTTCCCCCTTCAAGGCCTGCCTAGGCTACCAGCCCCCTTTGTTCCCTTCCCAGGAGGAGGAGGTAGCTGTCCCCTCAGCCCGTGAGTTTGTGCGTCGGTGCAGACGCACATGGATAACCACCCGCCAGGCCCTGCTCAGGTCGGTCGCCCGGATGAAGGAGCAAGCAGACAAGAGGCGCACGACAGCTCCTTCATACCGACCTGGGCAGCGTGTCTGGCTATCTTCAAGGGACATTCCTCTCAGAGGTAATGGGGGCAAACTTTTCCCTAAGTTTTTGGGCCCATTCACTATTGAAAAGGTCTTGAGTCCCACTGCGGTTCGCCTCCGTCTGCCCCTGTCTATGAGACGCATTCATCCCACTTTTCACGTGTCCCAAGTCAAACCTGCTGTAACCCACCCCCTGTCCTCTGGACCTGATCCCCCACCACCCGCCCGGATCATCGACGGAGGCGAAGCCTACACGGTCCGTGCCCTCCTGGATTGTCGTCGGCGAGGCCGGGGACTGCAGTACCTCGTCGACTGGGAGGGTTACGGACCGGAACACCGCAGTTGGGTACCGTCACGCCACATCTTGGATAAGGACTTAATCAGAGACTTTCATGCCAACCACCCCAGACCAAGGTGAAACGCCTGGAGGCGTTTTTTAAGAGGGGGGGTACTGTTGTGATTCTGATTCCTGCATGTCATGTTAAGTTCTGTGCCTGGCTCTGCCATGTTAAGGATTCTTGTGTTTAGTGACCACTGCCTGTCTGACTATTCTTAGGATTGTGTTTTGGTTATTTAGATTACCTGTTTATTATTTTTCATGTTTAGATCATTTAGTTTCCTAGCCATGTTTTCATTTTCATGCTTTGCACTTTGTCTCCCCTGTCTTGTCAGGTGTGTATCTTTGCTCACGGTCCCTTGTCTTGTGTGACACTCATTCGGGTGATTTATTGGTTTCTGGGTTTCAATCTTCTTTCATTATCTCGTGTTCTTCCTTCCTCTCTCTTTTTCTGTCTTACTAACACATACTAACAGTTTATTGTTTTTGCTCAATACTAATCCACACTAACCTTGTATATTTGGACTAACTTACTAACAAGCACTTGGGATTGTATAGCTGCACTTACTAATTGACTAATGATCTCTCAGCTGTCGCCCTATTCTAGTCTCCGCCTCCTTGCCTATTCCTAATTATCTCTGCTGCTAGTTTCTGTGGATTTCCACTTATACTTTGTGCTTTCCTTTTCTTTTATCTTGGCACTTTAGTACTCCTTAACCGGAGCTGTTTTGTACTTAGGTTTGTCTTGTGATCCCTGTCTGCGTTTTGGCTACAGCCAAATTCATGTAATTAGTTTATCCCTCATGTGTCTCTCCCTGATCATTGTTCCCACTGATTGCACCTGTTCTCCCTGGTCATGTGTTTACCCCGGGTGTGTATATAAGATGTCTGTTTGGTACACTTTCTTGTCAGATCGTTCTCCCTAGTTTTCTCGTGCCACGTTTCTCGCCTTGATCTCTCAGTGTTTATCTTTCTGACTGGACCGTCTTTGATATCGAGCTTTGCCTACTCCCTGTACTTTTGCCGCATTCTTGTTTTTTGACCTCTTTTGTCTGACTACGATTTTTGTGATTGGTGCCCTGTGTATGACTCTGGATTTCGCCCTTTGGATTCTGATTTTGGATTGCGGACATTGTACTGTTGCCAGCTCTGTTGGGGGGTTTCCCCCTTCAGAAATAAAGCCTCCTTTTTGCATTTTACTGGTGTTTGCTCTTGGTTCATTTCGTAAATCCTCACAATACCGACCATATAGAGGACAAAACAAACACATGTATGAAGCAAATTTAAAAATGTGGCACAATCATTTAGTGGGAATGAATAATGAAACAGAATGGATTTAAGTAGGGAAACAGGGCAGGTTGTGTAGTTGAGTTAGAGAGATCAGACATAGCTGTATTCAGGGTATTGAATCATGCCAGAGTGAAGCTGTGTAGCTAGTGGGTTTCTGCGGAGCTCCGAGGAGGTTCAGAATGCTTCAACAAGTCAGCCATGAAAACTCACAATCCTGCACCAGGAGCTTGTTTGCGGGACATGGCCTGAAGCAGTAAGAGCTGTCCAAGAGCAGCGATACAATGACTGCAAGAGACTGAGGTTCGGGAGAGACATGCAGCCTGGCCAGCAGATTCTCTGTACTACATTCACACTCATCTCCAGAAGGACCTTCATCCATCATTTTAACCATCCGTGATCAAACACAGGTATTCTGGTCACAGGTTGGGGGCTATGGGCTGTCCTTGTGTATCTGTGGGCAGGAGGAAGACATGGGCAGTTGAACAGTCCATCACAGAGCTCACACACCCACACACACACACTTACCCTTACATTCATGCCTCTATGGCCGTGAGTGGAAGCTCATATGGACGTGGAAAGGACGTGCAGCCCCTGTGAAAGGGCCAGGTTGAGATGTAAACACAGAACCCTTTTGCTCTTTATACGTAATGCAGCTCCAGGTACATTCGCTTTGCTGTGACAATGCCAGCTGAGTCTGTTTTTGTCCTGCCCGAAGGGGGAGGGGCATCGTTTTTGTTGCCATTTGTTGGTCTGATTTTTGTGTTTGTGTGTCAGCAGCAAAAAATGATCAGCTGTAATTACGCAAAATTTTCCAGAAAGGTGTGCGATGGTCCAAGAATCACCAGGCCTACTGGGTTCAAGGTCACCAAAGAACTCAGTGGGTGTTTTGTGCCCAATACCACTTTTTAAAAATTATTATTTAATTTATTATCATTATTAGTAGTAGTAGTAGTATTTTTTTTATATAAGATCAATGCCATTGAGAGGCTTTGAATTAATCTTCTTTGCCGTATAAATATGTACAGTGCATTGACTTGAGCACCAGTCAGTTTAAAATAAATCTATTTTTGTGCTGGGCCGAGCAGTGCCAGGGCCCTACAAACACGAATGTCGCTGAGTACCTGAGTGAATGACTGAGTGAATGAGTGAGTGAGTGAATGAGTGAGCGAGTGAGTGAGTGAGTGAGTGAGTGATCAAGTTCAACGATTGGCTGGCCGGCGGGGAAGAACTTAAACTATTGGTTGGCCAACGATTGGCTGGCCGGCAGGGAAGAAGTTCAGCGATTAGTCGGCCGGTGGGTAAGAACTCTAACGATTGGCTGGCAGACTACTGGCCTGTGCATTATAAATAGGCTACATGAACGTCGGATTTCGGCATTGACGCTTTGCATCAGGAACGGAATACTCTGCTGTTGGTGGATTTCGGATTTGAAACAGAGCACCTACTTTGCTGTTGCTGGATTTTGGATTTGATCAGAGTTCTTTGCCGTTGGATTTTGGATTTGTCTCTATAAGGTCATTGAAATGTTCACTTTGCTGACTTACAAATGTGTACCAAGGTGAAGTCAGACCATTCAAAATTCATGGGTTGCAAAAAACTTCACCCATTTCAAAAAGGGGGGCATTTCTTGAGTTAAGTCACAGTACTTCTTGTGTGTTTAGGGCTTTTGCGGGTCCGCAATGTTGCTCGAAAATTATGTTCAGCACCCAGTTTTATTCTCTTGCATGGGCATTTCATCGTGAGTTAAGTTACAGTAGGCTACGGTGTTTGTTTGTTCGCAGTGTCTACGTGTCCGAAATTCATGTTGCTCAAATTAAGTTAACTACCCAGTTTTATTTCTCACTGTGGTCACGCCAGCCGTCTCTCGTTTTCGCGTGGTCAAGCCAGCCGCTCCAACATTTTAAGTGCGCCCTTTTTACAGACTTTTGGGCAAATACTAGTGGGAAACTTAGCGCTAACTTACGAGAGTGTGTGGGAACTTCCGGTTTTCAAAATAAAAATGTTGGTGTTAAATGTGTAAAGATTTTATTTTTTAAAATATGAGTCTGACCCTGACTTTGAGCCAATCAATCACATGACCTGGGAGCTATTGAGCTTTAAAAATTAATTAAAAAAATATAAGGCTGAGTAACATGCAATCAAAAGGGGTGTGCATTATACAGGAAGCTTAGCTCTACTGTTCTGCACTGATTTGGAGCCAATAGGTCACATGACCTGGGAGTTATTGAGCTATAATGCTCATTTACAGTATGAAATACATTAAAAATTCATAAAAAATATATAAGGGCACGTAAAATGGAAAAAAAGAGGTGTGCATCATAGAGGAAGCTTAGCTCTACTGTCCTACATTGATTTTGAGCCAATAGGTCACATGACCTGGAAGTTATTGAGCTATAATGCTCATTATATCCCCGAACGCCGAATGGCGTTCCGGGGGATATTATGTTTTTGGTCCGACCGCCGCCGCCGCTGCCGCCGCACTACGTGTTAAAGCGATAACTTCAGTAATATTTCAATTTCAAATTCCAAATTTTGCACATAAGTAAGTATCATAAAAAGGAAGAAATGATTCGATTTTAGACAATTTACGATGTCTAGATTGGCCACCAGGGGCCAAAAACTGATTTAAGTGTTAACACGATAACTGCAGTAATATTTCAATTAGAAATTCCAAGTTTTGCATATAAGCGAGTATTATAAAGAGGAAGAACTGATTCGATTTTGGACCATTTACAATTTCTAGATTGGCCACCAGGGGCCAAAAACTGAAAAAATCACTGTTTTTATCATATCTCTGGAAATATTTGTCCGATTGACCTCAAATCAAATGCAAATGAAAGGTCATGACCTGAGGATGTGTCCCACGATGACATTATACCTGTTTGATTCAAAATTTTGACACAAGGTGGAGCTTTGTCACATAAAATTTACCATTTTTGCTATATCTTTGGAACTATTTCTCCAATTGACATAAAACTATGTGCAACTACAAGGTCATGACCTTACAACGTGTCACATGATGACATCATACCTGTATGGTTCAATATTTTACCACCAGGTGGCGCTTTGTGATGGAAAATTACCATTTTGTCCATATCTTCAGAACCATTTGACCGATTGACCTGAAATTAAGTTCAAATGAAAGTCTATTCAAGGTCTATTCAAGGATTGGGGAATTGGATGATTGGGGGAGTTCAGGGATATACCCCCAGCCGTCACCTCGGACGGGATAAGCCTAGTTTACAGTATGAAATACATACACACAATTCATAAAAATATATAAGGGCACTTAAAATGTATAAAATGAGGTGTGCATCATAGAGGAAGCTTAGCTCTACTATCCTACTTTGTTTTTTGAGCCAATAGGTCACATAACCTGGGAGTTAATGAGCTGTAACACTCATTTTTCGGCCTAAACTATGACATGCATTAAGAATTCATTTTCAAAAACTTTTTCAAAAAAAAATTGAAAAGCGGTCAAATATGAAAAAGATTCTCAAGATTTTGTTTTACTCATTTTTGAGGAAGCCACTGTTCCAGTCACGCTTTGGAATCAGGATGCTGCCATCCCCGGCCCTGGTTGGGCTGATGAGTGAGGGCTTTGAGGCTGCCTCTGGGTCGTTGTCCCACACAGCATCAATACGTTCCACTGATGGGGATAATTGAGATACTATGAATGAAATCTTATTTTGAGTCACATGATCTGAAAATGTCTCAGCTGATGAGGGACGGACCATATTTACAACTGCTGCCATATCAAGCACAACAACAGTGGCTAATCTGGCTGGAGTTGCTTGACCAGTTGGTGCTTCAATACAGTCCAGAATATCAGACTTGTGGCCGGATCGAAGAGATCCACGGTGTGCCAAGCTTGGTGGTTCTCTTTGGTTTTCGTAGTGGAAAAATTCTCCCAGATCTGCATCTGGCCGTGACTGTAAAGACAGGAAGAGTTGCGTGACCAGAGTTACAATTTTCCTCTGCATGCTGCTGCTTTTAGCACCCTTCTTTGATGGGTCAGGACGATTGGCAAATGTAAGCACTTTGTTATGAGGGATTGTATCAGATAATGGAACTTTAGCCTTGTCAAGTCTCTCTGAAATAAATTCAGCATGAAGTGCTTGCCCAACTTCATGGATCTGAGAAAGAGAATTGACAACTTCCAATTCCATCACATCCTTTGTATCAAGGGTAACTAGCTCCTTATCAGTGACAAGGAATGGGTTGCCTAGATGCTCAACAACCTCAACAAAGAAAAAAAAATAATTCAAAAAATTTGGATGATGATATCATAAATGCTCAAATTTACCATATGTATCTGCCATAATACCCAATAATATGCCATTGGGGGCTTTCCTGCACTCTGTATGTTGAATTAGAGGTAAAATTTGAATACCTTAGGGTAAAAAACCTAACAAACGAACCCTTATTCAATGTCCCACGACTTTTGGTAGTAAAGATATGGCATAATCACATATTGGCTGGCGGCCATCTTGGATTTGTCCAATATGGCCGCCATGGTGGGCGCCCGTCTCGGCACCCTCTATAAATGAAAAGAGCATGTCTTGAACTATATCTGTACCAAATTTCATGCTTGTAGACAAATCTGCACAATTTTATCCCTTAGGGCCTGGACTGTTAAGCACCCAGTTTTATTCTCCTGCACGGGAATTTCATCACCTGTTCGCAGCATCTACGTGTCGGAAACATTGACTGTATAGGTCCGAATTCGGTGTTGCTAAAATTAAGTCGGCTACTCAGTTTTATTCTCTAGCATGGGCATTTCATCATGACTTATGTTACAGTAGGCTACGGTGTTTGTTCGTTGTGTCTACGTGTCCGAAATCAGTGTTGCTCAAATTAAGTTAGCTATCCAGTTTTATTCTCTTGCATAAGGTTCATGGCTTGAAAAAAACAGTTAAAAAGTGAATTCTGAATTATTGAAAACCATTCGACTGTCAGACACGAAGCCACTTCGAAGCAGTGTCTCAGGTCCGATAGTCTGACAGGGTTTTAATATAACTTCGTGTCTGACAGTCTGATGGTTTGAATATAAATCATAATATAGCGGATGCATATGCTGCGCTCGCAGTTCATGTACTTCGTTCATTACAATACTGAAGTTTTTCTTTTTTTTTTGGAGTGGGCCTATTTGTACTTTACTTGAGTTTTTTTAAACCGGGACTTTTACTCTACCACATTTAAAAGATTAAAAAGTATACTTTCACTTTGTTACTTCCACACTGGCCACCTCGTTACTCGTCACACATCAAAATATGAATGTAATTAATCATTTAAGGATTATCTGGATTTGGCGTGTTCGAGAAGAACAATTGGCTCGGCAGGGTATCTCAGCTGCTTTGTGCAGATGTGTTTGCCAACGGACATGGAGCTCCAAATTTATGAACGCAGTTACAATATTATATCATCAGATGGCACACACGGATCAGTTATTGAATATTCATGAGCAAGCCGAGCTCTAGAATATGGATGAGTTCACTCCAATCCCTGATTTTCAGGACTTGCCTTAATTTAACTCCTCAGCTAAGCCTGATGTGCAAACTGCGCAATTTACTTGCCCATAGCAGTTGAAAAATCATAATAACAAAAATGAGATACCTGAAAATTAATTAAAGAGCACAAGGAGAGAACAATGCATGGTTGCTTTGCTTCTTTCTATGCGTGCTATGAAAAATACTTTGTACGTGCACTTTTGATACTTAGTTATATTTTTTCATTTGGTACTTAAGTACATTTCATGTGATCTACTTTAAGACTTTTACTCAAATCATTTTCTTATGGGTGACCTCAACTTTTACCAAAGTAACTTTCAGTTATGGTACTTTTACTTTTTCGTAACTTTTTTCCCAGTACTTCATACACCTTTGTTATCATATTAGCTATGTGACAAAGTGCAATTCTTGCTCAGGTTGTAACTGTCGCTTATGAAAATCGTTAATGCTTTCTTTCCTGAATTTTTGTATTCTACTGCATTTTTTTTAAACATCACTCATATCATTTTTTGACTGTCTATCATATTTGAGGTGAAATTGACCTAAATTGCTCACTTTGCAACATACATTTTTTTCTTTATCCGCAGTGACTGAAATAAATACCAAACAATCCGCTATTTGGGGGCTCTATAAAATTTCAAAACTTCTTTATTTCTCGGCCAATTTGATCTTGGTGTCAACTACAAGGCCTTTTCGAGAGCTTTCAATAGGTAATTTCAATAGGTTTTGTCACATAGTTAACCATCTTCAACCATCCCCAATATCGAATAATGCTTTGTGTAAACACACTTTCACACTCTCACTCTCCCACTCCTCACCCAGTTTGTAAATCCTTTATCTACTACAGCTCATTACTAAACTTGCACTTCATATAACTGAATGAGCTTTGTCTCATTTAGCACCCTTTTCTTGGGCGCACATTCTCATACAGCTCTCGACGGCCCAGCCATATACTAGGTTGCACCTAGCGGTTGCTAGGCTAGCCACTCAGGCAGACTGTGCCTGCGACTGAGCCTTTAAACCTTTCAGCTGAAGGGTTTCACTGAATCATTTCCTCCAAATTCCCTCTCCTCATAAGTCCATGTACTAGAATTGCTTTCGCTTTAAAAATGGATATTGTTGCATCATCATTTCAGTCAAGAACATTCTAACCATGTATTTCTGACCTTTTCCCAGAAAGGGTTAAAGGCCTGTGGTCAGTGATTTGGGGCTTGAACACTGTCCTTACCTCCAGGGTCACTCCACCTCTTTCCAACTTTTCATCCTGGAAGAAACTGATTTTCACTTGTACTTAATTACATTTCAACTGTCATATCTTTCTTTATCTTTAAACAATAGGATCCATGTTGGTCGGGAACATAATTTAACTATTCACAGTGTGCAAATTGCCCAGTATGTAAGCCGTAGTACAGCAACACTGCATAATAATGTGTGGAATTCCTGTATGGTTCACAGAATATGACTGTGGCTGTGACTTTGTCGATCTGAGGCCATAGGTTTTCAGCTACAGAAGTGAGATTATGTATATGGAGTTGTGCATGAGATGGAAAAGATGTGAGGCTGTGGATGTGTACTGGGATGTGAGGCTGTAGGAGTGTATTGGGATGTGAGGCTGTTGGGGTGTATTGGCATGTGAGGCTGTAGGTGTGTGTTGAGATGTGAAGCTGTAGGGGTGTATTGGGATGTGAGGCTGTAGGGGTGTATTGGGATGTGAGGCTGTTGGGGTGTATTGGAGTGTGTGAGTCAGTAGGTGTGTATTGGGATGTGAGGCTGTAGGTGTGTATTGGGACGTGAGGCTGTAGGTGTGTATTGGGATGTGTGAGGCTGCAGACGTGTGTAAACCAAATGGAGCTTTTACTTTCAGTTATTCTGCTTTTCTCCCCGGGGGGAAAAGAGACTGGTTGCCATGGTTATGGCGGATTCCTGCAGCTAATGGGTGGGAGTTGGGTAGCTCTGGCAACCTGACCTGTCTAGAGCGTAACACAAGCAGAGAGAGAGGGTGTGTGTGTACTGGGTATGGAGTGTGTGAGTATATGGTCAGGCCAGTGTGTTTGTCTGAAACTGTGTGTGCTAATGTGTGTGTGTGTGTGTGTGTGTGTGTGTGTGCGCGCTGGTTACACGCATTACTTGGCGAAATGTGAAAGATGTCTAGGTCCTCCCTCTCTTAGCTGTTTCTTTCACCACTGGCAGCAGTTATAATCGGTTAGCTCATCACAAAGCTGAACAGATTCAATTTGGTTGCTCAGCTTGGTGTGGGTTAGAAACAATAATCACCCTATCTTGCCAATTTTATTCTCAAAAAAATACGTGTGAATTACAACTGTGACACATTTTGAATAGTAGGCCTCACACTCCATGTTTTGCTGATCTACAGCTATATACAGTATATTGACATTGATTGTCTGAATTCAAGTTTGATGATGTTGAAGTTGATTATTTGCTTCTTTTTGTTCAGACAAGTACATTCGCGTAGCAATAAATTAATGGGATTAACACATCAGAAATGCTTTGATTTAGGTTCTACTTTGGAACCTGCGTCTTTTGTATAGGGGCAATCAATGTTTCAAATCTAACAGCTTTGTCGGCACAGCTGCGAGGCTAACCAAAGAATATTAAAAAACGTTTCCATAATCTCAAAAATCACAGTGACTATGTTTCAAACTCAATGACTGAATGCTTTTTTGATGCTTAAAATGATGAAAATGCATATTGCATGTGTTGCAAGCACTGATAAGCAGTACTTTGTTGCATTTATGGGACCATTTGCAAAATTCCAATCATCTTGTTAGATAATGTACATCATTCAGAGTCAATGACTAAATCAGACAGAATTACTAGTTTTTGCGAAGAGAGTCATTTTGTTTTATAACTTGTTTTGTAGGTTGTAGCCAAACAAGATATTCTGTATCAGTGGGTCATTGTTTTTGAATGCTCCATTGTTCCATCTGAGTTTGTTTATAAACTGATGGTCCAATATGCTAAGCTTTGATCAGGGTTTGGCAGCCTGGGTCCTGGAGTGTGAAAGCTGTTGTTGTCGGTTCCAACCGAGCTTGATCTCTTTGATGGATGATTGAAAGTCCAGCTGATTTGACTGATATCAGTCCACAGAATGGGCGTTCATCTGTCATCAGCTCCCTTTTGCCATGAGTATGGTATCATCTGTCATTGACTACATATTTATCTTTAAGCGACAGATGTCCTCTAACTACCATAGTAATTTACCAGACTGTCTGTAACCAAAGCCCTAACCTTAACCGGACCGTAACCATAAAGTCATTAGAACCATTAAGTTCTAAACTTAACTAGGCTCCAAACCTGTACCAGATCATAACCACAGTTGTTGCTACATTGTAAAACATTAAACGGTCCTGAGCGGTATTGGTAGGTAAAGTTACTGTACCATGTTTTTGTCCAGTCCTTGGACAACTCCCTTCTTTCCCATATGCCTTGTCATCAAAGGTTGTCTGCTGAAAATAAATGTGTGGATTTCCCCCAACATACAAGAAACAAACACTTTCTAATTACTCAGCGGTAACAACCATGAGAATGAGGTCATAGCTCCCCACATTGATGTCACTGAAACTATCTGGCAGAATTTAAGGGGCTTACAGAAGTAATGAGGGATTGCATGTGCTGCACCAACACCACACTTACTTAGCATTATCTCACACAGGGAACCTCACAGCTGTAAAGTAATAATTCTCTGCCACATCTGTGCACATTTGGGCTGACACACTTAACAAACACATGGCAGAAAAACTCCCCAGCAAGGCGAAAAATTATCTCACTTCATAAACCACACAGATTCCAGGCCTTGATCTCAACACCAGACTTGGTCATACGAAGTCTGCCAAGACAGGTAGCTCAAAGTCTACAGATTAATTTATAGAAAGATGTTAGTCATGTGAATAGACATTATGATTCATTAAATTTTTCAACACATGACCATCCATATTGCTCAACAAGAGGAAAATATTACTTAATTTTCACATTTTTATATTAACCACATAAAACCTGAGGACTCATATATCAGTCCATCAAATGCAGCTGCTATATACAAAACTATAAAACTGTCGAACATCAAACCTACTTTAAATTTTAGTGGAGATTTATGGTTTCCAATGACCCAAAACATTTCCTGCTGAATTACAGGGAAATGGGTATTAAATGATGCTCAAGATCTAGACATTTTCCACTTGATGTAATGTTGTGGTCATAAAAACATGGTGTCCTAGGTTATATATATTTCTCCTATATGTCAAACAATTTGGGGGAAAAAAAAAAAACTTTTATTACCTTGAGCCTTAAAGGGGACCCAACATGCTGATCCTTCTTTTAATACATATTAGTAATGTTATAATGTTGGTTGTCCATGCTCATCCTCTGAAAAGTTTCTAAACATAAGATACAGGGATTTTGCCGTGATCCAGGAACGTGATTTTGTGAGCGTGATTTCCTCTCTGAACAGCTCCTCCCGAGATCTTCACGAGATCTGGGTAAAACCTGACGTCAAGTTGTGCCGTCCAATTAGTACAGACCTAGCCAGAGCCAACCACTGCACTGGACCTGCCCACACCGGAAACTATTCTAGTAGGCACTAACAACGGCAGATACTATGCCTTAGTAGCATCTACACTTTTGGAAATACAAAAGAAGAACCGTAGATCATTTGAGGTGCAATTTTGTCAGTATCTCTCCCAAAGTTACTCGTCCATTTACTTTGGCTGCAAAAAAAAAACCAAATATTTCTCTTCCAAAAGATGATGCCACCAGAAATCAGTGGGTAGCTTTTTTTGTTTGCTGGCAGCAAACAGCCACGGCCAAAGGGAACGTTAGCTGTTTGTGCTCAGCATTTCACCAAAGACAGCTTTGTCAATGAAGGGTAATTCGAATCAGGATGAGCATTTCAGCTGCTTCTCAAACCTGAAGCAGTTGCATCGATCAAGCGCTTGGAGCCACAAGCTGTAAGTAACCATATAATGGCAAATGATGTAAGTGAAGCTAACGTGTTACGGGTGGCTAGCAGGACTGCTAGTGATAGTTAGCACTAACAACTGGCCTCAAATGCAGGCTTCGTAAAATAGCTGAAGATAAAGCCTGTATCTGTTGCGACTGTCCGTGACTCACAGACACAGAAGGTGTAAGTTGCTTTTACTGTTTAAGCCAACCTGACGTGATAGCCAGTTGATTGTGGCTGTAGCACAGCCGCTAACGTAGCCAATTTACTGTTGCTTATGTTTGTGTCCTAATTATGCAAGAGTGATATCAGGGGAAATTCTACAGAAGGTGTGTGAACATAAATCTCATTTGAAGCTAACTTTTAATACTTTTTTGTAATTTTGATGCTTAGTAAAACTGCTCACAGTAACAGAACTTGCTGTCTGTAAAACCTGTATTGCAAGGGTTTGTCTCTGTGGTTATGACTGCTCGGTTACCAGCTACTGCATGTTAGTTTGCATGTCGTGCTAATTAAAAATGCTCCTGGTTAACGTATATGCAGTAATTCTGATTGGTATGCTTGTGTTACTTCGGTAAGCATCAATGTGGCAATTTCATCATAACGTTGCCCGATTGTAGCCACTACAGTTTGTGATCGCTTCACTTATCCGTGACTGGGATCAGCCGGATACTTCAGAAATGTTTGAGCAAGCTCTCTGGTGCTACCATGAAAGCAATGCATAACGCAGAAGCTCTGCCGGTTCACAAATGATTTCTTTGCACTACCTTGACATAATTTCATCCCCCTTTAGAAATTGTTGTGGCTAAGAAAAAGCCGAAAAAGGCAGAGATTAAATAGGTAATTCTTTCCTGTAGAAGTCATCGATTCGCTAGCTCCACATAAGCAACTTGTCCGCGCTAACCGAACTTATGGTGCGCAAAACCTGTATTATGTTCTCTCTCTCTAGCTGTTGCATACTATTCAGAAAGCTGCTTTCACATCAGACACGAAACGAATTTTTGGCTCGACAGATTAGTCTACATTCAAAGTCAATGCAAAGACGTGAATACATGTAATGGGTACGTCAAGCAGCTTTCACCCCGGACGCGAAACTAATTTTTCACTTGACAGATTAGCTACATTCAAAGTCAATGCAAAGACGCGAATACAGGCATTATAGGCGCATTAAGCAGCTTTCACACCGGACGCGAAACGAATTTTTCGCGCGACAGATTACATTCAAAGTCATGACTGCTTATCAGCTACTGCATGTTAGTTCTCATGCTCTGCTAATTAAAAATGCTCCTTGTTAACTTTATATGCAGAAATTATGATCGGTATGCTTCTGTTACTCCGGTAAGCGGCAGTTTCATCATAACGTTGCCTGATTATCGCCACTACAGTTGAAGCTAACCGGAGGGGTGCTGTATGTGTCTGACGAGTTGGGCTGCAGTTAGACCAGACATAGATTTTGCAGAGCTTGGGGTGCGTTTTTGGGTGCTTATGCAACGATTGCTTCACTTATCCTTGACTGGGGTAAGCCTGATACATCTCCAGTGGCTGGGCAAGCTCTCTGATACCACCGGTGAAAGCAATAGGGAAGCGCACAGGCTAACGTGTTCGGTATAACAAACGCTGAATTGCCATCGATTGAATATTAAATTCCTTCCTGTAAAAGTGATCGATCCGCTAGCTCCACATAAGCAACGGTTCACGCAGACGGAACTTATGGTCTGTATGTTTTATGTTCATACCAGTTTTATGTTCATGACATACCCGGAGCTCTGTCTAGCTCTCGCACACTATCCATAATGAGCCCATTTTCCGCGAGGAAAAGCTGGTCATTCCGAAGCAATAAGTAAACCATTACCAAGGGCAATTTCCGCAAAGGCCGTTTTGCTCGGAGCTCTCGCCCCTCTGTCATATACTAGCCCGGAAGCTGTTGGTTTCTCCACGCTAACAACACACCACAGCTATGCACACGAGCCAGCAAGTCCTAATACACACCAAAGCAGTCCATAAGCTGTTGGTCTACCATTAGCTGCCCCTCACTGTCCATGTTTCCCTCTAAACTCAGACCAACCGGATTTCTACGGTCTCCGATCTATACTTGGGCATGTCGACCCGCTCAACAAATGTGTCTATATGGGGTGAATTCTAGCTTCCCCGGCATCCTAGCTACGGAGTAGAAAAACCGTTTTACTCACCAACTGTTGCCGAAGCAAACTGTAGCCAATAGGAAATTCAAGCTTGAGCTGCCAGGCTTTCGCTCTTTCGCTCTAGATACGCCCTCCACAGAGCTGGCCAGTCAGAAGAAAGTGGGCACACAGGGAGTGGGGGCCATAGTGGAAGAGCTACCCCAATGAGCCGTTTCAGGCAGAGACTACAGTGTGGTTTTTTGAGGATGGCAGTACGAGCAAAAAGTACCCTTTTTTTACTTTGCTCGATCAGGAGTACTCTAGGGGAGTCAAAGACCAAAATATAAACTTGAGAAATAGCATATTAGGTCCCCTTTAAGTTAAAACTTAAGTTGGAGTTTAAGGGGTTTCCATTTTTGGGTTTCAGAACATGCAAATGGACCTACAATGCTTTACTTTTTCCAGTTCTGGTCAATGGTGATTGCAGGACAGAGCCCTTCCTGTTCAGGTGGTTGCATAAACTTCTCTTTAAATTAGGGCTGCCCAACCCTGATACTGGAGATCAAACATCCTGTGCTCTTTCACCTGAACCCTAACAAAGCACACCTTATTCAACAGCTAGTCTCTGCACTGAGCTGCTCCTGAGTAAAGTCAGGTGTACTAAGTTGTGGTTGACAAAAACACCTACTGGACAGTACATCTCCAGGGACAGGATTCAGGCCTACCAAAGAAAACGTTGCCTCAGCACACAAAAACTTTGAAATGCCTACATTAATCGCGGAAATAGCAACAGAAAAATAATACCCCGCTACCGAAACCGCAAAAACCGCAACATAAACTGTTGACTCGTAGCATAAGACTATGAAACTGCAACATCTTCTCTCACATCCGTCTTTGCCATTTACTGCGCTTGCGCGTACCGGCCCAGGCTGCTCTCAGAGATAGCGGAATCAGGTGCGTCTCCTTCGGTTGGTAAGTAAAACTTCCAAATATGACGTTATTATTTATGCAGATGTTTAACAATGAATTGTAAGACGTAGCTGTTACATCCACATTCTCGTAAATTCGCTTATTTTAGCATGTCACCCTGCCGAAAATGAACGATGCACTGTGGATTTCGCTAAAGTCTTAGAGTTGCCAACTTGACGACTTTCTCGCTTAATCTGGCGACTTTCCAAATCGGGATTGTTTGTCCACTCAAGACGTATGTATACGTCTTGAGAAAGTCGTCAAGTTGGCAACTCTAAGACTATAGCGAAATCGACAGTGCATCGTTCATTTTCGGCAGGGTGACATGCTAAAATAAGCGAATTTACGAGAATGTGGATGTAACAGCTACGTCTTACAATTCATTGTTAAACATCTGCATAAATAATAACGTCATATTTGGAAGTTTTACTTACCAACCGAAAGAGACACGCCTGATTCCGCTATCTCTGAAAGCAGCCTGGGCCGGTACGCGCAAGCGCAGTAAATGGCAAAGACGGATGCGAGAGAAGATGTTGCAGTTTCATAGTCTTATGCTACGAGTCAACAGTTTATGTTGCGGTTTTTGCAGTTTCGGTAGCGGGGTATTATTTTTCTGTTGCTATTTTCGCGATTAATGTAGGCATTTCAAAGTTTTTGTGTGCTGAGGCTACGTTTTCTTTGGTAGGCCTGGGATTGGGCAGCCCTGGTTGATGATTACTGAACTCATTGCGTTCATTTCCCTTGATCAACATGTTGTCTAATGATACAATTAATCCAGTAGTACATAAACACACAACTTCCTTTTCAATGCAACTTTAAGGTGATAAAATAATAAATTAATTTAAAAATGTTTCATTCACTCGCCGGAGTAGATTGTGTTTTATAAAAAAAATGAATAAATAAATTGGAGTACTTTGGACCTTCTGCATCAACTTTTGGTGCATCCTGCTAAGCAGGCTACCAAACCTGGGCTCCATGATTGTTTAAATGAAAGAAACAAAGAAAATGAACATTGAAATGCACACAATTTCAAATCCAAATCGAGGGTTTTATTTCTTGTCTTAACTTAGTGAAGGGAATTGCCAAAACTGAAGGATAATGTTCACAATGTTAACATGACTAATAATGGAAAGTGATTGAAAACATATCATGATTAATCATCAGTTTCGAGGGATCTTTTACACCCGCCCCTGGTTTTTGTTTTGCAGCCGCCACAGGTTCTGATACTCGGCTAATGGTACAAATGTACTGGCTCGTGTTCCACCCAGAATATTGAGTCATAGCCGTGTTTCTCTACAACACACTTTAGGAATTTGGCAGCTGCAGGGGTTTTCAAACTCTGTCCTGGGAACTCACTGTGTATACTAGGCGTTGCTACTGCCAACAACTTAATTAATTAAAGTTGTTGAAAACGTGTTTAAGTTCTGCTACATTTTTGGACGCACTAAACGCTTCAGTTTTCAGTGACCAGGTGCCACATTTTCAGCACTTGGGACCCTAAAGACATCATCGGCCAATTTTATAATTTAATCAGTTATAACGTTTAACCTTTTTACAAGGGGCTCGTTTGCTCAGAAAATTTAAGTATTTTATGATCTGACTGATTAGGGACCTGTGGGTTATGAGAACATGGATCATTTATTCTTCATTTAGTGCAAGGCCATTCCTGACAAAAATACTTCCAAAGTGTAAAGCAGGCATTATTTTCCTAAATAAGAACAATGAGCTGCTTCCTATTGCTCAGTGGCTATAATTATTGTACAGGGGAAAACCAGCTTTCACAGAGGGTTCCAACTAGTGCTGACTCTGGAAACCCCTTGGCCACAAAAATCAAAAACTTTGTCCTCGCATAAAGTTTTGAAATGTGAGCAGATGGTCCTTTTCTAGAACAAGCTAATTGAAGGCATATGAGCTGTCTGCAAATCAAGGCACATATCTTAATCAAGCGAACAATCATTTCACACAGGTAAGGATGCTATAACATTCTGGGATAAGTCCATTTTAACCATGGACACACATTCTCTGTCATAATAAGACCAAATTTATAGAAATGAATTGGGGGGGGGAGAAAATATAAAATTGATCTTGCCCAGATAACAGCTGAATCAGCTGAAATAATAACAGTGGGATGATGTCATTCTGTTGAGTCTGGAAAGCAAAACACTAAAATGGAAACTCTTATTCGAGAAATAGTCAAAGCATCAGGTAATGGCTTGCCAATCAGAAAGCAAAGGCAAAGCTCTGCCCATTTTAACTAAGATCACAAAGTTACATTCTTTTTTTTCTCAATATCTGTTTATTTTGTTTCAATATGGTGGCAATGGTATGTTATTCAATTGTTACTAATTTTGTTAGCAATTTTCAATCACAACCCATGGCAATGCATGCCCGTGGTCAACTGGGAATTTTCCAAAGGCTGCAGCAGATCACAGGGATGCTGGTTACTTGATTTGGAGCGGGCGCACACCATACAGGCTGCAACAAATGACTGGGTACCCTGGCAAATGCTAGGCCACCATATGCACCGACACAGAACGATGAGAGTGCAAGAGAGTCCAGGATGGTATGCCAGCTGAGAGGCGCAGCCTCAGGCTATTACCACGCCTTTCACTCTACCAGAGATGAAGAGATGATTGGGAGAAGTGTCTGTTGGAGATGGACAGGGCAGCAACGCCTCTTCAACCTTGCTCTCAACCTATAACTTAATGACAAGCAGAAAACAGTAACCCAGGAGAATAATATCAGGAAGATCTTTGGACATGGAAGGATACAGTCTTGACAAGGAGTTAGGCTTTGTGTTTTGAGTATTAGCCCAGTACGTTACTACAAAATTTAGTTTTGCAAAGAAGAGGGACCAGCAAGCTTGCCTGGGAATCAGCCACTTAGCTGTAGAGAAGTATTGCGGGTTGCGATGACAAAGGGAAGGCAGGACCCCTCTAGCCAGTGCTTCCACTCCTCGAAGGCCAGCTTCATTGCCAACAACTTCTCTTCATTGATGGAACAGTTCCTCACAGCTGCAGACAACTAAAAAATAGTAATTTACATTCTTGTTCCAATTTTCCTATCATCAATGTGCTACAAGAGGACAGCTCCAACCTCCATGTCAGAGGTATCACCTTCCATGACGAACTGGTGCTGGGGATTCAGAGGCTTCAGGGTGGGAGTTGTGATAAACAGCCGCTTAAGATGTTTAAAGGAAGAGGCTGCCTGAAGGATCCAGGTGAAGGGAATCTTAGTGGACCTTAGCTTGGTTAGGAGAGCAGCAACAGTGCAGTACCCTCAAATAAATTACTGATGGAAGTTGGCAAACCCAAGGAACCCTTGAAGCACCTTGTGATCTTTATGGTCCAACACTGCCTGTACCCTCTTATGATCCATCTCTAGGGTACCCTGCATTACTACAAAGCTCAGGAAGAAGACAGTGTGATGGAATTTTCACTTTTCCATTTTGAGATGACATTGGTTCTCCAGGCGCTTCTGATAACCAAGTGGACATGATGGATATGATTCTCCAATAGTTGATAGAAGACCAGTATATTGTCTAGCTAAACATAGATGAACTGGGAGACTATGTCTCAGGGGACGTCATTTTTGACGTCATGTTCTGGATCACAACAAGGGCATTAGTGAGCCCAAATGGCATCACTAGGTATTTATAACACCCAATGGGTTGTGAAACTCTGTCTTTCAGTTTTCTCCTTCCCGTATGCACAACAGATGGTAAGCGTTACACAAATCTAGCCTGGGAAAGAAATGGCAGCCCTGGAGATTGGAGATTGCGGAGTCCATCAAAATAATGGATGATGTTTCATTATGATAATTGCATTTAGTTCCCAATATTTGCTGAACGGATGTAGTGACCCATTTTAGTGGCTATGAAGAAGAAACCAGCTCTGGCTGGTGACAAAGAAGCTCAAATTACTCTGTAAACCAGAAACAGATTTATGCCCTCCTCCACAACTTAGGACTCTGGGTTGATCAGGAAGTGTAGCGAGTGTTGTGACCTTTGGGGGAAATGTTGCGGGCAGTAAGTAAATTACACAATCATAGGGTCTGTAAGGCTGAAGTGACCTTGCCTGGGCTTTGCTCAATGCCATGTGAAAGCCATGATAGATGACAAAAAAGCAGTCAGGTCTGGCAGCTCTTCCTGGAGGTTAAAGGAAGGCAGTGCAGTAGGACTGGAAGCTGCATGGAAACTGGAATGCGAACAGGACAAACTCCACTTCAGTATTGATCCCGAAGGCAAGTCCACGTGAGGGTTTTTCTTCAAGCCAGGGCCTCCCCAATACTACCTGGGCATGTGGTGATTCCATAATGAGAAATACAGTCTCCTCAGTGGTCAAGTTACCACAGTGACACCAGGGAGGGTAGTCTCTGTTAGACCCTGGGACTGGAGAAGGGATGGTAGATGCACAGTAGTGACCCCTAGGTGGCGAGCAAAACCAGGATTGATAAAGCTCCCCTCAGTGTCAAAGACGATTGAAGCTCAGGTGGTAATTGGGTGGCCCTGCCAGGTTGAGCAAAGAGGAAAAAGTGGACAGAGGTTTAGACAGCAGCATCTGACAACACCTCTCCATTAGATGTCAGTCGCATACGCCAAACTGGGCATTCAGCAATGGCATGGCTGATACAACTGCAATACAGGCATAGATTCAACTTTATCCAGCGCAGCTTTTTGTCACAGGGCAGCTTGTGAGGCTGAACTCTGTCCACAGCTATGGTTACCAGAGGAGCCAGGTGGGAATAAGCTCTGGGATGAGCGTCTTGGGATGCAGGTGGGGGTGGTGCATATAACCTTGTGCGCTGGTCCTACTACCACTCCTACAGCTGGACATCAATTCACAGCACCAAGCTGATGAGTAAGTCCAAGTCAGGAGGGAGGATACCGGCAGTGAACTCATCCTGAATTGGCTTTGCTGAGCTGAACAGGTAAACATCATACAATGCCAGTGCATCCTAACGCATGCAGTCAGCAAAGTAGATGAAGTAGACCTACACCAAAAGGTTACACTGATGCAGCTGGAGTTACTTCCGAGTAGCAGCATGTCTGCAGCAGGATCAGTCAAACACCATGTCCATCTCTTTGGCAAAGGCAGAGAACAATGCATGATGCCCTGCCTCCCAATAGATGGCAGCCCAGTCCCTAGCACATCCAGAGAGGCGGGTGATGACACATGCAACTCTGGAAAATTCAGTGGGGAAGGAGGATGGCTTAAGCCAGAAGTTCATCGTACACTGAGCCAGGAAACTGTGACAGGTGGTACGGTCACCATTGTAGGAGTCCAGGACTACCAGTTTAAGCTTCCGATACGCTAGCGTCTGAGAGAGGGTCTGCAGCAGGATGGTGCTAGCTGCTCGAGCGGCAGTGGTAGAGTCCCATGCAATATCATTTATAGCTACAAGTTGATTTGAGAGGGCTCCAATGGACTGGCAAAGCTGCTGGAGTTCATCCTACTGCTCATCAATCCACACACCCATCAGCTGGGCTAGGCATCTCCGCTGATTCCATTCCATGGCTGGATTGGTTTAATCCAGGTTTAACAGGTTTAATCCAGATCAGTAATCTATTGTGGAGGCAGAGTATAATCCAATGGTAAGGTTCATTGATAGTAATTCTGTAATGGTGGGATGGAGCCGAGAAGAAGAGGGAACAGTTCTGTTCTAATGCTGTGGGCGAAGCTTGGCAAAGCCAATCTCTAGCTAGTGGCTTTTTGGGATGAATGTCAGGTGGATTGTACACTTCGTCAGAGGTTAACAAGGATGCAGTCCCAATCCTGGACCCTGAATTAGGCTTGGAGGCTTGTTCCGAATAAACTGAACAAAGGAGTGAACTTGAGCTGGGTTAACTCGATAGTGGTCCCAATTCCTGAATATGCTTGGGAGCTTGTTCACATTAACAAAGCAAAATGGAGGGCTGCCGCAAATTACTATGATGATAAATCAAACGAAAATTTGAAACCATATGAAATGACACAGTGAACCAGTAGGCTTGCATCAATCTTGATTAATCATTGCTCCTTCACCAAAGAGTAGCCTATTGAAAACAAGAAATTGATCCTTATTATTTTGGCATTAGCGCCATCTATTGCAATCTCTTTTGCCTTGTCATTCAAATCCTAAGACAGCGTTGAACGTGGTAATATAATCAGTTGACTACTTAAAGAATTACAGACTTGGATTTTTGTTTTGGTTTTAATGGTTTTAATGTTTCTTTTAAAGTCACATGTATATATTTTTATTATACAAGCCACTCATGAATCTCGTAGCTGCTTTTGTAGAGTCATTCGCTTGAATTGAACAACTGACGGTAGACTGAAATTGCAAACAAGATCCCACGTTACTTTAGGAACAATAAAAAAAGTCGCAAATTCAATGGATTGCCACAATAGCTCATTGGGTAACCAGCCTAGGTATGTGAGTGACTAGCCAAGTCAGTCACAAATCCAATGGATTGCCACGCTTGGTCTGTGGGTTACCAGCCTAGGTACGAGAGTGACCAGCTGAGTCAGTCGCAAATCCAATGGATTGCCATGCGAGGTATGTGGGTTACCAGCCTAGGTACGCGAGTGACTAGCTGAGTCAGTCACAAATGCAATGAGCTGCTACCGAGAAATGCCAGTGACCAGCCAAGCCAGTAGCAAATCCAATGAGTTACAAGCCTTGGCGAATGAATAGCTGGCTTCTCATTTACCACCGCTGGCCTCTCATTTACTACTGCCGGCTTCTCATTCACCGCTGGCTTATCAGTCGCTAGTTTGTTTGCCGACTGCGTAATGGATGTCGCTGCCGCTGGTCAAGTTTTGGCACTTATCCCACGGCATAGATGAAGGCACACGCAAGCCATAAACCAATCAAAGGAGGCATACCACTAATAGCCATGCAAGTTGCTGTGAATGGGATGAGAAACAGAAGGCATTTCTTTGTGACAAAATCACTACATAGGCTAAAGATTCAGTGGTTGCATAAGCTCAAAGTTCATGTATATTATATTTTTTTTTTGGCACTTAACGAAAAGGCCCGGGCCTAAAGCCCAATAGCCAGGCGCTTAACACGTCCCTGGTCATGTCTTGATTTGTGACTCAACATACAACAGTGGGCTTGTAGATCTGAGGTGTATGCCTACAATCCAGGTTCAGAAAATTATAGTCCTCTATTAGTCAGTATTGTAAATGCTTACACTGCCTCTGTTCATTCTAAATTTGGTTTGATACCAACCACTGAACCGTCAAAGTTCTTTGACTGAGAATCTTTATTGGAGCATTGAGCTGAAACTAACTGGCAGCATGTTTGCCTCTCATGCGACTCCCTCTGGTTTCCTGACTCTGAGTTTACACACGCTCCCCACCACCGCATTCGCTCACTGTCCAAGTATTTTAATAACCGAATTGAAAGGGTTTCAGTTCTATCATTGCTTACATGACTATTCTGGTGTTTGACTGATACCGTGGGTGTAACCCCAAACAATTCAGTCATGGGTCCTACTGTAACTCTCCATTACACTATATATTGCTCAGACAGAGCCCATGTGGAATAAAATATTGCGTGACGAGATGTGTTCCTTGAAGTACCACATATTTAAGTAATTAAATGCTCAAAATCTAAATTAAATTTCTATTGTTCTGGTTCATGAGAAAAAAAAACATACGGAATAATATGTGCCAGCACATGCCTCGGGTGCTGAAATTAGATACAGGGAAAAACTTCTTTTTCCGCTGAATCGGAAGTTTTTCAGTCTAAATGTGTGATGGATAATGCCTTGGATAACCGTGGCGGTAACGAGAGGCCGAGTGTGCTGGTGACTCTGGGGCCTTGTTATCCTTTCCAATGCCCTCCTGCACCTTTCGCTTTTAATGAACCCCTTCGCCGATCTTCGCGCTACTCAGAAACGGGTGCGGCGTGATCGCATGCAGTCCGGTTCAGGAAGCTCTGTTAGCCGTCTGGTGTTGAGAGAGGCAGAGAGAGACTGAATAATTGATGCCTTCTCGGGGAGCGCGGTGTCAGTTTAGCCCGCCATGCAGGTATATTGAACGGCGAGCAGACACGGAGAAGGTGCTGATTAACTGCGAATGTATGGACACCCGGGAGGTAGGTATCTGCTGTACAACATTTGCAACATCCTCTTGACAGCGTGATTTCATAAGTGATCGAGTCACTCAAGCCATTACTTCTTCCATAATAGTTTATAGTGACCATCTAACGAGCTGTGGGTTCTCTCTGAAGTTCTGTAGCACTCACTGCTTAAACCCCTGCACTAGTTCTACGTAATTTTTTAGTGTTAACACGCTACCGCAGGGCCAGCTAAACCTGTTCCTGGATGATTTACCATCATGTGGGTTTTCACTTCAGTCCAAACATAGTGTACCTCAGTCAACAGCCTGAGCTCAGCAGCCTTACTCTGTTCATGGGGACATAATATCCAGTATTTCTTTATTCCAACCTTGACTAAAGTCACCCCATCGTCCAAGAGATGTTGTTCAGTTGTATTTTCGTTGAGTTGACTCGTGTGCCAAATTGTGTTTAAAATCAAAACATAAGGGTACAGTGATGTGAAGAAATATAAAAATTTCTTTTTTTGTATATTTCGCTGACATAAATGTTTCAGATCATCAGACTCATATTAATATTAGACAAAGATCTCCTGAGTAAACACAAAATTCCATTTTTAATTGTACTGAAGGAAAAAGCTATCCAACCCCACCTGATTATCTGAGTAAAAGTAATTGCTCCCATAGTCATTAAATCAACCAGTTAAAAAATGCTAATTAATTGAATTCATAATTGGGTTCAATTTCAGTAGACACACCCATGATTACTACCAACCCTGGCAATAACCTGTCAGGCAATAGCTGTGGTTACATGCACACATTATGAAAGGTACACTAGGCTCCCACAGATTTGTTACAACTTTTTAAAATTCTTATTCTACCTCTACAGTGATCGATAGATCTATGAATCACAAGATGTTTGACACTGGAATGAAAAAAAAAACATCTATTCTGTAAGGGGCAAGAGCTAAAAAAGAACAGCCAATCAAACGTACGACCAACTTAAATGATTGAAATGATACGGCTGTCAACCAACCCCCCCCCCTATAGATGCCCACGCCTCTATCCACGTACACGAAGGTGCACAGGTTTTCAGGCGTGGCTTTGGAAGCATCACGATGCGCTGTGATTGGTGGTGGGCGCAGTCGCATTGAACTGCAGGATTTGAAAGTTCAGCCCTCAAACCCATGGGTGTCTAGTTTTACTTAAAAAATCTGATTGAAATCGTTCTGACAGTAGATTTTGGGTCAGTGGTTGATATGATATATGAATTAATAAGGTCTGGTGGTAACATTCGGGACAGCTTTATGAAATGCGCAAAAATTATAAATACATCATGTGTTTGTCGTCTTCAGCAGTGCAGTCATCTTGTTGGCACAAGTTTTATCAGATCCCTGAACAGAGATATCTCAACCAGCAATTTGATAAGAGGGGCCTAGCTGTCACGGAATTACAGTCCCATTACATTTTGGGTTGTAACTCTACAACTGAATGAGATAAAATCAAGTATGATATGTCATATTGAAGGTATTAACTTGTAACTTTAATATTACTAAGTGAAAATATATTTCTTGAGAAATTTTCATAGAAGAAACAAGCAAAAACTACTCCGTCACGGAATTACACAAAATTGACATGGTTTTTTTAATGTTGTGTTTAACTATCCAGAAAGTGATGTTCCTGTCATAGTTAAGTTATGAAACTTCAATAGATTCATATTTAAGGTGTTTTATGGGCAAGAAATTTCAAAAAGTCAATGTTACGGAATTACAAGAGGCAAATTGTCACGGAATGACAACAATAGTATTAATTTGTTTCAATATATTTATTTCAATATATTATACATATATACATAATTATTAACATTTTTACAGTTTAGCAATATATTACAATGAGTTTTCCACTTATAATGACCAATCATAATACATACTTCAAAATTTTTTTTAAATCTCCATGTCAACATTGGCTTGGCGGCCCCCAACAGCGCATGCTTACTTTTCGCGGTGGAGGAGAGCACTCAAAAAAATAATTTGTTGGGTGAACATAATAAAATTATGGAAAGTATTTCCACCCAAACATAATACGTTAATTTAGCAACAAATTCTTTTATTGAGTGACATAAATGTAAATATGCTGGTTCAACATAAGGTGTTGGTGTTACTATTACTCAATTACAAGGGGTCCAACATAATAATCATTTGTTGGGTGAACATACAAAATTTATGGAAAGTATTTCCACCAAGCATTCACACACAGCAGTGTTCCTATATTGCATGTTTCGTGGGTGGGGGAAACTGGAGTACCGGGAGGAAACCCACGCAAACACAGGGAGAACATACAAACTCTACACAGAAAGGCCCCAGACCAGATTTGAACCCACAACCTTCTTGCTGTGATGCAGTAGTGCTAACCACTGTGCCACCATGCCACCCAAGTGTGGGTTTGCCCAAGTGTTCCTGTGCCCAAGTTTGCCCAACCCAAGTTAATGGGGTAGGTTGAACTATATTTTAAAATGATACAACACAACTAATTAATTGTGCTGATCGGACAAGACTTATGTGTGTTTGACAATCACAAATACTTTAGTTGACAGTCCTTTCAGTCATATGAAAATCAACAGTAATAATTCAATAAAAGTCAATTCTGACATCAATATTTGTTTTAAACAATGTAAACATTTGTTATCCGAGTTTATGACAGTTGATATCAAGTTAGGAAAAAAAAAAAACCTAAAAGCAAACAGGATTTCTTGAGATTTAACTTGTCCGCCCGCCCGTCTCTTTCGTGCGTTGCTCTGCCTTCTTCTGTAACTTCCGGAATTAAAGTTTGTAAATGCACTCCCTGCTCACGCACTACTGCCACCCTCTGTTCTGGAGTTGTACACGCCAGTTGATATCTTACCCAAAAAGCATTAGGTTCTGTCAGCATAACTGAATTTAGTAAATGTTAAGTTATTGCACATCATGCTAAAATAACATTACTTAATGATGTTCAACCACAAAACATGACTATATATGGTAGAAGCAACATGTTACACTTAGATTAATTTAGCAGACACCCAATCTGGTTTTTTTGAGTGAGGGGCATAGGCTAATACGAAATGAGATTAATTGGCAAACGAGATTAGTTGAGCCTAAAGCTTGAGTTTTCAACGTCACAAAGGTAGATGTCTTTTAACCTGCCTTGGTAACTTACCGTACCTCTAACTGCAAGTTTAGAGCTTGTCGAACCAGCTCACACAAAGACAGCTAGGCCAATGTTGATCTTGCTTCACAGTGCTCCCCTTATTTCTACATGAAAACCACCATTTTTTGGAGGAAAAGAAAAGTTTAGCTCCACTTATGTACATCAAGGCACAGGGCAAATGCAGAAAGAATGCAGCCAGAATCAGGTTACTTCGTTTTCTGGCAACAATTTTTTTTTCTTTTTATCGCCTTATGAAAAAGTGTAATCCACCATGATGCTGCAGTCTAAAAAAAAAATTCTAAGAATTGATGAGAAACAGTCTGTTTGTGGTGGTTTGGAAACGGTTACATAGCCATTTCTAAGGCTCTGGGACACCAGCAAACCACAGAGGTGAGAGCCATTATCTACAAATTTAGAGAACTTGGAACAATGATGAATTTCTTAGAAGTGGTCAGTTGTCCAAAATTCCTCTAAGAGCGCATTGACGAGTCATCCAGGAGGTCACGAAAGAACTGACAGACATCTGAGGAACTGCAGGGCTCACCTCCCTAAATTAAAGTCAGTGTCCACAGTTCCACAATAAGAATTAGACTGAGCAAAATGGCATCCATGGGAGAGCTGCAAGGCTTGAACTACTGCTGACCAAACAAAACTTAAAGGCTCATCTCACATTTGCCAAAAAAGTAGTTCATGACCTAAAGTCTAAGTGTAGCTGGGTTATGCAGCAGGACAATGATCCCTAGCACATAAGCCATTCCACCAGAGAATGGCTCGAAAGAACCAAAATGAAGGTTTTGGAGTGGTCTAGTCAAAGTTTGGAATCTGATTGCGGTACTGCGGCATGAGCTTAAACGGGAAGGCCACGCTCGAAAACCCTTCAATATGACTAAATTACAACAAATCTGAGCTTAAACTCAGCATTATAGCCATTCACTGAAACTGATAGGACAGCATTAAATGTGGTCGTGGAATGAACTGTCCACCACTATCAGAACAGCTAAGACTCCCATCTCCACTGAAGACTCACCAGTGTGCTGTGCCTGGGCTCACCTGATACGCACAGAGTATTGAGTATTTTGCATGACTGTACACAGCATGCTAAATCCACCACTACATTCTCTAATCTATTTACAGTACCTTCTAATAATTCTAATTTCTATGTTGCATATTATGCAGGATTACTCTGTGAAAGAAGTGTGATTATACTGGGCTGTTCACTGACTCTGAGGCTTTGATGAGTTGATCCAGCATGCGCTCAGTTGTTTGTGCGAAGCACTTGTGTGACAATGTCTAGATATGAGCAGTAGCTAGCTGCTTAAATGTGAGTTGATACTTTTGCCAACCAAATATGGTTTGAGAAACGAAGTCCTGTGATTATTTCTAGAGGAACATTACGATTGATGGAGCTCTACCCTCATGATGAAAACATTGATAAATGTTGTTAGCTTTGAGCTCAGTGTTTTTGATGTTGGAGTAAGGGTTTTGTAACTGTGAGAGTGCATTGATGACTTATTTTGGTTACACTTTTATTCAAAGCACTTTATACTTGGTTGGTTAGACTAAGCAGGGGCTAAGAGGGGTTGAGGGCCTTGCTCAGCAATCCTGCAGCTGCACTGATCTTGCAGGGACTATACTGTGGCTTGGGCTACCTTTCACTCTCTGAGTCCCAGTCAAATGTGTCAGTCACTACGATGTAGGCCGCTTTCATGATGATCAGGAATTGCAAGATTTCTTATTACTGAAAATGACAACCGCCTATCGACAGCAAACTTAATTTACTTAATTACTTCATTTCATATTGTTTGTCCCATACTCTTTTACAGTTCACCAAGCACTCGATGCAAATGCGCTAACCACTGGGCTGTAGGCCACCTTCAATGGCATTAATTACATCATCAATGCGAATGAACAGTCTTGTTTCTGCCAGTTTTCTTTCTTTTTTTCTTTGAAAAAAAAAAGACATCCATCTCCATGCCTGTCAAAAAAAGAAAGAAAGAAAAAAGGATTCTTCACCCTGAATGAGCAGGTAACGCACTTTCAAATTCTTAACCTGAAATTCACATTTCTGTCATAATTTACCCTCGCTTCCTTCGCATAATAGGCCGCTATTGTACTAGGAATGACTCATTATTGTGCCAAAAACCCTGCAGCAGTTGCAGGAGCAGGCTAAATTTGAATGTTGTTCATATCTGTGCAAAGATGGGTTCAGTGAATAAATATTTTTTAATGATATCAGCACAGTGCCAAATGCTTATTGATTCATTACGTGGAGTTGGCTGGCTCTCTAAGGTCACAAAATGTTTTTTTAAGTGTTCTAAAAACGTTATTTCAATTATGAAAATTCTGATCGTGATGATGCTTTTATAACAATGACATTAAAACGATTATCACTCACAATTTATCACAGGATTAGTTATATCTGGAAACAGCGTACCACCCACCGACAGAAAAACTTTACAAATTACATCCATTGCACTCTGTATGTGCCGTACTGTTTAACAGTTAGCCAATCACACCATGCATTGTCGATAAATCGATTGTATTTGCTCAGAATTACAATTGCACATAGCAATCCTGTATTCTTACATGAGAGAAAGTTCTTAAGACCACGCGCAGGGGCCTGTAAGTCAAATGACCTGCCTTGAATCAAAAACCTCACCATATATGTCAGGTGTTTAAGTCAATTCTGTGCATCTAAAATACCATTCAGTGCGGCGCTATCTCTCAAATGTGCAGTGTGAAATTAAAACTACATTATTGTGTCCTACTATCGCTATAGCTGCCTTCCCTACATATTCTTCACCATTTTTCACATCTCATCAGTGAATACTCATGTACAGGGTCATCCATATATATTTGGATGGAGGGGAATTTGATTTTTTTGGTTCTGGTCTAGAACTGCACGTATCTACCGAGCCTCAGGCCGCTCCACACAGCCCTGAGGTACCTCAGTAGAGTAAGAAGGAGGGGAGAGAAATGCGTGAGAGCCCCTTTCCTTTTGGAATGCCCCCCGTGAAGTTTGGCCCCCACTGCTGGGCGTGTTTACCGGACTCTTCTGGCGGGGAGAGGCAGGGAACTGCAGCCAGAATAATAACAGAATAACTGTGGAATGTGCTGCAGCAGGGGTATATTCCCCCGGACCCCTGCTCAACAGGGTGTCTGCAGGGAAGATATATTCCAACTGTTCAAGATCTTTATTCTGTCCAATTCTATTCCTGGTGCAGTTATTGTGAACAGGAGCATTCTGGAGCTGAATGAAACTGCCATGTTTTTTTTTGTTTTTTTTGGTAAATGAAAAGATTATTTTTTTTGCTCTGAAATAAAGAAATAAAGATCAAATGAATCAAGTGCAGAATTTACATTCTTTTGCATTTTGGGATTTACTTCTTTCTACATGGTTGAGGTTTGGCTTATTAGTAACGGTTTAGTCTGTAAGTATTGAATAAACTTTGGTATAAATGTCAGTACAATTCCAGTGAGGATCCCTCTTGTGAGTCTAAATTTCCTCAAGCTAAAGTGGGCAGTTTGCCCTTCAATTTGATATTCACTGTTTTATTTCAATTTGCCAGAGTGCAAAGCCTTGGAAATATTTGCAGCAGGAAACATTCTTTTCTGATAAGGTGTGCAGAATGCGAGGAATATCAGAAAGGCAAATGTGGCTCAGGAGACAATGGCCCTCATGTAATTTCACGCTCCGCATCGGGGAAAAAGAACAGCGCAGAGCAGTATTGTTAGTCCCAGCGACTAAACGCCAGAGATAAAATATCTCCTGATCGCAAGGAACCATCTCCCCCTTCTCTCCATCATGAGACTACCGCTGCAAATTAATTTAGTTGATGGCGCTCCTCCATCTTATATGGTACAGTAGTTAAACTCAAGTTTAGTGGTTTAGACCAGAAGTTTTTGCTCTAATCCAGAAAGGGCCAGTTAGAGTGTAGGCTGTAAGTCCAGGTGTGCATTTATACACCTGATACTGCTAATCAAGTCTTATCGTTTTAGCAAAAGACCTTAGGCAGATGGGAATACCCATGCACGTTTGCTAAATATCAGGTGAGAAGCTGTACATGAAATTCATAATATATACTAATTCTCAGTATGGATCAAACTGCTGGTGAACAACACCCAGGTGGCCCACTGCATTCAGCATAATTCCACTTTTTGTGACCCATGGATGCTAAACTATCCCAAAGAGCTGGAGGTGCTGAGATGAGAACGCATTTGACAGAGGGAGCGCCAGCTTTCTGTAAATATGAGTAGAAAACAGTACTTAAAGTAAAAAAAAAAATTATGAAATTGGCCTGGACACCATATTAACTTGGATTATTCAAAAATATTTATAAATGCCAACAATTTTGAGGCAAAGTTGTGCCTTTTAATTTGTGTTGTGGTAAGGTTGTGCACCGTCATCCAGGCATATAGCGCAGGTACACACATATTGCTCTGTTGTCCCAGGTGAAAAAATACTATACTTGAATTATACTTTTACAGACTGTATTAAGTATGTTGTATGTTTTTTTCGCCCCCTTTATGTGTAATTAAGCGTGCGCAAGTAGTCATTGAATACTACTTGTGTACTACTTCAGTACACTTAAAGTGTACAATTTCTAAAAGTATATATTAAATATATTACTTTTGTGCTTAATTTGCAAAAGTATATTTGTAATAACTTTTGTATGCAACAAATATACTTTTAATATAATTAAGTGTAATACTTTTTCACCTGGGGTAGGTTTCGAATCTGATTCAGTGTTGTAGTCTGGGCATTTGTATGAGCTCCTTGATTTGCAGAATCAGGTGCGAGACCTCTTGGTTGGAATGAAAGCCGGCACCCATGCCAGCCCTTTCTGGATAATGCTAAGAGGCCCTGATATAGCCTCTCTGTGGTTTAAAAGAACCAGACGGCGGATATTTGCTACGCCTGCACAGTCAGTCAACAGATAAGCAATTTATTATACCGATTCTCCACCAAAATACATTGGCAGGAAAGTCAATACGGCTATTAGCCTCCGTTGCAGACGTCTTATGTGGTTCGTTTCCCACACACACCAACGTCTGCGCACTCGAGCCAGGTTTTGAGTTCCGTGATATAATGTCATTGTTTGAAAGAGGCAAATCAGCATGCTTGTTAAATAATAGTCCTTATGGGTTTCCCCAGTAAAATATTACTAAAACAAAAATGGTGGGTGACAGAAACTCCTAAAAAATGTGTTGATAATGACATTTGTTTCGTATATATGATAAGAATTTGATCAAAGAAAGAGAAAATACGTGTATTTGGAAAAAGCTAACTCGATATTCCTTCAAGCTGTGTTCTTTCCATAAATACTGCTGTATATTCCTCAAGCGAACTGTTTGTGTGCCATTCGAGACGCTACCGTTTATCAGACAAGTTCTCAAGAATAAAAAGCCGATTGGATGAGAACATTAAAAAAATCAAGCGACTTTACCATGATAGCAACCGGCACCGCATCAAACGTCTATCTACTGCACCGCCAACTGAAGTGCGCTGCTCTGTTGCTAAAGCCTTTGTGTTCAGAAGAACACCAAAGAAATTCCACCTTTTAAACAGTTTGCATGTTTTCAGCCTCCATTACAGACGTCTTATGCGTTTCCCTTACCTCCCACAACAGTATGTGCCTAAGAGATTTCAGAGCTCTCTGATTGGTCGAACAAAAAACCCTGCTCAAGTGTGCAGTCGTTGGTGTGTGAGGGAAGCGAACCACATAAAACATCTGCAAAGGAGGCTATGGGGCTATGTGGTTAGTTTGTGTTGAGTGTTACTATTATCAGTCTATGAGTGACCTGTTGAGTTGAGTTGAGTTGAGCTGTGTGTAGAGTGCAACAAATTCACGGTTGGGCCAGGGGTGCAGACTCGGCAAAACTTTCCAAAAACAGGGACCAGATGATACTTATTTCAATTCTTCTACTATTTTTAGTCAGACCTAATTTTATTTGTAGTTTAAGGTCCCTAAATAATTTATTTAACCTATTTTACCCAGCCAAAGTGTTATGTTAATATGGTGGTATAGCGCAGGGAGTTAAGATAAAATGCATTTTTCATGCATGGAATGGCTAGACCTCCCCTGCAGTCAACGTAATGGCCAAGGTTATGAATTATATTTCCTGGACATTATAGCTAATGCATTTGTTTTTAACATTTGTCATCTCAGTTATTAATTATAGCCTAGTTTGCTCACTTATGGATGGGTGCGAGTCAGAATTCCCTTCAGGGATGTTACATTAGTTAGTGTTTGGGTTAGTAGAAAGACATCAATTACACTTAGTCCACTATCTCACAAGATACCTACAACTGAAACTTAGCTATTGTTCTGCATCACAGCCACAGGCTACCTCACTCAGAACAAAACGACAGGTCCAGAACATTCTTACTGAAGAGGTGAAGTTGCTATAGTAATAATTCACGCTGTAGCTGAACTTTGAATTAAAAACATTGGTGTACAGTTGGGGTTCTGTCTGCAGAAACTCTTAGAAGTGGACACATTTTCACTTTTGCCCATATTTTTCCTTCACGATGGCTCGATAAATGCTGCACAGCTAATTGCACCAACAGTAGCAGTAACTATACACTGTGGGTCTTTAAGGGACGACGGTACTTGCGTCCCTCCCTTAAACACGCAGAGCGAGGCACTTCCACGTCTCAGACACCCCAGTAGGCAGGTATATTACAGTGACCACAGCAGCAGAGCAGTGCTGCACCGCATTACTGAGGGGCTCACTGCATTATTAACCAGAGACAGAGAGTGAGAGAGAGTGAGCGGGAGAGAGAGAAAAAAATAGAAGGAACAGTACAGAGATGGTGAAAGAGAGAAGGTGTTCGAGTTATAACCCACCTTCAATGTAACTCGACAGGAAGGTGTGGCGGGTGATGACTATACAAAATGTAAATTAATATACAGTGCGATCCATCAATATTTGGAGAATGTCAAACTTGAACCAGAATAATGGGAGGAGTTCAGAGAAGCAGTAGCTGACACAAGCAGCTGGATGAAGTCTAGGTGGTACGGGGCGATATGGCTGTATGTCCTGCACAGTTCATTCAGTTTATTTGGGGAAAAAATCTTTACATTAATGCTTAAAGTTGACCCTTCAAGTTCATCTCGAGTGTTTCTTTTCAGATCTACTGTGGCAGCACAATTTGCTAAAATAATTAAAATTGTTTCTCCATCGCGATAATTATGGATCTAACCATATGAGCTTCATGGACATTAATTTATACGCTAAATTGTGTGAGGTAGAGAGACCTGAGAGTGAGAGAGAGAGAGAGAGAGAGAGAGAGAGAAAGATAGTGAAGAGGGAGGGAGGGGGGGAGTGTGAGTGAGAGAGGGAGAGAGAGAGAGAGGGAAGGAGAGAGTGAAAGAAGGAGAGGGGAAGGGAGAGGGGCGATGAAGTGAACACTGATCTTACCATCCCCTCACTTATGGGAAGAGACACTCCCAGGAACTGCAGGCATACTGCACTGGAAACAATATAAAATAATTAAAAAAAAATCTTTTGTTAGGATATAAAATCAAAATAAGTGAGCGATAGGACTGAAACAATATTTCAATAACAAATCCTAACGGAGCTCAATAGAAACTATTCGGCTCCTGACTGTCCTGGACGAGGTTTTGTTCACGTCGGTCAGCTGGGAAGCGTCGTCCTGTTCGGCTCCATGTCCGTCGGGCGTGGCTCGGGGTACCCAGAGGAGAACAGGAAATATGTCTGTGAGGTTGCGTCACCGGGCCCCTTGAGTTACAGTTACCCCATCATGTCATTAGTTTGGATTCCACCCTACGATTACATTCACTGATGGAATGAACAAGAGAGCCGTGTCCGTGCTATAAATATGTTATCCAACCTCTGCCTGCCCACCCCCCAATAACTTAAGAGGACATGTTTTGTGTCAATCATTTAGACATGTAAAATCCTCAAGTCTTGCATGATGCTCCAACCACCAAGATAGTTTACGCAGCTCCGCAGCTTCTAGTTTGATATAAGTTTGATATAATTAGTGAAATCAGCTGACTGTGTTGAACCGTGAAAAAACAAAAAACAACACTCCTCCTGACTCCTGGACATTTACATCACTGGGTCACACTTTAGATGAAGTGTTGCTCATAAAGGCTTTATGCAGCATGTATAATGCCTTCATAAATGAGACATAATGTCTTCATAAATCATTCATAAGCAAATGACATGCTTTGCAAAGGGTGAAATAACACATCCTTATTCAGCATGAGATGCCAGATGTGATATAAATGACAATGTCACTTAGCTTGTGGCTAAATGCTATGAAAGGTGACATTGTCAGGTAAGTGACATTGTCATTGTCACATCTGGCACTACATGCTGAATAAGGATGTATAAAGCCTTTATGAGCAACACTTTATCTAAAGTCTGACCCATCTCTGTTCTCTACATAGTTCACTTGCTGATTCCAATCTCACATGCATGTGATCTTATTGAGCTAAACTATACATATAACCCTTTATTGCCACCCACCTCTTTATTTTTTTATTTTTTTGAAGATATCAATGATACTCCCAATCAATCAGTTACACAGTGTTTATTTATGAATTAACGTGTGTCATAGTAGACATCACTGCTCTCAGATTTGCTCCCTGAGTGGCCCTTTAAGGCAGACACAGATGTGTTCCTGCGATCTTTGAGGTACACTGAGACCACCTTCATGCACTGTTAATAATATTTTATATATTTTTCAGTGATACCTGAGGTCTAGAGTTGTGATATTTTCGGGGCATGTCATCAGTGTACGATCACTGATTTTATTTTACAGCTGTCATGTTCTTTGATAAAATTTAGTATTCTAGCTATTATTTAAATTTATTTCTGGTTTATTTCACTCTTGTGCATATACAGGTTTTTATCTCTGACGCGCTAATTTCTTTGAAAAAAACTTGCTTCTATCTATTTTTGTAGTGTACATGTTCGACCTACAGCACATTAATTATTTCAGTGTTGTAATTACAACCTCCTTGGAACCAAGCCCTAACCTTCCAAGCTCAGAAATGGGAGCTAAGAGGAACAACTGAAGGCAACAAAACCTGTTGTAGCACAGTTCTGCACCTGTGCGCCTGTATGTGTCTGTGTGCCTGTGGGAGTGTGCCTGTGTGCGTGTGTGTGTGTCTGCATGTGTGCTTGTGTGTGAATGTATGTGTGTGCGTACGCTTGTGGTTGTACCTGTATGTGCAAACCTGTGTGTGTGTGTGTGTGGGAGGGTTATTTGAGGCATGCACACAATTGACCCATCCACAAATACTGCGCTCATTCACGCCAGTGACATAATAGTTGTTTTTTCCAATGTATGCTGGGACTGATTTTTGATGCCCCAGGCCGGCTGATATTCTGAGATATAATGCTGCTTTTCCAATTAATGCTACTGCTACACAAGACGATTGCAGAGTCTTTGTTTTTATCTTAATATTAAAATATAAATCAGCCTAAATTTGCAACTTCAATATTTATTAGCTTGTTATAACACATTCACATATAACGAGTTAGCTATGTCTGTTTAAAGGTAACATGCTGCTTGCCATTATCATCCAGTGTCTGACAGATACATTTTCCAGCAAAGCCAGCACGCACAAACAAATATTTATACATCTACATCGTAAAAGGCGCAATGTATACATTGTATTTTTACGATCTGTGATGATATTTAAGGGATGAGTGTGGAAATATACTCAAGATTGCATGCTGGAACTGCTAAGTTGCCCACCTTGATATCTAGCATAAATCACTATGGCAAGTGTTTGATGTCAGTGAATTTTCAGCAATTTTGGGTGAGAAAATTATTTCTATCAGCATTAGCCATGGTACTCCTCCTTTGTTATGACATTTTTCCTAAATCTCTGGCTTTCAAGGCCTCTACCGCTATCACATCCACAGCATCCACTCTTCTTGTTTAAAGCTATAAGTGGGGCTATGGTTTTATGACTGTTGATGTAAGTGATGTTTTTCAAAGGGAAAGTCCATAAAAACCAGGAAACATATAGAATTTGTCAACTGCCAGTTGATGCATTGCGCCAGTGCCTCCAGCAAACCAGATCCGAGTGAGCTTTAGCTGACACAGGCCAAATGGGAATAAATTCAGCAATATAATTGATTACAGTATGCGTTTGGGAGTATCTACTCATTTCATTTGTAAATTAGAATCGTAATTTATTTGAAAATTACAGCTTTGGAGTAGGGCTGCAAACAGGTACTCGCAAAATAAATTGTAATTGGTTCATAAAAAATTGGTAATTGATAATCCCTTTGTAGTCCTATATTTTTTCTACATTTTATCTCAGTCAGCTCCTCCGTTACATTGGCTCATATGTGTTAATTAAAGAGCTATCATGCTTGTTGCATTATGTGTTTAAAATCTTCAGTCCCAACTCCAGGTGATGCTGGTGCATGATTGATCTGAACCTGTTTCCATTTAAGATCGCCTGAATAATGATCAAACAAGGGCGTAGGTTTAATGTGACATTGGTAGGGACACATATGTTATGTGAGCAGGGCGAGCAGGAAATTTTTTGCAAATCTGAGTGCAGATACTGCCTTTTCGGTGTACAGAGATTATCCAAATGAGTGTTTTTTTTATGATTCTAAGCAAACTACCTCCATAATCTTCATAGATACTTCCGGTTCTATTTTGTAGCTATCCAAATACTTTTGATTTGATTTTTGAATACAAGTTTACCACTGTTACTAATGTTATGAACATTTATTATGAAGATCGAACGATTGACATACTCTTCCCAATTAGTTTCTTATTTACATAATGATACGTTTATTATTAGAGAATGTTAAAATCATTACAGGCAATTTAGGTCTATTATGCATCTGTCTGTGCGGTAACGCGACTGCAGCCGAGATAAACACTTCAAAATGGACCCCTGACTATCTGTGAATTGGACTAGCCACAAACTGAGCGTTTTATCGGACTGAATCATGTTAGATTTACGATTTACAATAACTTGATAACTTGGTACTGCAAGCACACTTAATCATGAGAAGTGGCAGTTAGCTAGCCTGCTTCAGTCTTAAGCCGCTCCGATTCAAGTTCCTACTATTACACTTAGAATTCAGTTTGGCTGAATATTAATAGCATTACATTGAATGATATTTTTTTCTCACGCTCTCAGACAATTACATTTCTGCAAAAGTCATACGTACCTAGTTTAATATCAAATATATGGCATGAGTTGGGCAATGGGGAAAGTGCTATAGTTAAGTGATGAAGTAAAATCTGGAGCGAATGCCAAATTACGGTTCTCTTCAATGGGCAAGCCATTGCAACCACCATGTAATCAAAGCTGGCGATCCAGTTGCGCATCTCCAACCCCGCTTTGGACAAAAAATGAATATTCATGACCTGAATAAAGTGGTCAATTTACCCTTAAATTTTAGCCTTCAGGTAGCCCCACCATTTCAACCAATCAAAAGCTAGAAAGCGTAAATGGGTTGTCTTGGAGACGTAGCCTCCACAACTGGGTCTAATGTGGCTTATCCGGAAAGGTAAGAACGAGTTCACTGAAATATTGGTAGGGACAATCTGGTTTCCTATCGTCCATAAGCAAACCTACGCCCTTGCGATCAAATGATAATATTCTGAATTAGACCATTACATAAGTGTATGATGATTAAGAAGTATTTCGCCCGGTAATGACAAAGAGACCACAATATGAAAACATGCATATAATACACCTGATATTGAAATAATAACTAATGCACAAGTAATTAATTAATCCCAAACTTTCCATGAATTCCATCTCCCATTTTAGCATTTTTAACAGTTAAAATCGGAAATATCCTATCAGGCGCTGGGAACCCTGGGTAACATTGGTGCAGAACTCCATCACTTAGAAGCCTAGCTAACAAATATGTTCTGTTTTATGAGCTACTGGATATCATCTCCGCAAAAAATAAAATAAAAAAACCTCAGACAAATTCCTTAATTTGATTAAAGTGATTCATTGCACTAAATGAGTCTTTTTTTATGAGATCTGGTTCTTTCGATGAATGTAGGCTGATGATGGTGCCTTTGAGCTTATAGCAACATTATGCTATGACAGAAATGGCAATAAATTCATCAGAACATTTCAAATTCAAGTGTATGCTTGCACTTTTTCATGTGGAATTTAAACAGTCTAGTGCAGACGTTCAGTGTGACTGATACTCGCTCGTTGTGTAAAGGGTTAGGGGGCTAGGTTTTGTTGCCGATGCAGCCCATTGCTGGGATGCAACAAATGTTCCATAATACGCACACAATGAATATTTTTAACAAATGGGGCATGCATGAACTGAAAAGTATATTGTTATCTGTAATATCTTTCGCTATCATAGTACTCTTGCCTGAAAATATTTGGCGCGTTATTTATTGATCACACGTATTTAGTTAACCAATTGAGCTCACTTTATCCAAATTAATTTCAGCCAATCAGTTAAGATTCAGAGAACTGCCACGTTTGAAAAGATTTGCCAAATTACTAGTAGTATTATCCATATACTATGGATTGAAGCAGAGTATTTTGTTTGACAAAAACATATTGATATGGAATCAGTTGACACCAGATGCGGGAAAAGGGAATGAGGATTTTATTATAACAAAACAAAACAGGCACGAGGGCCAACAAAAAACTTGGCCCAAAGGGTTGCAAAAAACAAACTAAAGTACGCTACACAGAGCTATAAACAATAAATGCAAAAAGGCAAAAAACAAAAGGCACTGGAAACTCCAGGCAAGATACTCCAGAAAAATAAATAACAATACTAAATATATATATATAAACACAAGACGAGAGGCTAGGACAAATACTAGGGAACTTGACAAGAACTTGGCTAAACGAGACGCGACTAGAAACAAACTTGAGACACTGTCTGCCAGCCAACTTCCACCGCATCCAGATAAAGGCTTGGAAATCATGACATGAGGGGTAACACCTGGAGAGAGAGAGAGAAACAAGAGGCATGGCAAGATCAAGACATGGACTGAGATTGGATGACATGACCTGCTCATTAAGAGAATGAGCGTGCTCAGCTTAAGTACCAATTAAGTATGCAGTTTGGAAGCAAGCATGAATGTTAAGAACAGAAAAGCACAGCGAGATCTTGAAATAGCAAAGCAGGAATCATGACAATAAACTCCCTGTCTAAATTAATAGTATTAGTAATGTGCCTATCTAAGAATTACACCAACCCAGTGAGTGTTAGTAAATGTTAGTAACTTAAAAACAGTTAATTGCCAATTAAGCTTAGAGAGCCCCGAATCAGCACAGCACAGAAGGAAGGGAGAAACCACAAAGCCAACCAGAGCTCAGAAATGTGCAGCAACGAAGGCACGGGGCGGAACGCAGACAAGCGGTGGAGTGGCATGGCAGACCTGGCAAAAACAAAAACATGGACAAGGAACATGAATAATGAAATGCAAGAACCTGATACAAGAAACTGTTAAAACTGTGACTATGAACTATGAACATGAACTATGAAACTATGAAACTATGAATCTATGAAATCTAGAACATGAAACTGTTAAAACCATGAATGATACTGTTCTGGCCAAAGGCCAGAACCCTGGAACACAACAGTACCCCCCCCTTACAAAAGCGGCACCTGACGCTGACAAACACTAACAACTAAAATACAAGAAGCCGCACAAAACTAAACAAATCCCACAAGACAAATAACTAAATACTAAGGACAAAAACCCTAAGACACAAAACACCTAACCAAGAAACAGTACAACAAGAAACATAAAACATAAACAAGGTTACTTAATCTCCAGCAAGCTGGGGCTAAGGCTTAGGCTATGGCAACGGCTTGTGGCTATGGTAATGGGGTGATGGTTACGGCTATGGCTATGGTTTGGGGCTATGGCTATGGCTTGGGCTTGGACTTGGGACTATGGCTATGGCTATGGCTTGGAACTATGGCTTGGGGTGTGACTGGTGGTAATCACGGATGAGAGATTTGTCTAAGATATGCCTGGCCGGGACCCAGGAACGCTCTTCTGGGCCGTACCCCTCCCAATCCACGAGGTACTGGAGTCCCCGGCCCCTCCGACGGCAATCCAACAAGGTCTTGACTGTGTAGGCCTCCCCTCCGTCGATGAGCCGAGGAGGAGGCGGAGGCTCAGGTGGGGGCATGAGGGGGGAGGTGGCAACAGGCCTCAGGCGTGAAACGTGGAACACCGGGTGGAGACGTCGCATGGTGGATGGGAGCTTGAGCCGGACAGCAGTGGGGCTGATGATCCTTTGGATAGGGAAAGGACCCAGGAAGCGAGGAGCCAGCTTGCGGCTTTCCACCCGGAGTGGGATGTCCTGCGCCGCTAACCAGACCTTCTGGCCGACCCGATAGTGAGGGGCTGGGCGCCGACGCTTGTCTGCCGTGGTCTTCATCGTCTTACCCGCCCGAACCAAGGCGCGGCGAGCAGACAGCCACACACGGCGACACCGCCGGATGAATGCCCCGGCTGAAGGCACCCCGACTTCCTCCTCCTGGCTGGGGAACAATGGAGGCTGGTAGCCCATACAGCACTCGAAGGGGGAGAGGCCGGAGGCAGAGGCGGCGTGGGAGTTTACGGCGTACTCGACCCAGGGTAGCATGGTGGACCAGGATCTTGGGTTGGTCGAGCACACGCATCGGAGGACCGTCTCCAGGGTTTGGTTGGCCCGCTCAGTCTGTCCATTGGTCTGTGGGTGGTAACCGGAACTGAGGCTGAAGGAGGTGCCAAGGGATGTGCAGAATGCTTTCCAGAACTGGGAGGTGAATTGGGGACCACGATCTGACACAATATCCACAGGAATGCCATGGGGACGGACAACATGCTGGATTAGTAGGTCAGCTGTGGTTTTAGCAGAGGGGAGCTTGGGAAGGGGCACGAAGTGGGCAGATTTGGAGAACCGGTCAACTATGGTGAGGACAGTGGTGTTTCCATGGGAGACGGGCAGGCCAGTGACGAAGTCCAGAGCTATGTGGGACCAGGGACGGTGAGGAATGGGCAGTGGTTGGAGCAGACCAGAGGGAGGTGCGTGGGAGGACTTGGCGCGGGAACAGACTGAGCAGGCAGAAACGAACCCCCGGACCTCTGCTGCCATCTTGGGCCACCAGAAACGGCGCTGAATGAACCGCAGGGTCCGGCCGACCCCAGGATGGCATGACAGGTTGGAGGAGTGGCCCCACTGGAGAACGTCAGACCGGGCAGCTGCAGGGACGTACAGGCAGTTGGCAGGGCAGGCACTGGGCATAGCTGCGCCGTTCTGAGCGTTGCGGACCAGCTCCTCGATCCGGAGGCACACGGTGTTCACGAAGCAGGTACTTGGCAGGATGGAGCTGGGCTCTCCCTTGGACGAGGAAGCGTCGAAACGCCTGGAGAGCGCGTCAGCCTTGGTATTCTTGGACCCCGGCCTGTAGGCCAGGGAGAAGTTGAACCGGTCGAAAAAGAGGGCCCATCTGGCTTGTCTGGGTGTCAACCTCTTGGCAGAACGGAGGTACTCTAGGTTTTTATGGTCCGTCCAGACCAGGAACGGAACCCTTGCCCCCTCAAGCCAGTGCCTCCATTCCTCCAGGGCCAGTTTTACCGCCAGCAGCTCCCGGTTCCCGACGTCGTAGTTGGACTCCGCAGGCGTCAGCCGGTGGGAGTAGAACGCGCACGGGTGTACCTTCTGATCATTGCTGGATCTTTGAGATAGCACCGCACCAACCCCGACATTGGAGGCATCCACCTCCACAATGAACTGCTTGGCGGGGTCGGGGGTGGTGAGGATGGGCGCGGTGGTGAAGCGCCTCTTCAGCTCACAGAAGGTCACCTCGGCTTGCGGAGTCCAACGGAATGGCACCTTGATGGAGGTAAGGGCCGTTAGGGGAGCTGCCACGGTGCTGTAGTTCCTGACGAATCGCCTATAGAAATTGGCGAATCCCAGGAAGCTCTGTAGGGCCTTGCGGTCCTCGGGTGCGGGCCAGTCCACCACAGCCTTGACCTTCTCCTCGTCCATGCCCAGGTGGTTAGGGGAGATGACGTGCCCCAGGAAGGAGGTAGTGGTGGTGCTGAACTCGCATTTCTCAGCCTTGACAAAGAGGCGGTTCTCGAGGAGGCGGCGGAGCACCTGGCGAACATGGTTTGTGTGCTCCGTCTTGTCCCGGGAGAAGATCAGGATGTCGTCAAGGTAGACATAGACGAACCTCCCGATCATGTCGCCGAGCACATCATTCACCAAGTTCTGGAACACTGCGGGCGCGTTGGTCAGGCCGAATGGAACCACCAGGTACTCCCAGTGGCCGCTAGGGGTGTTGAAAGCGGTCTTCCATTCGTCGCCCTCCCTGATGCGCAGGAGGTGGTAGGCATTCCGCAGGTCCAGCTTGGTGAATATGGCCGCCCCCTGGATGACATCAAACGCCGAGGACATCAGTGGAAGCGGGTAGCGGTTCCTGACCGTGATCTTATTGAGCCCTCGGTAATCGATGCAGGGGCGCAGGGAGCCATCCTTCTTCTTGACAAAGAAGAAGCCTGCCCCCGCGGGAGAGGAGGATGGACGGATGATGCCAGCTGCAAGGGACTCCCGGATGTACTTGTCCATGGCCCCCCTCTCTGGCTCAGACAAGGCGAAGACACGCCCCCTAGGGGGTGCTGTACCAGGCTGGAGGTCAATAGCACAGTCATAAGGGCGGTGCGGGGGCAGAGACACCGCACGGGACTTGCTAAAGACAGCCGCCAGGTCATGGTATTCAGGGGGCACTCTGGAGACGTCTGGCTTCCCCTCGGAAGCTGGTCCACCCGCCGAACAGGAGGGTCGGGAGTCGAGGAGGCAGCTGGCCGAACAGGAGGGACTCCACTCCCGCACCTCATGGCGGGCCCAGTCGATCACCGGCCCATGTAATGCCAACCACGGATGACCCAGGACAATGGGAGAGCGGGGTGTCTCGGTCACGAACAGCCGGACCTGTTCGTGGTGATTGCCTGACGCCAGCAGCTGGATGGCAATGGTCTGGTAGCACACCTTAGCAAGGGGTTGCCCACCCAGCCCTGAGATGGACAATGGGCTGGGAAGTTGGGAGAGGGGAACCCCCCACTCGGCGGCAGCTCTGGCGTCAATGAAGCTCTCCTCAGCTCCTGAGTCAATGAGGGCGGTGGTCTTGCGGGAGCAGCCCTCCCAGGTCAGGGTCACCGGGATGCAGGTCCGGCGGTAGGAGGAGGTTTCCTTGGCTGAAGCACCCACTAGTACTCCTCCAGACGCTAGTGGGCGTTGTCTTGGACAGCCTCGGACCGCATGACCCTGCTGGCCGCAGTAAAAACACGCCCCCGACCTCCTTCTCCGTTGGCGCTCCTCCTGGGTGAGCCGGGACCTCCCGATCTCCAGGGGAGATGCCTCTCCAGGAGAGAGTGTGGTGGCGTCCCCCCTCGGCTGGTCCTGGGGGGGCGCGCGAGCAGGGCACGGGGGTTGGATCTGGCCAGAGGGGGTAGAGCGTCGGCCAGGGCCAAGGGTGAGCGCCCTCTCCTCCAGGCGGCTGTCGATGCGCAGGGCCAGGTCTATAAGGGCCTCTGGAGACTCAGGGATCTCACAGAAGAGCAGTCGGTCTTTGACTGGTTCGGACAGCCCCTGGAGGAACACGTCACACAGCGCCTCCCTGCTCCAGCCCGACGTGGCTGCCACCGTCTGAAAATCGATGGCGTAGTCCGCCACCGATCTCCTCCCCTGCCTCATCCTCAGCAGCTCCCGTCCTGCGGCTCTCCCCTGCCTGGAGCGGTCGAAGACACGCAGTAGCTCCTCCGCCAAGGCCCGGTAGGTGGTAGTGCAGGGCTGCCGAGCCTGCCATGCGGCAGTTCCCCACAAGCGAGCCCGCCCCGTCAGCTGGGAGAGGACGAAGGCGACTCGGGCCGGCTCTGAGGCGAAGGTGGAGGGCTGCAGAGCGAAACACATCTCACAGGAGGTGAGAAAAGCCCTGCAGAACCCTGGTTCTCCACCGTACCTTTCGGGCGGCGGAAGGCAGGGCTCAGGACCAGGGTGGACAGCTGGCTGCAGCTGAGGTGCTTCTGCGCCGGGCTGGCGCACAGGGGTGATGGGTGGCTGGTGTGCTGCAGGAGCCCGGGGCTGGACAGCTGGCATGATGGGGCCCTGGCTGGGACCTGCCCGGGGAAGGCTGGCCTTCAGTGTGGCCAGCGCAGCTGTCAGCTCCTGGATCTGCTGCCGTTGATGCAGCAGCTCAGCCTCTCGCTGGGCGATCCTGCACTCCATCCCGCTGGTGTCAGGGCGACAGTGTCTACTGATATGGAATCAGTTGACACCAGATGCGGGAAAAGGGAATGAGGATTTTATTATAACAAAACAAAACAGGCACGAGGGCCAACAAAAAACTTGGCCCAAAGGGTTGCAAAAAACAAACTAAAGTACGCTACACAGAGCTATAAACAATAAATGCAAAAAGGCAAAAAACAAAAGGCACTGGAAACTCCAGGCAAGATACTCCAGAAAAATAAATAACAATACTAAATATATATATAAACACAAGACGAGAGGCTAGGACAAATACTAGGGAACTTGACAAGAACTTGGCTAAACGAGACGCGACTAGAAACAAACTTGAGACACTGTCTGCCAGCCAACTTCCACCGCATCCAGATAAAGGCTTGGAAATCATGACATGAGGGGTAACACCTGGAGAGAGAGAGAGAAACAAGAGGCATGGCAAGATCAAGACATGGACTGAGATTGGATGACATGACCTGCTCATTAAGAGAATGAGCGTGCTCAGCTTAAGTACCAATTAAGTATGCAGTTTGGAAGCAAGCATGAATGTTAAGAACAGAAAAGCACAGCGAGATCTTGAAATAGCAAAGCAGGAATCATGACAATAAACTCCCTGTCTAAATTAATAGTATTAGTAATGTGCCTATCTAAGAATTACACCAACCCAGTGAGTGTTAGTAAATGTTAGTAACTTAAAAACAGTTAATTGCCAATTAAGCTTAGAGAGCCCCGAATCAGCACAGCACAGAAGGAAGGGAGAAACCACAAAGCCAACCAGAGCTCAGAAATGTGCAGCAACGAAGGCACGGGGCGGAACGCAGACAAGCGGTGGAGTGGCATGGCAGACCTGGCAAAAACAAAAACATGGACAAGGAACATGAATAATGAAATGCAAGAACCTGATACAAGAAACTGTTAAAACTGTGACTATGAACTATGAACATGAACTATGAAACTATGAAACTATGAATCTATGAAATCTAGAACATGAAACTGTTAAAACCATGAATGATACTGTTCTGGCCAAAGGCCAGAACCCTGGAACACAACACATATTGTGAATTTTGGAAGTAATGACATCTTTTTTCAATAAATTCGTACTTGTGCATGTGCCTGAATGTGGACTTTATAATGCTCCAGAGTTATTTGAAATTTTTGGATCACAAGAGTCAGAAACAATCCTATGCAGCAACCACTGGAAAGTAACAGTGTGATACTTATAGTTGTCTTATAGCCTGATCTTTGTCTGGAAATGTGCAGAAGTACTGGGTTTGAACAGAATGAATACATGCAAGAAAAAGGAGCTGTGCAACACTCAATTGTTGATTTAGAATTTGTTTTCAATGTAATGAACGAAGATTCAAACTATTTGGTGGTCTTCCCTAGTTTCAAAATGATTTTGTTATCTATAAATCTATCTTAAACAGCTTAATGGTACCTACATTCAGATTTATGTGCATCTTTTATAGACTTGAACACATAAAATAAATAAATAAAAATAGACACCAAGTAGGCATGGGCTACCCTTTAACCTAATGCATAGCCTCATTTTCATCACGCAGTTCATCAAATGCTTCTGGGTTATTTCCAATTTTCGAGATAGATAGATGGATAGATAGATAGTCAGTCGAAGCGGTACACCTAGACTCGAGCTACCTTACACGTAGCTCGAGGAAAGAAACTACAAAGGGAATACTCAAGTAATCTTTACGCAATACACCAAGTAATATTGAATTTCTGCACCCCTAGTCTGGGCCAGTGCACTGGTACAGTGGGTAGAACTGTTGCCTCACAGGCTGATTGTTTGGAGTGAGTCTTTCTGTGGGGAGTTGCCTGTGGGTATGAGTCTGTGAGTAAATGATGTGAGTGCCCATAGATAAATGTTTGTGAGTGAATGGTATGTGTGGTCAGGGATATGAGTGTATGGGTGCCCATTGGTATGCATGTCTAAGTGAATAGCGTGTGTATGCGTGGGTTAGAGTGTGAACGAATCGTGTGTCTGTGTGTGCTCACAGGTACAATTGTACATGAATGGTGTGTGCCCATAGATATGAGTTTTTGCTAGAATGGCGTGTGCCCATGTATGAGTGTGTACGTGAATTGTGTGGCCTGTAATGCATTACCAAACTGTCCTGAGAGTCATTCTACTTGTCTGCTTGTTGCCCGTTGCGTGCTGGGATAGACTCCAGCCATCCTCGCCATCCCCCCCCCATAACCCTGATCGGGAATGAGTGGGTTAGGTAATGGTTGGATGGGCCTTTTATGTGAAAATCTGCATAAATAATAAGAGCCATTTCCATAAGTGCTTGAATAAATGAGAAAAATTACTACATGTAGATTTTCTTCAGACTCGTTTGACCAATTTGTGTTCCATTTCGGTTTAAAGCATTGGTGTCACACTCCTGTGCAGTGGGAATTTTTGCAATGAGCGTGTGCCATGTTTGCATTTTCACCCTCAAGATGAAACACAGCACTGACAACAGAGTACTGTTACTTGAAAACAATGTAAAAACGCAAACGTGGAATAGTATTAGCTGTAACATTCGCTTGATATATTGGACATAAAACTATTTCAATGTCCAGCAATATCAGAGGCACACCAGCTCACTGGCTAGTGTTAGAGGAGTGTGTTTAGCAGTGTTATGTAACAGTGAGGGCCTTTGTCGAAGTCACCCATACAACTGAACACATCAGAATGGACAATGTCATAGGGTCCCTGTTATCTGTAAGGTACTCATAATGGACGCCATCTTGGGTAAAACTTAATTCCTATTATGAACTGCAGTGACTTCAGAAAGAGGAGACCACTGAACTCTACACAGACAAGCAAACAGTGGCAGCCAACGAGTGAAGTCTTTCCCAACACGGCTGACAGTTTGGTACTTTCACGTGACAGTCAAATTCTATGGTGCCTCCACAGGAATTGTCATAGCGATTAAAAGGACTGGGCAGATGAGGTAATGCCACACACACACACACATACACACACACACACACACACACACGCACACACTTACCTAACTCCTGCCTCCCACACTCCCTCCAGTAGAGTAAGCTCACTGTCTGTTTTCTGCTTCCAGATCATCGTAACCCAGCTCCCAGCCTTCATGACTCACCATCCTTAAAAACTGTGCGTTGGAGGAGGGCCAGCGCAGCGGCTTGTCCTGACCAGACCCGGTCGCCATCGCTGCTGCAGGTGTAGCAGATTTCAGTGAATTAAAGCAGTAACAGCCCCCTAACTCATTTCACACTGCATTTCTTTTGAAAACAATTGGGATTTAACAGCGGGATGTTTTCAGTATGGGGGCCAGACCAGTTCAGCACAGCTGACTATGAAGGGTAAATCCGTTCATTCCGCTATGTGAGTCTGCTAATGATCCCAGGAGGAACACCACTTCTGGCAATCACAAGGCGAGGGGATACTTTGTATTTGTATATGTTCAGCGCTTTTATCAAATTCTTTTAACGGCGCACTTTGGAAAGAACCCTGGCCATAGCAACCTTGGGAGCAACCAGGCTTTAGGAGTTGTAACCCATCTTCCTCTAGCTACCTCAGCGTGTGGCAGGTGTGAAAGGTAAGGTAATGTAGGCAGAAACCCCGCCTTTTGAAATCTGATTACCGTTAATCTCTTCCTGAAATTATAAATTAGTTAGGAATCAAACAATTGATGGGTTTAATAACTCATTAGACAAATCCGTAGACTGACGGGCCAACTCATATTGCGATATCATAATTATTCGCCGCCAGAAAGTGGATGGAGTTAAAGGAATGAGTGTTGTACTTTCGCATGTCCGTCTGTCCGTTTGTTCATCGCACTTACTTACTGAGCCAGAACTCATAAACCGTTCAATTTTTCTCAAAGAAATTTACTGTATGGACACATCTTATTGTGTAGATGCGCCTTTTCATACTTCCAGTTGTCTTCCTCTCAATCTCTCTCTCCGTCCACTGCGTTTTGTTTCTGGGTCAGATATCAGCCATCCAGTGGTGGAGGATCCGAGTATTTCGTGCTTATTCGTTGCATCACAAGTTTATGAAACATTTTTTACATGAAATGTGAAGAAATGTGAATACCTCTAAAAGATTCTGAACTTCAAATACCCATCAACCAATCTGTGAGTAATGCCTTTTCACACCCGAGTGAAAATCTTTTATACTGTTATGTTGCATTCAAGACTGGTTTGATAAGCTTAATAAGATATTGTCTGCATTGAACATTTGCTTTTTAACGCTTGAACCAAAATCAGTAATCATCTTTAAATGGATCTCTCGTGATTTTTTTCATTCATCTACCATAATTTCTGATGCATTAGCCTTTGTACAAAAATATACCACTCACCCTAATACAGCCCTGCCTTGGAAAATCAAGAACTGTTACTCTGGTGGCCGTCTCTCCCAGCAAAGTCATCAAATCTAGGCCCCTGACTGCTGAGATTTTCTGCGTTTCACCCATTTTACCTGGAGGTCAGGTGCTAAGATAGTCAGCATCGTTCGTTTTTTCGGATAAACGAAAGCCAGGGCTGGATTTGGAATCGATGGCCAAATTTGATGATCCCTGCGCTACATAAAAGGCATTGATATAAAAACATGGATGAGGTGTTTATGTGTTTCTTCGGTGATGTACTAAGAATAGAAGCACCTCGCTGTGAGAGCTCCTCTTACTGCCACTGGGGGTATTTGGCCGTCGGGGGGTATCGAGAGGGACAGGAAGCTGAATTACTGGCTGAGCAGTCAGCTGGAGGACAGATATTAATCAGTGTTTGGGGGGGGGGGGGGGGTTCACCGTTTGAAAAGTCAGTGTTTAAAGCGGGGGTACTTTTACGCACAATTTGTCGATGGCTTGCAGAATTTCGACTGGAAAAACACGGATGAGTGTTTGAAAACTGACGGTCAGGAAGGTGTTTAGCTTAGAAAAACCAGTGCCAAGCTGATGGCAGTCACTGGGGAGGGCGTGTTTACTGGGGCACTGTTTACTGCGAGGTGTTCAGCTGGGATTGGGGTTTGTGGTTTGAACTCCAGTGTTGCTGCTATATGCTCCGTGCAACAGTCAAACTTTTGAGGGCCCGTATCTTCACGTTTCTCCAAGGGGGACTGGCTCCTGCTTGATTAATAAACTGTAATTCGTTTTAGATTAAAGGATTGCGTAAAATAGCTGATGTTTTTGTAAATCTTTAAAACTGAAAGCAGCGCTTTTGTCTTGCTCGTGGAACGACTGCGGAGCCGTGCTGCGTGTCTGAGGAGGTGTGGAGAGGTCGGGTGGAGGCAGAGGGCTGTAAAGAGGAGTGTGTGCACTGGCCTCTCAGTTTGGGGACACGGCTTGGGGATGAGCCACTCAGCCATCTGCCTAAGGCCAGCCCCAGGGGATTGGTGAGTTATTCAATTAGGGGTTCGTTACTGGCTCGGGATACTGCCAAATGCAGCTCTGATGATGGTGTGATGAACCATCACCCCCCCCCCCCCCCCCCACACACACACACACACAGACACACACACACACACACACACACACATTCCTTTATGTCCCCACATCCCCACGGCAGCCTGCGCTGAGGGTGGTGGGAGGGGATGAGAGAAAGAGAGAGGGAGTGATGGCAAGAGAGGAAGGGGAGAGGTAGACAGGAAGAGAAAGTGGGTGAAAGAGTCAGTGAGATGGGATGGAGGGGGAGAGGGAGGGAGAGTGAGAGAACAGAGATATAGCTGGAGGGAGAGAGGGCTGCATCAGAATGCCTGACTGGTTTCAAATGAAGCCCCTCAGCAGTGTGGAGCCTGTCCAATTCCCCTCATCACACCGAGGTCAGGGGGACACCGGCGAACAGAGGAATCACTCGCCGACCTGAACACAGCTGCAAACAGGGTTTCATATTATTCTTTCAAATGGTTTTATTGTTTTTGTTTATATTTTCATAAAACAAATGGCCTGTGCTTTCAATCACCTCAGATTTGGATCAGAAAATTGGAGCTCAGCTTTTGTGTTTTGTTTCATATTTATCTCCGGAATGTGTACTGTAGGTGTTGAAAAGTAAATGCGATGTGCAAGCATTCAGCCAGCGTGCATTGTGGAAATGGAATACCTACCCATATTGAATTAAAAAGAAAACTTAACATCAAGTTGAAATAATAATTCTCCACTTACCTCCCATTCTCTATCCTGGGAGGTTAAGAATAGTCCCATTGAAGAAGTCCTTTTTCATTTTTCCCACCCAATTCCTGCCATTACAGCAATAGCTCACTCGCTCACACACAGCTTTAACTAGAGATGGATATCTTGAGAGGGAACCAAGAGATGAGCAGCCACCAATTATATAAAATTATGCTCATTATAGAGTAGCGGAAAGAGGTGATAGCCAGCAGTGTTCATATTCTGCACAGTTATGTGTGTATCTAACAAAGAGGCAGCTGCTAGCAGTGTCCATGTTGCGTACAGTTACATACCCAATGAAAAGGTGACTGACTGCTAGCAATGTTCATGTTCTTCGCAGTTCTACGTCCAACATAGGAGCTGCTGCAAGCAGTAACCTTGGTTTGTACAGAGTCATATGCATGTTAAGCGTGCTACATAGAGCAGTACCCTAAGAGGCATGTCTGGCACTGAGAACTCTGGTCTCATCTGGTGCGCTGAAAACACAGGGTTCAACAGGGGTCACACAATGCCTGGCCAGTGGAGTGCCTCAGTCGGGCTCAGTGTTGAGGGTCATCTGGTGTAAATGTGTGCAGACCAAGCACAGGGCCACCATATTCCATCTGCCCAAGGATCCATCTGCCATCGTTAGACGGCCTTCCTAAAGAGGATGGACGGCCTGCCCAAGTCCATTTGGTAAAATCCTCCAAACAAGCCATTTTTGCATTTCATTAGAGACTGAAATTAGGGTTTTATTGTAGAAATTAGTCCTTTTTCTCTTTTGATGCCAGGAAGAGGCTGGTCTCTGTTGCTGTTTTACAGGCTCTTGATTATGGTGATCTGTTATACATGCATGCATCTGCACATTGCTTGAATAGGTTAGATACTGTGAATCTCAGTGCCTTGACATTTGTGGCAAATAGTAAAGCCCCTACTCATTGGTATTTGTTCTAAAGCCATTTTGGGCAAACTTCTTTCTTATATTAGTTCTTTGATTGTACAAGATCTGACTGTAGAGAGCTGCCGGGTGGCTCACACGGTAAAGGCACAGCTCTGCAGTGCAGAGGTGATCACCACGTCGCGAGTTCGAGCCCCGGCGTACCCACTGGCAGGGGTCGGCAGCTTTTTCAGAGTAGCGCACAATTGGCTATCGCGCTACAGGGTCTCAAATTGGGAAGGGACTGCCAGATTTGGGTATAGAGTAACAGCTTTGTTCGTTGCTCCAGCGCCTCCTGTTGGCCAGACGGGCGCTCGTCGGGAAGACTCCGTGTTGGTTCATGTCCGGGTATCCTCCGCCCTAGTTCTGAACTTGCGAAGCTTCAACCGATGAGTGTATGAGAATCAGTAGCAGACAGGCACGTGCTTCGGAGGAGAGCCGTGAACTGTCTCGCTATCCAGAGTTGGCAGCAAGGGGTCGCATATGAGCAAGCTTAGTACATAGTTCCCCAATTGGGCATTCCAGATTCGGGTGGGATTGGAGATGCCAAATAAAAAAAAAAATAATAAAAAAATTAAAAAAAAAAGTATAAAAAAAAAAAAGATCTGACTGTAGTAATAGTTCGAGATCACAAGATGTGATTTTACTGTCTGTCCTAAGTGCACAGACTAATTTAAAGGGGAGCTATTATGCTGATTCTTCTTTTAATACATACAAGCAATGCTATAATGTTGGGTGTCCACACTTAACCTCTGTAAAGTTTCTAAACATAAGATAATCCGACAACGTGATTTCCTAAACGTGATTTCCTCTCTGAACAGCTCGTCCTGAGATCTTCACGAGATCTGGGCAAAACCTGACGACAGGTTGTGCCGTTCAAATTGTACAGACATAGCCAGAGCCAATCACAGCGCTGGCCCTGCCCATCCCGGAAACTATTCTAGCAGGCACAAACAACCGCGGATCATTTTACGCCTTAGTAGCGTCTACACTTCCGGACATACAGAAGAAGAAGAACAAGAACAACAACAAGAACAACAACTGCGGATAATTTGAGGTGCAGTTTTGTCAGTATGACTCCCAAAGCTGCTCATCCATGTTTTTTTTTGGATGCGAAAAGAAAGCACAACTATTTTCTCTTCCAAAAGACGATGCCACCAGAAATCAGTGGGTAGCTTTTTTGTTTGCTGGTGGCAAACATCCACACTCAAAGGGAACGTTAGCTGTTTGTTCTTCGCATTTCACCGAAGACAGCTTTGTCAGTAAAGGATAATTCGACGCTGGATATGCATCTCAGCTGCTTCTCAAACCTGGAGCAGTTGCATCGATCAAGCACTCGGAGCCACAATCTGTAAGCAATGATATAACAGCAAATAATGTAAGTGAAGCTAGTGAGTTACGGGTGGCTAGCAGAACCACTAATGATAGTTAGCACTAATGCTGCCTTCGATTTGTAGTGGGAAGTCGGGATTTCCAAGCTCCCTGTTGGAAATTTCAATTTGAACATCACCGGAAGTTGGATTTCCAACTAGGAAAGTCGGAGATTCCTCACCTACCCCAAGTTCTGAGTTCCAAATTAATTTGGCTGCACCGTTAATCAAAAGTAAGTGAAAGCTGTAATAACAAACTTTATATTTGCAATTCTGAGTATTTCGTGTTTTATTTAATCAGTTGTACACACAGTATTGAGTAGAGTTTATCGGTGGACTTATTGCTATGATGTTTGCACATGAAAAATACAGAGAAATGCATTGTTATCAACTTGTATTGCTAACAATAGCAAATAAAGGCTATCTTGGCTAGAGGACATCCCCCTAACCATAAGTCAGTTTTCCGACTTACTTAATAGAACGCTGTCAGCTCGGTTTTGTCGTTATTGCCAGCCCCGACTTCCAACTTTCGAGCCAAATCGAAGGCAGCATAACAACTGGCCTCAAATGCAGGCTTTGCAAAATATCTGAAGATAAAGCCTGGATCGGTAGCAACTGTCCATAACTCAGACACATAAGCAGTAAGTTTTACCATTATTTTGCTTTACTGCATAAGCCTGCCTAACGTGATAGCCTGTTGAATGTGGCTGTAGCACTGCGGCTAACGTAGCTAAGTTACTGTCGCTAATGTTTGCGTCCTACATATGCAAGAGTAATATCTGGGGACATTTAACAGAAGGTGCATTAACATAAACCTTATTTGAAGCAAAGTTTTTAAATGAGCCTTGGCCCACAAAACACGACGGCGCTTCTGGGTCACGCTCACCAATGGCTTCCTTTTTGCATGATAGTTTTAGGTGGCATCTGTGGATTGCATGGCAGACTGTGTTTACAGACAGTGGGTTCTTGAAGTATTCCTTGGCCAATTTAGTAATCTAAATGACAGAATCTTGCCAGTGAGTGATGCAGTGACGTCTGAGGGCCTGAATATCACAGGCATACAGTAAAGGTCTTCAGGCTTTTCCCTTATGCACAGAGATTTTTCCAGTTTCTCTGAACCTTTTCATAATGTTATGCACTGTTGACGATGAGACCTTCAAAGCCTTTGCAATTTGAGGTTGAGGAACATTGTTTTTAAAGTATTCCACGATTTCTTTAAGGAAGGCTTCACAGATTGGAGAGCCTCTGGCCATCTATACTTCTGAGCCTCTCTAAGATATCCCTTTTATAGCCAATCATGTTACACACCTGATGCCAATTAACTAAATTACTTGTTAAATGTCCTTTCAGCTGATTTTCTTATATATTAATTGCTTTTTCTGCCCTTTTTTGCCTGTGTCCCAACTTTTTTTAGACCTGTTGCAGCCAGAAAATTTTAAATAAGTTCATTTTGTGGATAAAAATGTTAAATGTCTCCGTTTCAACATTTGAAATGTTATCTATGTTCTATTGTGAAAAAAATATTGGCTCATGTGATCTGAATGTTATTACATTTAGATTTTATTGAAAATTTAAACTTCGTCCCAACTATTTCGGAATTTGGGTTGTACTTTGCCGGTGTGAGTTCAGCTCTCTGATCCTTCCTCGGTGAAAGCAATCGCGAAAAGCACTATAACTTGTCTGGTATGATAAACAATTTCTCTGCATTGCCGTGGCCGAATTTCAACCACCTTTGAAAATTGTTCTGGCGAATAAAAAGCCGAAAAAGTGGTGATCAAATACGGATTTTTTTTTCGGTAGAAGTTATCGATTTGCTTGCTCCACATAAGCAACGCAAACACCGTTTGTGTGTTTTTGCTGAAAACTCATTTGGTAGCTTGGTGTCAGAAATATGTTTCGTCTTTGGGGAAATGGTTAACAGGAGCTTTTAGCAAGGTTTCCTCCTGATAGCTAAGTGGGTATATAACATGCCTATATAACAGTACAGCTACAATCACAGTAGTACGAGACAGTACGAGCATAACACTAAAATTTCAACTTGCCACTCATCGAAAGCCTGCTGTAAACGTTGCTGCAATAATTCAATTGCTTCCTCCTCCCGTTCGGCGCTGAATTCGGGATTAAACAAGTAGGTTCTCGCAACAATACATGCCACGGAGAGCTGTCCTGAAATATCTGCCATATTGGTTTCCTGGTTGTTTGGGTCTGCACCTTCCCCGGAATCAAAGCGGCCAGGCAGCCAATCAGAGCAGTGGTTCATTAGCATAGCCTCCCCACCCACTCAAAACAGCTAGTGGTTCTGGCCGGCACAGACTGGGTGAGAGTAGAGGTTTCGCTAGGCCTGGATGTCTGTGATTTTTTTTTTTTGTAACTGAATTCTTAACATTATTTTAAAGACCCATTGGTCATATCTTAAACAACTCAATACAGCATAATAGAGGACCTTTGAAAGAGAAAGCTTTTAAATGCTTTGCTCCCTTCACCTGGAATAGCCTTCAAAAAGATTTGAAACTGAGGGACTTGGTCTCTTTGTCTGATTTTTAAGTTCTTATTCTCACAGTGGTGAATAAATTAGTTGGTACTTTTCTATGTCCATAATTATTCTAATGTTCATAAATCCACATTAATGAATATATTTTACAAAGCATGTCCATTGGTTTTTTTTTTAAGTAAGTCTACATCTTTGTTTTTATCTTTTGTTTTCTTGTTTATTGTCATGTGGTATGAAACATTTTATACTGCCATTTTGGCCTGGTCTCCCTTGAAAAAGAGATCATTAATCGCAATGGAACTACCTGGCAGAATATTTCCCCTCCTGTAACCCTTTTCTGTCTCAATACTGGGTTGAGCTTTCTTGAAAGGACATGGTGACTCTCCTGGCATGGGTTAGGAGACTGTTGGGGTTGATGCTGAGAGGAAGAACTGAAACTTCTCCTGAATGCTCTACATTTACGAAGTGTCTCCTGAAACACACTCTACAATATCACTAAACTTAGCGGTATTTGTCATAGACAGAGTTTGTCTGTTTTGAGCAAACTCTTAAATTCAAAAATTGCTTTGAAGCAATGGTTGGAATGAAAGGTCAACCATACTCAATTGAAGCACCTATTACTAAACCCCATAAGTCACACTTGACTTGTGGGGTTTTAGTAATCAGTGCTTCAATTTCTTCATTCATTACCCGGACTGTAATTTCACCACCTTAGGATCAAATTCTGGTAACACTGATTAACTGCAGTTTGGCCATGAAGTGTGGACACACAGCCTCGTCATGGCAGGGTCCCACGAGACCTTCCCTTGAGCTTTCCCCACAAACGCAAAGGATTTTTGTAATGAAGCGATCAGGAACCAGTCGCAAGAACCAGGCAAAGCAGTAGAACTTGCTTTATTTATGAAGGGGGAGGACCCCCACAGGGCAGGAGGCAAAAGTCCACACTCCAAAAATCAAAATCCAGTTGGGCAACAAATAGAATCAAAAACCAGGGCAGCAATCACAATAAACGTAGTTGGACAGAAACGGGTCTGGTTCACAGGTACAGGAATGCGAAAGAAGCAAAACCAGAATCCAATGAGTGTAATCCGAATCGTAACCAGGGCAGCCAACAAAGAATTTGTGGTCAGGCAGAAAAAGGTCAAAATACACAGATGCAACAATAATCCAAAAATCACAAAAATAATCCAAAGGCAAAAATCGAAAGTCGGGCGGTCCAGTCAGAAAGATAAACACTGAGTAATCGAGGCGAAATGAAACGTAGCACAAGAAGACTGAGGAAAACGATCTGACGGAGGGTGGCTGTGAAAAGACACCTAATATACACTTCTGAGGAGATCACATGGGAAGAATCACAGGTGCAGAAAGTCAGACTGATTACAAGGGGAAGTCACATGAGGAAAAGCCTAATCACATAAAACTGGTCAAAGCCAAAACGCGGACAGGGAACACGAAACATTCCTATAAACAAACATATGGCTCTAGTCACGGAGTTTCTAACGTGCATAGATTAATGAGAAACAGGACAGCGCGATCAGGTGTGAGCTTTCACAGAAAATGCAGCAAAGGTAATCAGGGAGAGCAAAGAGGCGGAGACTAGAACAGAGCGAGTGTGGAGAGCTTGTTAATCAATTAGTAAGTGCAACTATACAAATCCTTGGCGCTCGTTAGTAAGTTAGTATTATATAAAAGGTTAGTTGTTGTTAGTAATCTCAGGGAAAAATAATAAACTGTTAGTATTGTTACTAGACAGAAAAGAAGAGTAAAGACAGCAAACGAGATTGGAGGGAAGATTGAAAACCAGAATCCAATAAATCACCCGAAGAGTGAAACTCAAGACTGGGGCTGGGGCTGCAATGACAAGACATGAGACCAGACGGGGGAGACAAAGTGCAAACCTAAATGGAAAACATGAACCGGAATGTGATATGGCAAAATGTAAAACATGGAAAAGTAAACTAAGACTAAACATGACAAATCAAGGTAACCAAATCACAATACATGATGCAAAGAACAGTCAGACAAGAGCAATAATTAAGAAACATAGGTCAGTCAGAATGACAAGGCATGAACATGGTCAAGGCGGAATCACAACAATTTTTGTAAGCTGAAAGAAAACTTATTGGTGCTTTGAGCCTGTGGTTTGTTGTTTGATTTTCCAAGTGAAATTAGTTTGGTTTACAGCAACATTAGGTAACAATCACTCCTCAAGTAGATAGCAGACAAGCATTTGTGGACAATATTAAAAAATTCCCCATGGCAAAGACAAGGAAAATACCCCTCACTGTGTTTGTTAGTTGAATCTTTCTTTGTTGATTTAAAGCATTTACTGTTTTATATAATACACAATATACAACAGTTGTGACTTCTACAATGGCTGGAGCAGCAGAGGAAAAGGTTATTTGGCAGTTATGTTGGTTAAAGAAGAGGAATTCTTGGTTGTTTTGTGGTAGGTAATTATCTGTCCAGTTTTGTTGCTGCGAAGACAGTCCTTGAGCAAACTGGCTTCAGGAGTGCTCCCACCTCACTTTCCTGTTTTCCAATCATTCTCTTACCATCTGTTTTTTCTGTTTGTTCATTAGCATGCTAATGCCAATGATCATCCTTGGAGGCAACTGAATAAATGACATCCCAGCCAGATTTTTTTTTTTTTTCAGCAAAAGCCAAAATCATGGATGGTAAACTAATCCCTGCTTTTAGTGGAAATCACAGACCTGGTTTTCCATTATCCTTCATGTCTATCCTACATTTAAACCAATGTCAGACGGAAATCGAAGCTGCATAACATTTATAAATATGGCCTGTGTTTTGCTATTGATGAGTTTTCTTGGACGATATGAAAACGACAATTTTTATTTTTTGCTTCATTTTGCTTTATTTGAATGGTTTTTATTTACAAATTTTGAATTGCCTAATGTGATGGGTGGGAAAATATGCGTCTAATATACATTCAGATAAGCCTAATCAGTTATCAAATTAATTGCTGAATTTCCGACATCGTCCAATGATTGTCCATTGTCTAGTGTCCAATCATGTTTGACATCTCCTGAGCTAAGTCTTTGTTAACAGAGACAAGAAATAGCCTGTTTTGCAGTAAATGTCATATTTACTAGCATATGTATTGCACCATGCATCAGAAACATTGGTAGCAGTAAGGTGATAATTGACTGAACCAATTCAAGTTGCAAATAGAGTACCTCCCAAGGGAACAGTGACGGAAGTTGCTCTCTTGGGATTTAAAGAGGAAATATTCTGGCCATCTTGAATGCAGTGAATGGGGGCTTGATTGGAGCATACTCAGCTGAACTGACCTTTCCACCTTGATTTATTCAAAGCCACAATCTCTCCAGTCTTTCCTGATCAGATCTTAATGATGTGAAATCAATATCAACTCTCCGCCCGAGGCTAATGTTCTCAGTGATCCACAAACGACATCTCACTGCGGAGCTGAGGACTTTACCCAGAGTAGTCTAATGGTGGGAAAGCAAGTTATATTGAGATACTGGAGGAACCGAGGAAAAATCTCCAGTAATTGTTCACTTGGTTAACAAAAGTGGCATTACACGAACATTTCTCTCAGCTCTCAGCACAGGGCGGAGAAATATGTGGCGAAGTGGGGAGACGACATGGAATGCAGTGTAAATGTGGAAAGATCTTGAAGTAAAGTGCACATCATACATAATGCTCACATTCACATTATGTGTCTTAGAATTAATCTGTTGCTTGTGAATGTGATTAGATTATGTTCAATTCTAATTTGTGTTTTCTTATATGTATTTTTTGTTGTTGTTAGTAGTTTTTTTTCACTGATCTGTAACAATTAAAAAAATTGTATAAAATAATAATTACAAAAAAATCAATATCAACTGTTCTGTTAGTTTTTCCTAATGTTATTAAACATATTAGATGGTTTGTTATTTTTCCTGCGTAATAATATGCAAGTTCTACAGTGTAATATTATTGATTGGGTTTGTTTTCCAGCTACCTTCATAATTGGCATTTCCCCAGTGGAAAAGACTGTTTTTGATGTATTTTGGTTGTTGTTCATTCCAGATGACAGTATGCAGTGTACTCAGTTTGAGCCTAGCATCTTTTTGAACACAACTGAGACAAAAAGTAAGCATTTCCACTGTTAGCATTTGAATATATTGCCTACTTGTGCTCCCTTTATATCTTTTGTACTGGACTAGAATTTTACAGCAGAAAATTATGTTGAGTTGAACAAGCCAGAAAATGGTCTGGATGGGTTTAGAAATATGAATGTGAGAAACTTCTAGCGGGAACCCAGCAGCATCAACAGAGGGGAAAAAAAAACCGTAGAGGAGTAACGGATATTGGGGTGGGTGTGCACTTGAGCTCATGATTGGATGATTGATGAGAGCAGTGCCATGGTCACATGATCACTCTGATCTCTGATTGAGCATTCACTTCACAGGTGCTGAGAGTGATGTCATCATCAATCTAACTCCAGGGCGCAGACGGAAAATAATTCAGGATTATGATGGATCTCCGGTACCTTTTGCTATTTTGTCATATGTGTCTATGTGTCAGCCTTGGTGCTGTATAATTTCAAGCACAATGACAAATTAACTCTCACTCTGTCAGCTTCCTGCTGTCTGCTTGAGCTGGTGAATAACATCTGCATCTTACCTGCATGGAAATTTCCCCTCATTTTGTGCCGCCCTGTTTTCGGCTCATATGCGTACAATAATTAAAAATTGCCTGCCAATTGAATCAACCAAAATAGGTACATTTGAATGGGCATGCATTTTGACAATTTGTGATATACAAAGCAAAAGTGACAACATGCTGAGGGTCCTCAGTGACATTATCTCAGTTACAGATCTCATTATCTCAGATCTCGATGGGTGACTTGGTCATTCTAGCATTTGAGGTAGCGTTTTGATATAAGTGTATATATTTGAAATAGCACAATGAGTTAAATCCTGGGTTTCTGATGCATCCGTTTCTCTGGCATTGTTTAAAGCGCGGCTGGTGAGTAACTGTGACCCTCTCTAATCTGTCTGTGATGAGGGCCTCTCCACTGAGTGGGGGGGGGGGGGGGGGGGGGGGGGAACAGTCGCTGGTGAAAAGCAATGCTGTTGCCATGGCTACCCACTGGCAGCCTCCTTGGTGTGTTGAAAGCTCCCACAATGAGCCGTGCCGATAACCGCTAACCGCTAGTTGCTGCTGCCTCCCCAGGTCTGGGGTGGGGTGGGGGGGGGGGGGGGGGGCTGCCTGGAGACGAGAGGTTTCTCTGCAACCAGGAAACAGCCAAACACTGCTGGCGGGCAAATGGCAAACAGACTGCATGTAAAACACACACACGCTCCCTAACGTGCACACACACTTATACACCCTGGCATGTGTGCACACATACACCTTCGCATTCACATACATACTTAGAAACGCAAACACCCTAGCATACACACATACTGACACTGTGGCATACTCACATACACAAGCTCATGTGTTCACAGACAAATGCATACAAACATGCATACATGCACTAAACTCACATTCACTCACACACACACACACACACACACACACACACACACACACACACACACTCTCTCTCTCTCTCTCTCTCCCACTCATGCACACAAACACGTATCCCTGTACTTCTATCCTTGGGAGGACATTACATTGACTTCCATTCATTCTTTGCGTGTATGTACAGCCTTTCCCTAATCTAAACAATAAGCAACGTATGCCTTGCCCCAACCTTTACCTATCCTTAATTCTAGCCTTGCCCCTAATCTTAACTATCCATCTATCCATCCATTCGCTTTACCCGCTTCTTCCCCACCTGCATCCCGGGGGGAGCTGCAGCCCATCCCAGCTGACTACAGGCAAAAGGACCTGCCCTGGACAGCTCACCAATCCATCACAGGGCGCACACACCATTCACTCTCACACTCATACCTGTGGGCAAATAAGCATCTCCAATTAGCCTGATATGCCTTTTTTTGGACCGTGGGTGGAAACCTTAATTAATAAGTCACAATTTGCCTTTGTTGTTCGGAGGACAAGTGAAAATGTTCTCACTTCCCAATAATATCCCCTCTTTGTCGGAAAATAACATTTTCTAGCTTTCAGTACAAGAACCCACACACAAGCACACGAGCATGTAGTCAATGCGGTCTCCTCACCTGGCCTTACAGAGGAGTGTGCTGCTGGTCAGTGGGGTGATTGATTTGTGTGGGCGGTGGGAGGGTGGGCTCATGTCAACACCGCCTGTGTTAATCTGTAATCAGCCCCAGTGCCCTCTACCTGCGGAGCACAGTCTGTTTGTGTAGTCGAGGATGTTTTCTAGATACATAAACGAAATATTTTCCTCCAGTGAAAGTCTTTATTTTGTGTAAGCGGGGTTCCATAAACTCTCAAATATGAAACACATTTTTGCGAGTGGAAAATGTTTTCAGTGTGTATGGACAGACAGTACAATCCATGATCAATAAGCTTTTTTTCTCTGAACGCCAGCACATTAGCGGCTGTCAATCATTAATTTTTGGCCATTTACAACCATATTTTTGAACAATACATGAATTTAAGACGGGCTGCCCTTTGTGTTGCCTGTTAGCACGTATGCAATATAATTAATGGTTTGTTATATGTAATTCTGGCATTGACATTGCCTGGGATTGAATTCGGAGATAACCTGGCTACTGGAGGAAGCAGTTTGAATGTCAGACTCCGTCCGTTTCTTTCAGGGAGGGGCAGACCCGATAGATGATCTCAGTAAGGGATACCTGTACATGCCATGTGATATCCCATCAGCTTGTCTGGCGGACATCGCAATCGCTGTTACTTTCAGAGGTGTTCATCCCCAGATAGAATTATGTAGGATATTGTGTCAAATCGGTTTAGTTTGCTTTGTATCCTGACTGAATGGCCACCCTTACTCTTTCAGTCCACTTCCTTACCATCCTCTGATTTAATTCACTCAGAATTTATCTCCTTCTCCACCTCATTTGATCTGTGGTGAGCCCTCTGGCACAAAATGGCTGCGGTGCATCACTCAGGTGCGTGTTGTACATTGTTGGAGTCCAAGGGGAATTTCCATCTCATCGCTATAACACAATTATCTACATGTCCATCTGCCCTCCTATTTTTCATCGAGGTGTAAATCAATCTCCCTTTTATCTCATGATTATTTATATCCTGTATTGAGTTGGATAGATGTCTTGGACCAGTTAAACTAGGAAAGATATTTATATATATTCTGTGTGTGTGTGTGTGTGTGTGTGTAAGGAAGACCCAGGCATTAAAGCCTTAGCTCTGGTTGCTGTTAGACTCTGGGGCTGTGGTCAGGTTATCAGCAGACGCCCCGCCTCCCCTCTTCTTTGCTGTGACTGGCTGACCTTGGCGCAGCCCATTAGCACGTTAGCGCCTAGAGCTTGTGTTTTTCATGAATGGGGTGTGTTGGGGGGGTTTCTCTGCTTGTGCAGGTGCTCTGAGTCCAGTGCAAACACTCAACCACCTGGGGGGACACATCCCAAATCAACCCCCCCCCTCCCGGAAACAGCACGTCCCGTACCCCTCGGCCTCCTCCAAAGCAGCAGATGTGGCCACATCACAGAACGACATCAGATTTTCTGTGACTCGTTCGATTTTGCCTGTCTTTGTCTTGATGTTTTACCTCTGGGCCAAGGATTTACCCAGACATACAGAATCTAGCCTGAGACAGTTAAAGTCCTCGCCAGTATTTTTATTTCAGACACCTGGACTTTCTAATTAATTCTACAGCCAGGGAGTAGAACTACCCAGTGATATTAACTGGCCCACCCAATGGGAGAAATAGATACACAGCATAACTGCGGAGAGACTAGTGCTACCCCAGCAGCGAGGTCTGCACCTCTGCCTCTATCAAAACCACGATAACAAGGTGGACAGGAATCATGACACATACATTGATTTCATTCATAGAGAATTGGTCAAAAGTATAAAGGCAGAGGTGTTCCCAATCTGAACGGCCATTAAGCGATGGGGGGTGCAATATTCTGGTAAGATTTGGGTTTGCTCGGATCACTGTAATTGATTACGTACGTGTAGTAAGTGGTCATTTTGACTCTATGTTTGAGACCTTATGAACAATAATCAAAATCTAGATGTCTAGAGGGTTGGAATTTGAGGTTGAGGGACGTTGTAACAGTAGAATTTTCATGCAAATTAAGCACGCTCTTTACCTGGATGTTGGCAGAAAATGTTTTACTAGGCCACAAAATGCATTTTCCCAAGGTTTACAGATGAAAACTAGCCCCATGTCTAACTCTGATTCATTAACAGTAATGTTAATTAATTCCTTTCCAATTGAAATGATGTGTCAAATGGAAGAACAAATGCCAAATAAAACAATACACAAGAAAGTTTTAGTTCAGGACCAAATGTAGTCGCGCTTTTACCCGTATGACTACATTTTAATTGGTGAATTTTGTTCCCATTGAGACCTGAGAAGTATGCTCCACTCAGCTCAAACCAGGGTGGGTTGTGTGCCTAGCATTACCCACGTCAAAGACGTTCAGGCCACTGGATCTTGTCCCAGTTGCGCATTTGTAGGATATTTGGAAATGACACCTGACACAGGGTTTGGCTAATTCCATCAGCTAAGTGTGAACTGATTGACTTTCTTCCCTGTGGAAGTGGTTTTGTATGTCTGCTGAATTTGAGACGTTGGCAGAGGTACAAGTCCTTCAAGTGCCCCACCCTGGCCTGCTCGGAGGCCCAAAACCTTATAAAATTACATCTACCGCTGTCCTCAAATTGTGTTCAAATTGTGCTCGCATTGAATTCTAATACTTCTCTGTGCTCAACTAATCTTGCCTGTCACATTTGAGCCATCGATGATGGGGATTTCAAACTGCAGTCGCAAAGGGCCATGGTGTTTTCTGGGTTTTGGTGCTCATAGACGGAAGTGATAACGTAATTGAAATTGAAATTCACATTCTGCTGTTTGGTAAGACATCGCAAAAGCCTGTGGACACGGCAGCCTTCCAGCACTAGTTAGACACTGCTGTGGTTGGAGGGCCAGGTTGGTGGGGTTTAAACTTTTGATATTATTTCATTTTTCTAATACAGCATATGCTAGGCAGTAATTTATCGAGCGTGAATACTTCCGTGATGCAAAAAGGGAAATCACGGAAAGAGGCCCGTTTTGGGTGACATCACATACAGGTTTTGAAAGCTCTGCTTTGCATTTGTGAGCATCGTACATGTCAATAGAAATACTATGCCTCTCTCTAAGCTTTATTTTTGTTATTTAACCCCTTTGCGCAGAAGCCAAATCTGGCTATTTAGATGTTACCTGATTTAAGGCTTTATAATTCAAGATTGCAGTTTCACAGACAGAAAAACTTTGGCTAAATTGAGTCGAGACACTTGAAGCATTTAGACTCCCATCATATTTCAGTTTATTTTTATGATTTTGGTGGAGAAAAGGAGCTGCAAACACAAAAAAATCTTCATGAAAATTCAACTTTGAAATTGCAAAAAGAAAAAAACATTTCTGGGATCATAAACTTCTTGACCACAAGTGCAATTCATCTTGAACATTACATTCTAGATAACCCGCTTGCTATGAGCCAAATTAGACGGCTATCCACGTGCCTCCTGAGATTCATCAAAATGGTTCACTGTCAAATCATACATTAATCATATATTTAACACAAATTAACTTTTGGGGCATGAAATTCAGCATGAACTAATGATTTTCTGGTTGAGTTTAGCATGAATTTATCAATATCAGTGCAGTTGAACATCAGTGGTGATTAGTAACCTCTCTAAACACAAAACATGCCTTTTCTCCAGTTTACAATTTTGTCCATTTTTCAAGTCCCCTAAGCATTAAATGAAGTGCTGATTAAACAGCCATAACATTCACCTTGCAATGGAAAGCTAACCGCTCTCACATCCGAGCTCATAACCTTACACCTTATAAGGGTAAAAACTCACTAACTCAGTAATATCTGAATTCTGAAATATACCTTATTTTGACAGAACAGAAATTTCACTTTCAGGAAAAATGAAACGACATATGCCTCCATATTCAACAGAATGGTATAATGAACGTACCGAGGGATCTACCGACATGCGTGGGCTGCATGCATTTGGAGAAACGAAAATCTCGGCATTCAATGTCTTTAAACGCGGTATAAATTCCACAGCAAAAAGCTATATTGAGCAAAATGCAAAAAGAGTAGAAGTATAACCTTCATCTTTATTGATGCCCTCCTCCAGAGACAGATGTATTGGGTAGAAGGAACCCTCCAGTGCTGCTTCAATAATTCCCATAGACCATGTCCTTATCTTATTTAAATCCTCTAAATATAACTGAACACTCCAAGGCCAGTTTTGCAAGTCTTTTTTCTATAATTCGCGTCTATTTCAGCCGCGTAATGTGCGCAACGTAAACAGGATACAACCGAGCCTCCTGATACGCATAGGCTTGTATGCTCTGTGTTTGTCCAATCAATGTGTTTCGCTTACTGTAGAACACTTAAATACTCGGGAAGTGGATAAGAAACGAGCCAATCAATACATTGTCACCGCGGGAGTTTCACGAGGGCGTGAGGTCTAACTGCGCAGTTAGGCAGAAGATCCTGACTGAATGATTACATATTGTCATTAAATAATTGAAATTGCAATTAAATACATGCATGTGTTATTAAATGAGTCATTTATTAATTAAAATACCAATTTATTTAATGTAAAAAACATATTTCATTATTTCACTATTTAATTATTTATTGGTCCTGTGTTGCAGTGCTTCATGAATTAATTTCATCTGTCAAACTGCCCATCAAAGTTGGTAGGCGGATCCTAACACCTGATTGGTTACCCGGCACATCAAGTCAAGGCATATAAGCCTAACCAAAGGAATGCAATGCTTCGCTTTAAGTTTAGACAGACAATGATGGACTATGTAAGCGAGGGAAACCAGTAACGTTGCGTGTCATTCGCGCATAATTACGCTTTCTGACTCTCCGCGATCAAGCAAATATACCTTGCTCCGTTTCTTTAATCAGAAATGACCATAAACCATGATTAGACAGCTTGACAACTACCTTGACAACTAACACATGCATGTATTTAATTGCAATTTCAATAATTTAATGACACATTTAATAAATTATTTAATGGTGAATTTATTTTTTTTATCATTTAATGACACATTTAATAAATTATTTAATGGTGAATTTATTTATTTAATTTTGGCACATTTAGTCCTCCATAGTTCTTGGATGGATATAAGGAAGCGCTGGATTTGTCAATGAAGGAATCTACATGAAAATCCACGTTAGGGAATTACGCGTCTTTTGCATATGACGACTGTAATTAACAGTGGAATGTGAGAGAATCAATACCATGTTGAATTTTTGCTTCAGAAAACCGATTTTTCTGAACCAATAATTGGAATGCCGTTGGCTCACTATAGCTAAAGTGGTTGCTTCATTGGACAACAATTTTATCTGTCGCAAAAGATCATTTCTTAAAACTGCTCAATCGATACTATGGGCAAGGATATTGACCAGTTTGCACATCAGGCTTAGCTGAGGAGTTTTCATGCAACTCTTGAAAAACAGGGAGTGAAGTAAACTTCCCCATATTCAAAACCGCGTTCGAGGTCTGCTTGCTCGTGAATATTCAATAACTGATCCGGGGGTGCCATCTAGTGATCGAGTACAGTAACAGCATGCTTAAATTTGCAGTTTTATAGACGCTAGCGTCTACATCTGCAGACAGGGGTTACGGTTCAAATCGAGTCGTACTTTACTTGAGATGGATAAATTATAATGGAGAAACATTTATCTGTCGTTTTTTTTTTAATTTAACCCTCTATAAACCAGCGTAGCATATCTGCTACACGAGGTAAAAAGGTTAACAGCCTAGACACCCTGTTGGTTTTGTTTTTTATTCCCAAATAAACATTTGAGAATAACTTAAATGGTATGTCACTTTAATTTTTTCATTAGCATTATTACCCAATGTAATAGATTTGCTACAATTTGGAAAGGTGGGCCAAATGTGTCAAAATATTTTTGTGTACTGTTTTTCAAATAATGGCCCAAAATAAGCATTTTTGCATGGGGAAATAATTTTAACTCAATTGGAAATGGGTTTGGTTAATAGAGGGTTAAACTCATATTTTTCTATATACACTGAACAAAAATATAAATGCCCCATGTCAAATTTTTGAGTTTTTATTAACAAAAAACTGGAACCGGGATTCATCTGTGAATAGCACTCTTCTCCAGCATGCCAAGGGCCATTGAACGTGTGTGTTTGTCCATGCAAGTCTGTTCCGACGCCGGATAGCGGTGAGATCCAGACCACCGTCAGGAAGCGGAGCGTGCAAGTTGGCTTCTCACAGGCGATTACAGACTGTCTGTGCTTTGATGTGTCTGTTGTGCAGACCAACGGTCTCATCCGCTGTGCGTGTTGCTGATCTGAGCCGATCCCGCAGGTGAACGAGCCAGATGTAGCAATCGTGCGCTGGTGTGCTCAGACGTGGCCAGCGTGGATGAGGTAGATTTGCAGTACTGCCCGTCTGTCGGAAACTAACTCTCAAATGGCATGTCATCTGATAGTTAACATTCAGCTGCGCAGCAACCGCTCTGGTGGACATCCCTGCATCCAGCATGCCAATAGCACGTTCCCACATGACCTGAGACATCTGAGGCATGATGACTTTTGACAAAATTTGACATTTTGGGGTGGCATTTTTTTGTCCCCAGTGTAAGGAGTGTCTGGGTACTGCTCATTCTGTCTGATCACTGTCTGGAAATGCCACACCCATGTACTGCGTGAAATCACTGCATCACTGAGCAAATGCTCGCTGACAGAGAGAAGGATTAAAAAAATGGTACACAAATCAAGAGAAATATCCCTATTGTACAAGTAAAAGTCAGCATATGCTCATTAGAGTTGTTAACTCCATGTGGCATCAATCTTTGACATGGGGCGTTTATATTTTTGTTCAGTGTAGTGCATTGAAGATCACATGGCCATACAAACGATCTGACAGAAATCGTGTAAATACAGGGGAAGGACTGATACCTTAATTTATCATGATATTATAAGACTTGTTAAGAGCGACGACAAAACAAGAAGAATTATAGAATGTATTCTCTCTCTTAACTAGCAAAGGAATACATATTGTTCATACACTTGCAGCTGCCTGTTGTCAAACCTTCCTAGTGCGTATACTGCAACAATCCAACGTTATTAGATTTTCTAGATTTTGTTTCGTTTTGGCCATCATAGAGGAAGAAGGACCAGAAGTTGAATAAATAATCATGGGAAAAGATACAACGACTATTAAAAAGCAATTAAGACCTGAAATTGAGCTTGAGTCCATGAGAAGTACAGGCGGACGATTCAGGCTGCTTTTGAAGTATTGGATGGAGATATTTAAGGGGTACGATTGTGTTCTACATGGCATCGACCTTGTCACTCCAGATTATGTCAGTAAATCACTGTTATGAGAGTCCACTTGATAGTGTTCATAAAATCTTTTTTGTAGCCCAGAGCATTTGCTTATCCAACCTTCCTCGGAATGGTTGCATGACTCCAGTAAAAACGTAATTTTCTTTTTAAACTAGACAGCATGTATGTGTATAGCGTATAGCCAGCGTGGCGAATGGACTTTTTGCAGGCACGGAATGAACCAAAATAAGCAGCTAAACTAATATGCATCGATGATAGAAATCGCCTTTATGCGACATTAGCTGAGAAAAAAATCAAGATTTAATCCTGGAATTTAAAACAATGAACTACTGGGAGATCTGGAATAAATCTATCAAGAGTTCTGATTCGTCAGGCTTTTAAAACAAAATTGAAAACAATTTTCACCGTGTTCACTGTATTATAACTATGAAACATCTGGGTACTTTAAGAGTACACAACCTGTATGTGACATCACGGAAAATAAGACTGTTGGCGGACTGGTTACAGTGGAAAAGGAGCAACATTTGGAAAGCGAATATCAAGTGGCATCAAACTTTTTTTTCTCTTGTTATGTGAGTGAATACCTTCAACATATCATGAAATTGCCATAACGGACCAATTTTATGGGTATTTATTTTCTTTGAATCCCTACCTAATCGAATGCTGAAGATTAATTAAAGGTCCCCTATTATGTCACATGGTGCACAATACAAGGCATTGCAAAATCTGTTTCTTCATGATATCCCATTGAGAAGGCACCAGCCAGTGGCAAGAAGGACTGAGCAACTTCAGACAATCAGTTAATCAGTTCCTTTATTATTCTGGTTGGTCACTCACCATTATTACATCACAAAGGACAGACTTTGAAATAGCTTGTAATGGCAAATTGGCTGTGCAGCTGGTGACATGATAGGGGACCTTTAAATCCATCAGAAATACTGTTTAAACCCAGTTCTGGTCGCGGTGCATTCTTAAAACTTTCAGTGATCCTGGCTCATACCTGCTGATCATCCAACTTTTACAGGTGTCCTGTGTAACCCTCTGACCTCACGCAGCTGCTGGTAATTAATCTCTGTAGTGTTGCACATGTGTTTTCATAATTAAGCCCTGAATAATCTCAGGCTGTTCCTCATGTGTCTCATCCTCTGAGCCACAATATACACATATACAGATTCCTTTCCTGGTCACGTCTGCTGGCCTTTCTGGCTCCCTCATGGTGAGATGACCTTCCTGTGGAGGTCAGGACTGCAGTTATGCTGACAGCCTTCATGCTTTGACTGAAGACCCACCTTTTCAGGCAAACCCCCTCCCCCCACCTTGGTTTTGTAAGCTGATCATTTATGATATTGGAGTTATTATGTCCCCCCCCCCCCAGAGGGAGACAAATTGTTTTTTGCTCAGTTCCTGTCGGCATCCCCAAAGTGTTACCAGATCATAACTCTGATTTTTCTTTACCAAATTTTGTAGGTGCATTGATCAGCTACTAAACTGGTGTCTTTTGGCATTTGAGGGTTTCTGGTGGGGTGGGGCAGAGGGAGAGATGTTTGTTTTTCTGAGTAAAAACACAAACTAGTCTGTACTTGTTTTGATATTGCGTTATTTTACCAGCCAGGATTAATGATTTTTTTTTTTTTCAACAGGTTACTTGATTACTGGGTCACATCTGTATGGTCACTTCTAGCTCTGGGAACTTTACTTCACTCGAGGGTTCTCCACTGATGTTGTGTGTCATTGTGGACAAGATCATCTGCTAACAGCCTGCATTCTAATGTAGTGTACCTTTATATATCAACTCATTGCCTATCACAGGGTCATTTCTCCTCCCAGAGTTCAATGCCGTTCAGTCAGCGATACCTAAAGATTTTACCTATTCTTTTCATTTCACTTTCCCCCTCCCTGTTATGCTGAGCCCCCTTAGCTTGCCGTGAACAACGCACAGAACTGATGCTAATAGCTAGATAAGTTGAGGCGTGGGAGGGCGACAGGCTGATTGCTTGAAGTTCAGACTACTTTCGTGCAGTTCCCACACTTAGTATTATGTTACTGATTAATGAAGTACTGAAATGAGCTTGAAAGCTTATGAGAAGTATGGTTTTGTCCAGGTGAAATCGGTGGGGGCTGATGTGTTAGTGCAGGCCTTCCTTTTCCTTCTCAAAATGATGTCACACCTTTTTTCTCTCTGCACTATTTTTACTTTCTCTTAAACGCCACCAGGTGTGCGAATGAAAGCATTATTTGGCAGTTTGGATTCATGAATGTTGTGTAAAAGTCATTTCATCCAGCCCTCTGAGCCTCCCAGTAAATGCAGCTTATATTATCATTAGGAAATGGGATGTAATATATGATATTAATTGCTTATTTCCGTATTACCTCGGTAATGGCCTGAGGGTCGCCGCTGCGACCCAAAGGCCAATACCAAGGCAATGTTTAAAGGAGCAATTTATAACATTTTTATTAATTGGTTAAGTATGTTGTGCTATCATGACAATATTATGACTATGACCTCTGAAGTATGCGACTTTAAGACTCATTAAAGAGCTAAATGCTAGGTCTGCGACTTTCTTCTGCTTCATTGAAGAGAGCAAATGCCACAGTTACCGCGACCCAAAGGCCAATACCAAGGCAATGCGAAAATAAGCAATTTATAATATTTTTATTAATTGGTTAAGTATGTTTTGCCATCATGACAATATTATGGCTATGACTTCTGAAGTACGCGACTTCAAGACTCATTAAAGAGCTCAATGCTACGTCTGCGACTGTCGTCTGCTTCTCTGAAGAGAGCGAATGCCACAGTTGCCAATGGTTACTTGTGCACATGCTGAACTCGGCCAATACAGCTTAAGATCAGCCAATGCAGGTCGGCCAATACAGGATATATAGGCAGCTGTTTTCACTGCATGCGAGCAATAACATACTTAGCCAATTAATAACTTTTGTTATTCCTGTGAAAAATACCACCAGGTAAGTCCAGTGATGGTCATTTTCACATGGAATTAAACATTAATTTTGTTTGATTACCAAGAGTTCATCATTGTCTACTGAACACATAATCATTGTCAGAACAGAGTTTGCGTCCTTAAATGGCAGCTTGTGCTAAAATTTAAGTATGATATTATATGATCATTAATAAACTCCGCTCTGATAACACTTATTTGAGATTCTCATTACACATAAACCCAGACTTTCAAACATTTCAGATATTCAGTTGTCCCGTTTTACTGCATTTTTTCTGGAATAAAGTACAGGACTGCTTTACCATAGAAATGTTTCGTCACTGAGCACAAATGCTACAAAACACTTTTCTTCTGTCATCTTTTGAGAAAGGTAAAGGCTTCTTAATTGATTGAACTTCTATTTCACCTGGTTACAACTGGCTTGCTGAAAAGTGTTTTGCCTGAAACATTCTTGCATTGATAAATAAAAACATCATTGCAGTAGTTTAATTGCTTACTTCATGTCACTTAGACATTTTTGAAGACAGACACCCTGGTCACATTTTCGGCTATGCCCATTGTGTATGGATGTAAATACTTGAACATAATCAATGCACCTTTTTATCATGGAAGATACAGGCATTCATAATTGACTATTCATATATAACCAACGTAACAAAAGTAAGTAGCTTCACAGAGTGAAAAACAATACCTGTGGTATGGATGTAATATCACTGGCTTTTGTTAGCAATGGTGAACTAATGAATGAAATGAAGTGTTTGACACTTGATGCTTACATAGTCATGTGGCACTTAACAACACATTGTATGTTTGAATACAAAATAATGTGCAGTTGCTTCTTCGTAATTGAAGCACTGATTACTAAAACCCCACAAGTCAAGTCAAGTGTGACCTATGGGGTTTTAGTAATAGGTGCTTCAATTGCATTTTGAGTTGGTAAGTTGCACATTTTTATGGAACAAAAATCCAGGTGGACTGTGAGTATTCTTGGTCATTTTGGAGAAACGAACTGTATCAATAAATTCTCATCCTGACTCACCATATAGTGACGCCACCTGACCAGGCGTCCATATCTGGCGAAAAAGGATGCTTTTGGCGTCCTTATTTGATGTTTAGGGTAAGGCTTTGGGTTAAGGGTTAAGGATAAGGGGGTAGGGTTCGTTTTAAGAACGTCAAAAGCCTCCTTTTCCATTGTATATTAATGCTTGGTCTGGTAACGTCCCTTTATTATGAGTCGGGATGAGACTGGATTCGATGCATAACCTCCACATGTTATCAGATATTTAAGTATTATTAGACTATTCAGAAATTAAATCCTTTTGCACTTAAGGTTTATTACTGCAACCATAACCCTTACTCTCAGACTGTTCCAGTTATTTCAATTTTGCTTACTTCATGTGTTAGATAATGGGTTAATTTGCTGTGGATATTGATCTGTTTTTCACTGTATCAGTAAAGTTGATTTATTGGCGTTTTGCATTGATCATTTCACAAAAAGCATTGACAGTTTTGGGTATTGTGTCTGATAAATGACTGAGGTAAGATCCATAGGTGTTAGTACTACACAGTAATGACTGTGCTAATGTGGCAGTTAGCCATCTAAGAGGCAAGCCACATGACTTCCCCAGATTTAATATCTCCCCCAGGTCAGATATAAGGCCATCTCTACTGCGGGGGAAGGGTGGGGGAGTATCACTGAATTTGGCTAATCACAGTCCTGTGTTCTCCCATCTTAGAGGTGGATGGTGGAAAAATTGATAGACGGGTAAATACATGGATAGATAGATGGACAGAGGGATATATCGTAGATTGACAGTCACATGCTTTTCAGAGTTGAATAGGAACCGCTCCTCATCCATCCATACAGTGGCGTGCAGCTTGTGTGGGTGAAGCCTGCAGCCAGGAGAGAACAGTTCATTTATTTGCATGTTTATTCATTCAGCCAGTTAGCATAAATCTGGGATAGGTTCGGTGGCAGGTTGGGGTTAATTTTGTCAGGACCCTGCAGATCCTCTTACCCTCTGGGTCCAGTAGAGTGACTGACATGTCTCAGAGCTTCCTGCGATGGAAGTGTGGGCGGGATTGGTGGGTTGAGAGGGCTGACAGTTGTGGTTGCTCTTCAGTGCAGATTTGGGGCGAGGAAAAGCTTGATATCTCTGGCCTTTGCCCACATACAGTCCCCCTTCCCTCTTTTACCCACCACCGTGCCTCACCAAGGGGCCATACCTACCACCGCACTCCACCAATAGGCTTTACCTACCACTTTGCTTCACCAAGAGGCTTTACTTACCATTACGCTCAACCAAGAGGCTTTACCTACCACCACACTCCACCAAGAGGCTATACCCACCACCACGCTCCAACAAGAGGCTTTACCTACCACCACTCTCCACCAAGAGGCTTTACCTACCACCACGCTCCACCAAGAGGCTTTACCTACCACCACGCTCCACCAAGAGGCTATACCTACCACCATGCTCCACCAAGAGGCTTTACCTACCACCACGCACCACTAAGAGGCTATACCTCCCACCACGCTCCACCAAGAGGCTTTACCTACCACCTTGCTCCACCAAGAGGCTTTTCTTACCACCACGCTCCACTAAGAGGCTGGTTTCAGCTACCCTTTGGCTTCTGAATGGGACAACTCAAGTCATCATGCTGGTTAGGGTTAGTTCACTGGTTGTTGTTCATTTTGTTACCCCAGTCTGTTTATCGAATAACTCTTAACCAACCGTCCTGAGGTATATGAGGGCAGCAAGTCCTGCCTCACATTTTTGGGGCCGTCAGTTGTTGTCATGAATTTGTTCACCCTCTAGGCTGAAGAGTTGTGCTTATCAGCAAATCCAGGTGGTTGCTTCAAACGACAGGGGAGGTTTTTGCCTTCTGAACCTGGATTTCACACCTCTGCTAACCTCCTTTCCTGCTGGTTTAAAGAGTGTGGATCAGTCTTGATAAGGGCTCATCTGTCTCTTCGCCTCTGATAGCTTCTCGAGTGTTTCTCAAATTACAGGAAAATTGCATCATTCTCGCTCACATAATATAGGCCTACATCTAAAGTGGAATATTCTCATTTTACATTTTTAAATGTAAAATTTCAGTAATTTGTCATTTCATGGACTCATTATTGACCCCAATGCAGCTGTTTGACCTCATAAACTTTGAATATCCCTGTCAGGTATTGTATGTATATTTAAACTGGCACTCAAGTGACATAACAGGAAATCTTGTCAGCATATCCAAAGTGCTCATTGTGTCATGGGCATTAGCATTTGAATGATCTGATTGCCAGCACATGCCTCCTTTAAGACTCAGACTTATGGCCATGGTGAGCATCTACCGTTGACTCTGCTGTGCTCCCGGAAAAGATCATTATTTTGGACGGGAGTCGGTTGGAGGGAGTGAATGGTGAAAGTGATTATTAGTGAGAAGGAGTATGAATATTAATCAGGGAGCAGGTGGACGAGATGTGGTTGAATGCCATACGTTCGAACAGCGGCGTTCGTTAGAAGGTCCCTCTGATCGGCGAGCTCTCTTCCGTCTCTCTCTCTCTCTCTCTCTCTAACTTTCTTTCCTGCCTGTGCGAGCTCTATCAGAGATGCAAATCAGCCCGGCTTCCTTCACGGTAATTACCGTCCCCGGAGGAGCCTGAAACAGCCTTGGCGGTCCTCTGAAGAGCCCTGTCTGTGGAGAGTACGCTGGGCTCGGGAGCTGCGAACCCCCTTTAGCGTCGAGTTGGTGTGTCTTCAGGGAGGGGAGGGGTGCGACAGGAAAGCGTGTTCAGCACTAATGAGAGATGTGGCTGCGTCTTCTGCCTCAAAGCTTTCCCTCCCTTCTGCGTGCCTTTCACCGGCGGTTTTACGGAGAGCCTGTCACCCGCGCCACACTGGGCTGGGCTGCCTCTTCTCTTTTGTCGCTTCTTCTTTTTTCTTTGCGAAGGAAGAAACGGATTGTCTTTTTTTTTTTTTTTGCTCTAACGTCCTTCTGTCATCTCTGTCTCCAGCTCTCTCTCTCCCTCTCTCTCTCATTCTTTACTGGGGTGGGCGGAGGGCTCTACACTACACTCTATACTGTGGGGACAGGGCAGGGGGGCCATGGGGGGGGGGGGGTGCGTGCTGGAGGGGGACCTGTCGAAAACCCCCCCATGCGGGCCCCGTGTAATTCGATGCACGCTGTTAAAGCTTACAGTATATTGTCTTCCCTCCCTCTCTCCCTCCACCCACTGGCCCACCCTACATTTAGCGATCATGTGACCGCGGCTCGTCATTTGCAAGTACAACAGCTCTCTGTGAGCCCCCCATTCATTTCCTGAGAACCGCTCCGAGCCACCGCGACACAGAGAGGGAGGGAGTCGCGGAGGAGAGAGAGAGAGAGAGGCAGCGAGAGAGAGAGTGTGAGAAAGAGAGAGAGAGCGCAAGAGAGTGAACGAGAGGGGACTGTGTCAAGAAAAACAGTTTCCAGCACTCTGCAGCTTCTGACCAGGTCTGTTCCTCTCTTTCACCCCGTCTTTATCCCTCTCTTTTTTCTATTTGTCTTGTTTTTTCTTTCCGCCGCGTCTGTCAGACGGCGTGTCCAGGTCTCGGTGCACCTGGTCAGCTGTCATTGAAGTGTCACGCCGAATGACCGGTGCTCTGTTGTCCTGTCACTTCACTGTGTTTTGTCCATGCATTGTGTTTTTGTGGCAATATAATTTTAATAAGAAGGCAAGAGCTAATCTGACAATTTTACCTTCCTGACTCTGTGTGTTTGTGTGTTGTGTGTTGCTTAAATTGTCGCTGCTTGAGCCGGAGTAGTTTTTGTACACTAAATTGGCATCATGCTTATGCCACTGCATTACAGTTTGAAGTAATACTCATTGCTGCGCTCGGCTCTTATCATTAGTTGTGGAGTAACAGCAGAACTCCTGTGTATTGGTGAATGGCCGAATTGCGAGCTGTTTGTTCAGGCTGCTGTTTATCTTGCTGTTTGTCAGCGGTGAAATGCAGGATGAGCGTGTTTGTTTTGGCGTTGGGAGGTGTTCTGGGGAGGTTCGGGGTTTTTTTGGGTCGGCGGCGGTGCCGGTCGTAGAGGGAGCGCGCGCCCCTGTGCCACTCTGTAAAAACTTTGATCGTTATCGCGAGGAGCCTCGCTCTGCACCCTGTGCGTACCGGCTCCAGACGTAGCGACTCCGACACGGCAGTGAGGAAGGGGTTAAATGTTTGGAGGGCTTAGGAGGGGGGTGGACACTGGGAGGCGGCGGTGGTGGGGGGTGGGGTATGGGAGTGAGGGAGGGGGGTGTGGGGTGTTTCAGGGTGGCTTCTGAGATGATTCCTGCGCTGTTCTTCTCCGGTTAGTGGTCATTGGGATTGATGAGGAGCTGTCAGTCGTAATGGCACACAGTCTGTGGCCTGTGGCTGTTATTTTCAATTAAACTGAACCTGGACAGAGCTGACAACTGAGACATTTAAACATTTAGGGGGACTGGGGGCGTCTCAGCTGAACCCTGAAACCGCGGGGTGGCTGCACGCCCGGTCCGAGCCCAGGCCCTCTCAGCTCTAACTCACACCGCTGCCCCGCCAGCCGGGGGTGACTGACCCGACCCCAGCAGGGGGCCTCGAAATTAGAGCTCACACAGAAAGCCTCAGGGGAGGGCTTCTGCTCTGGAGGAATCTGTGGTCACAACTATTCCTCAAGCGACACAACTTAATTATTAGTCCAAATAAATAAGTACATCACTCAAATTCAACTAATTTAAGCGTCGCTTATTTTTTGGGGGCAGAGGGAAACTTCTACTTTTGAGGAAGTGAACATGGACCAAATGATTGTTTTTTTCACTAAAAAAGCCACAAGTAAACAAATAAATGCACAGAGGAAATAACTAGAATAGATACGAAATTGAGGATATGTTCTCTCATATTTACTGGCCTCAAGGTGTGCATATTATATGGGGGAAACGACTGTCGCTCAGATTACTCCTTTGGTAGTGCATGCTGGGAAAGGGCAGCAGAATGCAGCGCAGCTCTTCGCACCTCCGCAGATGAAGCCGTGATCACTCCGGATAACAGGCATCGTGTAGCTGCTGGTTTACAGGAACTGGTCTCCTTCCTCTCCATCGGACTCACAGACAGCTGCTCAGTTCTCCAGATTCTCTGAAATGTTCAACACACACTGGCTGCACCTTTTAATGTACAGTTTATCTGCGATGTCAAACAAGCGTTACCGTACCGAAACTCAGAATGCAGAAGTTTGGACCTGCCGCATGTAATTTGATAGTACTGGTTTGAAAGATAGTGTCTATATGTGTGGCCGTTTGTTTGTGTCCGAGTGTGTTAGTGTGTGTGTGTGTGCGTGAGTGTTCATGCTAATGAGTGTGTTTGTGTATGTGTGCATGTGTTTGTATTTGTGCATGTGCTTGGGTGTTTATGTTTATGTACGTTTGTCTGTTTGTGTGCATGTTTGTGTGCGTCTGTCTGTATATGTGTGTGTGTGTGTGTGTGTGTGTATATGTGTGTTTGTGTACATGTCTGTGTGTCTTTGTGTGTGTGTTCATATATATTTGTTTGTGTATGTGCTTATGAGTGCATGTGTGCCTTTGTGTATTTGTCTGTGTCTTTTTCTATGTGTCTGTTTTCATGTGCTTGTGTTTGTGTGCATGTTTGTGTAGTGTGTGTGTGTGTTGGTGCTGGTGGGACAGTTCCTCTGGGCAGTTTGTGAGTTTATACCCCACCCTCTCTCTCTCTCTTTCTCGCTCAGTGGACTCTAAGACCTCCCCGCACCTCTGAACTTTTCTCCCTTACTCTATGCACCATATTGGAAGTCTTTTATAATGCTTACTTCCCACATTTTTCATCATAATTGAAAGCCAAATGCGAAAATTGGCTTTGAACCATAGCTGACCTGCACCTTGCCGAGTGAACGGTTCCCCGTTGTGGCTTCTTTTAAGTTACCCAACCTGCTTTCCACTGAAGTTACAGTAAATGTCTATTTGTTTGCAAGCACACTCTGACTGTGGTCATAAAAAAGCCAACAAGGTCATATGCGGGTCGAGGGCCTCTGTGATTTGTGCTCACAAACTTTGCCTGTTTCAGGAATAGAACAGAAATAGGGCCACAAGCATTACACAGTACAAATGTTCAGGGTTAATTCAACTCTGATTGAGTACATGTCTTCCTGTTACTTATGGTTGGGACCAGGACAATTTCAGATTGTATATTTACTGTGCTTGTTCAGAGTTAGTCCTGGTTTAAACTCCGACTGTTGGATAAAGTGCAGCTGATCCAGGGGCTCCGCGCGTTTGTTCATTTGGAATTTTGTTTATGACACGCCCCCCTTGCCCTCCTCGGCCCTTCTATTGGAGGCTCGGGAGACACGCCCCTTCAGTGCCATTGACCTTTGACCTCTCACTTCCACTCCAGGCTTGTTTACCCCAGCTGTATGTACTGAAGGTGGGGTGAGAATGAACAAACACGGAGAGAGGGAGGGGGAGAGAGGAGAGAGTGGGGGAGTGAGAGAGAAAGAGAGAGAGAGATGGAAAGAGAGTGAGGCCAATAGAAAGAGAGGAAGGGATTTTGTGTCAGCGTTTTGTATCTCAGGCCTTGTATCTTACAGTGTGCTTCATGGGTGGTGTGAGGAGAGGAGTGTTGCGGTCAGATGCGCGAATCTCTGTGCTCCATCCCAAAGTAAATGCTGTAGAATATGCGGTCATGTCGGGCCGACCATAGCACTGCTTCCAAGAATTACCAAGAAAACGCATTAAGAAGCTCGCCTTGGCCTGAATCTGAGGCTGGATTCTGACTGATCGATTACTTCACATTTTCAAATTAAAACTGAATTTCTCAGAGCCCAAATGAAGGAAACTGCCCATACTATGCCAATATCGAAAACAAGCTAGGCAGTAATGGATGCCTGTTTGCCCAGGGCTATATCGAGATGTGTTGGCCTGTTGATTGATTTGAGACTTGCCCTATTGGTGCGCGCACCCTTAGTTTTATTTGATTCTCACAAGGTGAGCTCTGTTGAAGTTACATTTGAAAATATTAACCTCCTAACCGTATACAATCCAAAATGATAAATATATCAGCATAAGAATTGTCGGCCGGCTCTAGTCCCGGGCGTCCCTCTCTCCCTCACTATCACAGTGGACTTTGTCTCCTGTTTTAGGTCAACCTTACGGGGGGAATTATGCAAACAACATGTGGGATCGATTTTGTGCCGAATTGCATACCTCTGTGTTTTAGACAGAGAGAGAGAGAGAGAGAGAGAGAGAGGGACAGAGGTGAGGAGGGAGAGACCACATGGTAGGTTGCAGGGCATAACTTTTCTCGATTAGCAGTGGCGACCGCAGTGTTCCCAGCATGCACGCTGGCCCCAGAATGCAAGCCTGGCCGCACGCACAACAGTGAAAGCAGGAGAACACGATCCCAGCCGCTTAGCTTGTGAACCACACCCACACCACACTGGACAGCCTGCAACTGAGACTCAGGGGGGCTCCGAGCTCTACTAAGTGTGACTGAATTTTGTGTGCGTGGGTGTGTGTGTGTGTGTGTGTGTGTGTGAGAGAGTGCGGATGTGAGTGTTCGTGTGTGTGTGTGCGGTGTGAGCTCAGAAGGTAACTCAGTGTACAGGTCATGCAATTCCGCCTGGACCTTTGTCCTGACTCAGTGAGTTAAACTGCTTTGGTTTGTGTGTTTGCGTTTGGAGAGTTTACATTTGTGTGTGTGTGTGTGTGTGTGTGTGTGTGTGTGTGTGTGTGCGTGTGTGCCTGTGTCTTTATGAAATGATACAGTTTCTGTGGCTAGTCCTGAGATTTAGATACTCCCTCCACCAGCCTGTCGATCACCGCTGTGGGTCACATTTATAAATCATTCACAAATACGTATTTATGCCACTCTGTAATTTGTAAAATGATTTGGAGTTTGGTTTCAATACTTGCCAAATAGCATCACTTTGATTAATGTTTAATGAGATGTTAAAAGATGATAGGGCTCCAACTCCTGTGTGTGTATATTAGCTGCATATTCCTCGTGTAAATGTTCTCATCTCAACCTATTTCATACAGTACACCACATAAAGGAGTACGTGTTTATAGTTTTTATGGCAAATCATAGGCAGCCTTGGCAGAATTTTATCTCATTCAAAGGTATTGCCCTTTAATCTGTTGGTGACCAATTTGAGTCATGTGTTGCAGTAAATTATTTCAATATTTTGGAAAAACCCTCTCATGTCAGGCTCAATCGTTTTTATACGGTAAACAAAGAGTTCAGGTTGCCAAATAAGACTGACAGATAACGTATTAACCTTTCAATTACTGCCATGGCTGTCGCCCCACAATGGAAATGTCACCACTGCAGTGTTATTGAAACGAGGCTAATTGCCTGTGGTATTCTCATTTATACGGTAGCGTTATCGTTATTGATAATTACAGCTGACCTCCAGTCTGCCTCCCTACGTTTTCAGTCCAGGTACATTATTACCTCCATCTTGCCTTAAGCCAGTGGTTCTCAAATTCGGTCCTGGCGCCCCCCTGTGTATGCTGGTTTTTGTTCCAGGCGCAACTGCAATTCTAGGATATTAACAAGCTGTTGATTTGTTTTGATTAGGTGCATTTATGCAAATATCCACAGGTTCCTCATTGGTGAAACTCTTAACACATGGAGGTAAACCCGACAATTTACTTGGCAAACAATGGAGTCACACCTGTTGTGTGAGGCAGGTTCTTTGGGAAAAACTCAAAACACCTGCATCCAGAAACCTAATTTGGAGATTATTGATTTTCTGAGTCTAATTTGATCTTTTTAAAGAGGTTTTCACCTGAAAATCCCAGCAATATTGAAAATTAAGCACAAGATGTTCAAGGGTTTTTATTCTCCATAGCAGAATGGATGTGTCCATCCAAATGTGACTTAAATAACAGCTTATTAAGATCCTAGAATTGCAGTTGTGGCTGGAACAAAAACCAGCATACACAGGGGGGTGCCAGGACCGAATTTGAGAACCACTGCCTTAAGGTGTTATAACAATTGCTCCGTCAGATCACTTTTTTCCTTGAAAGAGCCGAGCGTTTTCGTTATCGCCTCTTGTTCCTCCATAGGACGTGAGCAACCTTGGCTTAAACAATCTTTTATGTGTCGCCATTGTAGCAGCTACTTTGAGGCTCATCATCACGGTGATAAATGGCTGACATGCACTGAGAGGATTTATAGGAAACTCTTGAAACTACTTGGCGTTAGACTGCTCCATCGCAAGTACGACACGAGCATTCACAAAATGGTGTTACAGATGAAAGGGGGATTGAGCCAGACGCCATAAAATGTTCTGGCAGCATAACATCTGTCATACCGGGGCCATCTCTGGAAAATGATTGGCCACTCTGGGTGCTGACCCCATTTTTCCACTGATCACGTATCATCCTGAGCTAATATCACTATGGCGTGGAGTAACCTCTTTATGAGTTTGTAGCCCCTCCTACCTGTCTATGGAAAAGACCATGGTGACGCCCTGTTTCTGACACTTTGGAAGTTACACTGTTAAACAGGGATTTTTCAAATATAGTAATTCAGTCGGTAGGGCTGGAGAACCTATGAATGATGGCGAGAGTTCAGCACTAGGTGAGCCAAGATAGAGTTTAAACAGGTGGGTTTTCAGTCTGTCCTGGCTGGGAGATGGTGAGTCCGCAGTCGTGATTAATGCACAGCCTCCATTTAGTGTCTTTTTCTCTTAGGACCACTGCATCCATCATTAATGCACTTTTTTTAAATTGAGTTCTTTTTTTTGTTATCTGAATTTAGCGTTTAACGCAACGTTATAGTGCCATTGTTTTTTTCTGTGGCAGTCACATTTCACACACTGTAAAGAGAAAAATATAAAGCTGGAATTGAATCAATGTTTGTCCTTTACTATTGAAAATGAGATTTTTTTTTTTTTTTTTTTTTTTGTCGACACAATCACAGTTTGGCAACTCCACAGTCACACAAACTGCCCTACGTGAGTTTGAGAAATTTTTGTTAATGCTTATGTTTGCTTGGCAGACAAAAGTTTGTTCAGATTGTAAAAATACATCATACTGCCCATGTCTAATTCCCATGAATTGATTTGGCAATCCTCTGCTGTATGGCCTAACTTCACAGCTGATTCTGGCGCGTGTGAGGCAAACGCTCTGTCCTGGCCGTTAAAGATTATTCTCTGGCCTGGTCTTTGATGTGACTAAAAATAAGGATACAAGAAAGTTCCAAGCACAAATACTGAAGTTGATGTCAGTCATATGTCAGTGCTGGTGCTAAAATTGTCCAGTTTTTCATTACAGTGAACTCTTTTACATTCATGAAAATGACTCGCAAATTCTTGTAAAGAAAAACATCCTAAATTTACGCCTGCTTCAAACCTTAAATGTCTGTTCTTTATCACTTAGCAGGGAGTACGACTTAAGAAAGTTCCAGTCTCTCTGTGTGTTTGGCTGGTCAGGATGACGGATGGAAATAGCCTCCGATGGCCGTGATTCACATCTCCGCTTTAATGCATTGATACATATCTCATTGGCTGTGATCGTGGCATCCGGGTCGGCAGTGTTTAAGGCTGCCATTGGCTGATACTGATCCGATGCCAATATTGCCCATGTGCCCATAATAATCTCGATAGCATAGCAGAGCGTAGCTGAGTAGCTGCATTTATTCATAGTCACATTGCGGACACATAAAGTGCAATCTTTTTTCGTTTAATTCACAGCCACTGTTATTTCAGGTGTTGAGCAGCGATTTTTAACAAGACTTCTCTATTATTTTCTAAATTCCTCCGCTGTCAGTAGGCACAAGTCATATCAGCTAAAATCTCAGGAGTGCAGCTCTTTTTTTTTTTTCTTAAAAGCTAATGCCGTTTATTATGAAGGTGAAGACAGCTGGGGTTAGAACAGCCTGTGAAAGAATTTGCAACCCCCGGTGGGCCAACTGGTGATTCCCTTTAGCAGTGAGTGACATATGGAAACAATCCCAAGTGCTTCACGTAATTGGCTGTGACCTCCATTTTGAGGTCAAGGGTCAATTTTCATTTTAATTCCTATAGGAAATATACAGTGCTGTCCATTAAAATTTGGACAAGGACACAATTATTGTGCTCTGCGGTACATAGGATTTGATAATGGTGCGCTGAGACAGTGAGCTTTTTTAGTTCATGGGTAATTCTGCAGTCGTTTCATGTTGACTCTGTCTATGTGGAAGCTGCCGTACACACAGTTGCAAATTAAATCCTTGAAGCAGAATCCTTGCAGCTGTGGTGAAATGGATTGGTGTTATTTGGCATGGTGTTTTGCTTTCACCAAAGGCTTGCTCAGATTAGTAATTAATTGTGTGTTCAAATGAGTGACCCCCTTGCTAATGGGAGCTTGGTTTGGTTGCACAATACCCTGATGTTGCAAAAGAGTTTTATGCAAGAAGTCATAGCAACCACAAACAAAATCTGTGGATTAGCTTTCCCTTCTGGATGCACTTTGACTATTCAAACTACATTTTAGTTACCATTGCCATCGGTTTTACCTCTTGAACAAACACCATTCCGGCCAATACTGAGATGTGGAAATAGTACAGCGTGGTAGTTTGATTTTGCAGTTCCTGCAGTGCCTCCCATATCTATTTGTACACTGACACAAAGCCACTTTTTTGTTTCTTGTGCCTCCAGCAAATTGGATTTGAAAACCATGACTATGAGTTCAAAGTAGGGATAGTCCTCTTTAATTTCTAAGTATTCACAGTTAAGTCTGTAACTATTTGGACAGAGTCAGTTTTCTTTATTTTAGTTTTTTGTATGTCACCACGATGGATTTGAAAGGGTACAATCAAGACGTGTTTTAAGTGCACTTTCAACTTCAATTTAAGACTATTTTCAAAATATTGTCTGAACCATTTATGAAACACTCCCATTTTATGCACAGCCCCATCAGTTTAAGGGGCTCGACAATAATTGAACAAACAGACATAATCCATAATTACATTTTTAACCCTTTGAGCGCCAAATACATTTTCGAGGAATTAAAAATGTAGCTAGCCTGAGCTGTTGAAAGCCTATCATGTGGCAACATGTTTAAAAGAGCTCGCAATGGAGCTCTTTTAAACAAGTTGGCACATAATAGGTTTTCAACAGCATTGACTTTGATATCTTACATCATTGGGCAACTATAGTTGCCCATGGCTCTGAAAGGGTTAATAATTGATGGCAAACCCTTTCCAGTCAATGACTGTCTGAAGTCTGGAATCCATGGACACGACCAAGATGCTCTGCCCAGTCACTATTGCAGCTGCGTTCAGTTCCTGCCTCGTGTTGGGGTGTTTTGCCTTCATTAAGTGAAATGCGTGTTCTGTTGGATTCGGGACGTATGATTGACTGGTCTATGGGAGAGCATTCCACTTTTTTTGGATTATGGACTCGATTCATCGTCGCTCTGCAGTGTAATGCATTTTCAAGGTTCAAATTTTAAGTTCTGATGCATTTGGCTGATGCATAGCCCTTTACTATTCAGAATTCATCCTCCAGCTGTGGTCAACTGTCTCATCACCAGCAGATACAGGGGAACCAGTTCAATTGCCAGCCATTCATGCCCATACATAATTATCCTTCGCAGACGAAGCGGTATGCCCCAGATCATGAGCAGTTCCTTCCCTCTTCCATCTCCTTCTTTTCATATCTTTCTGGTATAAGTTGATCTTTGTCTAATTTGTCTATAGGATGTTGCTCCAGAACATTCAGGAATGTTCTGATTTTTTTTTAGCACGCTTCCTGTTTTGAGCCTTACCAATGTATTACATGTTAAAATCAGCACTCTGTATTAACTCTGCTGAAGTCTTGGCTTGATTGCTGACTTAGATACTGATACACCTACCGCCTAGAGAATGTTCTGGACCGGCCAGTTGTCGTGAGTTCCATTGTCATCCACTGCAGTTGTTATCTGTGGTATTTCTGGCCTTTTTGTATTCTGAACTCATCAATGCTTTCTTTCTTTTTGAGAACATGCCAAAAACTTCAGTTGGTCAAACATAATGTTCTCTCTTTTTCTCTGGTGGGTTTGCTTTGACTTTTCAGCCTAATAATGGCTAGCTTCACTGGCACAGAAACTACTTTGGATTTCATCTCAAGAGATAACTGCGACAGATTCCAAATGAAAATATATCTCCACTGTTGGCCTTCTATGTATTTAGTTTTAGATTAAATCATCAGGTAATAAAACACACCTGGCCCACTGAACAGTGGAGCATCCGATTGTTCAAATACTTTTATCCCCTAAAATGGGGAGGACCTATTTTAGTGATGCTGTAATTGCTACTCCGCCCACACAATTTCTGATGTGTTAACTGTCCAACTGAAACAGAATGTCCCCACTTTGAACTCATATTTATCATTCAATTTCAACTCCAATATTCTGAATATTCTATGGTTTGCAGCTATAATAATAATAATAATGTTATCAACTTCCAAATTTTTGTGGAATCAACTGTACATGGATAGTGTGTGAACCATTTCAGCACTTTTTATATACTGCATCACTGTCCAAATATTTAAGGACTGCGCTGTGTACTCGTGCCCAGTGCATATCTGTGTGGTGATTACATGTCCTTTGATGCTGGAACATTTTGCACTCCTTGTGTGTTCATTTCATCACTGTGCCATTTGTGTTGTGTGCACATACTTGCATATGCCTGTGTGTTTTTGTGTGTGTGTGTGCGTGTGTGTGTGTGTGTGTGTGTGCGAGCTCGAGTGAGTGTGAGTGTGAGAGGATGTGTGTTTATGTACTCCATGGCATAGTACAACCTGCGTGTCTGATCATGTTGAGGGTCAGATCCATGGACCTGAATGGAGTGTGACTAAGGAGTCAGTACAAACACTGCTTACTGCATGGACTCTCTCTCTCTCTCTCTCTCTCTCTCACACACACACACACACACATATACACGTGCACGCAAACTCTGAGTCAATGAGTCTGAATACTGCACACAAACCCACACACACAATCACACACTGAATCAGTCAGTGGGGATACCTCATACTCTCTGCCACACACACACACACACACACACACAAACAAACACACTCACACATGCATGCATTTACGCACACATGCACAAATGCACACACAAATACACACTCCATGTCAGTCAATGTGAATACCTCAAACTCTTGGCCACACACACATACATGCGGTGCGCGCACATACTCACACGGACACTCAATCACATACTCTGAGTCAGTCAGTGTGAATACCTCAAAGTCTCTGCCATGCACACACACACTTATGCACACATACACAAATACACACACACACTCTGAGTCAGTGTGAATACCTCAAACTTTCTGCCACACACTCACTCACGCACACACACACAAACACACACACACACTCACACGCACATGGAGGCACTTACGCACACACACAAACACACACTCTGAGTCAGTGTGAATACCTCAAACTCTCAGCCACACACACATACACGCACACGCATATACACGCGCACACACACACAAGTGCACGCTCACATGCAAACACACGCACATGCCTGCACACATGCACACACACACACACACACAGTATGACCAAGTTGTTCCACTACTCAAGCTCTGAAAGCAAAAGAGGGCTAACACGGAATTGCTTTGAAATTAGGATTTTTGACACATTACCCCTTTTCTTCTTTTATTTTGTTTATTATTTCTGGTTCCATTTCCCTTAGGGAGAAATTCCTTATTGAAATGTCTCTAGAAGATGTTGAATAATGTCTGATGTCGGGTTGTGTTTCCTCGTCAAAGTTCTCAGATGAAGACCAGTGTGGCGAACACCAAGGCATCATTTTTTGGTCTTCCTCTTGTCTGGAGAACCTGACACAGTCTAAAGTGCATCCAGAGAATCTTAAAAATGCTTATACATACATTAAATAAAGATTGATATTTTGAAATATGTCCCAACTGTATATTCAGTGCATATCTGTCCCAGGACGGCCTAAAAAACATTTAAGGACACCCTATTTAAAACTCAAGCAAGAAGTTGGAATGAGTCTTACATTTTTTCCCATGCACACACTTAAGTATTTTTTTATTTAAACTCAAAATCTTAAGTGTTACCAATAAAAATGGCAGAAGCTGTTGCTAAAAATGACCGCATAATTTGCATTACAGGGTTCACTAGTCACTGAAGGAGGACTGTCCTTCATTCCTGGAACAGTGTACCAGGAGTGAAAGTGAACAAAGAACATTAAATTTGTGATGCAGTACCTGCAAGCGTTATTGATTTTTGAGTCCTTGCGCATACGCGCGGAGTCACATTCTATAGCTCATCTCTGACAGACAGTGGGCAGCACTGATCAATCTCGTCCTACAGGTCGGCTCAGACTATTGTTCAGAATGCTGCGCAATTAAGGTCTTGGACGAACGTGTTTTAAAGCGACGATGCTGTTGCCGTCGTGACTTTGGGACCGTATGTGTGGACGGTAGTTCCTTATACTATTTATGACAGTGCCTCTGTCTGTCTGTCTGTTCGAGGTCGCAAGGCACTCCATTGCCCCGATTGCCACCAAACTCCAAAACACTGATCAGGGGTCTGGCGTAAGTTTCCTCGCACCAAAAATCTCAAGAATTTATTGCAATTTAAGATGACATCATTTTTTTTGGGAAATTTCAACAGGGCAACTGAGTTGTTTCACAAATTTTACATTCAGGGAAGTTATGCATTTGTGGAAGTTGAGGGAGGTTATAGCTGGTTAGAGCAAACTGCTAGCTGTGATAAATATGAATACCTTGCAATACCACTATGTGCTCAAGTCTAGTCTGTCACTGGTACACGGATAAACCCAATGCTGATTAGCCCAGTGCCCACCCACGCTGTTGTGTACGTGCTCGTCAACCACTGCAACAACTTATTGGGCTGAGGAAACACATTTGCTTCCTTGCTTTGGCCACTTTGTACGCAGTTCCACCGTCGGGGGGCCTTGCTGCAAAAACCCTGTGAACAGATGTAATCGTATGAGTTATTGTTTAGTTTACCTGCGAGGGAGAGTCGGCGAGTGAACAGCGGGGGGTTTTTGGATATTGGGAAACTGGCGGACGGCTGTGAGTGCACTCACGGGTCACGGCGCTGCCACGCTCGACTTGCGCGTATATTTAGTTACGGGAGTTAGTGGTACAGGAAATCGGACGTGTTTATGAGAAGCGGGCGAGCGCTGGACGACGGGAAGATTCCACCCTCGCTCTCTGTCTGAGTGTCCTGCCTCTGTCTCTCTCTCACGACACCCGCTTCTTCCCGACAGCGACACAGATTACTGCTCCCTTTGATATTTCTGTACGTGGGGAGGGTAAATAAGTGAAATTGTTCCGCAGTGCAGCGAGAGATCGGTGCTCACTTGACCTTAAATGTAACTTCGGAAATGAATCATCATGCTGCATAGCTTCGTCGGGTTTCTGCAAAACAGCGCGACGCAGCTCACGTCACATAATCTGCGTGCCCTCAGAATCTGATTCTAACGCAGATTATTCTGTCGACCTACTTAGCATCTCTCAGAGCAGTGGTTCCCAAATCACGGTCCTCGAGGGTCGAGAACTGCTTGCTTTCCAACCTTCTGATTTATTGACAGTCTGACCAATTAGTAGCGATAAACATTGACTTAATTACCTGGAGGGATAGAAAACCAGGACTAGATTTGGATACAGGGACCATATTTAAGCAGCCCTGCTGATCACCCTCAGTCTGTAGGCTCTGAACTTCATTCCAACATTTGGATTCTCGATTCTCTCTATGCTGATGATTCATGTATGTAAAACGTTTTCTGAGCTTTATAAATGATTATAGCAAATAAAAATATGTTTAACCAGATTGAAACATGTTTTCATAAGCATTATTGCTGTTTGTATTGCGCGGTATGTTGATTTTGGGATTGTAGTGGGTGTGGTTTTAGAGTTACTGTGCCTATTGGGATGTTTTGATTAGTTTAGGCAGGTTTAGGGCTCATTTATTGCACATCTGACGAGGTTTATCTGTGTGTCTGGGTAATGCACTATGGGGTCAGAGCCAGTTTCCCCTCTCCACTCTTATTTTAGTCTCTCGTCCTTGAACCAGTGTCGCCATGGAAACCTTGGGCTGATCCCGGCATTACCTCCAGGAGTCTGTGTGTGTGTGTTTGTGTGTGTCTGTGTGCATGTGCATGTAAGAGTGCGTGCCTGTGTATTTGTCTGTCTGTGTGTGCGCATGTGTGTATCGGTGTCAGTGTTTCGAGGCGCGTGCCTGTGTTTGTGCATGTGTGAGTGTGTGTCTGTGAGTCCGCAAGTATCCGTGTGTCTGTGCACATGTGTATGTGTCTGCGTGTTTGTCTGCGTACATATGTGTGTGTATCTGCGTGAGTGCTTCTATGTGTATTTGTGTGTGCTTGTGAATGTCTGAGAGTGTTTGTATATGTGAGTTTAAGTGTGAGTATGAGTGTGTTTGTGGATGTGTTTGTGTGAGTGTGTGTGCGCAAATGTGGCGGTCTTGACCAGCTTCCGGAAACTTCATCCCCCCAGGATTACTGACACAGTATCTCCCGGAACAGAAATAGCAGGGACCCTGGAGGCTCTTACTGAATAAACCCTCTTCCAGCGGCCGGACCTGCGCCTGGAGGAACATGAAAGATGGTCATGGGGTGGGCACCTCTCTTTGTGTGTCTGAAGGACTCTTCGGTGGTGAAGCCCCCTAAAAGGGCACCAACGGCTCAGTGAATACTTCTGGGTCAAAGGTTCTCGTTGGTCATATTTCTTGAGCAGGACCGTACAGCCCCTGCCCTGTGCGGCTGCAGTGTTTCCTAGTTATTTATTTCTGCACGTGTGACTCACTTAAGTCAGTGATTCATTCATGAGTCCCCTCACCTTGTTATCAAGACACTAATTGGTGGTCGATTGAACGGTGACCACACGAGCGTGCGGACACTGCAGTCCCCTCGCGAGGCTCCGGAGCGGTTTTGAAATCATGGAGGGTGGGGTGCAGTACCAGGAGGTCCCGGATAAAATTTTCCATGACCTCAACGCGAGTTTATTTTGTATTAGCCTCGTATCCTCATGTGTTTGTTAGGTTTTGTTGACGCCTCTCGGTCCTCTCTGCTCCTACTGCATAATGAATTTACAAACCCACTTCCTTTTTAAAAGATTGTTTTGAACGAAGTTCTCATTTTTAAATAAGGCAGTTTTTTTTTCTCACACGAGAAATATAAGCCTCCTACATCTGAGCCGCCTGTACTGAGAGCACCTTATTGACCAGCTGACCTCTGTAGCTCAGACACTACTTTACACTACGTTCGTAACAGCAAATTTGCAAGTGGTTTTATAAATCTTTGAAGTGCTGAATCTTTGACTGCTCGACAGCAGTGGATGTGCTCAAATTTTCTACCAGCGAAAATGCTTCCTATACGTTCCGTTACAAACGCTGAATTTACTCTGTTCCTTTCAATGTAGTGCAGCTGTAAGCTGAGGACCTGTTAAAACCTTCTTCGAGTAGCCTTGGCTCTGGCTGTGGTGTGAATGCGCCAGGATCTGTGGTTTTAGCTGTTTTTCCTGACTAAGCCTCTCCATGGCCAGCACATTCACTGCCTTATGTGTGTGAAGCTGTCAATCAGATCCCTCACACTCCCATTGGTGTCCAGGGATAGTCTGAGCTAGAAGAGCAGTTGAATCGCAAAAGGCCTCACTGGACTGAATTGCCTATAGGTGTAAGTGTGTGGGCGAATGGTGTGTGAATGGCGTGTGCGCCCCGCGGTGGATTGGCGAGCAGTTTTGGGTGGGTCCTTTTGCCCATAGTCAGCTGGGATAGAATGGATGGATGAATGGATAGACGGAAGACCATGCTGACACTTACACAGGCTTTGTCCAGTGATAGCACTGATTAGCCATAAATGCTATAGATTGTCATTAATGGGTTCCCCTTTGGAAACGTGTATGAAGCTGTTCTAAATGTTTTATTTTGTGCTGTTTTTATGGACAGGAGGCTGTTTTAGGTAATACAGAGTGTGCTGAGGACGGCTAATGCTACAGTGGTCTTTGGAGAGAAAATCTGGCACTGCTGTTTCAGTTGAGGTCTTAGTTTCCTGAGGGAATTGAATGGATTGCAGATGTTCGCTTGTTTCTGTGAAGGTATAGTGCTTTATAGCCTGTGAAAATCACTAATATATTTTCTTTGATATTCTTGCTTTAAATGTATACGAGACACGCCGGTTGAGTTTTTTTTTTAATTGATTTTAATCATCGGTGGAAGAGATGAATGAAACAGTTTGACTGTGCCCTATACCTGCTTGATTACTGAGAAGTGAAAGGTCCCTTTAAGAAAAAAGAAACTTACTCTGAGCTGGAGAAGGAATCAGTCAATCAGTGAACCGTGTTTATTTTAAAAGGACACAATCGTTTGCTGGAGTTGAAGGTTTGGAATTTTTTTGTATATATTTTTTCATTAACTGTGGTTATGGGGATAACGGCTCGCAATGAAAGCTCTCGTGTGTAAGTGGTTGATATGAAAAGCAGGCATGGTGACCTTTTTCTAACCACAAAAAATGTGCGTGTGCACAAAATGGGTCCGCACTATGGGGGAGAAAAACACAGCTCTCTCCTAATTATGCTAGTGTCTGTTCGAAGGAATACCAGTTATGGTATTACATTGCAGGATTCCTGTTTCTTTAGTTTAGCCACAAAAACAAAACCTAAATTAACGGTTGCCTTGCAATGTGATTAAAGGGCTTGGTTCTGCGAGTGTCTGTGAGTTGAGGCGGAGAGGCCAGGGGTTCTGACTGTAAAAGTCCAGCTCCCTTGTGTCTCTTCCATTCATGAACAGTCAGCTCATTGATGTGCTGATTAGCGCTACCTGCTAATTTAAGCATTATGCGAATTTGCAAATCAGGTTGACTGGTTCAAAATACTGGGTGGGGATTTCTTTCTGTATATGACAACTTAGTGATTCTGGATTTTACACCACTGGTGATGGAAATCCAACATTTGGTGTCACTACAATGATTTGCTCACCAATCAGCTAAACGGTACCCCAGCAATCTTCTTACTCAGGTCTGGGTAGTTCTTCTCTGCTAAGGGAAACAGTGACTAAGCATTCTAAGTCTTTTGGCTGAAAAGTGCTACTCGAGGACAAATGGAACGGCTACTTTGAGGTCATTCACGGTCTGCCTGAGAGAGTTATGCTGAAAACGGGAAGTGCCCATCAAGAAAAAGAGGGATATACCTCCTGTCTGTTGATGTGACCCTCAAGTAGGCCACTGACCAGGAAAGACCTTTAAAATGGAGGACATTTATGTCAGTTATTGTTGTGCTTTTATCCAAAGCACCTCCAAGTGGAGCATTCTAAGCATACGCAAATTCTACCTGGAACAATGTGTGGTGAGATCCCGACAGGTGATCTGACTGTTGCTACACTGGGCTTCAACGATCAACTCTTCCTGGCTCAGTGAAGCATTTTAGCCATTTAGACTATTGACCACCCCTAAAACCATCTGTACGTTTGAGGACGGACAGATGGACGGACTGACACAATTTAGACAGACCTCCCTCACACAGACGGTTGTGGTAACCTCCCCCAGCCATCTTGACAGAGACTGTAGAACAGACAGTGATGAAGATCTGTCTGGGAAGGAAGTGGTGGGGTTGGTGCGGTACGCGTAGGCGCAGTTGCCGGGGTGAAAAATTGACATGTTTGAAGAGCGCGGCTGCATTAGTCATCCCCAGCCTCAGAACCTGGCAGGTAGATAAGAACATTAACGCCTTCAGCTCTGTCGACACGGAATGCACCGCCTTCCACAGAAATGTTAAAGTTACTCTTGCAGCCCTTCCGACAAATAAACACCGAAACATCGATTCATTAGATGGTATCATATTATGTGATGCTGTTTTGTACGGGAAGTATAACTTCTTCTCATATAATTGTGGCCTTTATTGTACAATGTGGTCCGTTAGCGTTTGAATAGAGCTCCAATTTGTTTTAGGCTCGGCTTTGTGCTCCAGCAAATAAAAATGAAATCAAACGATGAATAAGAATGAATAAACTGTCAGCTTTTATTTGAGGGTATTTACGTCCATATCAGGTTGATCTTCCATGAAATTGCAGCCTTTTTCACACGTTGTGGCTGTCCAAAAAAATACGTACTGCACAGAGCGAGTGCTGGAGATCTAGGTGTGAGAGAATTAGATGAGAGACTGTCTATCACTGTTTGGTCTGTTGCTGACTTGTGGTGTTTGGCTATTTGTGCGCGTGGGATAGAGGAAGTGAGCTCTGCATCTCACCGAAGCTGGTCACAGGAAGCTAGACTGCTGTACGCACTCACAGTGCTGACAATCAAAACGCCAGTGGGGTCACGGCGAGGGCTGCTCTCCACTGTGTTGAAAGAACTGCAGGGGAATGAGATTCGGCTGATGGTGGTCGACTTTTTAAAGAATACACAACTCTTACAGAGGAGCCAGGTCACGCGGTAACGGAGTTACAAAATTGGTGTATCTTGTATCATGGCTCCAGAACGAAGTAAGATAGAGTTACAATTTAAATGGCTTTGTGTAGGTCTTCCCAAGTACTTCAAAAAACAAAATAATTAATTTTGTTCATTTGATTTATTTTGGGCGAAAACTGCAAAAAAACACTGTTCAGTAACAGAGTCACAAATTTTACTAAGGCAGTTTTTTGCAGTTTTCACCCAAAATAAATCAAATTAACAAAATTATCTATTTTGTTTTTTGAAGTACTTGGGAAGACCTACACAAAGCCATTTAAATTGTAACTTTATCTAACTTCATTCTGGAGCCATGATACAAAATACACCAATTTGGTAACCTCCACAAATCTAAAACTAAAGTTAAGTAAACTAACCTTACTAAACTTTTAACGATCAGCTTTGTAATTTTATTGCGCAAGTGTAAATCATTATAGCAGTTTCGGAGGAACTGCAGGAAAGTCTTATGAAAGTAAATACATTTGGAATAGTGGGGATTCTCACCAGATTTATGCTGGCTCAGATTTAAAATATATTTATGAAACGTTGGCTGACCTGAATCCAGAGGCCAATGCCTCAGTCCTCATGACCCGCGAAACATTCGTTAAGTCATTCCGCAGGGTCAGTGTGGGGTCATGGGAGGGGGGGTCAGTCCTGTCACTTCGTATTGATCCGCTGAAGGTCTGTCTGTCCCTCGACTCCTCAGATACAGTTCCGCTCCGGTGGTCATCGCTCGGTCAGCACAGCACCGCCCGCTTCCGACCGGCGTTTTGAGCCGCCGCAATCGAGCTCCGTCCAGAGATTCGGGAAATGAATCCCGGATTAGCCGCCTGCCCCAGCCTCTGCCCCCCATTCTGGTGAAAATTGCCCTCATTCCTCTCCTGGACTCTCTCTCGGGAAGAGCTGGGAGGAGAGAGAGGGGGGTCTCTACATGCACCACTGCCCTGCTTACTCCAGGGACACCTCCAGAATCCACCCCCCCAATGAATGGAAATTCTGTCTTAATCTCGGCAGCTCAGACCTGATGTCTGCTGCCGGGCAGATAGCGCTCGGATCACAGCGGCGGAACGCCTGCAGGATTCCGTGACACCCTACCCAGAAAAATGTCGCTCCACCCTGACATTGTTCTACATCGCATGTCTTCGGCAAGCACTTTAATAACACGTACAGTAAGTGCTCACAGCGGGTCACTGAAACAGCTACGGAGCTTCAGTCAGGTGAGGTACGGTCCCTCTAATGTCGGCTCAGTTATTTATAGCCTCGAGCATCACGTTTATTAAGCATTTCCCACTTTCTTACAAATGTCTGTTCAAAAAGGCCCGAGCAGAACCATCCACTGAGTTTGCGTTCAGGTTAATTGTGTAAAAGGCCTAATTTCCTCTTGCACTTGAGACCATAATGTGCTCTGCTTCATGGTTTATGTTGTTTATTTGGGAGCTGAATGCTAATTAGCGGCAAACGGTCTTGGCGATATTTCTGTCTTAAATTTAAATTTTCCACTTCAGGGCAATTTCATCTTTCGTTTTTCAGGGTATTTTCATATGAAAAGGATGGCCAGGTTTAATCAGTGCACCGTTTTTGTATTTTGGGCACTGAATGGGAATGTTGAACCTCACCGGATCCTTGAGCTGTAGTCATCCTCAGGTTACTGGACAATGAATGGGATTCTGATGTGAATTGTGCAACGCTCAGTGACGTAATAGCTCAGTGGAATTCATGCTATTTGTTTTTAATTTTTGTCGTGATCTGCTTTGCTCTGCTGTGGCTGAGGGATATATAAACCATTCATTTCTGACAGTACAGTCTGCTTTTGTTAAAGATGTTGAGCAGCACCCAAGTGTGCTTTTCTCAAAAAATGATTTGCCATTTGAAGTTTTTCCTTCAGAGGAATTCTAGTTCCTCTCAGGAGAGCGCTCTGAGTTTACAAAGTCTTTGTTTATAGGGACAGTTTATGTGATGTAATTCTGAGTAAAGAAAAATAACCACTGACCCAATCCATTTTCCAGAATAATGAACTCCTTGTGCTTGAAATGTGGTGGTTTGTTATTCCAGTATTGTTGTTTTGAACATTGTTGACAACCACTTGGAGAAACACACCATGGCGCACCCTCATGTTCATTTCCAACCTACTCCATTTGGCCAAAGAGTCGGTGGTTTGCTGGAGATAAGTTGGTCTTTTATCTGAAAAATGAAGCTTCCCTGAGCAGTGTGATTTGAATGCCATCCTAGAGATTTTGCACTGCATTAAATGATTTTCTCTCCAAAAATCTGAGATAATTTTTTTTCTGAACAACTGAAATTGTCATTATGTCAGTGGAAAATCTTGAATGTCAAACTGTCTTACCTTGCAGATTGCAAGACATAATGATCCTTTGGTTTGACTTGTTTTTTGATTTTTGAAGAGTAGTCCTTAGCGATTTCATCTGAAAGTTGACCCTTTCACGGGCACAATATTTGATACACATTCGTAAAGATGGTGTTTTGTTGATTTCCAGCTCCTTGTTCAGAGGGCCGTGTGCACAAGCTTACTCTGTGGCTGATGGACCAACATATTTTCATACCGACTTGTCATATAATGATGCAACCCTACCAAGCGTTAACACACAACGAAAAATCAGGCTTTTGGCATCTTTATTCAACGCTTAGGGTTCGGGTTTGGGTAAAGGGTTAGGAGTTAGGGAGTAGGATTTGTTTTAACCTGCCGACAAATAAGGACGCAAAAAGTCTCCTTTTTTATCATTTATTGACACTTGGACAGGTAGCGTCACTATATAACGAATCAGGGTGAGACTGGGCTCGATGGACTCCTGTACCCCTGTCCTCGTCCCCTACACCCCTCGGGGTTTTGGGGTCCCCCTGCTGCCGCTGTCTGAATTTATTGGGGTCAGGGAGGAGTGTGTTTGCATGGATTCCCCCACAGGAGAGAGAAATCCTCCCTCTTCCTGTTTCTCCTGAGCCCAGCACAATGCTTTGGTGCTCTGCCTACCATTGTCATGGTTACCGCCGCTCTCAGTCCTCTCTGGAGTGCGGTGGGAAGAGAGAGGCTGTAGCCCTGCTGGAGAGGTTAGGTTCATGGCCAGGGAACAGACCCAAGTGTTTATAAGGGGAACCATCTCTAACAAATGACTGGGTTAATATTATTATTATTATCATTATTATAGTATGCGCTTCAGATACTTCCTGAAATGAATGCGGTCACCTAAATGTGATCAGGGATTATTACAGACTGAGCTTTTATGTATTTTCTAATTATGTGTTAGTGTCACCCTAAGTGGACCTGCACACCTTATCATGCCTGAGTCAAGCGCGTGCTGTGATATGTAGATTTTCTGTCTCGTGGTAATGTATATGACGAACATTTAAATCAAGCGTCCAGTTGTGATTCCTATCCAGGTTATAATGGTGATTGGTTACACTCACTAAGATCCTGAATTCAGCAAAAAAAAATTCTGTCTCCACAGCTCTTTTTCGTGTAACTATGAAATCGATCTTTTCCCTCCTCAGTCAACTTGCAAAAATTTGCTTGTTTTATGTTACTGTGTATGGTAGATGAACTCTTATTACCCACCAGAAAATCTTGAAATGAGTCAAAGTATTTTTTATCAATAGTTCATTTTTTTATTTATTGAGCATGAAAAAGTGATGTAAACAAGATACCTAGTTAAAAATTAATAAAGTATTTATTCTCATTTCTTAGCTGAGCAGTTGAATTTGGTCTTCAGCAGTCAGCTGCATTTCCGCTGCAGACAGAGGTTTCACACTTATGAAGGTAACAGGAAAGACTTTTTCACATGTGAGAACGTGTGTGTGTGTGTGTGTGTGGGTGGGGCTGTTTACATGTCGTAGGACATGGCTGGGGCGTGGTGACCGATCAAAAAAATGAATAAATAAAGGAAAATATTTGCTTTGAAGCATGTGGCTCCAGCTGCATAAACTAAGATAAAATTGTATTGTATTTATATCTTTAATAGATAATGACAAGCGCTTGAGTCTGTATTTACGTCATATGTGGACTTTGTGGAGTGCCGGACTGTAGGAGTCCGCATCATGTTTATCTCCACACTCTGTGCAGTGTGAAATCTGCCCTCTGAATACTGAGGGAGGAGGGGCTAAAATGATCTTCCTGTAAAGCTGCTGCCTACTCTTGTCCTCAGTGCGTTTACGGCACCACACACATGAAGTTTGATTATAATAAAGACTGGTGGGAGCTCACCTGTGTGCAAATATGAAAGCTTTAGCCTGTTTCCATCAACTTCCTGTAAATGTCTTAAGGTCTTAGTATTAGAGATGCACCCCAATGAAACCCCCACAAAACCTGGTTCTTTCCTCCGAACCGTAACTGATTATAGTGATGAAGGTGGCAGAGATAAGTGTTAGGTCCACTTTCTTATTTAAATTATCCTTACTAACAGTGACTGAAGCTCTCTCTGTGTGGGGTTGCGTTGCGTTTGCAGAGTTATTTATCTTTGTTTTATTATCTGTTTTGACAAAATGAAATGCAGTACATAACACAGGACGTTCCGTGCTTCTGTAACGCTGTTTTAAGATTAGTGCCAGCTGCATTGTTGAAACAAACAATGTTTTAGCTGGCAAGTCTATGGAGAGATGGGGAGTAACTATCTTAGAGAAAGTATTGCATTCATTCCAATCACTAGTGCTTCAGTCCTGTGTTTCCTTGCTTGAGCCTGATCCGGGTATTGGTCAAGCTCCTACATCATTAAAGAGATTTCAATCAGTTTGGTAAGTAAGGAAAAATGATTAGTGGTAACTTTGGTAAAGGAACATGAGACCGGTCTTTGCGGCAGTATATTTTCCGGAAAGCGTGACGATTAAATGACTGACACCTGCTACGCTTGTAACTGTCACTGATGTCACATTGCAGGATGTTCTTTGACACAGGTAGAAAAGGTAAAAAGTTATTGATACAACGTGATTGGGTTGAGCTCTTAGTTGCTTGGTTGGTGTGTTTTTTTTGTCAGTTTTACTGTGGAAGATGGCCCAGCAGCCCAGAGGTGGTGTTAGACGGTGCTCTGATTGGCTACAGCTGGTGAAACTGGACTGGAAGAACACAGTAGAGGTGTAAAATCCAGAGTCAGCTGGTGAAAGTCCACCCCAGTATTCTCCACTTGTCACCTGGCTTTTGCATTCGGCACATTTGATATTTGAGTTCATAGGGGGAAGAGGAACCCAACGACGAAAGCGATAGTCTTTTATGATATTCATTTTGGTAGTCAAATTGTGAGGAAATAACTGTACGAAAGTTTTAAACAAAACAACTGCTGATGTCTTTGGCCCCCCCAGTACCAGAGAAGAGGCCCCAGAATTGGCTCTTATGAATATATATCAGAATGATTCGGGCTGTTCTTTAAGTCCCTGTCACACTGCGCTATTTAACGATTCCGTCTGCCTCCGTCTAAATATTTTTGTCAGACGGTGCCAAACAGCGGCAAATTCAAATTTTTTGGCCATGGATGGTAGATAGAATAGCATGAGTAACGCTTAAATACGTCTGAGAAGCGTCTGCTTAAGTATGAGTAACGTCTTAATTGAGCCGAGTTTACGGAACATCGGACGCCTGAGTACCGTCTACTTAAGTATGAGTAAAGAACAAAATGGCTGAAAAACGTCTGAATTACGTCTATCAACATCTGGTTTGCATTTTATAAAGGGCCAACCTCTCCATCGCTCCATCACAACAGACGTAGCTCCTGGACAGTCCACATTGCTTGTTTTGAAATTATATTTGGATCACTATTATCTCGGAAAACTATTATTTTGGGTTTCTATCACACTTCATTTCATCATGCCAGCTAAGAGAAGGGGTACTGCAGGCAAGGGCCGGGGCAGTGCAGCGAAAGCCCCAACCAGGCGAGCCCAGAAGCCTCCCACTCCTCCTCCCAGGGAGGAATCTGCAGACTCGGGTGCCCCAGCGGTTCCGTGGCTGGAGGCGGACGAGATGTCCGCCAGCCCAACAGCCATAAAAGTCTAAAAACCGGTAAGATTCCATCCGAGTAACGGTGAAAACGTCAAAAAAAAATGCCAGAGTAACATGTGACAACCGCCAATCGCTTGCTAAAGCTGGCCGTCGGAAATTTTGAACATGTCTAAAGTTGTCTGTCAACGTCTAGATACGTCTGTAAACCAATAAAAAAGTCAAATGAACGTACGCCTTCGTTTTGCAGACGGAATCATTAAACGGCGCAGTGGGACAGGGGCTTTACAGAGCAGTTCATATTGATTGAATGTGGAAACATAAATGAAGGCCAAAACCTATGAATGACCTACAGGGGGTTTTCAAATGGTAACAATGGACGGGGGGTAGTGAGGTAGATCAGTAGAAGATGGAGGTGAGTCACACTTCCTTCCTCCACAGGTGCGAGGCTGGACTTTCACTGCCCGACCCTCAGCCAACGTCAGGAGTTCTGTGGAAGAGCAGGCTGTAAAGACACAGTGGATCCATGGTACGGATCTGGGTTGAGGGTTTTGGTACCAGCTCTCTCTGGCTCTGGTCTGATAGCCAGAATGTGTTCAATCACAGATTACTTTTAGATGAATAATTATCACACCATTTTACCTTCAAAATGACAGGTTGGAACTATTCCAGGATAACATCAGCCAAAGGCAAGCTGCATCTAAGAGTATGGCTGCCAGTGTTTATAAAGACGGTGACAGTGTCTACTTGTAGGAGTTTGTGCTGCAGGTTTTTCAGTAAAACATACCAAAAAAAAGCATTTTTTTTTACTGTGAGTGTAAAAGAGTGCTTTTTCCAGAAGTTGGTTGGATTAAAATTTTCCTCAAATTCCTTGACCTTTATGCAAGAGAGCATTTGTAACAGCAGTGTTACTCACCAACTTCTCAATGTTCCAGCCAAACTTTCCAGGTTCTTGACTGAGGGGGTTGAATTGTGTTTTATCCTTAAAGCTTGTTAACCAGCAGCTACACCTACTGAGCAGCCTGTTTACTCAGCTAGTACCCTCTTCAGAAGTGCTACAGTTTCTGTTCTAATGGTTTCCTTGTGAGGTGTAGTTTTACTTCACAAACACATCAGTATGATTTGGCTGGATCAATGGATGGCTATTTTGGCAAAGGTATAACCCAAAGTACAACATGACCAACCACTGACGTGGATGTTTATTTCTAGAAATGTGCCGTTTTTATGTTTATTTTGCAATCTCACCTGCCTCACAAGGAAACAATTTCCCAAAATATTTAGATTTGGATTTGGAGGCACATTTTAACCTTTGAAAGAAAAATCCTGGCATATCACCCATATAGTCCAAATCTCAATATTGTTTTCCTCTTCAAGGGATCTTTAGGTAGAGGGGAATTGAGTATATTAGGGACCTGAAGCGGTCTGTTCCTCCAGGTCTAGTCGTTGCTGTGCATCGGAACTTGTATTGGAAATGAGCCCAACAGTTCCTAAGCTATCGACCGTTCCCATAGAGAGACATGGGTCTCCTTCTGTCCCTCAATCTCCCTCCTTTTCTCTCCCTTCCTCCCTCTCCCTCCCTCTCTTTGCCTCTTTTTCTTTTTCTCTCTTCCCCTGGTTGTAATCCTCCGCCTCTCTCCCTCCTTTGTCCGTGGCGCTGCATAGCCTGAGGGAAGTCTTTTCCACTGAGAGGAGGCTTGCATGCCCAGAGAGCGAGAGAGAGGGAGAGAGAGATGGTGAAAGAGAGATGGAGAAAAAGAAATGACAAGAACTGTTTCCACCCTCCATCTCAAAGAGGAACTGTGTTTAGAGCCAGTGCCAGGCTGGGAGTTTTTCAAGCTGTAGCCTGCATGCTAAGTCGCCATACAAACTGAGCCATAGCGAATGGGCCAGAAATTGCTGAGGATCTTGTGTGAGTGTAGCCGTGGGAGGCACAGGGGTGTGTGGATGTACTCGCTCTTTCAGCAGGGAGAATGAAATGAGTGAGTGGGATGCTGTATGCATCAGGCAAAGTGATTTTATTTCTGTACACCTGTTAATAGGGCTGAAAGGCTTGTTTGTGATGTGGCTTTTAGTGTCGTCCTTCTTTATTGCGTGTGTGTGTGTGTGTGTGTGTGTATGTTTGTGCATGTGTATACATGCACGTGGATGTGTGTGTGTGTGTGTGGGCAAGTGCGTGTGGTTGTGTGTGAGTCTATGCATGTGTATGTGTGTATACGCAAGTGCGTGTCAATGTGTTTGTGTATGTGCATGCATGTATGTGGTTGTGTGTGTGTGTGCTTGCGTGAGTTTGTGTGTGTGTGTGTGTGGATGCTTGTGTGTTTGTGTGCGCGCGCGCGCATGTCAGTGTGTTTGTGTATGTGCATGCATGTATGTGGTTGTGTGTGTGCGTGCTTGCGTGTGTTTGTGTGTGTTTGTGGATGCTTGTGCGTGTGTGTGCGCACGCGCGCCCGTCAGTGTGTTTGTGTATGTGTATGCATGTATGTGGTTGTGTGTGTGCGTGCTTGCGTGAGTTTGTGTGTGTGTGTGTGGATACTTGTGCGTGTGTGTGCGCACGCGCGCGCGTCAGTGTGTCTGTGTATATGTATGCATGTATGTGGTTGTGTGTGTGCGTGCCTGCATGTGCTTGTGTGTACATGTGTGTGTATGATGGTTCCATGGTTCATTTGTGCAGAGTAAATATCTCCTTGTCCTCTTAAATTTGTGGTTTACTTCAAATTTCCATGCTGGAGAGTTTGAAAGTGCATATTCTGGTCAGATGTTTATTTTAAAGCTTTCAAATAAAGATTTAGCTTTTTTCCACCTCCTTGGCCATGTTCTGAAAAATACATTCTTTGCCCATGGGTGTACTTGCAAATGTCAGCTGATCAATATGAAACCAGTCAGTGGCAGTGCATTGAATTGTGTTCAAGGGAGCAATTGTATTTTCTGAGGAGAACTACAACTCCCACAATTCGCAGCAAAGTCCATTCTCCAGTGAGGACACTGTACAAACCTCAATGGGGAAGATTAGCGTGATGTCATGACCTAATTATATCCATGCAGGCGTGCTGTTTTGACTATAAACAAAACCGCTTGCTATATTGAATGCTGTGTGCAACTCACCACAACTTTGTAACTTCTATCCCTTATGTTCGCTTACACTATGTTGAAAGTCCCCAGTGGTGATGTACCATTATCATATGTCCCGATCTGACTGAATTTTTGCCTCAGTTTAAGAACCTAGGCTCCTCTAACAAGAGTAACAATCTGCTGAACAATCTTTTGCATTATTGCTTGTATCCATCCAAGGGCTGTTTCTACCTCGCAACATTACATTCGAGCGGAATTGATGAAATTGCTAATCTTCCCTTGGAGCTTAACCAGAGAGATTGTGGTGAGAGATACATCAATGTATGACAGTGCATCGATATTCAGAAGCGATAGCACATATATAGAACACTGAAACAAGTTCTCCTGATGTGCTGTCTTTCATCGTTAAAATAATATTTTTGTAATGCTTTTTTTTTTTGCTGGATAAATCACTATTATGCATCATGATTAATCGGACATTGGAGAAGCATATCAAATCGTTGTTACCGAGGTTTAAGCTGTGCTCTTAATGTTTCCAATGGACCTACTTTCATTTTTCTTGTAAGTATATTTTTGTTGCGTTATTACCCATAATTCACAGCACGGCCATTCCCACCACTCCTTTCAATGTGCATTATGGCTAATGCTACCAACTAATAACCACCCCTGGCTCAGGTCTTTCATGGTGGAGGGGCCTGTCAGCTACAGCTGACTTGTTGGATAAGAAACAAGGATTTATTGCAAGACAATTAATTACCACAGAAAGCTTTCAGTGGGAAACATCTACAAACAAGGAAGCTGGCTCTGTTGGGAATATATTTAATGTTCCCAAGTGTATTGCCCTACTGCAACAGTTAAGCATTCCCTGTTAAAATGCAGTGATATGAAAACTAAACATGAAAACAGTTTAAGATGCAAGTGTTATTACATCTGTTTGCTCATTGCAGCATGTAAATGCTACTTACATGTACGATGTTGTACATGCCTTCGGAATTAGAACGTGGAATGGGCTCGACGTGCGGTTGGTCATGAATGCCCTTACATCCATTTTATGTCCAAACAAAACATTTTCTCGCGAGTGAAAATCCTGAGTGAGACTTGCAGTTAAGGCTACAGATGAGAAAGTGCCGCTAGTTGTGCAATTGTTGGTAAATGTGCGTCATGAACACTTATTGTGGTGCTGCGGTAACACATCTTTATTCTCAAATTAATTGGTTGAGTTCCTCTTCCGATTGTTCCTCTCTAATAATGGACGCATTGAGGTTTTTGCTCATATAATATCAGCTTGGTAGAGGCGTTGTGACACTGTGTCTGTGGTAACAAGCGTTTTAGTCTGGTTACAAGACTCAAAATCTTTTTTTTCTTCCCCTCCGGTAGAAAATATTAGCTTTCTTTAGAAGATTTTGCTTGATAAGTGTACATTTCTTCACCTACTGATCAATATTGAAAGGGAGCCTAACCTGCCTATAACCTAACTGGCAATTTTATATTTGGTAAAAACATTTTGGAAACTAGAGAGGCATTTGTAGAGTGCAAACCTCTGCTAAGGCAGCACAATCCAAATGTGCATGAGTGGGAGTAAAGTTGAGTTATCGTGTGTGATAGGATTTCAAGACGGCTGCCGTGGAGGCCATATTGTTTAACTGATCGCGGTCAAAATCAATAGGCTCTATCCTTGATGTAATAGCAATCCACCCACAAAATTTCAGACAAATTCGTGCATTACTTTTTGAGTTATTGCGTGTGATAGGATTTCAACATGGCTGCCATGGCGGCCATATCGTTTCAATGATCGCGGTGAAAACCAAGAGGGTCAATCCTTGATGTAATAGCAATCCATCCACAAAATTTCATTTGCATTACTTTTTGAGTCATGTTGTTCACAAACAGACAAACAAACAGACAGGGTGAAAACATAACCTCCGCCCCAACTTTGTTGGCGTAGGTAATAAGATTTTGAGTCCAGATACAGTGGCCTGTGGATATTTGGGCAGTGACAGAATGTTAGAGTCGTGATTCTGGGTTTGCCGAATGCAAAAGCTCGGCTGACCGATGTAGTTTGAGGATGTGGCAGGAATTTACCAACCTTTGGTAATCGTCCAAAACATGCCTGATGTGGTGTTCCCAATAAGAGTTATGCCGTGTTTGAAACTGCGCTCTATGGTCTACATACACTATTCTCACTACAGACTAGTTACACTACATGCTACTCACTATGAATGAACGCTACCTTTTCCTTCTTCTTCTTGTTATTCCTCAGCGAGTTTTTCTGGCGGTTTACGTCGCATTGCATCTTGGACAATTTATGCAAGCGTGGTGAGCTTACGATGCACCCACTGAATATCTGCCCGATCTAGCTTACATCTGGGAACTTCTTGCAGACACAAACTCACTGCCCCACCCATAAGTGATCACCCTACTGATCTGATGACGATCTGATGTCGTCGGTAGTGCGAGCAGTACATTAGTGCGTGGTTTCGAACACGGCCATAGATCCTTACTGAGATGGGCTTCTTCTTTGGTTTTGAGTGCGCGTACAGTTCCTCACTCTCTGTTCCCTGGTTCCCCCTGCAGACGCCGTTAATCACAGGATGCTGATGTTGGACGGGATGCCTGCAGTGCGAGTGAAGGCAGAACTCCTGGAGTCCCAGAGAGGGGTGAGACTGCGTGCCCCCAATCCCCCCCACACCCCCACCCCCCTTCTGCCCTAAAGACCAACCCCAGTTTGGACATCTTCCAGTGGCAAATTCACTCATTTCTAGTCATATTGATTATAATATTACTTTGTGCAGGGTATGTTCTTGCTAGAAAATAGGCTGCTACAGCTGCAAAAAACACCTCCTATACTAGCTACTGGTTACTGCTCCTCATGGCAGCCGGGGACATGCGCTAATAAAGCTGTGCTTGAATCGCAACCTCCTCATTCATTTCTGATCCTGGTTATGTGTTCTGAAGGCATCGAGGCAGATAAGTTCCATGTTTTGGTGCTAAAAAGTGCTGTTGCAGGTCCATTTCAGAGGTGTTATGGTCAGGTCTTAGTGATTATTATTATTTGTCGTAAGGCCCAGCTCTGCTGCCTCCACTTCCACACCCCCTAATGACCCCCAGCCCTCCAGCTCACCCCAGGAGAGCCTCAGCTGGACCCCTTGAATGCTGTGGGGTGGGGGTGGGGGATGTGGTCCTTCAGTAGGCTTATTCTTCACAGTCATATTTTCTTCTCTTCCTACCTGTCATGGCTCTTGGAGGGGGGGGGGGGGGGGGTTGGGGTCATAGAAATGTGACAAGTGGAATATCCGTGCTCCTTTAAATGTCTGTGCAAAGTGACATCAGTTACGGACTGTTGCAGGCATTCGTAACTCACTTCAGGGGTCCTTAATGATGACCATAATGATGATGATTGATATCTGGGTCAGGCTGAAGGAAGGAACAAATGTGAAGAAAATGAGGTGATTAGGATGGGTCCTGCTCTCACATACACTGCTGCCTGCACTGAGATCAGCTGTACTTCAGCTACGCTCGGGGCGTTTACATTGTACAGCTGTACAATTAATCTATCGTGGATAATATAATGAATAGTGAAAGAGTATGATTACACACACACGCAGGCACATACACACACACGCTTGCACTCACAAACCCATTACCCACGTACGGAGTCTTAAAACTCATACTTTCATTGAGGTTTTGGGGTGTTGCATTATCACACAATGCAGCATAGTATTGAGTAAATAAAATGAAATCAACTTGGCTCCACTTTGTCAGTATTTATTGAATTTGATGGAGTGTGTTATGGCCAAATTTATTTTTAGTTTTTGAAATATTAAAACTTAGTCCTGGTGGGTAAGGTTTATCCATGTTTCCTCCCTCACAGTTGTATGCAGAAAAAAATATGTGAAGTTAGCATAAGTAGAGATTTAAATGGATATCTTTGAGAACGCATCTCCATTTGGGCCCTTTGGTGCTGGATAAGCACTGGTTGTCGCTGGGAAGTGCAGGTCAGGTCTGGGTAAATGCGTTCTGTTCCCTCTCTCCATGTCGCTCTCTATCTTCCCTAAGTTTCTGTTTTGTTTTGTCACGAGTACGCTTGTGAGAAAGAATTTAACATTTTGAGATAATTGTTTTGACAGAGTCCGCTGTCCTTATCGTAGCGATGTGGATATTTGACTGCTGGCGGGAAAATATGATCACTGACTGTTGCTATTATGCATGTTTGTATTGATCTCGCCTGACGTACTGTCCCAAGTGATACCGCGCCATTGGAAACCAAGCTGGCTACTGCTTATGTGCATCCATTGATGTCTTATCCGGAGCAGGGACACAACTGCTTTCAATATGCGCTGGACACGTGGGACTGCCGGCAAAAGACTTTGTCATCTGTACAAGGATTCTGCAGCTCTGTGTACTGAGACAGTGCTCAGGTGAACACGATGCAGTGTGAGGACATTGTTTAATTTATGGTTGGGACTTGTTTTGTTAGGGTGATGTATTAGTAGGGTAACAAATTACAATAAGGGTACATTAATTATATCCCCGAACGCCGAATGGCGTTCCGGGGGATATTATGTTTTTGGTCCGACCGCCGCCGCCGCACTACGTGTTAACTTCAGTAATATTTCAACTACAAATTCCAAATTTGCACATAAGTAAATATCATAAAGAGGAAGAACCAATTCGATTTTGGACAATTTATGATGTCTACATTGGCCACCAGGGGCCAAAAACTGATTTCACTGTTAACGCGATAACTGCAGTAATATTTCAATTAGAAATTCCAAGTTTTGCGTATAAGTAAGTATCATATAGAGGAAGGTCATGACCTGAGGATGTGTCTAACGATGACATTATACCTGTTTGGTTCAAAATTTTGACACAAGGTGGAGCTTTGTCACATAAAATTCACCATTTTTGCTATATCTTTGGAACTATTTCTCCAATTGACATGAAACTATGTGCAACTGCAAGTTAATGACCTCACAACGTGTCACATGATGACATCATACCTGTATGGTTCAATATTTTGCCACCAGGTGGCGCTTTGTGATGGAAAATTACCATTTTGGCCATATCTTCAGAACCATTTGACCTGAAATTAAGTTCAAATGAAAGTCTATTCAAGGATTGGGGAATTGGAGGATTGGAGGTGTTCGGGGATATACCCCCAGCTGTCACCTCCGACGGCATAAGCCTAGTTAACATTAGCGAATGCAGTAAAAAGCATTAGCTATCAGTTAATCAGTTAATTAACAGCAAACTAATGTGTCTACTAATCATTCACTAATGGTGTTCATGTTAACTAAGGTATTAATTTATATATTACTGAACAGTTTAATAGTTTGAGGTGTTACTTAAGGGACTCTTAAGAGATGTTTTCAACTTCATAATAAGGAGCATTAATAAATGGTCTCTGATGCATTAGTTAACCGTTAGTTAATAGGTAATTATTGCTTATTACTGCATTAACTAATGTACCCTTATTGTAAAGGGTTACCATTAGTTGTCCTGGGCTGAGGTTTGTTGAGTGAGTCTGAGATTAGCAGAGTTAGCAGAGATTCTCTTGGTTACTCTGAGATTATCTGGGTTAGTTGAGTTAGGCAGAGTCAAGCCTCCAGACCATCTCTCCAGCTTCACATGATGTTCTGCTGAATGATACTTGGGGGTTGACCTGGTGTTGACGGTGATGTTGATTCCTGGCTGTGCAAAGGGTTGAGCTCTGCGTAGGCTGAGCACCAACTCACTGCGCTTCCTGTGTATGAGCGTCGAGTCCCATGATGCGCTTGGCCTACGCATATCTGTCTTTGAAGTGCGTCGAGGATAATCTGCGTAGCTCTTGAACACAGCAAAGACACGGTCCGCACTGCACCTGGCCCTCTGCCAGGGCCTTGCTGGAAATGACCTGCCCCTGCGCTCTAAAGCAGAAAACACGCTGTTTTGGAAAAGCGTTCGCGCACCTAACCAGCAGCCTCCGAAGAGAAGGACGTCAGCAAAACAGGGGTGGAGGGAGAGCTCCTGTAAGTGAGAGTGGGCGTAAATGACAGTTTGAAAAATGTTCCATTTCAATTGAGAAGACTTCAGTAAAAGATGGAACCCTATGCATGTAAAAACAAGTGTTCTCTGAATGATGTTTTTTCATGTGCAGTACATTAGTCAATTTGGCTGTCAAATGTGTTTTAATTCCTTTAAATTCTCTGCAGTAAAGAAATTATATAAGAAATTGAAGTCAAATACTGCCCTTGTGTGGTGATAAACCACAAGATCTCTTTAAAGGTTTGTTTCAGTAATTTTCCTGCAAGCATCTTTGCTTTTGACTTAAAGCATTGTCTAACCCAGGAACCACCACATCATTTGTAGCCACTTAGGGAAAAAAGGCATAGGCATAATGCTTGTGACCTCTGGCGGGGCGACCCAATCAATACTGAGCCGTTTAAAATGCGCAGTGGTCAGAGTGTATAGTCAGCAGAAAAGCACTCAATTGAGTGAATTAAAAGGACAGAATTAAGTCCCTGAAAAAGAGAGTAATTACCACACTCCTGATCAATAGGGAAACCAGTCACAGATTGCTTTCCGAAGGAGCCTCTGTCCCTATAGTCCTTATGCCTGTCCTCGTAGGGCTGATTTACTGACTGGATTTCCATTATGACTTAACATGATCGAGTGCAGAGAACAGGCCATTCAGCCCAGCAAGGCTCGCCATTTTCCTGTGCGTTACAGCCCAGTCTAGGTTCAAGCCGTACATAAGAATAGCTGTGGTGAGACTCTCCTCTCCCCAGAAACATAGCTATACTCAGCAGATTGATAAAGGTTAACAGAGTATTTAATATAATGCTCACAAACTGTTCTTTACCCTTTCAAAATAAACTGCATGTCTCCTGAGTGGGCCAAGCCTAAACAACAAACAAAGGGTCTAAAAATAAAACAGTATTGCTAACCTAACCAAAAATCAAAGACATTAACTTCCCTCCCTCAACATAAACCTGGAGAAAACAAACTAAACCAAAATGGCACCCACGCCTTCCAGCTCTTGCCATGAGTTCACAAAATATATGTTGTAAGCTGGCGTTTGTAACAAGTTCATTAAATATATGTTGTACACAGAGAGTACCACAAATAGACATACTTGGAAACAACAACTGTGTGGTCCGGGGGCGAGATAAGGCAGCCTATCTTAAGACCGTTGTGTGGATATTTATGCTGTCTGAGCCCCGTCAGGTCCAATCCCTCGGTTCCTCATCGGCAGGATCACCTGAGACAGGAGAGAAACAAGCTCAGCAGACGGCAAAATGGAAAACGCTCCCCGGTACACTGAAAAAATTGAGACTTTGGATCGAAGTAAAAAAATTGCGTCAACTTGTTACAGCTAATTTTTTCAGTTTATCTCAATTGAGAAAAATGTAAAAAAGGACATTTTTTTCAATAGAAAAAAACAAAAAAGAATTAGCTGTAACAAGTTGATTTACTTTGATTCAAAGTCTCAATTTTTTTCAGTGTACAGTACGTCCAAGTGTACCTAACACTGCATACTGTAGAACTAGATGACCTCTAAGCCTGTTTCTGTCTGTACTACATTACCCAGCTGGCTACTCTCATCATGACTACGCTGCTAATATCTGAGTGAAATTGACCTTTTTGCTAACTTCCGTATATGACTTCTCTTGTAATGTAATGCCTCTGAGCTGAGCTATAATATGAGCAGTCGTTGCGAGAATAATCCTGTCAAGGTTTTGCCCCGCCGTCAGATGGCAACAAGCCGGCGAGCACTGGGACCACGAACCCAAAAGCTTGGCAAGGGACCCAAACGCACAGGCTGAGTATAAAAATATAAAAATCTATGATTTAATCAAAAAATAAAACAGGAGGGGAGCAGCTGCACACACCCGACAGGGCTATGCACTCAGAATGCAGCTGCACTGCCCAACACTATTCCCTTCACCTCCACTTCAACGAGCAACAGGTGTGGCTCGTTGAAGTGGAGGCGAAGACAGCAGGAGGGGGGAGGGACTTGCAGGGCTGAACCATCACAAATCCTGCTCAAGTATTCAAATAATACAACATATAGAGCAGGCAATCCTCAGTCCTCAAACACAGTAGTGGTCGTGAACTACAGTTGGCCTCTTCAGCTGTCAGAATTTTGACAAATACCGTATTTTTCGACCGAGACTTAAAATCGTGTTTACATTACTTTTTTGCGCAATTGGACCAAATTTGCCAGTGAGCTGTAATTTGACTTGTTTGAAGACTTGCACCACAAGCTTCCTTGCAAAACAGCAGTGACCACATTCGGCTTCCTTGCAGATGGGTTTTGCTAGTTTGGTTGTCGAAACACAATACTGGGAGGCATTTTTACCTTGTGAACCTGGATTTTCATCCTCCGGAGAGGGCGAACTCTGACACCAGCGAGACTGAGAGACGAGGAGAGGTTTTGAGGTCCCTGCCGAGTGTGCAGCCCCTGCAGGGCAGTGCTCATTACTTCCCTGTTTAGTCATCCAGAAAGTTCTTTAGCTGCAGTGGAACTGTGATGTCGGCTCAGGTGCATATGGAAGGGGTGCTCCATTGTTTTTCCGGGGGATAAAGGGAGCTTTGGTGAGGAGATGCACACACATCATGTCGTCTCTCCTTTCCTCCCGCTCTCTTTCTCCTGGGGTCTCAATGTCATCTGCCTTCTCTCGCTCTCTCTCTCTCTCTCCCTGTTCTGCCCTCTTTTTCCTTTTCTCAGCCTTCATCCCTCACTCCCAATCTGTCTTCCCCTCCACCTTTCCTCTCTCTCTCCCACTCATCTCTTTATTGGTGCTGAGTCCTGTCCAGTGTCCATTCCCCTGATAAACCGAATGGCCCATTGTGTACAGTTATTTTTTTAAATGTCCAATGATCAAATCAGATTTAAAAAACTCAGCATTTTTTTGTGATGGGCATGTAAAGTGTGTATATTTTAGCTCTGTTATGAGGTTAACTCTCTGTGTTCACTCTGATATTCTGCTCAACTTTGACAAAAAAAGCAAGTTCCGTAAACATGTATGTCACTCACTTCGTTATGTCAAAGTTGGGCAGGATTGCCATAACATCTGCATTCATATCATGGTCACTATTTGGGCTCCAGTAGTATTTCTGGATTAAAATCACCCCAGAAATACACATTCAATAATGATAAGCAAAATAAAACTGACTGTTATGGGAAAAAAAGTTTTCTTGATGAATGGTGGGCCGAGGACAGCTTGCATTTTTTCAGAATTTAGAATAAGACTGAAATTTTGAAGGTGAGTTGTGCTTATAAAACTGAATTCAATCCACTTCTAAGCTTAATCAGTTTCTGAGTGAAACAGGCCCATATAGAGCCCCTGCTTTTAGCACACGCCCCTCTCCACAGTGAACGTTCGCATCCGTATATTAAGGCTGGGTCAGGGCTGAAGCTGCAGTGCTGACATGTGGGCTGTACACTTTCAGAAATGGGGGTACAGCGAGTGTCCATTTTGGTTCCCCAAGGTGCTTTCAGAACTTATGTACCCCGTAGGGCTAATTATAGTACCTCAAGGTACCTGTGTGAACTTTTTTAGGGTCTATAGGGTACTTATATGTTCCAAAGCAAATAAGTTCCCATGTCTGTGGGTACAAGAGCAGTACCTTTGAGGGCACCGCCCCAGCCTTTTACCCCTAAAGGTACAAATAAGTACTTTTTTCTGGGAATGTAGTGTTCAGGAGGGGTTCGGGCGCTAATTGCTATGTTAACCTCAGGCTATGCACCAGGCTGCTTTACACTAACACGCAAACACAAATTTGATGCTAAGTGCTTTAATTACGCCCTGACGACCTCATCTGCAATACTCCTGAAGATCCTGTACGTGCAATTCTCCCCCCCCCCCTTTTCACTGGCATTTGAACTAAATAAAGCCACAGTGTTCTTCAGAGATAACAACAGTCTATTTTTGTTTCTAAATTTGTTTTCTAAACAAATGTTCCATGAAATGTACAATAACGTTATTTGGCTATTAGCCCATAAAGTTTTAAGCCCGATCTGATCTTACCCCACCCAAATGAGGCATGAGCGCCAGAAGGCTTAAAGGCTTTATGGGACTTAAGGGGTTAATATGCACCTTACAAGCAAAAAAGAGAGGAAAAATTAATTTAACTCATTCAATGTATTTCAAGGTGTGTCATTTTTAGGCACCTATCGGTAAGCAACCTGGTCACTTCCTGTGTACCTGTGCACACTTCCAGGGCACAGGAAATAAGGACTGCTCCCTCCGTATTAAGAATATGTGCACCTCTGAGAATGACCTTTGCTTATGCACTGAGGTTCGTGTTTAACTTGTGTCATTCAAGCAGAGCTTTGCTGTTGAATATGTAGTAATCCCCAGCACTTTATTTTGGTAGACAGGTCTCGTATGTGGTCAGCCAATTTATATTTGGGGGAACTCCATCATGACTGCCATTTGGTCCCCATTGTGCAGATTAACATGAGGGAAAACACGGAGAATCTTTAATACGATCAATGAGGGTGGCGACTCGAGTGGTCATTGGCACAAGCCTTGCGCATTCTTACTGGTTTGAGAAGGTTAGAAGTTGCTTAATGTTGTGGGTGAATGCAGTGATGCGTGAGTACAGTTGTGTGTGTTTTCAGACGTGTGTGACTGGAGCGTGTGTGTTTGCAACAAGTGTGTGCGTGCAGAGATTCTGTGTGTGTGTACAGCGAGAGATTAAACGGTTGTGGTGATGATGGTTTCCTGGCTCACTGGACATCCCCTAAACAGCCATATTACAACCCCAATTCCGAAATAGTTGGGACGAAGTGTAAATTGTGAATAAAATCAAAATACAGTGACTTTCAGATCACATGAGCCAATATGTTATTTACTAAAGAACATTGATAACATTTCAAATGTTGAAACTGAGACATTTTACATTTTTGTCCACAAAATGAGCTTTTTTCAAATTTTCTGGCTGCAACAGGTCTCAAAAAAGTTGGCACACAGGCATAAAAGGGCTGAAAAAGCCATTAATATACAAAACCCAAAACCAGTGAAGTTGGCACGTCACGTAAATCGTAAATAAAAACAGAATACAATGATTTGCAAATCCTTTTCAACCTATATTCAATTGAATACACTGCAAAGACAAGTTACTTAAGGTAAACTTTGTAATTTTTTGCAAATATTAGCTCATTTGGAATTTGATGCCTGCAACATATTTCAAAAAAGCTGGCACAAGTGGCAAAAAAGACTGAGAGAGTTGAGGAATGCTCATCAAACACTTATTTGGAACATCCCAGAGGTGAACGGGCTAATTGGGAACAGGTGGGTGCCATGATTGCAGCTATAAAAGCAGCTTCCCCGAAATGCTCAGTCATTCACAAACAAGGATGGGGCGAGGGTCACCACTTAGTGAACAAATGCCTGAGCTGATTGTCGAACAGTTTAAAAACAACATTCCTCAACGAGCTATTGCAAGAAATTTAGGGATTTCATCATCTACGCTCCGTAATATCGTCAAATGGTTCAGAGAATCTGGACAAATCACTGCACGTAAGCGACAAGGCCGAAAACCGACATTGAATGCCCATGACCTTCAATCCCTCAGGCGGTACTGCATCAAAAACCGACATCAGTGTATAAAGGACATCACCACATGGGCTCAGGAACACTTCAGAAAACCACTGTCAGTAACTACAGTTCGTCGCTACATCTGCAAGTGCAAGTTAAAACTCTACAATGCAAAGCGAAAGCCATTTATCAACAGCACCCTGAAACGTCGCCAGCTTCGTTGGGCCCAAGCTCATCTAAGATGGACTGATGCAAAGTGCAAAAGTGTTCTGTGGTCTGACGAGTCCACATTTCAAATTGTTTTTGGAAACTGTGGACGTCCTGTCCTCTGGACCAAACCATCCGAACTGTTACAGGCGCAAAGTTCAAAAGCCAGCATCTGTGATGGTATGGGGGTGTATTAGTGCCCAAGGCATGGGCAACTTACACATATGTGAAGGCACCATTAATGCTGAAAGGTACATACAGGCTTTGGAGCAACATATGTTGCCATCCAAGCAACGTCTTTTTCATGGACGCCCCTGCTTATTTCAGCAAGACAATGCCAAGCCACATTCTGCACGTGTTACAACAGCATGGCCCCGTAGTAAAAGAGTGTGGGTACTAGACTGGCCTGCCTGTAGTCCAGACCTGTCTCCCATTGAAAATGTGTGGCGCATTATGAAGCGTAAAATACGACAACGGAGATCCCGGACTGTTGAACAACTTAAGCTGTACATCAAGCAAGGATGGGAAAGAGTTCAACCTGAAAAGCTTCAAAAATTGGTCTCTTCAGTTAAAAGGAAAGGCGATGTAACATAGTGGTAAAAAGGCCGCTGTGCCAACTTTTTTGCAATGTGTTGCTGCCTTTAAATTCTAAGTTAATGATTATTTGCAAAAAAAAATAAAGTTTCTCAGTTTGAACATCTTGTCTTTGCAGTGTATTCAATTGAATATAAGTTGAAAAGGATTTGCAAATCATTGTATTCTGTTTTTATCTACGATTTACATAACGTGCCAACTTCACTGGTTTTGGGTTTGTACAAGAGAATCAGCTGAAAGAACATTTAGCAAGTAATTACATTAACTGGCATCATGTGCGTAATATGATTGGCTATAAAAGGGATGTCTTATACTGAGTCTCTCAGAAGTAAAGATGGCCAGAGGCTCTCCAACCTGTGAAGTCTTGTGTAAAAAAAAATTGTGGAATACTTCAAAAAAATGTTCCTCAACATCAAATTGCAAAGGCTTTGAAGGTCTCATCATCAACAGTGCATAACATCGTCAAAAGATTCAGAGAAACTGGAAAAATCTCTGTGCGTAAGGGACAAGGCCAAAGACCTTTACTGGATGCCCATGATCTTTGGGCCCTCAGACGCCACTGCATCACTCACCAGCATGATTCTGTCATTGACATTACTAAATGGGCCCAGGAATACTTCAAGAAACCACTGTCTGTAAACACAGTCTGCTGAGCCATCCACAGATGCCACCTAAAACTCTGTCAGGCAAAAAGGGAGCCATTGTTAAGCATGATGCACTAGTTGAATATGGTGTGGGACACTTGCATGTTTTAAAAAGGACCATGAATGCTGAAAGGTATATAAAGGTTTTTGAGCAACATATGCTCCCCTCCAGATGACATGTATTCCAGACAAGGCCTTGTGTATTTCAGAAGGACAATGAAAAATCACATCCTGCAGCTATTACAACAGCATGGCTTCGTAGTAGAAGAGTCCTTGTGCTGAACTGGCCTGGCTGCAGTCCTGATCTTTCACCAATTGAGAACAATTGGCGCATAATTCAATGAAAAGTCTTGAAACTTGTCTCCTCAATGCCTAGACACCTCCACTCTGTGTTAAAAAGAAGAGGGGATGCTACACCATGGTAAACAGGCCCCTGTCCCAACTTTTTTGATACCTGTAGCAGCCATCAAATTTGAAATGAGCTCATTTTGAGGATAAAATTGTAAAATTTCTCAGTTTCAATATTTGCTATGTTATTTCCGTTCTATTGTAAATAAAATACTGGCTGGCGTGATTTGAAAGTCATTGCATTTTGACTTTATTCACAATTTACGCTTTGTCCCAACTATTTCAGAATTGGGGTTGTACATCATAACAGAGAATAAGAACTGCTGAGTTCAAACTTCTCAGAATCTCAGGGTGCAGGTAAAATCCTCAAGTTAGTTTTCCATTATTTTAGGGTATTGAGTTAAAAATGGTCTTTATTTTAGGCAATGTATTGTTTTTTAAATGGTCTTTATTTAAGGCTACAAACTGTGTTGTAATGGTCTTCATTTTGGGCTGTGTATTGTGCTTCAGTTATTTTACTTTTTTCACGACTGGGGACGGCTTACTTGTGTAATTTTCAAAATATGTTTTCAGTTTATTATCTGACATATATTAGTCAGCAGCACAATAAAAAATATGACCTTAAACACTGAGTCAGAAGTCTGACGTGGATCTGCGCACTTCAGAGCAAGAATCAAATAAATATACGTGGGCTGGTCTGATAAGTTTCTGATTCATGGATTGTTGACATTTTTTCTTGGTTTGGAAATGTCTTCACTTTTGTATTCCTCATATGCGTCTACATCATTCTATTGACATTCATCTTAAACATCTTGATATTGTTCCAGCTGAGCAGAATTGGTAACCCGCTGCCGTGTATGTAGCAAAAACCGTGGAAGTTACTTTTCACTTTTGGTTAGAGGAGAGAATTGAAAATCCTTCCTGCTAAAAATGAAAATGAATTCTGAGTTTGTGGAGTGTGGAGCTGCTGCTTGCAGTTTGAGTGAATCACTCGACCATCTTTAACAGCACTGGGCTCACGGGACAGTCGGTCTGACATGCAGACAGTCAGGAAATTGGGCCCATATGATATTTTTCCAGCAGCAGAACAGAGGTGGCTGGAGATATGGATGGAGCCAGGATGGGCGTGAGTCTGTGGGGATGATGAAAAGCAGGAGGGATGTAATTCCAGCCATCGCATCCTTTATTTTACACTTATATTTTGGACATTTAGCCTGCGATACTAAAGCGCCTTAGTGCTCATATGGATTTTATTCACCTGTCCGTTTATGCGGCTGGATGGATTACGAGAGCATGCAGGGTTATGTACCTGAAGACGTCGACAGCAAGCACTGTGAAAGTTGAAACACCTTTGTTTCTGGCCATTGTCCGAAAATAATTAGGCTGATCAAGGTCTGTAAATGGACTCTGTGCACCACCAATATAGATTCGCAATGAAAGCATTCGCGTATGCTTAAAGTGTCAACTTTCTGCTATGATTAAAGGGTTTTGTCAAGCATACTCTATGAACCGATTAAGGAATGAAACCATTTTATGCATTCCTGCCCAATTTTAGGGGCTCAAAAGTAATTGGACAAACTAACTTAACCAGAAATTCAGTAATCCTTTTAATTCTTGGTTGCAAAACCTTTGTTGTCAATGACTGCCTGATGGCCATCAGTGCAACTGACCTCAGTTTCTGTTTGTTCTTTGGGCATTTTGCCTTCAGCTAGTGAAATACCTGCTCAGTTGGATTCAAATCAAGCGATTAACTTCGCCATTATTGAATAGCCCACTTCTTTGCCTCAAACTCTAGGGTTGCTTTGTTAGTATGCTTCAGATCATTGACCATCTACACAGTGAAGTGCTGTCCAATGACTTTTGATGCTGAATCTGACCAGATGATGTCAGTATAAAATTCAGAATTCATCCCATGTTCGTCTGGCAGCTATAAATGCCCAGGCCATGACAAACATCCGTGATGCTTCACAGATGAGGTAGCACATGTCGGATCGCGAGAAGTTTCCTCCCTTCTTTATGATCTTTGGCTCCATTTTGGTTCAGGGTCATCTTTTTCCCATCTATTCAAGGAAAGTTCTTTCGGAACTTTACAGACTTGTAAAAAATTTTTTTATTTGTTTGTGGCCAACTGTAATCTGGTCTTCCTAGTAAACGCTCTGTATTCACTCTGGTGAAGTCTTCTCTTGGTGTTTGACTTTTACTCCTCCTGGAGAGTGTCCTTTAACTGGTCAACTGGTGTGTACAGATTTTCCCTTATCGGGGAGAGAAATCTTTTGCCATCCACCGCAACTTATATTCATTATTTAGTGTCAATTTTAAAAATGCAGAGATGGAGGACTAAAATAAAAATAAGTTTATTAGGGTTCAAATATTTATGAATTGTATTTGCTTGCCCTGGTTGAAATGTGTATGTCTCTGTGTTTTCCCCCAGTCTCCGAAATCACACAGCTACCCGGATATGGACGCAACCCCTCTCCGGAGCAAGGTCAAGCCAGAGCCAACGACCCTCCTCACCGCCATTCAGTTCCACACGCAGACTGAGCCAGTCGACCTGTCAATCAACAAGGCCCGAACCACACCCCCATCCGCCCACTCGCCTGCAGGCTCCACCCACTCCTCCCCTTCCTCATCAACTTCGTCCTCCTCGTCCCCAGCCCCTTCGGTCATCACCTCGGCCCCCTCAGGGGGCATCAGGACCCCCCAGCAGTTTTTACACATCATCCACCCAGTGGCCCGGCCCGCCAGCCCAGGAAATATGCCGAGCAGCGGGGTTCTTCAGGGCAGTGGGGTCCTGGGGCCGGTACAGAGGGTTCCTGTGTTAGTTCAGTCCGTACCTCTGATGTACAGTGCTGTGAGGTCACCTACCAACATTAACAACACCATCGTGCTGCCTCTACTGGAGGAGAAAGGTACAGCTGCCTCTCACACACACACGCACACACACACGTACACACACACCTTTGCACGAATACACACTCATACACGCAGGCACATACTGGTATGCGCACACGTAAACGAAGGACACTGTCCCCCTGCTAGCATGAGCATACGTGAGCGGGTTGTATCCCAAAAGTAGCCCACACATCCCAATCATGCCAGAACCTGGAGGAGAATTGACTTTAAAATGCTTTACCAGTGAGATTCACACAGCTGTTTTAAGCACTTCTTTTCCCAATTTGGTCTTCAAGTTTCAAGTGACTTCACTCAGTTACATGTGCTTAACATTTTTCAGAAAGGCGTTTATTTTTCAAAGGGCAAGTTGAGGAGCATGAATCATTTGGGCGAAGAGATAATGAGAAAGAGAGGTGAGGATTTTCAGTTAGCACAACCTTTTGGTGGGGAACAGAGCTCATTGCTAGTGTAGTGTTCCAGCCGAAATTGCAGCTCATTACTAGCGCAGTGTTCCGCCTGGGATTGGAGCCTGGTGCTGGTGTACTGTTCTAGTCTGGATAGGAGCTCACTGTGAGTGTCGTGTTCCAGGTGGGATTGGAGCTCACTGCTAGTGTTGTATTCCAGCTGAGATTGGAGCTCACTGCTAGTGTTGTATTCCAGCTGAGATTGGAGCTCACTGCTAGTGTTGTATTCCAGCTGAGATTGTTGTGTTCCAGCTCTGTTCGGAACACACTGCAAGTGAGATTTCCCCGCTAGATTTGGAGCTCACTGCTAGTGTAGTGTTCCAGCTGGGATTGGACCTTGGTGCTGGTGTACTGTTCTAGTCGGGATTGGAGCTCACTGTGAGTGTAGTGTTCCAGTTGGGATTGGAGTTTACTGCGAGTGTTGTATTCCAGCTGAGATTGGAGCTCAGTGCTAGCGTAGTGTTCCAGCTGAGATTGGAGCTCACTGCTAGCGTAGTGTTCCAGCTGGGATTGGAGCTCGGTGCTGGTGTACTGTTCCAGTCAGGATTGGAGCTCACTGTGAGTGTAGTGTTCCAGTTGGGATTGGCGCTCTCTGCTAGTGTTGTGTTCCAGCTCCGTTCGAAACACATTGCAAGTGAGATTTCCCTGCTAGATTTGGAGCTCACTGTTGTTTTTGATCAGAAACACTCATTTCTCTCTCTCCACTCGTAATTCCTCTCCTGAAGCTGACTGGAGTGCCCTTTGAGCTAGTGTTTTGTTAGCAATTTCCTGGAGGGTGTGGTTTCCTTCAAAGGGTGTGGTTTCCTCGCTACGCCTTTAAACTTAGCCGTAAAAGGGTATCGGGTGTTGTCAAGCAAAATATGTGTGTGTGTTTATGTGCACGTGAGGTGCGTGTATGCGAGTCTTTACCTTCTGTTTATCTAGGATTCTGACCTCTCCTCGAATCCTTGGAGATGGTATCTACTGCAGTGGGGGGGAGTGAAAGAAATAGTAGGGACAGGGGCAAAGATGGAGAGAGAGTGGGGGGGACAGAGCGAGGGATGGGTGAGAGAGGGTGTGGTGGAGGTGGAGAGGGGGGAAGAGGGATTGAGGGAGAGAGAGAAGGAGGAAGGAGTGAGTAGGTAAAAGAGAGAACTCAGTGAAGCAAGAGGGAGTTTATGATGGAAGAAGGAGAGCGGTATTGAACAGACAAAAATAATAAAAGAGGGTTTTTGTGTATTTGGGTGGAGCTTTCACTGAAGGAGGGTGGCGCTACACACTCTTACTGTGGGAATACACCCACACACGCAGACACACACACACACACTCCACCCAGGCATTCTGAGGACACGATGGGGGAAACGGGGTCGCGTATGGGGTGTGGTCAGACGTCGGGGTGCACTGGTGTGCCATGCTGGCTCTGGTGATTTCCTGTACAGGGACACTTGCCTTAATGGAGTGAGGGAAGAATGATTTAAAGCCTTTGTACATGCTGTTGTGCTGAGGGGTTATATGCAGTGATTGGATGGAAATGGTTGTTTGTTCATGTTCTGAAAATAACTAAACGGCTGATGCTTGGAGTAGATGATGTTGCTTTTGATTGGATCTATTCTGCAATTTCTTACTTTTATTTTTGCTAAATCATGGACCAATGAGGCCAGAAATCATAGCTAAAGCCCAGTCTACCCAAGCGATGCCAGCAGTCCCAACATACTGTAAACACACACACACACACACACTCACACACACAAATACACACACACATCAGTGGGGGCTGGTAAGCTGAAAATTGGGGAGGACAAGAACAAACCATTAAAGTAATGTTTTTGATTATTTCTTGAAATTAACATTAGGTAAAGGTAGCAAACACTCAGCGCTATCAGGTGCGGCCACTTCTTCTCACTAAAGTTAGATAAGAAATAAAATGCATCATTTCAATGCAAAATTGCATTTTGATTAAGTTGTGGATTCTTGTGCGTAATCTTCATTTTCTCTATTGTAATTTAAACAATCATGAAGCGCAGGTTAGATATGGATTGAGGATGGGCTAAAAGCAAATGCAGAAGTTTTCAGAGTAGTTCATCTTTTTGTAAAGTGAATAAAACGTTTCTCGGAATTGAATTTACTGTTTAGTTGCTACAACATAACTATGAAAGATGCTGCGCCTTTGTAACTGTCAATGGATTATTCAAATCTTTGGAAAACTTGTTGATCAGGGAAATGGAGTGAAAACAGGTCAAGAAAACTGATAAAATGGATTTTTTTTATCCTGTGATTTCAGGCGGGAAACTGTTACTGACACACACATTCGCACACACAGGCACACACACAAACACACACACTATCTCTCTCTCTCTCCCCCACACACATACAACTTTGATTTATCTGTGATCAAGTCGACCTAAAAATTATTAATGCACCAAAATCTTACTTCCACTTTCCCAGACCCCGAAATCAACTTAATCCTAACCTCTTCCCTAACCCTTACTCAGACCCTCATCCTAATCCTAACCTCTTCCCTAACCCTTACTCAAACCCTCATCCTAATCCTAACCTCTTCCCTAACCCTTACTCAAACCCTCATCCTAATCCTAACCTCTTCCCTAACCCTTACTTAAACCCTCATCCTAATCCTAACCTCTTCCCTAACCCTTACTCAAACCCTTATCCTAATCTTAACCTCTTTCCTAACCCTTACTCAAACGGTTATCCTAATCTTAACCTTAAACTAAAAACCCCCAAAATAAACTAACTTTCAATCTCAATTAACATGTACAGAAGCTTTAACCTAGAGCATGATTCTAATATCTCACCTTTAAACTAGACCTAATCCTAACCCCAAGCCCAACTGCAACCTTAAACCCAGAATTTTAACCTGGATTCAAGATTTTTTCCCTGTAATTCTCACCATGGTGCTGTTTTTTTAAGACTTTACCATGATTATGAGGTCTTTAAATCCTATAGATAAACAGATTAACACGCACACACATACATACACACTCATAGACGGGCTATACACTCTCACGGCGCACACACATTCACGTTTTTATAACTATACCTGGGAGGACATTGTATTGGATTATATTATTCTGTAAAGCTTTTCCCCAACCCTAACTGGCCCAAAATTATGCCTAACATTAACCCTGACCGTAACCGTTACCGTAACTTCAATCAGTTATCCATAATCTTCTATGAGGACCACCCCAAATGTCCTCACGGCAAATGTGGTTTCTCAAGAGCTGGTTCTCAAAAATATAGCTTTAAAAGTGCCCCCACACACATACACTGACACACGCGCGCGCACACACACACACACACACACACACACACACTGCCCATCCCTCTTCCAGAAGGCTTGAGTCCTTCCCTCCAGCTCTGGCTCCCGGGAGGTTTCCATGGAAACAAGCTTAGGCTTGAAAAATAACAGGAAAGTGGAATCATTAAGTACAGACATGTCTCTTATTTCAAAACCTATTCCTCGTTACAGTCACCTGAAAGTGCACAACATGTTTTTATATTGGTATGAAGAACATGCTATAAATTCAGATCATGTGTATAACAAACGGCCGCAAGATGACTGGGATTGAGTGCGAAACGGCTCGCCTCGCTGAAAAATGGCTGGTCTTTTAGTGCAGGTGTATGTGGGAACAGCATAAACACTATCATTAGCACATTCTGGGCTTAGACAGTGCGTTTTGAGTGGAAGATACCCCAGCTGTCAAACGCTGCGTCTCGAAAGATCCAGGGAATGGCAGCATTGACTCGTTCTTTGAGCTGGAAGATGAGATTGTCAAACCGGGTGCGCTTAAAATTCCCCTGGTGAGACACAGAGTCTTTATTACCCCAAGCTCGTCTGGTCAACTGAGGACAAATACTGCTGCCATTTAATGGCTTTATGAACTCGGAAAATCAAACACATTATCTGCATTGCTGGTTCTTTTCACCGCTGAAACTCTGCCGTCTGTTCCACCTTCTTTTATTTATAGTGCTATTACCTCAGAATATTTCCAGTTGCATAGGTGTTAAATTTGTGACCAGGAAATGATGATTTTTGATTTATTCTGTCCAATTGATTGACTAGAATTGGTGATATAGCAGAACATTGTTTTTATCACTGTCTCTTTGACCAGAGGGAGTCCTTGAAAGTAAAACCACTTAGCGTAACCTTGAGTAGCAATGCCAGCTCATCCACCATTTAATGTCAGAAAATTAATTATGAGTTAAGTTTTTTATTTTATGAATCTTCCATTGTTCCTGTGATTTTATTATTGGATTTTACACTGTTCTTTTCTGACATTTGATCATGAATTAATCATGATAGTTTGTGGGATGTGACAATTAACTATTTTCTTAATTGTTTTTCATAATCCCTTGCATTAGTCACAGTATATGAGATGGCACAATCTTTTGAGCTACACTAAGCAATATCACAGGCATTTTTTCCCCAGTAAATGGACCCCTGACAATGTCAGAGACATCATTTCTTGGACAGTTTTTATTTACAAAAATTATTTTCCGGCCTGGAAATAAGCTCCGCCTCTGCCCCTCAGGTCACCACTCTGCCCTCTATTGCTCAGGACTCAGTAATAACTTGTTATTCCACCCAGATGGGCAAGATTTTGTTGAACGTAAAGATAGGGATTTACCTCCATGAACGCAGCATTGCGCTTCTCAGCCCATGCTCCGAGTGCGCAACAATGGAGTCCGCGCATGGCTTTCCACATTTCTGGATGCATTTCCTGCCTAGCACATAAAAAAAATGAACCAATGCACTAATCAGACAGATTTAGCAATTGGTATACAAGTAAAACTTAGCTGAAGGTAATGTTAGAGGAAGATTGCCGTTCGCTTGAATAGCAACTTAGCAACTTAACTACCACTGGCTAAAGTAGCCTTCTTGCTACTAGCATAGTATTCAAAGTGCTAATGCTAAGTAACACATGGAATAACCAGAATTTGTATTTATCTTGCTAAGGTTAAAGGCATATAACTAGTGCTTCACGTCAAACTTATTAGACATGCACTCCTGCCTGGTAGCATTCATATTCACATCTTGTCCAAATTTTTTAACGATCAATGTGATGTTGATGTGGATGTGAATGGCAGCTGGCAAGCAGCCACTTGCTAGCAAATGTTCCCACACTAGATCAGCCCTCGATTATGTTATTTTGATCAATTTGAGCATTTATCAACAGCCGGGTAAAAGTGATCTAAAAATCTGCCAGAAAGCGTTGACGCGGTTGCAGCAGCTAGCAGCTACGGTGAGCGAAAATCTGAAAGTTTATCTTTGTCAATCGATGATCACAAAAATGGAGCGTCAGTGTTAGTTCAGACAGGCACGGAAGTCAGTCTTGGCTCCACCCCTTGTCCAATCGCATTGGACTTCAGCGTCGCGTACCTAATTGAGCGTCTTTTTAAATAAGCCGGTGCTCCATCTCAACTAGCCAAGCTCTACCATTCCCACAAAGACCCATTACAGATCTACACAAACATCCCCTCCACCTCCCCAGCCTCCTCCTTTCCAATGGCACAGTCTTTGGCAGTACTTGTGTCATACTCTTGTCTTTATATGGTATTGGCATTGTTTTGTACGGTATCTGCGTTGTTTGTAAACTGTATTGTCTTTCATTTCATTTTGAGCGCTGGTTGCTGCTGTCCTGCTGTCTTGATCCGGTCCTGATCCAGTTCTGCACCATCCTCGACATGCCACTTCCTGGAGCTACCAATGCCACTGTTCTGATGGACTTAAATGGCAAAAAGAGTTCCATTTTACCCTGACTTATCTTGTTATTATTTAGCTAGCCCGCGGAGGATGGGCTTCCCCACTATAGCCAGGTTCCTCCTGAGATTTCTTCCCACTGGGGAGTTTTTTCTCACCACTGTTTGAGGATGTTTCTCCCTACTGGGAGTTTTTTGCCTCATTTGCTGTAGGGGGAATAGGCTGGGCACTGCCCTTCCAGTAACTTCATCTCTCGCTGTAAAGTGTCTTTGTGACCGTCTCTGTGAAAAGCGCTATACAAATCTAATGAATTGAAATTTTAAACACTGTGAACCAGGCTCTGCTGGGGGGGGTTGTGATCTCCTGGGATGTCTGTGTCATGCTTGCTCAGATTGTTCCAGAGTATCACTTGAGCAGAGTCACCGCCAAATCCAAATGTATGTCATTCCAAATAAATGGTTAAATCTGACGTGAGTGTCCTGTCTGAAATAAAAGAATCACTTCAGTTTGATGTGACAAGTAGGCGTGAGGTTTCGTACGTGCTTAATCTTGGCAAAGATTAACAAACTTTTTGATTGCGGGATCACTGTCCTAAACGAGATAACCCAGACCAATGCAAGCCAATGAGAGCGCACATCAAGCACAGTCTGTGTGACTCAGGATGTAATGTACCACCCCCACGAGTCCTGAGGGGGGAGGCAGATGGAGGTGTGGCTTTATTATTGACAAATGGCGGTGCAAATGGTGGAACCATCTAGCGGTCAGAAATTGCTTAGTGTAGCTTTAACCCTTAGCATTACTTGGCTGGTTGTTATATTGTTATGCTGTCACATATGGATTATGTAATCCATCGGCAACAAAGACAGAAGTCAGAGGAGTGTAAATAAGTAGGAAGGCAGTGTAATGGAAACACTTTTTTGTGTCTCCTTTAACAATATTGGCTGACATTACGTACTGACAGGACGATTTTCCCTGAAATTGACTGGTGACTCTGCTTTGTGCCTTTCAGTTTGAAGTCGCAAATAATTACAATTTCAAAACTTGCGTGGAGTGACGGACCTTTCTCGTTGTGAGGGTTTGTGCTTGTAGATTTTTTTTTACTGAGTGGCAAATATGGGCACAAGATTATGGTCAGAAGTTATGCTGAACATTTGCAATGCTGGAGGTCGCAGCAGCTCAGGGATTCGTTTAATGTCTGGCCTGTCAATGGAAAACAGCATTTGTCTAGGGACATGTGGCTCTGCACTTTACAACTATGGTGGTGAATAAACTTGAACTGATTTGGGCCAGAGAGATCTCTGAAACAGCAGCATTTAGTATTTTAAGGATTTGGTGGATGTGTCTATCAAGGACAAGGTGTGATTTTCCAGCATGGAGAATAACAGTACATTCTTGTGTGGAATGGTTACATTAAGGTTTCAGTGGATACGGGAGACTGAAAAGTGAATTATGTATTTTTTTTGAATGATTTTAGCCTAAATTTTGTCTTGCAGTAAATGTAACTAACTCAGGAGTATTGTGGGGTAAAGGGCCTTCTTCAGGGGCCCATAGCTGCCCTGATATTACTGTGGTTATTTTGAGACTTGAACCAGCAACCATCTGGGTCTTTGTCAAACTTCTTGGCATTCATCAGGGCTTACTCATAGGGGTAATTCATGCCACTCTAGCATTAATTGATTAGTTATGACTTAATTTATAATAAAATAAAATTTTATGAATGTATTGATGTTATTTTAACTTATTTAATTAATTTTGTATTATATGGTCACACTACTGTATTTTTAAAGGACTGTCTTGGGAGGCATATACAAATGTGATGCTATAATTTCAGGGTCTTCATAATTAAATTATTGGTGTTAACCCTGTAGGTCTTCAGAGCCATTTCAAAGATTCTAACTTTTTGATTGACATTATATAATATTACCACGGTTACTGACATGTTGGGCATGTGTTTTTAAAGCTTAAATATCCAGGATATCAGATATATCAGACTCTTATAAACTTAACCCTGTAGTGGTCTGTTCGTATTTTTGCAACTGGGAAAATTTGTGGTTAAGGTCTCCGGGACAGGAAGGGAAAGGGTTAATTAGAATGTACCGAGGCATCAAGCATCAGTCATTCAAGCAAATGTGGTTGAAGCATGTCTCAGTTTAATCTGGGTACAAGTGGCGTTATTTCACTGGTTGTAAATGGGACCATTGAAATTAAACAAGCTGAAAAGTCGTTACCTGTGGGAAATTGGGCCACTTACAAGAGACGAATGGTGACTGAGCCTGGTTTTAGGAGCAGCTCGTCTGCGTGGGCATGCACAGAATGTCAGTTTGTCTGCAGCAATGGCCTCCTCTCCCTGTAGATAACCATCTGTGTGGTGTGCTGGTGGGATTGCTGTTTTCTCCCAGCTCTGGGGGAAGATGGCAGGTTTACCGCTACCACTGCCCCCAGGCTGTTGGGGGTGTTGGAAGGGAGGTTTCGGGTGGTTTGACAGGTTCTTGTGATGGGACATCCCAGGGGAGCAGTGCGGGAGTCTGTTTGCCGGGTAGAGGAGCTAGTGTCACTCTTTATGACCAAATCCACCCACACTGTGCTAATGGAACATTTGGTCAGCCAGTGTGGTTATGTGGCAGTGCTAGTGTAGTCCAGTAACAGTATGTCTACTGTATGTCTGACCGCGCCTTACTTCCTACAGTGCATTTTAAAAAGAACATTTTTGGCTGTTAAATTAAATGAGGGTGTAGAGGTATTGTTCTCCCCTCCTGGCTCCATTTAAATTGGGCACATATTGCTCTGCTGATGTTTTTATAATCCAAATTATGTTATTTCTGGCATGTTCTGCACTGTCCACATTATTGTGATGTGCAGCACATAAACAATAATAAGAACAATAATTGAAATAAAATAATAATTACAATAATTATAAAAATGACAATTGCTATTATCATTATTGGTAAAGTTATGATAGTGTTCCAGTTATCTTTATTTACCATGGCCAGGTATTGTAATCAGTGTGGTTTGTTTGTTTGTTTGATTGTTTGTTTATGTGTCTGTGTGTGAATGATCTAGCGTCGAGACGGTTGCACTGATGGACTTCAAAATTTCAGAGTTGGTTGGCAATGGTCTAAAGATTTTTAGATTAAATATTGGGGGTGATCGCGTCAAGATCAAGGGTCACTAGAAATGTCAAAATCTTTTTTTTTTTTTGAAATACTTTCCTTCAAATTCATCACATTGACTTGAAACCAAAAATAAAATATATTCTCTCAATGCTGCTTCCAACCATATGCTGCATTATGGGGAAGCTTTGATAGTCTCCGTTGCTGTTGGGGGTTAAATGTCAGGGGTGTCAAGGTCATCAGTGAAAATAATGTATTTTCCATTATAACTGAAAAACGGTTACAGAGAGACAGATGTTTATTGTCAAGAGCATATAGGACCTCATATATGGGCTTTCATTTGACACCATGACCTTTCACCGTGAGTGACCTTGAAAGATCAAACTCAAAGTCAGGGATTTTCAAAGGACTATAAGTTGAAAATGGTTGAGATCAGTGAAGTTGAGTCAGTGTCAAAAGCACTAAAATAAGCACTGCCAGACAAGATGTTTTTTTTTTTTTTGCCTGGCAACAATTGTTCCAGTTTCCGATCGTTTTTAATTCCAGTTACCATGCTTTTTCATTAAATAGGTGGAAATTGCGAAGACCTTTCCTTTAATTCAATTGTTGCCTGCTGATTAAATGCCTGCTATTATGTAGAATAGTTCTCAGAACATTACATGCAGGCCTTAGTCAGTATGAGGACTAAAATCACCTCCTGCTCCACTCTCTCAAACACCTTCAGACAGTATCAGAACCAGAACCATCTCCCTCTCCAGTGGTTCCCAATATCGGCCCTGGGGACGCACTGCATATGCTGGTTTTTGCTCCAACCACAATTACGATCCCTAAGTTTTGACAAGCTGGTTATTTTTTAATTAGTTGCTTGTCAGATACAAGGGACGTTTTACCCCCATAAACCACATTATGACAGAAATGGCTATGCATTCCATGATATTTCAAAGCCCAACATTCATATTTTTTATTTTGATGTATTCCACGTCAGCACGCCAAGCAAAGGTGGAAATATGTTTTATCGCCCTTTTTGCATCAAAATGATAATTTGCTTTAAAATCTGATGGAAAAAGGGCTTGTGTGAGCAAATGCAAGACTGCAATCAGTCAGTAACCTGGTGATTAGGGTTCTGAATGCAGGTGTTCAGGTTCTTCCCTGAAACCAATCAGGTGACATTCAACAGGTTTGACTCATTATTATTTTGACTCATCATCTGCTTTGTCTTTGAACTCTTAATTGCCTATTAATTGTTAGCTTGAATGACCTTGTGTCCACAATTCTATCCATTTGAAGCCAATATATAGGTTCATGTCATCAGTTGCAAATTTCCACTTTTATATGTTAAAGAAGTAATTTCCACTTTAGCACAGTCTGAAGTGTTTATCATCATGGCCATTTTTGATATGTGGTTTAAAAGGATAAATAATCAGTGTGAACAAGAATAGTGCAATTAAGAACAACGAACAGCTCATTTGCATTCTAAGATTGGAACTGTGGTTGAAACAAAAACCAGCTGACACAGTGGGTCCCCCGGACCGGGTTTGGGAACCACTGTCCTACTCCACTCTTTCTAAAACCCTCAGTCATATCAGAACCAGAACCATCTCCTACTCCACTCTCTCAAACACCTTCAGTCAGCATCAGAACCAGAACCATCTCCTACTCCACTCTTTCTAACACCCTCAATCATATCAGAACCAGAACCACCTCCTACTCCACTCTTTATAACGCCCTCAATCATATCAGAACCAGAACCATCTCCTACTCCACTCTTTATAACACCCTCAGTCATATCAGAACCAGAACCATCTCCTACTCCACTCTTTATAACACCCTCAATCATATCAGAACCAGAACCATCTCCTACTCCACTCTTTCTAACACCCTCAATCATATCAGAACCAGAACCATCTCCTACTCCACTCTTTCTTACACCCTCAGTCATGTCAGAACCAGAACCACCTCCTACTCCACTCTTTATAACGCCCTCAATCATATCAGAACCAGAACCATCTCCTACTCCACTCTTTCTAACACCCTCAATCATATCAGAACCAGAACCATCTCCTACTCCACTCTTTATAACACCCTCAATCATATCAGAACCAGAACCATCTCCTACTCCACTCTTTCTAACACCCTCAATCATATCAGAACCAGAACCACCTCCTACTCCACTCTTTATAACGCCCTCAATCATATCAGAACCAGAACCATCTCCTACTCCACTCCCTCAAACACCTTCAGTCAGCATCAGAACCAGAACCATCTCCTACTCCACTCTTTATAACGCCCTCAATCATATCAGAACCAGAACCACCTCCTACTCCACTCTTTATAACGCCCTCAATCATATCAGAACCAGAACCATCTCCTACTCCACTCTTTATAACGCCCTCAATCATATCAGAACCAGAACCATCTCCTACTCCACTCTTTATAACGCCCTCAATCATATCAGAACCAGAACCATCTCCTACTCCACTCTTTATAACGCCCTCAATCATATCAGAACCAGAACCATCTCCCACTCCACTCTCTCAAACACTGTCAAGGGCCGCGTCACACAGGAGATGCGTTTGCATATGAACTATGCGAGATGCAGCAATACAGGCTCTTCTTTTACAAGCAGGGAGAAAATGAGAAGCATTGAAATATTGCTGTCACAACAAATGACAGCTCTGCTGATTATGTTTAATATTGTGACAGCTGCACTAATACTGCTTGTGAAAGTTGACCAACGGTGATAGAATGCTCACCCCATCCTTCCTCTTGTGCGATTAGTCGCCTGCTGTGAAACTGACATTGATGGGCAGCGCTTCTCACGGATTTGGATGCCATTGTAAAAACACAGGCTCTCGACACTGAAACACAGTGGAGGGTCCACAAAGCAAAAAGATGTGCGTCTGACGCTTGCTACCATAAGTAATAAAAGTAAACAATTAAAAAACGAAGCGCTGAAAAACAGACACACGACCCCTCAGTCAGTATCAGAACCAGAACCATCTCCTGCTCCACTCTCTTGAACACCTGTCTGAGAGAGAGTTCTGGCCATCTGGAGCTTTGTCATGGTGTGTTATATGAAACGGGCTCATCAAAAAAAAATTTCTGGTTTGAGTTTACTGAACAAAATTCTGCTACCTGTTAAATTTGTGACGGTGAGGTACGAAGCTCCGTAATATTGGGGTCAAAGATGAATTCTTCATTTCACGCTTTACCCCCCAGTTTTACATTTTTATCAAACAAAGCAACTTTCGCTGAGGGGTATCAAACTAAAATAGACAGAGTCTCTGTCCGTCTTTAAGTAGTTATGTTTGTTATGTTATGCAGGTGCATTGCTAAGGACCCAAGGAAGTGCAGTGTCGGGTATGAAGTCGTGTAGCTGAGCGATTCTCGAGAAAGCTGCAAGCAGCAATACTGCAGGCCAAGCAATCAGCCGATTCCAAACAAGCTTGTTTCGAAGGGACACGGCACTAGTATTAATAAAATTTGTTTCCACAGTCCCTTATTGTCTTCTTTGATTTGTTACCGTCAGATTGTCAAACCAGTCATTTCACGAAATGACTGAAGTTTAGCCTCAGCCATTTCTTGAAATGACTGATTTCACATTCTGACTGTAACAGATATATGGCACGGTTTTGTGAAATATTTAATTATTTAGTTTGTGACAGAACAGGCTGTTTAAATGCCCCTTTTATCGAATGCTGCTGATGGACTATATGACCTGTGTTCTCTGCACGTTGTGGGCTGAGGAATACTGCCTTTGAGTGCTATACTCAACAGTCAGCCTGCAACAGTTCAAGCCCAATCATTTTCCCGAAGGCGTTTTAAACTTAAACACTGGGAGTTTTTCCTTACTGCTGGTGCCTAATGCTTTGTTTCTGAAGGGGTTTGAGCTGTGCTTCTTCATATAAATTTTGTGACAATTACTCTTGAAATGTGCTATAGTTTTTGCTGCTTTGAGTTTCATCTTTTCAGACAAGGATTGTGAAATTTTGGTTCTTAACGTCCAAAAACTGCTGGTTTTCTCCCCTCCCTTCACCTGGGCATCAGGTTTAAAGAAAGACTGGCCAATCAAAGACAAAAATTGTTGAATAAACTTGAAGAAAAGAAGATTAAGTGTAGATTTTTATTTGGGGTTCAGACGTGATCATTCCTGCTGTTAGATTACAGGACTAATGTTGCCACTCTCACGTCTCTTTCTCTTACGGCAGGGAAAATAGACTCTGACGGCCTGTCGCCCAGACATATCAAGAGTGAGAGTGATGATGACGACCTGCCAAATGTGACTTTGGACAGCGTAAACGAGACGGGATCCACGGCGCTCTCTATCGCCCGAGCCGTACAGGAGTGAGTACCGCCGTAATCATGTCCATTTTCTCTGCTCTAAAGACAGCTCAGGACTGTGCAGAGCTGGTTTACACTGTGGGATGTTTTGTATACCTGAGTGATGCTCTTTGTTCGGCGGCATAATTTTTGAAGGGAGGTGAGTCAGTTTGACTGGTACTAAATGAGGACGGCTGAATGCGTAATTCACGCTGAGATCGATTAGGAACACACATGTAATGACTTGGATTGAATGGGAATGGATAATTGATGGCCGTGTTTATTCAACATTGCTGGTTCCTATTTTGATTTGCACCCGCTGGAACAAGATGATGTCATTTTAAATGTAAATTTTTTGCCACGGAGTGAAAGCAGAAGACCTTTTTTATTTTATGGGATATTCACTAGAACATGTTTTTGTATGGTTATTCATAATTGAATAATTGAGGAAAAATATTTTGATTTCAATTCTCCTCATCAGTAATTTTTTACACAGAGCCAAGCGCGTTTCTGGTGATGATTGGCCAGTCTTGTGCGTTATCATTTCCCTTGATAATTTCAGTATAGATGGACTGATCACTAGTGAGATTTACACTGTGTCTGACTGCTGTTCGGTGGTTTATCATGTGATCATCAGTGTGCACTTACTGTTCTTTGCTTTATTTACTGTGTGTTGGCGAAAATCATCTGCTTTTCTAATGTAATGTGCATATCCATGGAGCAAATTAGCATAATATATTTTGAAAAGTAAAAATTGGATGAGAAATAAAATGCAAATATATGCACGCAGTAGGTAATACACTCATATATTTAGAAATCATCGTTAGAATTTCACTCTGATTTTAGATTTTTTGTCTTAATGTTCCAACTGGTGTCAAGCGCTCATTTATAAGGTAGCCTGATTAAATGGGGATGCAGTGTTGCATCATGGGTAGAGGCGCACTGAGGTTGTTGATTTTATTCTAGTGTAGGGCACTGCTGCTGTACCATTTTTGACACTTAAACAGAGTTGTTTTTGTTGTATATTTAGCTGTATATATGGACTGCTGCTGTGTTCATTTGGGTTCTCTGGGAATCTTCGTTTCTTCCCATCGTCTACGAGTATGCAGGTTAGGCTAATTGGAGGTTAGGCCCCACAAAAAAATATACAAGTTTGTCAGCCTTTTTTCAATATCTAAAAAAGGACAATCAGCCGTAATGCTCCTTGCGAGTAGCACAGATGTACCCATTAATGGACACTTAAGCCATTTACTTGGAAAAGTTATGTTCCTGTGTTGTTCTTAGTCGAGTACCGGAAAATAAACACAGGTCCAGAAACCTTGAAAAACACAAACTAGTGCCTAAGTAAACTTCGCTAAATAATTTATTCACAAATGTTTTTTTTTTTTTTTTTTGAATCTGCCTGCCTGCATCACGTTTTTCAGAATTAAAGGATGAAAAGTTAATATTCTCTTTTTGAGGCTTTAGATATAAGTGTTCCAGACCTAAGGAGGTGTTCAACCACTGGGAAACAGGGAGTATATTACTTACCACTGAACTGCACGCCAACGGCGTGTCAGCAAACCGTTCCATGAATAAGTCATACTTACTGACCACTCGTGTATTGACTGGTTTCTGAAAGGGTGTGACTGTTTTGATGAAACTGGATCGATTTTTGCTTCTTGTTTTCCTTCGTACGTTCTTTCTGTTGAGTTTTGTTGAAATGAAGCGCCAGGCCTGCACTTTCGGAATGTGTGTTCCTGGCTGCCTCTGGAGACAGCTCTGAGAGGCCGGAAATGGCGCTCTGACGAATGGAGTGTTTTATTAGCTGAGCAGGGCTCGGCATTAGCCCCTGCTGATCCGGCTCCACGCTAGCAGTTCGTCTGCGGAGAATCACAGTGAATCTGTAGTTCTTCTGCGCGGCTCGCCTGCTTTTAATCAGGCAAGTCCTGAGGTGTCACTTCAGCATTCAGAGGTGCTGACAGGATTAGAAGTGTGTTTGCGTGAGTAGGAGAATTTGTCCGTGTTTGTGAATGAGAGCCTGTAAGAGGGAGAGGGGGTGAGTATGTATGTGTGTGTGCGTTTGTGTGTGTGTGTGTGTGTGTGTTGGGGGGGGGAGAAGGGGTGAGTGTGTGTGTTTGCACGTGTGTGGGTTTGCTAGCGTGTATATGTGTGCGTGTGTGTGTGTGTGTGTGCGCGCGCGCGTGTGTGTAAGCACTGATGAGCTGCAGCAGGGCTTCACCTCTGTAATGAACTCTGCAGTCTTGCCCACATAAATCCCCTCCGGAGCTGAAATGGAGACAGACTGGGGAGATCATGTTCGGCTTGAGGTCCATTTTCTGTTCATGTTTTGCCTTTACCCACAACACTGTCAGAAGAGCATTATTCAATTATTGTGATGTATCATACAAACAATGGGGAGATTTGTGAACTGTGTGTGTTCTTGTGTTATATTTGTGCACGTGTGCCTGTGTTGTGGGTGTGTTTGTGTGGCAGCTTGTTCATGTACAGTATGTTTGTCTTTGTGTGTGTGTGTGTGTGGCTGCTTGTGAGTGTAAAGTATGTTTGTGTGTGTGTTTGTGTGTGGCTGCTTGTTCTTGTGCAGTTTGTTTAGGTGTTTACGAGTGTGTGACCGCATGTGCATGTACATGTACAGTATTTTTCTGTGTGTGTGTGTGTGTGTGTGTGGGGCCAGGTTTGCATGTTCATGTGCGTATGTGTGGCCGGGTTTGCATGTTCAGTGTGTTTTTGTTCAGTGTGTGGCTGCGTGTGCATTTATAGAATGTTTCAGTGTGTGAGTGTGTGTGTGTGTGTGTGTGCGTGTGTGTGTGCGTGTGCAGAAGTGTGTGCTTGCATGTGTGTGTGTGTGTGTGTGTGTGTTTGTTTGTGTTTGTGTTGGCTGCTTGCTTGTGAACAGTGTGTTCGTGTGTGCATGTGTGTGGCTGCCTGTGTGTGTACATTATGAGTGTGTCAGATCACCTGTATTGGGGGAGAGGTGTTTGAGGATGGGTGAATGGGACTCCAGACTGACAGGGCCTTTGATCGTCCCCGTGAGTCCAGGACTAACAGGATTGGCAGGACGGCGCAGCTTCCAGGGCAGGTTTAGTCGCTGAAGCATTAAGAGGGCGGAGTCTGCGGTGCCATAACGGATCACTTCCTGTCTCATTACCACCTGGCACCTGACCGCTACATTACTCACTTCCTGTCTTACAGATATCATTCTGATTTTAGCAATTAGTTCTTCGCTGAAAATATCCTACACAAAAATAGAAGTCCTTGTGAAAATCAGCTATGCGTTTGTTCCATCACAAACACAGAATAGCGGAGAAGTAAATCTTGGAACTTTGGTCCTCTATAGTTTACAAAACAAAATTAAATCAAAGCAAGTTGCTAAGGCTTGATAAACATGTTGTTTCATTTTTCCAGAGTGAAATAAATCTGTATGTGCCTGTGCATTTGTGCTCGCCAGTCACAACCCTCATATGAATTCTTTTGTGGCTCCTCCTATCTGGCAGGTTGCGTGTCTTTCCGATAAATTGTCTCTTTTGATTGGTTTGATGTCCTGCGTGCCTCCCCTGCCAAGTGTGATGCATTTGTGGTCCCCATTCCCTTATGTGTGTGGCTTGTATATCCAAATTGCTTTGAGTGTGCAAGTTGCCGCATTTTCAGTCACTATATGCCCTTAAAACAGCCGGTCAAAATCATCCTAGTCAAGAGTTTATCATCTTTGGAAATTAATTGTGAACTCCTTCAATATGGAAGTGCTCTTCCTAGTCTTACAAATAGGAACTAGAGGGTGTGTCCGGTGGGCCACATCTTCACGAAAATCCAAACAATTCTTCCCTTCCCCCAAAGGATTGTCCCTATCAAATTTGAAGAGAATCCTAACTGAATTGTGGCATGTAGAGTTCAAACAGACACACACACACACACACACACACAAATAAATAAATAGACGAGACAACCACATACACCCTTCCGCAAACTTTCGCTGCAGGCGGGGTGAACGAGCTCACAATCCCTCCTCTTGGTCCCCTTGTTTGGGACCATTTTCCCTTTACCCACTCTTCAGTCCGTTCCTCTGCCCAATTTATTAGGAACACCTCCCCAAGCCTTCTGCGGTCATCAGAATTGTGACTGTGTTCCTGCTAAACTCTCAGGTCCTGTCATCCGGTAGTTTGGCTCAGGCGAGATTTATCTCCATCTGGCTACTGCCTTGGGATGCCACTGGCCAGGCACAGTCATGACCCTTACCAAAGTTCATCATCCATCTGAACTGAATGATACCATTCTACTCTGGGCTCCATTCCGTAAAGTCATTACCATGTTACTATCAATACACCCAAGTCACAACATTATGACCACCTGCCTAATATTGTCTTGGTCGCCCTTTCACTACCAAAACAACCCTGATCTGTTGAGGGATGTTCTTCCCTAGATCTAGGCTGTGGTAACTGGTTCCAAGACGTTTGCAGCAGATCCAGGAAGTCCTGAAAGTTGCACAGTAGGGCCTGCTTGTTGATCGGACATGCTCGATGCATTCAGATCTGGGGGATTTAGAGGCCAAATCAACACCTTGAACTTATTTGTTGTGTTCCTCAAACCATTCCTGAACCACTTTTGTAGTGAGGCAGGGCGCATTATCCTGTTGAAGGAGGCCACTGCCATTAGGGAATACTGTTTCCATGCCGGGGTGTACTTGGTCTGCAACAATGTTTAGGTGGGTGGTTTGTCTCAAAGTAACATTCACGTGAATGGCCGGACCCAAGGTTTCCCAGCAGAATATTCCCAAAACATCACACTGCCTCCGCTGGTTTGCCTTCTACCCATAGTGCATCCTGGTGCCATGTCTTCCCCCCAGGTGAGCAACGCACTCGCACCCGGCTGTCCACATGATGTAAAAGAAAATGTGACTCATCATGCCAGACCACTGGACCATTGCTCTGTGGTCCAGTTCTGATGCACATGTGTTTATTGCAGGTGCTTTCCTCAGAGTTCTGGGGTCAGCATGGGCACCCTGACCTGTCTGCGGCTACACAGCCCCATACGTAACATACTGAGATGCAATGTATGTTCTGACACTGATCTATCAGAACCGACATGAAAATCTGAGCAATTTGAGCTACAGTTGCTCCTCTGTTATATTGGACCACACAAGCCAGCCTTCATCTCCCACGAGCATCAATGAGCCTTGGTGACCCCGTCACCAGTTCACAGGCTTTCCTTCCTGGGACCACTTTTGGTCAAGACTGACCACTGCAGACCAAGAAAACCCCACGAGAGCTGCAGTTTTGGAGAAGCTTTGACCCAGTCGTTCAGCCATCACAATTTGGCTCTTTTGAAGTCACTCACATCCTTGCGCTTGCACATTTTTTTCTGTTTTTAACACATCAACTTTGAGGACAAAATATTCACTTGCTGCCTAATATATCCCACCCACTGACAGGTGCCATTGTAACAAGATAGTCTATGTTAGGGATGTACCTGAAGCCGAATATAGTATTCGGGAAAACACAGATATTGCAAAATTGACAGATAACGAATCCATACGAATATTGGTGTCATTATTCGAGAGTCGCGACTAATGGAGAAACAATGCTAAAATGCTCCAGCTCCACGTCTGTTCTCTCAAACCAGGCACAACATCTCTGCCCGACTTCACAGAAGCATTTTAACATGCGTATAACTAACATCCCAGATAGAAAAATTCTGGTCCATATCTGGCCCACACCTGACACGTTTGAGACGTTCATTTGGCCCACATACCGCATGGAATGATGGCACTTGGGCGCTCCGCTCTCGTTTGCCAGAACTTGGCCACAACCAACCCATCACAATGCCAGATGTCAGCCAAGAACATATGGTGCAGCAAATGTGGGCCAGTTTTGGTTCACTTACAGACTGACCGTTGTCACTCTGCCAGATATTTGCCAATTGTGGGCAATATTTGTTTTGTGATATTGGGGCGAAATTCAGCATTTACCACATGGGCCACTTTAGTCTCACATCTATTTTGTTCGAGCCAAAAGAATGCCAAAAGTGCCGGATGTGGCCCACATCCGTATGCTACCTGGGATGCGCTTCAATTTTAAATGCAAGTTAAAATGCCTTGTTCGCTGACAGCTAAATGAACGTTTAAACACCATTTCACAAGATGGGATCATCGCACTTCTAACTGCACGCGGATAACCTTGTGTTACGCCTGCAGACTAAACAGGTGCGGTCAAATTATGACAACCCGCCATTGCATAATGGGCATTGCCAATTAGCGTTACCGGTCAATAACCCCGTATGTAAGGGTAGTTGCATTGTGGACGCGCATTTCGCGCAGACATGTCGGCAAAAAAAAAAAAAAATGTGGCGAGAATTTCACTTCGCATCAAAGAGTGTCGAACTTTCTTTGTGAGTCCGGTAGAAATGAGCAAGATGCGACGTCACACGCATCCTTCACCAAAATTGTTTCATCCTCGGCAGTTGTAGTGATTCCGTACATGAATTTGTACTTTCATTAAAGCTGAAGAGTAAAAATGCAGTTCGGACTTCACTCTCGGTAATCTTTTTAGAAAATGCAAACACTGATGTAAACAAAAATCGTGGCCTTGCAAAACTCCTCTAGCAACTAATTTATGCATTTTCATTATGCATATTCATTTCATTTATTTTATTTATGCATTTCTTTTCCAGAAAAGGCAAGTCTTGCTCAAAATCTACCAGGCAACAAGATAACGGCAGGTCGGCGTCACTAATTTGGATGCAAATCAATCTGTGGTTATAGTTTTCGCGAGTTAAACATACCCTCACGAGCGTTTAAGTGTTCTTTTGTTATTTGACCGCAGGCGTTTAAAATATTTAGAGGCACGCAGACAGCAACGCCTTGTGAAAAGGTGATTTAAATTGAATGCATGCTAAACGCGCGATGAAGAAAGTTATCCGCGTGTAAACAGTAAAACTGTTCTGTGAAATCAGCTCTTAATGTTTACAATGTCAAAGCCCCTGCGACAAACCATACTCACTTCTGGTTTCATGTCCGGATACAGATACAAATACAGATAATTTTGTTGCCTATACAGATACATATACAGATAATGGCATGGCTGTACACCCCTAATCTATGTTATTCGCTACACCTGTCAGTCGTCATGATGTTATAATTTGTGGATGTTAACCCTACGATTGGATTGTACTGTCTTTGCATCTGGTTCCTTGTCTGAATCATAACACACATCTATGTTGTGGGTGTGTGTTTGTGTGGCTAAGTTTGCCTGTGTTTTTATGCACAATTCAGGAAATGGGTGAACTGACAATCGGAGAGTTACTCTATGGCATCATTCTTTTTTTTAAATCTTACATTGTCGTTTTTATCTTGCACTCATTTTTAACATTTTTTATTTTCCACGGTTACAGTACACAGAATTCAGTAGAAAAGTGTTTGGGTGGGACATACTGTACTCTAAGCTCTGTACTCACTCTCTAATGTACTCTAAGCTCTGTACTCACTCTCTAATGTACTCCAAGCTCTGTTCTCACTCTCTAATGTACTCTAAGCTCTGTACTCACTATCTAATGTACGCTGAGCTCTGTACTCACTCTCTAATATACTCTAAGCTCTGTACTCACTCTCTAATGTACTCCAAGCTCTGTACTCACTCTCTAATGTACTCTAAGCTCTGTACTCACTCTCTCATGTACTCTAAGCTCTGTACTCACTCTCTAATGTACTCTAAGCTCTGTACTCACTCTCTCATGTACTCTAAGCTCTGTACTCACTCTCTAATGTACTCTGAGCACTATACTCACTCTCTAATGTACTCTAAGCTCTGTACTCACTCTCTAATGTACTCTGAGCTCTGTACTCACTGTCTAATGTACTCTGAGCTCTGAACTCACTCTCTCATGTACTCTGAGCTCTGTACTCACTCTCTCATGTACTCTGAGCTCTGTACTCACTCTCTCATGTACTCTGAGCTCTGTACTCACTCTCTAATGTACTCTGTGCTCTGTACTCACTCTCTAACGTACTCTAAGCTCTGTACACACTCTCTAATGTACTCTAAGCTCTGTACACACTCTCTAATGTACTCTAAGCTCTGTACTCACTCTCTAATGTACTCAGAGCTCTGTACTCACTCTCTAATGTACTCTGAGCTCTGTACTCACTCTCTCATGTACTCTGAGCTCTGTACTCACTCTCTAATGTACTCTGAGCTCTGTACTCACTCTCTCATGTACTCTGAGCTCTGTACTCACTCTCTAATGTACTCTAAGCTCTGTACTCACTCTTTAATGTACTCTGTGCTCTGTACTCACTCTCTAATGTACTCTGAGCACTATACTCACTCTCTAATGTACTCTAAGCTCTGTACTCACTCTCTAATGTACTCTGAGCTCTGTACTCACTCTCTAATGTACTCTGAGCTCTGAACTCACTCTCTCATGTACTCTGAGCTCTGTACTCACTCTCTCATGTACTCTGAGCTCTGTACTCACTCTCTCATGTACTCTGAGCTCTGTACTCACTCTCTAATGTACTCTGTGCTCTGTACTCACTCTCTAACGTACTCTAAGCTCTGTACACACTCTCTAATGTACTCTAAGCTCTGTACTCACTCTCTAATGTACTCAGAGCTCTGTACTCACTCTCTAATGTACTCTGAGCTCTGTACTCACTCTCTCATGTACTCTGAGCTCTGTACTCACTCTCTAATGTACTCTGAGCTCTGTACTCACTCTCTCATGTACTCTGAGCTCTCTACTCACTCTCTAATGTACTCTAAGCTCTGTACTCACTCTTTAATGTACTCTGTGCTCTGTACTCACTCTCTAATGTACTCTAAGCTCTGTACTCACTCTCTAATGTACTCTAAGCTCTGAACTCACTCTCTCATGTACTCTGAGCTCTGTACTCACTCTCTCATGTACTCTGAGCTCTGTACTCACTCTCTAATGTACTCTAAGCTCTGTACTCACTCTCTCATGTACTCTGAGCTCTGTACTCACTCTCTCATGTACTCTGAGCTCTGTACTCACTCTCTAATGTACTCTGAGCTCTGTACTCACTCTCTCATGTACTCTGTGCTCTGTACTCACTCTCTAACGTACTCTAAGCTCTGTACACACTCTCTAATGTACTCTAAGCTCTGTACTCACTCTCTAATGTACTCAGAGCTCTGTACTCACTCTCTAATGTACTCTAAGCTCTGTACTCACTCTCTAATGTACTCTAAGCTCTGTACTCACTCTCTAATGTACTCTGAGCACTATACTCACTCTTTAATGTACTCTGAGCTCTGTACTCACTCTCTAATGTACTCTAAGCTCTGTACTCACTCTCTAATGTACTCTGAGCACTATACTCACTCTCTAATGTACTCTGAGCTCTGTACTCACTCTCTCATGTACTCTGTGCTCTGTACTCATTCTGTTGTCCTCCGAGCTCTGTAGTAAATTCACCACAGGGCTGCTGGCCTGGTAACTGTACTAAGTGTTCCTCTGTATTTTACCACCCTTTTCTGTTACCATTGTCCAGCTTCTAAATGCAGTTTAAAATTCAGAAAAAACATTGTTGTTATATTGTTTTTCTGCAGTAATATGTGGTATGATGTGTATGTTTTGCCTTTACATTAGGCATGCTATTTTCTGTTTTTATCAGCACACTGCAGGGACGTGCGGTCAGGGTAGGCAGTGACTTTTTTATCGCTAGATATTGTCAACCTGTTTCCACGTACTGTGCCTGATTGTCAATCAATCAATTTGACCTTTTTTTCTGGTCAATTAGCCTGTAATGATTAAGAGGTGATTGTGACAAAGAGATTAATTTACCTTTATGCTTTTATTCGTGACTGCAAGGAAGTAAATCTTAATAATTAATTTGGAAAAAATCTCGACTTTCTCTGTAATTCTGTATATTGTTTTGATCTTTTGTTGATCGGATTATGAAAGAAGACTGAAAATAAACTCCCTTATTTATAAAAATGGCATTAAAAAGTACGTGTTAAGGGGGGAAATATTATCATAAACATATTGACCACACATTGAACTCCGCATAAGAAAGTTTTTAATATTTGTTAATGGCATTGTGTTAGCTTCCTCTAAGCAAATATGAACAAACTTGCTGTCTCGTGAGCATTTTAAGTTTGATGCACTGAGCAATAATGTCGTTGATGAAACTGGCTCGCCAATCTGCCATTTAGTCTTGTTAATTAGTGAATCAATCCTCAGATTGCTTATCAAGCGAAGTAATAGAGTTATCGTTTGTTTGACGGTGAGGATTTTGCCTCCCCTAACTGACCTCCGACGGCAAGTCACTGGCACGCAGTAAAAATGATTGTCTTTTATGTTTCTGATCCAGCTCTAAAGGACAGAAAGCGCAGTTTGTTACTCCACTTTCTGTTTTTCGAGAAGTTTTTGTCATCTAATTGGGTTTACTTCTTAGATATTTGTCTGAATTTGAAAATCTGACTTTGTTTTTCAGTTATAATCAATCTAATATTGACTTACCCCTTTTAGACACTTACAAATGTCTCAAACGGAGTTGGTAATTTTTGACCTTTTCAGTGAATATAACAAAGTTTAATTTGTACATACGACACTGAATAACTTGTTTGATTTATTTATTTCTTGGTCTTCAAGAAGCATTGTACAGATCATTGCAGCCAGAGAACAATCGGATGCGCATTACAATGATCTGTGAAAGCACTGTGGGTACAGACCGTGCTGTCCAATAGGAGCCCTCTGGCAGGTGTGACGGGAGGGGGAGGGCTGATCATTGTGTGTTTGGGGGAGGGGGGTGTGAACAGAAGATGAAGAAAAAACAGATCCTGTTTGTGAGTTTGCTCAGCTTCACTTCCTGTTCTCTGGCTGGGCCACAACAGACTGGGGAATTTGGCGAGGGGTCACGCAGGGGTCGTCACTGTGTTGTCTATCCTGATGTCACCCTGTGTAAGAACGGCACGCCTCCCTCCACAGCTCTCATTTTGAGGCCTGTTTTGTGTTATTCCTTTGTTTTTCCTCTTCATCTATGTCATTAATAGGCTATCACACCCATAACAATGAACAAATCACACATTACTGCCAGGCCAACAGGAAAACAAACAGAAGTACACCAATAAGATACCTTTTTTAATAGGAATTAATTTTATTTTTCTCATAGTCATGCTGCTGTTCATCTTTAAATCATCAATATTTTTCTTGAGGTGCAGTCCGTTGCAATGGAATTCAAAAATGTGAGTGGAGTGTGCAGTGTACAGTATATATTGATTTTGTTTTTGATCTGTAGGTTTGCTGAAGATCTGTGATTTTCCCCGTGGTTATAAATGAGGGCTGTGAGTTTTGAGAGACCCTGCTCTGGTTCTGTAGGTCATGTGCGTTTCCTACTGCACGCAGAGAGTGAACCTGGAAGTGAGGGAGTGTGAGAGCATTTCCTTCAAAGCGCTTCACTTCTGGATTCTCTGTTTGCGAGTTTCCAGTCGCTGTGCTATTTTTACTGGGGTCTCACAGTCTCCACTGGCCTGGGTCTTATCTCAGAGTTCTCCTCCCGCCCCACCCTCCCACAGCGCACAGGGCCATCTCTCCCCGAGTTTCTTTCATGGTGCTTCTCCCATTTTTAAAAATGATGTTTTTCTTAGTTTCTGTTTGCTGGCCTGCGCTGCGTGCGGTGTTTGTGTCTCGGTGGGATTTGCCAGCGTCCTCTCTCTGCCTCGAGGAGATGGGGGGCGGTGGAGGGGGGTACAGGACGGGGGTAAGGGAGTTGTGCTTCATTTTTGTCCGATTCGCTCATTTCCTCCTGGTCTCAGTATGGCCAGCCGCCAAGATCAACAGGTGACCCTCCCCGCAGCCAGGAGAGAGACAGGAAGCAGGGCTGTATTTCAGTTTTTTTGTTTTCTTGTTTTTTTTTTTTTTTGGGTGGGGGGGGGGGGGGGGGTGTTTATGCTGACGTGGCCTCTCTCCCTACTGTTTTTGTACCTGCCCTGCTATGCTTCATCCAGCTGACCACTTCCTGTGTTCATTTAGCCCTCTTTCTCACTAAACAAAGCCCTTAACCTTAACAATAACCCTCACCTGAGTGGGCTGTGCTGACGCTGACTCTGTGACTGACACTACTGCAGCGTCCGTCACCAAGCCGTCAGTTTGTCTGGCAGTAGGATGGCAGAGAATCTTATGACGCACCACTGTTAAGACATTCGTGTGCGTCTCTGTCAATAATATGATCATTGGCTCTCTCTAGTGGTATTTACTTGGAATTGCGTTTGCGAATATCAATCTCAAGTGTGATAGAATGCCACCATCTAGCGGTCAGAAGCGCATAACACTTGACTCGCGCTGTTACTACTGACTGCCTGAGGATGGTGCTGCAGTCATGGTCGGCCACTGCTGGTCAGCGTTATCCATGGAGGCACTCCATAAAATGTAGTAACATTTCAGGCACTTAAATTTTTTTGTGTGTTTAAAATTGGTACAGATGAGGGTTTGGTTAAATAGCAGATATAGCAAAGAGCATGTACAAAAACAACATTTCTGCAGGTATTGTGTCTTGTTTGTTCATGGTTTTCATGTGTATTACCTGTTTATCAGCAGTGACTAAGGCTGTGTAGCTATTGCAGATCTGTATATTGACAGTGACTAAGTTTGTGTAGCTATTGCAGATCTGTGCATTGACAGTGACAAAAGCTGTGTAGCTTTTGCAGATCTGTATATTGACAGTGACTAAAGCTGCGTAGCCTTTGAAGATCTGTGCATTGACAGTGACTAAAGCTGTTTAGCCTTTTCAGATCTGTGCACTGACAGTGACTAAAGCTGTATAGCTTTTGCAGATCTGTGCATTGACAGTGACTAAAGCTGTGTAGCTTTTGCAGATCTGTGCATTGACCATGACTAAAGCTGTGTAGCTTTTGCAGATCTGTGCATTGACTATGACTCTCGTCCTGTTTTTTGTTGCAGTTCCATGTCACCATTCAGTATTGAGGGCCTGAGGCGTCCCAGGCGGTCAGAGTCTCCGGACTCCAAGAAAAGACGCATCCACAGGTGCGACTTCGATGGCTGTAATAAGGTGTACACCAAGAGCTCGCACCTGAAGGCCCACCGCCGAACGCATACAGGTGAGACAGTTACTGTTCAGTCATTACACAGGACAGGGGGCAGTCCCTGGGGTAATAAAGTACGAGTTTAGCTGTCTTGTGTTCCTTTATACCCAGTGCCTCAGCCGGCTAATAACACTAATTAGTTCTACCTGCTGGCAGAGTTGCACTGAATCCCATATCCCATGATGACCTGAACAAAACCCTAGAGATGAATGTTTCTCTCTGGCCTGGGATTTTACTGGAGTGGCAGTTTAAATCAAGCTTGTACCAGATGTTCTGCTTTGGCAGTTGAAGCGTGATCATATGGCATGATTGGCCTTGTGTGCGGCATTTTTATAAAGGTAGAGCATTTACGCTGGGATTGAATATTATTGGGACACACCTATCATTTTCCCTGTTAACAGACAATTTTAAAGTGAAATTTCTGACTGAGACTGCAAGATCATGTAAACTTGAGCACCATTTTGAGAGAAATCGCATGTATCATAACTTCTGCAATTGATTAAATTGAAACATTTGCTGCAAATTTGTTGAAATCCCATTTTAGGTGCTTGTGTGTGTGCTTGTGTAATACTATTAAATGCATGGCAAAACTCTTGATCCAGCAAACTTAACACAGCACATGAACAGAGAGTTACTGATCTTACAGAGCGCCAGCGGGAATTCTCCTTTCACTCCGCAATTTAAAGCCCCTCTCCTCTGATTGGCTGTGGGACAAAAGGCGATCTCCTCTGATTAGCGGTGGAATCAGTCGATCTCAGATCAGCACCCGCCTTTTTCTCCATAGACTGAATGCACAGATAGTTTTGCACCAAATATCTCAGTGGACGGGGCGCAATTTGTGACTTGAAGGAAACAGAATCTGCGACTTATAGAAAACACAATCTGTGCTTTGTAGGAAACAGAATCTGTGACTCGTGGGGAAGATTCGAGTAGTTGTAGTTATCGATTTGTATTGGTGTTTCATAATAACGCAAATATTTTCGTGAGAAATTATTTCACATACATTGAACTCTCATTGCACAAATTCACATTCAGATTTGCACATATTCAAATTTTGTCCACAACTTTACATTGTTTGATACAGGTGCACAAATATGTTTTGCACCAAATATACTGCAAAAATAGGAGTAAAAATGTGAGGGTGTCAGTTTTTTAATCTGTGACTTGTAAAATAGGATTTGTGCACCTGTAATTAAGAATTTGTGAATGCGTAAGTATTGTGTTGTATTTGTGCAGAGAAAAAAAATCTACAAGTACACAACTCATAGAGTATGTGACTTCAAATTTACTAATACACATACAAATGGATGTACACAACTACAAATTCCACTGTTACAGGTGCTCAAACCTTTTTCACCAATAATACCTTCATCCAGCACCTAGCAAGGTGTCCTCTAACTCCGGTATTAAATTTAAAAATAACGATGCCAACGACGATTGGCAGATGCTAATTGCATTGTAAAAAATGCGAATTATTGCGTGATGGTTGGGATCTAGACCATCCCGCGTTGGAATTAGAGGATCGACCGACATTAGACTGAACGACCAGAACACTGCTGACATTTTAGAGTGAGTGATTCAGAGTAAGTTAGAGGATGGTCTCAATTCTTAGGCAATGTATGGACTTAACCCGTCATTACGAAGGGATTTTGGCACTCCGTTGTATTTTTGTATACAAAGTGTACAGTGTATAGGGTACAGTTTTGCGAATATTGGGCTGTGGTCAAACACGTGATCACTGACAACATAAATTCTAACCCAACAAATGGACAAACCTGCATTTTAGATCATGTATGTACTTGGTTAGGGATTTCTCTTTGTATAAGGTACTGAAGGGCTAGAAATTTTACGTTTTTATCATTTGCTATTAATTATGAAGAAAACATTACTTTCTGTTTTACTGAAGGGCTTGTGTCATCTGTGTCTTGTGTTTATTGGCATGATTGGTCATTAATAAGAATTAAAACATAATAGGAGTTAAATTGGAGTATGAGTCACAGTAGCAAAAAACCAAATGAAAAATATTTGAGATACAGATATCTCACAGGTGCTGTACATTAAAAGGAAAAAAGGCTGTCAAGTAAAAGATGGGTAGGACTGGTAAACCTTGGTCATGACTAGTGCGGATGTCTAGAGAAAAAAAAAATTTCTGTCCCTGATATACAAAAAAAGAGTGGTAACTATATTTATGTCTAAGGAATGCTGTTTTCATATTTTGAGCATATGTATTTGTACCTTGTATGAATTTTGAATTCCTACAGTACTCTTTGTTCTAGACTATGACTATTTTCATTTTAATATTTAAATGTTCGTCTTGGTTCATAATAATTACCAGTATTAATTTCTTTCACTGTAAAAGATATTGTGCATGATAAAACTCAGTCCTGAATATTCACTCATTCACAGCCTGAGCCAGGTGAGTAGCTTAGGTAGAACCATCTAAAGCTTAGTAATTACAATTCAGTTGCTGAGTTACTGCATATTCGCTGTAAGTGGGTTCCAGTAGTCCAAGTCCAAGTAGTTTTAACACTGCAATGCTACTGTAACTGAACTGCCTAGGTCTTCATTAGGCTATGTTGATTAGTGTTAGTACTGTTAGCTAAGTGTTATAAGTGAAGAAAATAAAAAGTTAAAATGCATATACAGATGTATTTGTCAAGTTTAATTTTTGCCCTACACTTCTGAAAAATGCTACAGACTTCTAGAGACTGCATAACGTTTTCACTACGCAGTTATTTTTTCTTCATGATTTTTCTTAATCTTAAGAAAGAGGACGATGCACCCTGCAGGGATGCAAACGGCGCGCCTTTTGGCGGATGCCGCCTTTTTCACGGCTGTCTGGGGGACTTGAATCGTGCAGATCCGATGAGTTTTTTGGGGGGGGTGGGGGGGGGGGTGTCCGTTGGAGTGTCTGATTATAATTATCAGGGCTCTCAAGTCTCACGCATTTCAGTAAGTTCGCACGCTCTCACGCCACACATGACATTTCTCACGTTGAGAAGTGATTAAATCGCCGCACATTAGTAACACAGACTGCATATAAGAGATTAGTAATCCATGATGAGGAAGGCAGACTGCTCTGCATGAACCAGCAACCTATCAGCCAATCAGAAAATAGTATTTCTTGTTGCTAGGTGAAATAGCAGCGCCGTAATCACGTCTTCCACACACGCGCGCGAATGCTATTGTGTGCACACGTCGAAGAAGAGCTGGAAGTGGAAGCCCGAAATCAGGTAATCACTTAAATTTTTCTTTACAACGGCTGCTTATTAAAGTCGAGGAACTATGTAGGATACTTGCTTTATGGATCATTTTTTTGCCTCAATTTTGACTTGTAACTTATTACGAGGAGAGTGGGGGCTCTCTGCCCTCCATGTAGTGCATTTTGGCTGAAAACAAACCCTGCTTCGATGCGGTGTCAGAGGTGGTATCGCAGCATCTCTTCTTTGTGACAGACAAAACGATACAAATACAAAAAGCAATGATTTAATTTAGCCTTTATTATACTGGGGAGTCCCACTGAAATAAAAAAGTACAGGTATGGCTAAACATTATCGTGTTCAAAATCTAACAATTATTCCAAGGGTAATCGCTTGCAAGTTGAAATAAAATTTTTAAGCTCATGTTAGATAGCGTACGAGAATGCCGTAGCTGTCCAACTAACTCATATTCGTGATGCTGTTGTAAAATGTTTGATGGTGCAATGTAAAAGGAAATATACACGCAATATGCAGATATAAGATAGATACTTGTATATCGCAAAGTTATACTACTTGAGCTACCACTTCAGACAACAAGAAGCAACGGATAACGCGGTCAGCATTCATTCTGCAAATAGCCTTCAACGCGCACAAAACCTCCGCGACCGATCTTGGTTTGCCATCTAGTGGTAGAATATTGTAACTGCATGCCATAGTTTGCAGCTCCACGTCCACTGGCGGACACATCTGCACAAAAGATACACCTTTGTTCTTCGCGAACGCGCCAAATCCGGATTATCCGTAAATGATGAATTCAATTAATATTTTAATTTGAAACGAGTAACTAAGTTGCCAGTGTCAAAATAAAGAAGTGAAAATATACTTTTTATCTTTTAAATGAAGTAGAGTTAAAAGTCCATGTTCAAAAAAGAAAAAAAAAATCATAAGTAATGCACAAATCCTCAAAAAAAAAGCAACTTAAGTGCTGTAACGAAGTACATGTACTTAAGTTACCATGCACCTTTGAAAACGAGAGTAACATGCACCACCCCCCCCGGAGAAAATCTCACGCGAGCCTGCATTCAAAACTTGGGAGCCCTGAATTATAATTTCATCAAAGGAAATTCTGTATTAAAATTACTAAATAAACAAATGCCGTGACAGTTCATGAAACATAGGAAGTATAAGTATGAGAAGAAAACAGGAAATCAGAAAGTTGGGCACGTAAAGCCAATTGGCTGTGCACCATTATCTGCTGCTGGCTGCACTTCACTGCACTGCAAGGATTTCCAACAGTCCGAGATCCCACGGGGGCGTGGGCTTTGATAATCTCACTCCTTTTTGACCATACCTCTGTTTGCATCCCTGACCCTGGAAGTTCAACAAATCATTCAATATACTACTGTTTAAGTGGTTAAATAAAAATGTGTTACTCAGATCGATTCATGCATCAACTAATTTCACTATAACATATAGGCCTGTCTTACAGGAAGGAATGGTTGATGTTTAATCTATCTAATATAGTGTTCAAAGTAACTATAGGATGATATATTGTTCATTTGTTGAGTAATGCAGGAGATAAGGAACTTTTCCAAAATCGTTCAGCCCTACTTCAAACTCAAGAGTCTAAACACTGATGCCATGGTAACGGACCGAGCCCTGTTCCTCGCCTTTATTTCATTCAGGGTGATGCACCTCACACCCTTTATGAAATAAAACAAATAGGAGGAGGACCCGAGATCATAAATGACACAAATTGTTCACTCAGCACTTAATTACAGCAGTTATACGTCAGTTATGACTGAATCATATGCTCGGGGGAAATTGTGTTTATTATTAAGTACAGACTGTGCAGTACATTATTATAATTATTGAATGACTTTCAGTTCAGTAATGCCAGTGTTATTTTAAGATTTTGGAAGAGCTTTGGTCTTCTTCCTAATTATAATTTAATGGGGATACATTGTGCAGTTGGAAGAGCAGTTTTACTCTGCTGTGCTGCATTTGATGCCAGAAAACCCACTTTAATCATTTTTGACTTGAGATTAATTTTTGGGTTTAGAGGCAAATGCCAAATTACGAAAGCTCTTATCTTTGACCTAAATAGTTTAGTTATTGGTTTATATTTTTACAATGCTTTTTTCATCACAGATCATCCTTTGCGCATTTACTGTTCAGTGAATTAGTTAAATTTAGGGTTTTTATTTTGCAGCGACAAAACATGATGCAGCAAAGGCAGTGTGCTGCTTTGTTTTTTCTCTCTCCCTCTCTCTCTCTCTCTCACTCACTCACTCTCTCTCATGCATACACTCCCAAACACATGCACTGCCTTTTGATAAAAGGGGTGTTTTCTTACATTGTAAAGGATTTATATAAATCATTTGGTCTAACTCCAGAAATGCAACTTTCTTTCACTCATATGAGACACGCTGCTATTGCGACAGTGAATGGTCTTACACACCCATTAAAATGAGACCTATTACTTGAGACCTATTTGAGAATGTAATAGATGTTCATTTGGTCCATTATATCTCATTTATCACTGGATAGAGTAGAGCGTTAAACCCTGTGATCCCCACACCCTCTGATCTGGTTCTGCAGGGTTTTGTATGGGCAGAATCACCTTCGTAATCTTTGTGCTGACGTGAGTCTGAACCAAGATCTCTGCAGGGCTGTTCAAATATCTGATGCCAGGACAAAATGAGCCAGATGTCATCTTGCAAAACAAGAAAGTGCATTTACTGACTTCAGCTCTGGTTAAAAAATAAAACGTGACTGCAGTCAAATGTCACTGCCATAACATCAGTCCTGCGTCGCAATTTTCTTTTTCTCTTGAGTTTCTTTAATAAAAAATATAAATAATTACTTGTCCTTCAAAACAATAAAACCGACGTTGCTAGATTTTTTTGCTTTTGCACGGAAAATGGCATTCTGGTCTTTGTAGTTATTTGTAAAATAAAATATAGCAATTCAGTGTACGTGTCCATCATTCTAGAATGGACTCCGTCAACTTACATTGAAATTGTTCGGTGTTGTACCAAATTAGGGTATCATGGAAGACCTACAGGGCGGTAATCTGTGGGAACAGGGCCAGTCACCACTGCTCTATACATGACTCAGACCCTTACTATGCAGCTGCAGAGTGATGTTATTCTAGGCTTTACACTGCCATAAATTATCTATTACCATGTCTTTCTGTCAGTGAGCGCCTTTGTGTGAAAAGATTTGCTTTTGCTCTCAAATGAAAGCTAAAGAGACAAAATGTTCACTGTTCTGATAATCTTGTAGTGTGAAAGACAAGCTAAATGAAAAGCTCACGTTTGTGTGAGCGTGACCTATAACACTGTTATTTGGGTACTGGCCACAGTTCTGTACAGCCGCATAATAATAATAATAATAATAATAATAATAATAATAATAATAATAATAATAATAATAATGGTCACACTTTAGATGAAGTGTTGCACAAGAAGGCTTTTTACAGCATGTAAAAATTCATTAATGAGACATAATGTCTTCATAAATCGTACATAAGCGACAATGACAATGTCACTTAGCTGACAATGTCACCCTTAATAGTATTTAGCCACTAGCTAAGTGACATTGTCAGTTATATCACATCTGGCATCAAATGCTGAATAAGGATGGTTTATTTCACCCTTTGTAAAGCATGACATTTGTTTATGTATGATTTATGAAGACATTATGTCTCATTTATGAGGGCATTATACATGCTGTATAAAGCCTTTATGAGCAACACTTCATCTAAAGTGAGACCATTATTATTATTATTATTATTGCGACATTCATCTATTATCAAAGCCACTTACTCCTGGTCAGGGCTGCGTGGGAGACGCAGTGGACCTCAGCAGCACACAATGGTTGGGAGAGAGGAACACACCCTGTACAGAACTCTGATCCATCCATCACAAGCCATTCACTCACACTCACACCTGTGGAGGACCAGTAAACTCAAGGAGTAACACCTGTGTCTACCTGTAGGGGCGACATGGTGCTGCTAAGGCTCGTGCTGTTACTATATACGACAGAGGTTGTGGGTTTGACCTCTGCTTGGAGCCTCTCTGCATGGAGTTTACGTGTTTTGCTCGTGTTTGTCTGGGTTTCCTTTGGGTGCCCAGGACCTGAGGTTATAACATTTTTTTAGAGTATGATTTTTGTGCTCAACTCAGCTTTCATACTCAGCTGCGGGCTCAGACTCACAGTGCCAGGGTTATAAAACTTCTAGAGTTTGCTCAGCTTGAGCATGAAATCTGAGCATGGTGACCATTCCCAACCATTCCCTCCATAGCCAAATCATGGGAATGAGGAGCACTTTCTGCCACAGACCTGTAGCACCTTCTCAGACCACTAAGCGCTTTGGCTGATTATGATACCAGTGGCCATCAGGCTCCACAACCAGGCAGGGTCAGCAAAACACCACAGAAATGGTGCTGCTTTTTGCATGCAGATCCTGCACCTTGCACTTTAACCTGGTGCACTGCATTGCATATTTATTATGTGGTGTCAGCATTTTAACATTTTAATCATGGAAATGTTTCTGTAATTATGGAATTATAGACATTGGCAGTTAATCATGGACTTGGCACTTTTTTCTCTTTTTTCTTTAACACGTATCTTACGTACTTATTTATTGTTTATTTATTGATTAGCATACTTTTTTCAGCATGATTTTTCCCCTAACTTTATGAGTAAAAGATGAATTTAACTTAAAAAATATATATATATATATATATATATATATATATATATATATATATATATATATATATATAGTTCTGTACACATGTTGTTAGCATTGGTGCTGTTTGGGTCATTTTGACCCCAGGATTAATTATTACATAAAACCATCATTTTTATCTTGTTTTTGTAATGTTGCCTAAGACTGAGGGCATGTTAAAGAATTAATTTCTTATTCATTTCACATTTGGTCTTGTTCATTTTGTTATATTCATGTAAAATCGATGTTTGATATATAAGGGGAGGATGTTTTATTTACTTGACTTTTAAAAGGGTCTGTAGAAAGGTATAAATGAGAAGAAAGGAGATTGGGTAACACTTTCAGTTACAAACATCTTATTTAGTTTTTCATTGCGGGGATCAAACTGACCTCAAACCAAAAATGGTTTATTAATTTGACCATAATAGGACGATTATTTATAGACTATGTTTTCTGAGCTCCCTTCAACTGTTGCGGCTTGGACCCCTAAATCTACTTACGGGGACAAATTAAAGTTTCTCATCATGGTCCGGAGCTTGCTTAGACCCCAACTCAGGCAATTTTCATCATGAGCAATGGACTGAGCAGATCCATGGGCCCTTATGAAGCCCTATGGTGCCCAGATGCATGCTGGGAGGTGTAGTTTATAGTGTGAGATGTGTTAGCAGAGGTATAGTTTGAGTGTTTTTGCAGCATGGTCAGAGTAACTTGCGGTAAAAGACGGACAGCTTTCAAACTGGAAAATGTAAACAGACAACACCTCGTATTCGACACCTAAATTACCTTTATCCATGGAAGAGTTCTGAAATGCCGATCTCGCTGGTTTAAATTTACCATCTCTGAGTGTACTCAAGAGGCACGGGCCTGAGCTGAGATTGAGTAAAGTTTTATAACTTCGGGCCTAGGTTTCCTCACACAGCACAATTTCACTTGTGCTATGCTAAGTGGACACTCTAAATTGGCTTACGGTACTGTAGTGTGAGTGACTGCCATTAATTGAGGGTCCTATTATGACCTGCCCTGCTCGACCGACTGACCAGGGCATGTGTCAGTCTACTGCCCAGCATATGCTGGAATCGGATCCAGTCTAGCTGATGGACATATGGATTGTTTCTCAGAGCATAAAAAGTTAATTATATGGGGACAAAAATGGCTTACAGTTGTTCCTTTGTTCCTCCATTCAGGCGAGAAGCCCTACAAGTGCACGTGGGATGGCTGCACGTGGAAGTTTGCGCGGTCTGACGAGCTGACGCGGCACTACCGCAAGCACACGGGCGTGAAGCCGTTTAAATGCGCCGACTGTGACCGCAGTTTCTCGCGCTCCGACCACCTGGCGCTTCACCGCCGCAGGCACATGCTCGTGTGAGGCCGTCAGTGCACGGGCAGACGGACAAACGGACACACATGCGGGAGAGCTGGAACTCTTCCGGGACATTCTCAGCTGGGCTGAGTGCTCAATCGACCTCTCACCCCGGGACGAGCGATCAACAGAGAGAGAGGGAGAGGAGACGGAACGTCCAGAGAGAAAACAGGGTCTGGGTCCTCCGAACCACCAGGGGGCCAGCCTGGGAGACGCCCTCGATCGGAGCCACAGGAACCTCTCGTTCCAGCACTGTTTCTCATCAAGTTTCTCTTTTTTCTTTTTTTTTTGGGGGGGGGTTGATATTTTTCCCCCAAAGGTATTTTGCTCATCATCTGGACTAACAAGGCTAAATGCTGACATCTACAGCAAGGTTTTTTTTCTGCTTTTATTTTGATATTTTTTCCCCTTCTTCCCTCAAACGGTTGCTTTACTGCTTATATAATGTGAATGGAACTCAGCACGCAAAATGGCTGCCGTCACGTGGATGGTCTGGCCCAATGCACAGCGCTCTTCAGTGTCCTAAAACAGCATCGTTGCACTGTTTTCTTGGTCTTTTCACGGTCTCTCTGGCCCGCCCTGCACACCCGGGTCACAGAGATAAGCCCAGCAAGCTGCCCCTTCAAAAAGCATTGGACACACACAGAAAGTTAGACTCTCAGGCACAGTGAGAGCAGTGTCTCGATGTGTCCTGGGTGGATACCGCTGAGGTTGCTATAACCACACAGGTAATGAGTGAACGGTTTTTAACCATACAGGGCACAGTGGGTGCAAACATTACATATATGTACTGGGTTACATGTGTGTCATTCAGTATTCTTAGTTCTTTTCATGAAGTGAATTTAAGTGTGTTTGTCTGACATGATGTACATGAAGGCGACTGAGCAAATGTTACAGTTATATTTATCTTCCCTCATTTTATGCTCTTGAGAAGTCTTTTATTTACTTTCATGATTCTTTCCTAGAAAAGCATTTTTAATGCATTTTGTGTTGCGATTAGCAATCAGTGCTGTGCAATTTCATGAGTTATCTTAAAAATTATTTTGATTAGTCTTGAATTCAGCATACCTTAATTAACCTTCTTCGGAACAAAACTCATCCTAAAGACAGTATTTTGAAAAACAGTGGAGGTGGAATTACCACATGTATCGATTAAAACCCTCGTAAGCTCTATACATCCAAAATGTATTGTGACATTTACATGGTTGAATCCCGAAATAATTTTATTATTTTTGTCTCTCAGACAAAAAAGGTTTTTTTTTAAATGATGGCCTTCAGCTGTGATATACGTGAGGAAAACTTCACCATCTGCGGTTTCATAGGCGGTGCATTGCCCTTTTACCATTGTCGTTACATTACAGTATCATAACCACATTTTTTGCTGTCTCATCTTATGACATTTGCCACAAATATATACATTCTTCTGTTAATTCCTCTTTAATTGAATTTTTAAGTAATATTAAATGGGCATTTTTGATTATCGTATTTTGGCTGCTGGCAGTCACTGACAGTGACAAGAAGTGCACCATGTTGTAGTTTAATTTCAGCTTTTATTCATGCTAAGTGTCCTGCAAATATCATCTTTGTTACCTCGTGTAATTAATTGCTTTAGCTCCTGGGACATAACGCACTGGTCTGGTGGCATCAGAGACTAAAAGAAAAAGGCCACGCTGATTGGACAACATAACATTGGTGCTTTTCCATTACTGACATCACATCAACTGCCAATTTATATTTGTATTTTATATTGAGTATTGACCGTAATACTTGCACAATGTTTATATAGGATACAAACACACTCTCATATTAACCCTTTAGCTATGGTATACTTCTATCCGACCAGTACTATTGATTATAATATAATTTAATAACAGTAAATTAAATTGTAAAAATGAAACTTGTCAATGAATATGATTTGTTATGATGTCTCATATCTTATAATTATGAGGAAGAATATGTCTTACACATTTCGTGCCGAGTGACAGGTTTCTTCGCACATTAAAGTACATGCTACACAAATGTGGTCATAGGTACGCAATGTGAATGACTGTGTGTGAACGTTGAGATTATTGTTTTCAAAGATTTCATGAGATAAAGAAGGATAATGTAATGAGACAGACACCCTCCTGGTTGTTTTCTGAAGGCGAGAGAGATGCAATTTTTTTCTCGGTGCCGGTTGCTACCTATTACAGCTACAGGGAGAGACTGCGAGAGTGTTTCAGCTTTCACCGCTGGATAAGAACTTTAAGATAGTCACTTAAAATTTGTACTAAAATTATAGATTTATACATTTAGATTTCTAGAAAATTGACTTGAAATCAGAAGGTTCAAGCACATGTAAATGAGTGCATAACAGACTTGTGTGTTTTTATCCTGTGAGTCGTTCAAGACCCTTCATCAGCTGATCACCTGGTGTTAGCTAGGGACGCTTGTGGTTTTTCACGTAAAGGATTTGTCCCCTTGGAAATTTAAAAGGAAGCAATACTTTATATTTAACAAAAACAACCGGCTTTTATTTTTTACTTGATCATTTCAACCAAGAAATACGCTCTTAATCAGATTCTAATGAAGGATGCCAGCCCTTACAGGATAGCATGTGCACAAGTTTTAGCCCCATAAGGCTGTCTCTTAAAGGGACAGTTCACTCAAAAATGAATGTGCCCTAATTATCTACTCACCTCGGTGCAACTTGAAACGAGGGTGATGTTGTGATTCCACAAAACAAATCCAGCAAAACTACGTAGCAGCCTTCACCAAAACAACTGAAGTTCATGGAGACTTGGTCATTAGTGTTCTGTAAAACCCAAAAAACAGCCAAAAATGACGATGAAATGAATCTAAACAGTCTGTGCATCATAATTCAAGTCTGCTGAGGCCAAACGACCACATTTTGACCTCAAAAGACCTGTATTACGCCATTATTGTAGCCCCCAAACGAAGTCTGTTGGCTACTATGGATTCATTGTCGTCGTCTCGACCGCGTCCGTAGAGATTTTCTTTTTGATGCTCTACGGGCCACGAATTTCGTCTGATTCTTTTGATATTTGGTGTTGAAATAGGTCTTGTTTAGTTTCCAACACCTATCGATTTTGATTGCTATGGCAACAGACCTGGCCGAATACAGCACAATTTAATGCTGGAAATTCGCCCATTTCAGTGTATAGCTTGTGAACGTTCTGGAGGTCTTTAAGAGTTTTTAAGATATCACGAGCGGGTACTCAGGGGCAACACCCATGCGGTCGCAGGCGACTGGACTGTCTAGGTCAGTGTAAACTTTTACCACGGCCATTATACTTAAATAAAGTTCATGATTTTGTGCACCCGCTCTGCCTTTTATGAACTCCTCCACACTTCCTTATTTACCCAGCTGTGCAAAGGTGTTCGTTACAGACACGGAAAGAGCTCTCCTCCAGTGAATTGTAATGCTAAATGCTTGGCCTATTTATCAGACTCTCCAACAAAAAAGAAAATGCGCAAGAATTTTGATATACTGTAGGAGAAGAACAACAGTGCTTTGGCCAGCCGTATTTATTTGAAACAGAATATATTGACAAGGAACTCCGACAGATGGAAGGACCTGCTGGAACAGCTGGGGAGCTCACATCAGGCAGAAAATAAAATCAGTAAAGGCAGGCTGGGTGCACGGAACAATTAACTTTTTTAAATTTAACGGCTGCAGTCAAAATTTATGCTAAATAATGGTGTAATAACGGTCTTTTCCAGGCACCATGCGATCAGTCAGCTTCAGAAGACTTGGATTATGCATTAAAAGCTGAATGCATTCATTTCATGGTCATTTTTGCCTGTTTTTGGACTCTGAAGAATGCTAATGACCGAGTCTCTGCAGATGTTTTGGAGAAGCATGCCATGGAGTTTTGCTGGTGTACTCAAGATCTGTTTCATGGATTAACAAGCTTCACCCATTTTACAGTTGGCATGGGGGTGAGTGGATAGTGACAGAATTTTCCTTTTTGGCAGAGTATATCTATAACGCACTTTGTCCTCAACTTTTATGACCCTTCCGGTCTCTTGTACCCCAGAGCGCTGACATATCTTTAACATTTTTCATCACCTCAAATTAACAATAACTACTCATAAACATTTTTACTTTTGTAGGATGTTACATGTTTCAGATGTGCTGTACAAAAAATATACACAACTGTAATTCATTGATCCGATTCCAGTAAAAAACAGGATTTCAGAAACTCAAATGAGCATAACTTATTGTTTGAAAGCAGATCTACCCCGTATGGTCTTCATAGATGTATTTTATTTCACTGAAGGCAAGGAAAAGTGTTTGCAGGGTTCAAAACATTGTTTTGTTTAGTCTAGGCCTTCGCACCCCTGGCACACTGGTAAGCGTCAAACCACATGACGGCACAATAATCGATACCAAGATAAGGACATCAAAATGAACTCAAAGTGAATTAAAATATGAAGAGTTTGGTTCCAAAACGCAATAAGTGCCAAAATTACAAAAATTGAGATAATACCATAGTGCAATAGTCCTGCACTTCTGACACATGGTGCAAAAAACAGTAATTAGAAATGCATACTATATGGTATATTTTTTCATGGTCAAAGTTTGTGTTTTTCTATAAAATCCAATAGGCGCCAGCACAGAAAAAGCTGATTTACTCAAAATGACTAAAATGGATATATTGCATTTTGGAACCAAACTCTTCATATCTTGTCAGTTGAATAGCGGTGTTTTCAACTTTTCATGTGAAATCTTAAATCAATGCGAGTGTTCCTCTGAAATTGCTTCATCGCTGAGCTCGTGAAAATAGCAATGCTTAGTTTTCTTCATTAGTCATATTTGGGGATAAACAGCAATCCTAGATTATTATATTTGCCCTTAAATTGCAAAAGCATAATGAACAAATTATGAATTAAAATTACAAAGCCAGTTTTCCTTTCATGACAGAAAGTTCATATTACAAGGTGAATTTGCTAACCTGGCATTATCTAGAAAGTATGTAGAGATATATTCAACAAATAATAAGACCAATATGTTTATGTTATTTTTGCGTGAGTATTACTTGTCTTTATTTCCTGTGTGTGTGTATATGAAAGATCTTTTATAATTTCACAATTTTTATCGCCTTATGGCTCTCAAACATATCATCAGCACCTTGTTTATTTGTAAACGAAAAGTGACGTGTTGGAATACTACATAGTAACAATCATCACCATATTTTCATATAATTTACTTTTTATACTTTCTTGAAATGAGGGGTGCTTCATTACAGGGCTATCATGTGTACAAACAGTGTTTTCAAATAATGTACTTTATAATGATGGTGAGGAAAGTATTTTGAAACTCAGTTTTGCATAGACTGTACATAGTGTTCAGTTAGGGAAGTTGAATTTTTTATTTTAAGAAGATCCTTTAATACATTTTTACAGACGATAAATTTTAGAATTTGGTATTTTCCTCTTGAATATATGCATAAAACAATCAGCTTCAGTCCATATAAACCTATTTGGACTTTGGTGGAAATGAATATTTGGAAAACAGGTTTACCATTACCTATACCCTTCCCACCAAAAAAAAGTAGTCATTTAGACAAGGGTTACCTTAATAGTGAACCTGTGTAGACTCGTCATTATTTGAAACCACACTTTCAGTTCTGTTTCCAAATGTTTCTACATTTCAAGGATCCGAGGTCATTCAGGGTCATCTAGAATAATTTGGGATTATCATCTTTTAACAACAGATATGTTTGGTTAAGATAATGAATATCTGTTTTTAATCCCAGCAATAGCTGTGGTACTTCATATCTGTATTAATTAATTGCATATCGAGCCCGATTTTCCCAATCATATGTGATACACGCAAGGACAATCGCTACCTGTTCCGCCCACTTTCAGTGGAAGGTTATCTTCTGTGTAAATTTCCAAACATTACCTGACAGCCGCAAGGGGGCAAGATGAAAAAAGCGGCAATCCTTCACAGGAGACTGGGTCAACTTTAATACCAACACTGCCATGCTATGTTGGTCCTGTCGCATATGTACAACAGGAAGATTCATACAAAATTGACTTTTTTTTAGTTGAGGCACTCGCCATTATATAGTGGACTTCAATAAAGCATTTCATAAATGTGATTATTTGTTTTATTAAGGGTAGCTTTTTGATGAATTTATGTGTTTTTAAAAAAACACATGAAGGAGAATGATTACGGCCTTTCAAAATTGCATTGCGTGCTACATATCGCATGCTTCACTGCATAGTGCTACACAGTGTGCTAGCCTGTATGTGACAATAACCGTGTTGTGTATTATTAAACCACATGACCACAAAGTTATTATTAAAACCATTTCGGTCTGTGTGGGACGTTACTGTTGATCGTGTTGCATAGAGGAGAATGGAACGCTGTGAAGACACTTCTAGCTGAGCAGTGTGAAATTTGGCCATTGCAGTATGTCGGTCGGATATCTTTGACGTTCTGGAAAATGTTGGTCGTATAATGATTACTGCTATCTACTAAGGCCACAGGCAGTAATTGAGTAGTAAGTAGTTGGTCATTCTAAACGTGGCCAATCACACAAATCTTCTTCTCCTCTCTTGTGGATAATACAAGCAATTTGGCTTCTCACTGCTTTATTGTTTCTAATATGTCCAGTGCGACTAGCAAAGAAAACCCAAATCCAAAATGAAAGAATGTTCATTTTCATCAATAGAATGAATTAAAAGTGTAAATCCAGCTAGGCGAATGAGTGGATTCTGGAATGATCCTGTAACATAATACACCAGGACAATTGTTATTTTGGACTGCAACGGGGAGAGGATTGTTCTCTGTTGAGTCACAGATGTACCCTTATCCTTCAAAGAGATGTCCCCAGCAATCCTCAGTCAGTGAAGCTTTTAATGAATGTCATGAAAGGAATATTCTTTGATTGTAAATGTGTTTCTCTGGGCAATTTTGCATTCCGTCCCTGTCACACGACACAAATATACTCATTCTGTATACCAAAAATTAATGTTCCAAATTAAAATTGTGGAATGACATAAAATCCAGTGGAGAGGTAACTGTTGAGTCACAACTCATGCCATGGATTCTTCAACCATGTCCTTATTTGAACCAGTAGTATGGTAAAGCTGACTGTGAGAAATAGCACCTTGGCTCCACTGACATTATTAGTAATGCAAAATATGTACGTGGTAGTATTAACACTAATATACATTGACGATGCAACGATTCGCCATACAATCACGATACATCTTTCATATTAATAATTTTAATTATGTCACAAGTAATTTCATTTCCCACTATATGCATAGCTGCTGTCCTTGTTGAGTACGTTTACTGGCACCCTCTGGTGAAATCAGGAATAGGTTCCGTTTCAGTTTAGACATGGTTCTTGCAAGTCAAATGAAGACGGTCATATATTTTATGAAAATACCAAATATCACCTAATTTAAATGACACTCTCACTGTTGTCAATTAATTAACATGGAATAACCCCCTCCCCAAAATAGATCTGTGCCTATGACCTTCAACTCCTTGCTCAGTTGCGTGTAGCACTGACAGGAAACAACCAAGCTGTTGTTGCAGCTGGTGGGAAATCGGAACAGATGTAGCGATCTGTCCGCGTGCAAATACTGGGCTGCGTAATTACACAGGAATCAGGCCCATGATTTCTTAAGTCAACACAAGCCATTTATAAAACACATTTGCTTTTTAATATCATGGTTTTCTCATGGAAACTCACTGTGAAGTTTTTTTGTTCTGTCTATTATAAAGATGAATTTATCAGCTGTGCTTACGAATAAGCATGAAAAAAAGCATTTTCCTTGGTACTTTACTGTAGGGAAGGAATATTGCATTTTCTGTGGCATAATTTTGTAACGGCAAGCAGGGTCAAAGTTATGCAATAATGATTAGTGCCTCCTAAGATCCTACCACAGTGTAAGCTGCTGAGGAGAGAAACGTCAATATCCAGTGTGGTTGTTCCAGTACAAACATGCACAAGCATTGAAGAATATGAGCAGATTTGGTGTAAAATAAGCACAGACACCTTGAGATCAGCAATTGCATTACTCCACCTCCCCGCCATTTCCTGCACTGAGAATCAACAGCACACAGCCAACTGTCGCATCATCAATATTTGCTACGGGTCTCCAATGGAAATAAAATATGATTTATATGGATACCTAACCTCACATACAGACATACTGAACAGATTATTATTATTATTATTATTATTATTATTATTATTATTATACATCTTTGTATTTTTAGATGTATTGCTTTGATTAATGTTCTATGCCTGTTTTTAATGGCAGAAAATCATGATTTATAGTTGAACCTCATGATTCATTCAGTGTTTTATGGCAATTAATAGGAAAAAATCTTTTGAATGTGTGTATTGTGGGATATCGAAACCTCTGGAAACTTTTTTTTTTCCCTCTGTGAATAAAACTCAATTTCATTCACGTTTGTACCATTTCTTTTTTCATTTAGTACTGTTTCTGGTTTGGTTCTTTGCATTGTAAACTAAGTAGATGCCCTAGTAAACTGATGCCTATGTTAAAAGTTTAATGATATTATGTATGTGTTTGTATTTATGTATAGTGTATGTATTGTAAATATATCCAGAGCTTTTCTTTTCGCGGTAAAATTGTGATTTACCCCTGCAATGATTTTAAAGGGATCCCCTGTTTGTTGAAATCAATCAGAGGATTGAATGTCCCAATCTCTTTTTTTAAGAGAATGAAAAGAACAAATGTTTTCCTCTTTTACCGATACAGTCTAATTCAGTCTGCCTTGCTTTCTCTCCTGTGTTTTCTCCTTCTATGGATTTGGCTGTGAATTAAAATGAAGTTTAAAACTATACATGTATCATAATCTGAGTTGGAGGCATGAAGGTAAATAAAGTTGAATTTTGTATGTAACAAGCTGAATGGTCTATGGATATGTTTTGGGTTCAGAGAAAAGCCGCTTTCACACTGGACGCGAAACAAATTTTTCGCACGACAGATTACATTCAAAGTCAATGCAAAGACTTTTAGGAGAATTCTGGTGAGAAATTGACTTGGGGTGTATTAAAACATGATAACGAGTACTAACTTTTGTCGAATACCCCACCTTTGCACGCACGCAACTTTTTGAAATAAATGGATTTTTAGTCGAAGCTCCCAACAGGCTTACAATTGTTGTGAATCAGGCATCGCGTTGCCATGCAAAGAAATCAATATTTTTTTCATCATTGACAAGGCTTAAAGTAGCTCCACACTTCATCGGTAGAATTATGAGGGCCCTGACATTTAAAACGAGGCACCGAGAACTTTGAAAATGCACACGTAGTTTAGTAAAAAAGGCTATTTATGCAAACAGTACTTCGATGTAGTTTCCAGTCACCTGAAACTCACAATAAGTCGATTGACGAGCACGAAGGAATAGATTGCAATCTGTTCCCCTATCCTTCCTATTCATTCGTGCTCGTCAATTGACTTATTGTGACTTTCAAGATGGAGGCGACTGGAAACTGCATCGAGGTATTGTTTGCATAAATAGTATTTTTTAATGAACTACTAGTGCATTTTCAAAGTTCTCAGTGCCTCGTTTTAAATGTTAGGGCCCTCGGAATTCTATCAATGGAGTGTGGAGCTACTTTGAGCCTTGTTAATGATGAAAAAATAGCGATTTCTTTGCATGGCAACATTCCCGATTCACAACATGCCCGATTCACAACCATTATGAGCCTGTTTATAATGTTCATCCATTTATTTTGAAAAGTTGCATGCGTACGGAGGCGGGGTATTCGACAATAGTTAGTACTCATAATTATGTTTCAATACACCCCAAGTCAATTTCACACCTGAATTCTCCTTTAATGTTTTATCATATTGGACTTCTCCTGTGGACCCATTGCAAAATGTTGTTGGGGGATTTCTCATGTGAACTTAGTTAATGGGTCCCTAGACATGAAAAATCACTGACATGCTTGTCCGGCAGTCCGCCACAAATAATACTATGGACAAATAAAATATGGCTGCCATCGGCCTGGGTTTAATTTGATGTGCATGGAATACCTGTAATTGTACTGATTTGGCAGATTTAAAATTCATTTCAGATTCTGTTTTGACCAATTGGGGCCACCCTGACCTTCAAATATTCAGCTCATCTTACCTAACAAACAAAAAACAACCATCATCATATCGTGGTTACTTCTGAAATATTGTTTACACAAGAGGTAATTTCCTTCATTAGATACATCTGTTGATACATCACTTAGACTTGTGCGTGTTTCTGTGATGCTGGATGTACCATTTGATACTGACACCCAACTATCAATGATTATCTAAGTTACTCCATAACCTCAAATCCTGAGTACATGTTTTAATACAGTTACAGCCATAATGAAACACAAGATGCCCAAAGTCACAGATCAACCCCTGAAGACATTAGTGACAATTCTGAAGGACTGGAGGGATATCTTTCTCAAGAAAGTGGCAGAGACTCAAAATAGCATTGACACTGCAAAGCAGTTGGACGAGAGTCAGATACTTGCTCACATTTTGCTTTATCTCCATCGGAAGATTGTGCCTCTCTTGCTCATACCATCAAATAATTACAAATTGGGGAGATTTACCTGGACCTCAACCAATGCAGTCAGAAGTCCTTGCTTGTGATGCATGCTTTGGTAGACTTCATGTCAAAGATACCCCACATGCCATGAGCACAATTCCAGAATCTGGGTGTTTCCATAGATGCCATCATCACCTCATTCTCAAATGTATCTGAAAGATTACAGTCAGTCCACCTCATACTTGACTCCTAAATTGCAATGTGTCTAAACGAAGAAGAACGGATGTGTCGATCTGACCCCAAAACGGCCACTGATGTCATTTGTATGAACAGAGACACACCTATTCTCAATCAAGTAGACAAATCTGGTCATCTCAGAGGAACACGAAAAATCTTTAGCAACTGGTTTGAGATATTGACTGCATGCAGTCTTATGGCAATGCCTTAATTGACGGATTCCGTTGTATGGATGGATGGTGCATCCAGCAAGAGAGACTGGCGGCGAAGAGATTTCCTGAGTCGCACGAGAGGATTGAGGAGGCGAATAGCAGAATGGTGGTGCTTGTGGAGTGCGCTGTTCTTGTGACACAGTGCACAAGGTTTACGATGTTTTCCAATGATGCAGACGACATTGTATAACTGTTATATTATAACCCAGTGTTTCCCGAACTTCTCCTGGACTACCCCTTGTCCTGCATGTTTTAGATCTCTCGCTGATCCAAGTCAGGTGATTCAAATAATTCACTTTTTATCAAGCAGCTTCTGGGGTTAATAATGACATGATCATTTGATTCAACTGGGCTGGAGCAGGGAGAGATCCAAAGCATGCAGGACAAGGGGTACTCTATGACAGGTTTGGGAAACAATGTTATAACCCACACTGTAAAAAAGACAACAACAATTTATTCTCCAAAGTGTGTATTCTTAATAGTTTGAACATGAAAATTAAAATAGCTACTATTTAACTAGAAAATGCATGTTAAAGCAATAATGTGCACCTCAACTATGATCGAATATGTTAGTGTAAATTAGCAGAATTTGCAATTTGTTGTTGGTACAACCAAGTTGGAAGAAAATACCCATAATGCAGTTCTGACATTGACCCACTGGGTTTGGCAGGAATTATAATTATACGCAGGATTATACGCTTATACGCAGGAATTCTAATCGGTATGCTTGTGTTACTTCGGTAAACATCAACGTGGCAGTTTCATCATAACGTTGCCAGATTGTAGCCACAACAGTTAGTGATCGCTTCACTTATACATGACCGGGATCAGCCGAATACTTCACTAATATCTGAGCAAGCTCTCTGGTGCTACCATGAAAACAATGCGAAACGCCGAAGCTCTACCAGTTTACAAATTACTTCTCTGCACTACCTTGACATAATTTTATCCCCCTTTAGAAATTGTTGCGGCTAATTAAAAGCTGAAAATGCGGAGATTAAATAGGTCATTCTTCCTGTAGAAGTGATCGATTCGCTAGCTCCACGTAAGCAACTTGTCTGCGCAAACGGAACTTACGGTCTGCAAAACCTGTATTATGCTCATAACATAACCGAGCTCTCTCTAGCTGTCGCATACTATCCATAAAGCCGCTTTCACATCAGACACGGAAAATTTTTCGCGCGACAGATTAGCTACATTCAAAGTCAATGCAAAGATGCAAATACGGGCCTTATGGGCGCGTTAAGCAGCTGTCACACCGGACACGAAACAAATTTTTTGCGCAACAGATTAGCTACATTCAAAGTCAATGCAAAAACGCAAATACAGGCATTATGGGCGCGTAAAGCAGCTTTCACACCGGGCACGAAATGAATTTTTCACGCGACAGATTGCATTCAAAGTCATGACCGCTTATCAGCAACTGCATGTTAGTTCGCGTGCTCTGCAAATTAAAGATGCTTCTGGTTAACATATATGCAGCAATTATGATCGGTATGCTTGTGCTACTTCGGTAAGCATCAATGTGGCAGTTTCGTCGTAACATTGCTTGATAGTAGCCACTACAGTGGCTAAAAGCTAAACTGAGAGGTGCTGTATCTGTCTGCCAAGCTGAGCTGCAGTTAGGCCAGACGCAGAATTAGCAGAGCTTGGGGTGTGTTTTTGGGTGCTTCTGAGACAATCGCTTTATTTATCCATGACTGGGGTCAGTCTGATACATCTCCAATGTCTGGGAAAGCTCTCTGATACTACCTGTGAAAGCAACAGGGAAGCACACAGGCTATAACGTGTCCGGTATAACAAGCAATTTCTTTGCATTGCCAACGATTGAATATTAAATTCTTTTCTGCAAAAGTGATCGATTCACTAGCTCCACATAAGCAACGGTTCACGCAGATGGAACTTACGGTCTGTCAAACCTGTATTATATTCATGACATAACCAGAGCTCTATCTCTCGCACGCTATCCATAATGCGCCCATTTTCCGCAAGGAAAAGCTGGTCATTCCGAAGCAATAAGTAAAACATTACCACAGGCAAGGCCGTTTAGCCTGGAGCTTTCGCCCCTCCGTCATATACCAGCGTATAAGCTGTTCATTTCTCCACGCAAACAACACACCACAGCTATGCATATGAACCAGCAGGTCCTAATACACACCAAAGTCCATTGGCTGTTGGTCCACTTTTAGCTGCTCCTCACTGTCCATGTTTCCCTCTAAACTCAGACCCACCAGATTTCTACAGTCTCCGGTCTAAATTTGGGCATGTCGACCAATTCTACAAATGTGTCTATATGGGGTGGATTCTAGCTTCCCCGGCATCCTAGCTACGGAGTAGAAAAATTACTGTACTCACCAACTGTTGCCCTAGCAAACTGTAGCCGATAGCAAATTCGTGCCTGAGCTGCTAGACTTTCGCACTGCGTCCTCCACTTTCGCCGTTGCGTTTATAATGTTATGGCCCCAATTTGTTATTACATTTAAAACAACAGCAACAGCAAGGGATGACACAGTTTTTAAAAACTTAAACACATTTAATTTCCAACAAACAAAGACAACTAAACAACTAAACTACTGACCAAGATTGAATCTATAAAAAAAACGGAAATATTTACAGTCCCTTGTTTTGGGGTGGCGTGGTGATGTCCTGGGTGAAAAAAAAATCTGCAACAGAAACTCCACAGGTCTTGAACAGAATGAAAGGTCTGGTCACATGTATCCTTCTTCTTGCAATTTCTCCTACTACTTTACTGTCTCAATTCTCCCCTTTATATATTCTTTTGCAGACCCCACCCACATTTAGACCTCTGTTTTTTATTTTCTCTGGGACTTGTTTCAAACATTCCCAGGACATGTCTCAACATAACTCCAGTCTGGCCTTAACAAAAAAAGGGTAAATACTGCCATCTAGTGGCGTCTATTCTCATTACACCTCCATTCCAAAAGGGAAAAATTTTGACTCATAAAGGCAAAATTTTTCTTTTCAATACAAAATGGTTAAGTGGACACTTGTCTATATATACATATCATACAATATTCAAATAAACACATGATATATATATACATATTCAAACACGTGATAAGCAATCAGCAATTACATTGTCAGTACCCTTTACATGCTTAATTTCCAAGTCAAACTCCTGTAAAATCAAACTCCAATTCAACAATCTCCGATTCTTGTTTTTCATTTTACTCAAAAAAATTAACGGATTGTGGTCAGTGTATACAATCATTGGCTTTTGTCCCGTACAAACATAAACCTCAAAGTGTTGTAAAGAAAGGACCAGAGCCAACAGTTCCTTCTCTATTGTGGAATAGTTCCTTTGGTGGCTATTGCACTTCCTGGAGAAGTATGCCACGGGATGCTCAATGTCATCAGAGTCACTTCTCTGCAGGAGCACAGATCCACAAGCTTGGTCGCTAGCATCGACCGCGATGGAAAACGGTTTGTTGAAGTCAGGAGATTTGAGCACGGGGAAGTGACACAGCAGAGACTTCAGGCGATCGAAGGCTCTCTGGCATGCATCATCCCAAGTGAACTTTACGCCTTTCTTCAGTTGGTTAGTTAGACTGAGAGCAATCTCAGCAAAGTTCTTGCAGAACTTGCGGTAGTACCCGATCATTCCAAGGAAGCGGCGCAAAGCTTTTTTGTTGTCAGGAACTGGAAAGTCCATGATGGCTTGGACTTTAGCATTTATGGATGCCACCTTACCCTGGCCTATGACGTAGCCAAGATAGGTGACAATAGCACAACCAAAGTCACTCTTGCTCAGGTTAACAGTCAGGTTAGCCTGGGTCAGGCGCTGGAACAACGTCTCTACATCTTTTAGATGTTCTTCCCAGGAGTCACTCCATGTGATCAGGTCATCGATGTACGCACTCGTGTGTGGCAATCCGGCGATTGTAGACTGTATCATCCTTTGGAACGTGGCTGGGGCATTTTTCATGCCAAAGGGTAGGACTTCATACTGGTACAATCCAGATGGTGTGGCAAAAGCAGAGATGCTCTTGGCCCTCTCAGTTAAAGGCACACACCAATAACCCTTCAATAAATCAATCTTGGTCAGAAACTTTGCTTGCCCTACTCTGTCAATACAATCATCAATCCTAGGTATTGGAAACACATCAGCTCTAGTTACAGCATTGACTTTGCGATAATCTGTACAGAATCTAGTACTTCCATCAGGTTTTGGAACTAGCACACAGGGTGAACTCCAATCTGAGTTGGAGGGTCTGATAATACCATGTTCTAACATGTACTCAACCTCTTTCTCAGCAATCTTTCTCTTTTCAGGATTCATCCGGTACGGATGCTGTTTTATTGGTTTGGCATCACCAACACCTCCATCATGAGAGGCTATAGAAACTCTTTTTGGAACATCAGGAAACAGATCCTCATATTTCTTGATCAACCTCTCAAACTGATCTTTCTGTGAGGGTTCTAAGTGCTGGAGTTTTACATCAAGATTTTGCAACACTTCAGAATTTGACAATTTACATGAAAGAACTTCAGCTTTAATTCTAGGTTCATCATCTTGAAACTCCCCCTCATCTTCACAAATCTCGGCCATAGGAGAATCTAAAGTGACAGCTGCAACCCTAGCATTTCTGTCATGATAAGGCTTCAGCATGTTAATGTGACACAATTGTTTTGGTTTTCTCCTATCTGGAGTCTTCACAATGTAATTGAGATCATTGAGTTTTGTCAGAATTTCATAAGGACCATGAAATCTTGCCTGCAATGGATTGGACTGCAAGGGAAACAACACAAGGACTTTATCTCCTGGTTTAAACTCACGGCTTCTAGCCTTATGATCATACCAAGTTTTCATTTTTCCCTGACTTGATTTCAAGTTCTCTTTGGCTAGGTCACAAGCTGCACGCAATCTTTCCTTGAACTTGCTAACATAGTCTAACAGACTGATGTGCGGCTCTTCCTCTTGCCATTGTTCACTCAATAATAGCAAAGGTCCTCTCACTTCATGACCAAACACTAGCTCAAATGGACTGAATCCAGTAGACTCCTGCACTGCTTCTCTAGCTGCAAACAACAGCAAATGAACACCTTCATCCCAGTCTTTCTCATGGTCATAACAATAAGCCCTCATCATTGTCTTGAGAGTGGAATGAAACCGCTCTAAGGCACCCTGACTTTCTGGATGATAGGCACTAGAAAGAATCTGTTTTGCACCTAGTTCATACACAACCTGCTGAAACAATCCTGAAGTGAAATTGCAACCTTGGTCTGACTGAATTTCCCTGGGAAGGCCAAACAACGTGAAGAACTTTATCAAAGCCTTTGAGATTGCAGTTGCCTTGATGTTACGTAGAGGTATGGCTTCGGGGAATCTGGTAGATGCACACATGATTGTCAACAAGTACTGATTTCCAGATCTAGTCTTGGGTAATGGACCGACACAATCAACAATGACCTTAGAGAATGGCTCCCCAAATGCTGGGATAGGCTGCAATGGAGCTACAGGTGGGTCTAACTGGTGTTTTCCAACTACCTGACAAGTGTGACAGGTTTTGCAAAAGTTGGAAACGTCTTTCCGAAGCCCAGGCCAAAAGAAGTGTTTCATGATCTTATCAAAAGTCTTGTTAACACTAAGATGACCTCCTAAAGGTAAACTATGAGCCATTGTTAAGATCTCATTCCTGTAGACCTTCGGAACAACAATTTGCCTGACCACTGCCCAATCTGCATTGGCAGGGATATCAGGAGGGCGCCACTTCCGCATCAACACACCATCCTTGAGATAATACCCAACTGGAACTGCGTCTATTTCTTTATCAGGAAGGGCTCTCCTCTTTAGTGCACAAATTTCAGGATCATTAGTTTGCTCCTCAATCAACCGCTTTCTGGACAGAGACAAGTCTCCAGACACATCAAAATCACCAGACCCATCCGGCTGGCTGAATAGAGAACTGATAAAAGTATCTGATAAGTCCTCAAACGGAGAAACCATAGTAGGCCAATCAGAGTCATGAGGCGAACCACCTGAGTCCTGACTATTCAATGTGCTGGACGGCACCACAACATCTTCTTCTTTAGCCTTCTTGGCCATAGCACGAGTCACTGCGCAAGAAGGATACAGAGATGGGTCCTCATCCCCATCTTCAGTGCTCGGCTGTGAAGTAAGATGTACAGGGGGAACTACTTTGCCCCCAGCCAGGTCATTGCCTAGCAACAGAGAAACACCCTTTATAGGTAGACTTGACATAAGTCCCACCTTTACCTGTCCTGTAACTAAATCTGACTTCAAGAATATAGAGCGCAGGGGTACAGTCCTCCCTTCAATACCTTGTACAAGTATGAAATCCCCTGAAGCGGTCTCATCACGTAACTCCAAAGAGTCCATCAACAAAAGTGACTGAGAAGCTCCGGTATCCCTTAGGATATATATGGGGACAGGAGTAGTATGCTCATTCAGAGCCACAAATCCCTCTGACACAAATGGAAGAAATTCCTCCCTCACGAAGTCAGCTGTATCAGGCTTTTTAGCCCCACAAGAAGCAGGCAATTTAGCAGATTGGTTATCTACTACAGGGGTTTCTAACCTTGTTTTCACAAAGGCATTTGGTTTGGTATCCTTTTCTTTTTCTTTCTTAGCTTTAAGGAACCAACAGTTAGTTGTAACATGACCAGATTTCTTGCAATAACTGCAAACTAGACCACTTTTGTCACTGTCAGCTTTCACTCTTTGATCAGACCTGTTACTGGATTTCTGAGCACCATCACCAGATTTGTCTTTGGGTGAGGAATCTTGGGTATCACCATAACCCTTTTTCTGAAATTGGGACCATCTATTGTTACTGCTAGACTGAAATTTGGACTTATGTGTGAGAACATATTCATCTGCAAATTTGGCAGCTGATTGCAAATTCAGTGCTTGCTTCTCATTAAGGTAGGTCTTAACATCATCCTTAACACAGTTCTTGAATTCTTCAACTAACACCATCTCTTTTAGTGAGTTGAAATCATCCCTCACCTCCATAGAAGTACACCAGCGCTCAAAGCAAACTTTCTTCTCATTAGCAAATTCCACATAAGTCTGATTTTCAGATTTCTTCAGACCTCTGAATTTCTGTCGGTAAGCCTCTGGAACCAACTCATAAGCTCTCAAAATAACCTTTTTGACAACCTCATAATCAGAGGAATCATCGGCAGACAAAGCCGAATAGGCTTGTTGAGCTTTACCCTTGAGGACAGTTTGCAACATCAGAGGCCAGTGTTCCTTTGGCCACTGGCAACTCTTTGCTACCTTTTCAAAACACTGGAAATAGTTGTCAACATCCTTTTCCGAAAATGGAGGCACCAATTTTACCTCCTGGCTAGCCCGAAATTTATTTTCAGTTGCTATTTTAATTTTTAGTTGCTCCATTTGGAGTCTTTCTTCTCTCTCGAATCTCTCTCATTCAAAATCTCTCTGTCTCTGTCTCTCTCTTTCTGCTCTTTCCTCTTTCTCTCTTTCTTTTTTCTCTTCTCTTGCTAATTTTTCTAACTCAAATTCTCTTTCTTTCTCTTTTTCCTCCCTTTCTTTCTCTCTTTCTTCCCTTTCTTTCTTCTCTTCTCTAGCTAATTTTTCCAACTCAAACTGCCTTTGTTTTTCTTTTTCTTCCTTTTCAATCTCTAGCATTTTTAATTTAAGTTCCATTTCTATATTTGGATTTTCCACTGGAAACTGTTCCAGATCTCCTGGTGCAAACATATTTTCATCAATGTAATATTCAACTATCTCTCTAGCCAGTCTTGCTTTTCGCATGACTGGTTTTACCTCTGTCAGCTCCACATGTCTGCATATTTCCAACAGTTCGGTCTTTTTAAAAGACTTCAAAACCCCTACGGTTGGTGATGCCAAGAAATCATCCATTGCTGTTGTCAATATATTTATATAGGAAAATTCACAAAAACAATTTTACAATCTGAAATGTTAGATTTGTAATAAATGACTCACAAAATGGTCTATCCCGGACCTTGAGCCCCCAATTTGTTATGGCCCCAATTTGTTATTACATTTAAAACAACAGCAACAGCAAGGGATGACACAGTTTTTTTAAACTTAAACACATTTAATTTCCAACAAACAAAGACAACTAAAACTAAATTACTGACCAAGATTGAATCTATAAAAAAAACGGAAATATTTACAGTCCCTTGTTTTGGGGTGGCGTGGTGATGTCCTGGGTGAAAAAAAAATCCGCAACAGAAACTCCACAGGTCTTGAACAGAATGAAAGGTCTGGTCACATGTATCCTTCTTCTTGCAATTTCTCCTACTACTTTACTGTCTCAATTCTCCCCTTTATATATTCTTTTGCAGACCCCACCCACATTTAGACCTCTTTTTTTTATTTTCTCTGGGACTTGTTTCAGACATTCCCAGGACATGTCTCAACATAACTCCAGTCTGGCCTTAACAAAAAAAGGGTAAATACTGCCATCTAGTGGCGTCTATTCTCATTACAATAAGAACAAGTTAATTTCATTAGATCTATACACATGTACTGCATTAGATTGCAGAATATGCCCGTCGATTCCTCTGGTGCCAGACCAGGAAAACTGCATGCTGCTGCCTCGTCCCGCCTAGATCCGCCCTCCACAGAGCTGGCCAGTCAGAAGAAAGTGGGCACACAGGGAGTGGGGGCCATAGTGGAAAAGCCACCCCAATGAGGCATTTCAGGCAGAGACTACTATGGACTACAAATGGGGTTTTTTGAGGGTGGCAGAATGAGCGAAATAAGTACCCTTTTTTTACTTTGAGCGATCAGGAGTACTCTAAGGGGAGTCAAAGACCAAAATATATACTTATAAAAGAAATAGCATATTAGGTCCCCTTTAAGTGAACAAGATGCAGCTCTAGCAGAGAAGTACTTAGTACATGTATGGCCAGGGGCCAGGTTAACTGCAACTGCTGAGATGTTTGACCTGCTGAGCATGGAAACCTACTCTGGAGCCAGTGTTGGAAATTATGAGCTCCTTCCTAACAAGTAGTGAGATCAGAGGCTACATTCAGCGAAGAGCTTATCTTGCACATAAAGCCTGCTAACTGTTTGCAAAAGCTTACAAACATGAGGCAAAATTGGAGCCAGAGTCACATGGATGGGAGGAGCATTTTGTTGCTCTTGAAATGCGTGGAGCCTTGCTATGGGAGCAACTCAAAATACGTAACTGTGCAGATAAATGTGACTCTCCAGGATGCGAATGCCATTCTGCTGGAGATCTGCATGTCCTCGGAAAAGGGAAGATGGATGACTTGTCGTGTAAAAACCTGCCATAGCGGAACTAATACGCAACAAAATCGAATATTACTTAGATTTGTTTTATACTATAATTTATAGTGCTGATACATGTTTTTCGAACAGAATAAAAGTAATTTTTGAACAAAGACCATTCTCATTTACATTGTTAAAGCAGGAAATCTAGATGCTTACCATGTAAAAAACATCAGAAATTAATTCAATAGACCAATGTAAGATTGGCGGAGGTAATGCCCCAGTAACTGTCGCTTGAATTAATCATATGGTGGTCAGTTAGGCAAGATGACCTTGACCTTGGTTTTTTATGGTCAAGGTAACCTGGAATAATCAAAACAGAATCAGAAATAAATTCTTCAACCCCCAAATCTGTACAATAAAAGGTATTACATGCATAGCATCTGTAAAAAATAAAAGAAGTTACATTTTCACCTGAACCCACAGCAGCCATTATTTCTCCTTACCATCATTCGTGTCAGTGTGTTGGACGAGGATGCCAGTGATTTTCTTATCTAGGGACCCATTAACTTGGTTCAAGTAAGAAGTTCCACATCACCATTTTCTAAATGGGTATATTTGCCAAAGGAACCCCTCTGGGGTAATCAATGCCAGTTCTGGCTGACTTTGGGGTTGAATCAGCTCTGGTCTGGTTCAAAGACACTTTCAATCTGGGAAATTCAATGGAATAATTTTCTATGTCTTTCGGCCTCTCTTCCACATGCTGAGTACATCATCAGTCACTTAAAATGGTGTTTTTGGAAGACGTGTTCTGAGGTGAAGACTCTATATCATCACGCCTGTTGGTTTAGCTTGTTCTTTTCTATGCTTTAATTGCGTTCTTGCATTTTCAAGTGGACAGATTTCTTCGGAAATTGAAGGAAGAAAAACCGCAGTTTTAAAAATGCACGTGTAGACAAGACCTATGTCTGTCTGTCTGTCTGTCTGTATGTATGCATGTATGTAGGCTCATGCTGACCCCCGGTAACCATTTTGAAGTTAGCATTCTTCATTGTGGAGTTAACGCATGCCCTGGTGGTGTTGAGAAGGCGCTGGCTTCACTCCTTGTCTCATCCCCACTCTCCTGTGCCCGACACTCATCCTAGGACTATCCTACCAGATCATTGTCTTCTGACAGCCACCAAGTTCCAGATTGATGTGAAGTCAATGAGGCATTGTAGTCTTGTCTTCAACCATCAAACACTCCTTCCAACCATTTCTTAATCCCTGAGGGAGAGAGAAGCAGTGTCCTATCCTGAGTCCATGCTTCAGAGGTGAGAGAGGTGGCAGTTCCCTCTGTTCAGCTCCTGGGATGAAGGGTAGCCCGTGCACTTCTACTCAAGCACATATCTGCCTTCCAGAGGCAGGGCAACCGTTGTCACCATCATCCAGCTCTTGCCTACCAAGTGAGATAGAAGGTGTGGTTGACCATGAGGGATATCTCTTTCCTGCATACATCAAAGAGGCTCACCCCCTAGTTCATCAACCCACTCACCATAACTAGAATATTGTTCCCATCCGCTGTCAGTCTCCTCTTTTCACCCACTCCGCATAGAATTCACCCAGCATCAGGGACGTGGTCAACTATTCCTTATTGACAAGAAGGGCTATGGGCTCAAGAGGCGGCCCTCAGTCCCTGAACACAACATCCTCAACGCCTCCTTTGTCCGCCATTTTCTGCGTCGACATTTGAGGTCAACCACAGTGCCGCTAGATGGAGCCCCTCGGGGGGTACTGTCACAACCCTGGTGTATTCTTAATTGAAGCACTGATTACTAAAACCCCACAAGTCAAGTCAAGTCAAATGTGACTTATGGGGTTTTAGTAATAGGTGCTTCAATAATCTCATCCCACTTTTCAAGCTATTGTCTCCTTAATTGGTTTAGCGTGTTGCAAGCCTCCCTTTATCCAGGTGTCATCTATTTGCATGGCCGTGCCCTTATATTCCTGTTAAATCAATGAATTGTCTCCTTGTTACTTTAACAGTAAGTAGAGTTCTGCACACATTTAATTGTGGTTTACAGTTAAAATATGCAGAACCTAAGTTATAAACCAACTGTTAAATTACAGTCGAAATAATTGGGGGAAAAAAGGTGCCAGTTAGAACAGCTGGCAAAAAAGGTGCCAGTTTATAACAGTGCCTGCATTAAGAGGTTAAGCATCCAGTCAGTTTATGTTAAGAATTGTATTATCTTCTTCGGAAATTATCATAACCTTTATGACAGTGAAATACGTAACTGCTATTTGGAGCTTTATTAATCGAAACAAACTCCCCCCCCCCAGCCGAAGTCTATAAGCCCTGTTCCCGTTAACCCGCCTTTCCAGTCCACTCCTCCAACCAGTTAATTAGCAACGCATTTCAAGCCTTCACCAGTATCCAGGATTGGGATAAACAATTTTCCGTTTTATTATTTGTTTTGGCAGCTGTCCCTGAAATGTGAAAGGGCCGTGTGCTTTACCTCACCTGTCCTGGAGCTCATTCTGTTCACAGAGGCAGGTGGGTGGAGATTCTCATGCGCGTATGTTTGTGTTCTGCTGGAAATGCTGCACAGTTAAGTTTACTGTATTGTTACAATAAGTGGCCCTGGAGGAGCTTTTCATGTGATTCCTTACCTTTGTCCACACAGGTGTCTTGTCAGAAGCAACACCAACAAAGGAAAAGATGGCTGAATTTCAGTCTTACTAAGACTGTGTGACCAAGAACAGTTACAAGGCATTGAATCTTTCAAAAGACATGGATAAAATCTCAACTGAATCTATGCATTTATGTCTTTTTATTACAGGGCCTTTTCAATTCAATTCAATTTTTACTGAATTGACAAAATTTAAAACTTGAAATTTGTACAGTGAGTATTTGTGATAATGTGGTACAATACAAATTTCATACAGTAATGATAGAACCCACTGCAGTAAAGTAGCGTAATTCACAATAGCAATTGGTGATAACTGCTGCAATCCAGACTGCAGTAACTTTGCTGTTTAATGAATACCAGCAATTAAATGGCTAATTGTTGCTTGTGACTTCTATAATACAGTATAATAGATCATATGTTATATTACAAATCATGTTTGAAATTTTTTTTTTTAGCTATTTGTTATTTTAAAATATTGGCTAAAGGACAGTCCCTGAGTTATCCCCCTCTTTCATGATATGTATATTTAGTTTTATTTGAGGTTTATAATAATTTATTGTGCTAATTACCTTTGCTGTCTCATTAGTTTTTGTGATCCATATGCACTGAAATTCATTAGAATGCAGAAAAAGGAGTCTTTAACCGATAGTTTTTTCTTGTGAGAGACCCCCAGACCCTGCACTTTGAAAGTGGCCCTAGTGAGGCCATATTTCTTGCTATATTTCCCCACTGAATGATTTTCCCAGTCTGGCTCAGTTCACCAGACCTGGCCACTGCCACATTTCTTCTTGAATTGACAAGATTGATGGAGCCCTAACCTATACCGTCTGCATTGTTAAGAAAAAAAACAAAACTCAGCTTCCAGTCAAATGTAAACTCCTCACATTTATCACTATTGCTCAGGCGAGAGAGCCCAGTCAAATGTCTGCTTGTTTAGAGTTTAATGTTGTCAAATCCATGGGGACATCAAAATGGCTTTCAAGGGGAATGGCTGAGGGTTTATGTCAAGAAAATCGGAGAGGGCTTAGAACAGGGCTATTCAGCCTTATCCAGAAAGGGCCAGTGAGGGGGAAAAAACGTAATCCAATAAGGCACATTTTGAACAGGCAATTTGTTTGCGTACTTTTAAACGCCAATCCGGGTGTTGAAGCGCGACAGAAGAAATGTCCTTCCACTATCCACCTGTGGAGGTCAGCAGTTTACCGCGTTGACCAAAGCCCCAAGATTCAGACGCATCAGCTGTTACAGAGCAAATTACTCGTCGCATTCCTGCCTCGATTTTCCAACTGAAAACTGGTATTAGTTAGGCTATTGGCTATTGCATTGTTTAACCACCTCTATTGCGTTGTGCGGAAATTTGCTTGCAGGCGTCTTTATTTTTAACCCCCCCCCCCCAAAAAAAGTTACAACGAGAATAATACGATGAAGCATAATAATAAATTGAAGCAGTTGTGGTGGGATTTGGCATTTCTTTTTGGAAAACTGCCAAGGAATGAAGACAGTGGCATTCAGATTGGGACACTGCAGTTGTGAATTCTATTTTTGTGGTTGCGCCACATTGCTGTCGCAGCATCATGGTTTTACATGTAGGCCTAATGAAATAAATAAATTGATATGGCAGGAGTTTGGCTGGAGTTCATCAGAAACGCCTTCACGACAGCTGTGGCCATCAGAGCTCAGACTTCATATGACAAGGGCCGGCTTTAAGAATTGAATTTGATGCCATTGACAGCGAGGTTGGAATTGGAATACTAACCCAAACCACAAATTAAGCAAATATCCCCGGGCGACCGGCTGTTTACAAAAAATGCCGCGGTTGTTTATTTCCATATATAACAATATTGGGGACTTTTTGGTTCAACATCGCTGAAGGCCAGCATTAAACTGTGCAAACACTGAAAATTGTTTAACGGTCTTTAATATGCGACGTTCGGGCAAAGATTCACTGAGTCGTTGCTAATTTTTTTTTCTTTTTTTGCCCAATTGTAAAAATCATTTACTTGACGTAACGAGGCATGAATACTGTCGGCCCTGAACATTATAAACTCTACAGTTCATCAATTAAAATTTTGCTCCGAATAGATTTGCCTACCTTGACGAATCACTTTCATAATTTCAAGTGACCTGTAATGTGAACACTTCTGTCCACCGAAATGGCAAGCATGCGAACACTGATACATTTTCACACGAGTCATCTTCGTAATCAGAGCAAAAAAAAAAACAAAAAAACAAAAAAACGATATTTAACCTGATTATAACCGAAAAAACGGAGGCGCTTATCGCGAATGGATGGTTGGGATTTTGCCCTCAAAGACGGCAAACACGTCAGTCAGCTGTACTTGATGACGTTCAGGAGGCGAAGAAAGATAGATGGCTGGCCTCATAGGTTTTCATCTGCCCTCTGCACATGCGGACAGGTAAAAAGCCATGGATTCAGATCTGACCGTTCTCATTCATGTCGCCTGGCTATGTAGCCTACTATATTTGTATCCGATCAAGGACCACAAGTGAAGGTGGCTTAATTCTGATTTGAAGATCGGAGTTAAGATTGGATTTGTCCGTACGACTCTGCGAACATCAGATCATCTGTGTCACACTTTGGCAAAAAAAACAAAACAAAAAAAACCAAAGAATAAACCGACCTGAGTCACATCAGCGAGGTATTTTGAACGTAGTATTAAATGGAACCCGTTTGGTAATGCGAAGTAGGGGGAACTAAATAAAGCAGCACCACCTGGTGTCGTGATCGAAATAAATTCAAAGATAAATGAGAGACAAAACTGTTGTCATGCATCAGCCTAAAAAAGGTTTCATAGCCACTTCCTAGCCTCCAGAACTCCATTGAACCATGGTGAGACCATTATCTACTCTTTAAGAAAACTTGGAACAGTGGTGAACCTTCCTAGGAGTGGTCTGCCAACCAAAATTCCTCTAAGAGTGCATGGACAACTCATCCAGACCACAAAAGAACCAAGACTATCGTCAAAAAAAAAACTGCAGGCCTCACTAGCCTAAGTTAAGGTCAGTGATCATGATTCTACAATAAAGAGGAGACTCAGCAAATCTCTAGGAGAGCTGCAAGGCAAAAACCACTGCTGACCAAAAAGAGCACATAGGCTCCTCTCATATTTGCCAAAAAAGAAGACATCTTGATGACTCTCAAGACTTTTGTGATGATATTCTGTGGACTGATGAGTCAAAAAAGAAATTTTTTGTAAGACGTGGGTCCCGTTACATCTGGCATAAAAGTAACTCTGAATTCCACAAAAAGAACATCAGACCAACAGTCAAACACGATGGTAGTAGTGTGGTGGTCTGGGGCTGCTTTGCTGCTTCAGGGCCTGAGCAAATTGCCATAATTTCTGGAACCATGAATTCTGCTTGCAACCCGAAAATATAGAAGTTGAATGTCCCGCTATCAGTATGTGACCTAAAGCTCAAGTGCAGTTGGGTTATGCAGCAGGACAGTGATCCAAAACACACCAGCAAGTCCTCGTCTGAGTGGCTCAAAAGAAACAAAAGGAAGGTTTTGTTGTGGCCTAGTTGAAGTCCTGACTTGAATCTGATTGAAATGCTGTGGCATGACCTTAACTGAGCAATTAATGCTCAAAAGCCCTCCAGTGTGACTGAATTAAAACAACTCTGCAAAGAACAGTGGGCCAAAATTCCTCCATTTAGGCCATAAATCATTCTTGTTCATACACTGTCATAGGACCTTGTAAACACTACTATTTTCTTTAACATACGCTATCAAGCTTTCATGCACACTCAATTGTGCTCTCTCACTCATTAAATTATTCTCTCTCACACACACTATCATTCTCTCTCATATACGCCACCATCCCTCTCTCATACACAATCATTCTCTCTCACACACACCACCATACCCTGTATTATGAATTAAATTATTTCAGAATGATTTATGGCCTAGATGGAGGAATTTCGGCCCACTCAGCTTTGCAGAGTTGTTTTAATTCAGCCACAATGGAGGGCTCTTGAGCATGACTGCTCAGTTAAGGCCATGCCACAGCATATCAATCAGATTCAAGTCAAGACTGCAAATACAAGCCCTAATTCCAGTGAATGATCAAAAGGATAGACATTATCGTTTTTTAGGAAATATTCGCTCATTTTAAACTTGATGCCAGCAACACATTCCAAAAAAGCTGGGACAGGGGCATGTTTACCACTTACATCACTTTTCCTTTTAACAACACTTAATTAGCGTTTGGGAACTGAGGACACTAATTGTAGAAACTTTGTTGGTGGAATTCTTTCAAATTTTTGCTTGATGTATGACTTCAGTTGCTCAACAATCTGGGATGTCCGATGTCGATTTTGCGCTCAATGATGTGCCACACATTTTTCAATGGGAGGCAGGTCTGGACTGCAGGTAGGCCAGACTATTAACCGTACTCTTTTACAATGAAGACACGCTGTTGTAACATGTGCAGAATGTGGCTTAGCATTGTCTTGCTGAAATAGCAGGGACATCCCTGAAAAAGACATTGCTTGGATGGCAGCACATGTTGCTCAAAAACCTTTTTTACCTTTCAGCTTTGGTGCCTTCTCTGATGTGCAAGTTACCCATGCCATGGGCACTAACACATCCCCATATCACCGGAGATGCTGGCTTTTGAACTTTGAACCGATAATAATCTGGATGTTCCTTTTCCTCTTTAGCCCAGAGGACACGATCATTTGATTTGATTTCTAAAAATAATTTGACATGTGGACCTGTCCGACCATAGCACACTTTTCCACTTTGCGTCAGTCCATCTCAGATGAGCTTGGGCCCAGAGAAACTGGAGGCGTTTTTGGGTGTTGTTAGTATATGGCTTTCGCTTTGCATGGTAGAGTTTTAACTTCAACTTGTAGATGTAGTGACAAACTATGTTAACTGACAATGGTTTTCTGAAGTGCTCCTGTGCCCACCTGGTAATATCCTCTACAAAATGATGTTGGTTTTTAATGCAGTGCAGCCTGAGGGACCGACGGTCATGGGCATTCAATGTTGGTTTTTGGCCTTGCCACTTACGTGTAGAGATTTCTCAGGATTTTCTGAATCTTTTGATGATATTATGGTCTGTAGATGATGAAATCCCTAAATTCCTTGCAATTGCATGTTGAGAAATATTGTTCATAAACTGATGGACTATTTGCTCTCGCAGTTGTTTACAAAGTGATGAACCTCGCCCCATCCTTGCTTGTGAACGACTGAGCCTTTCAGTGGATGCTCCTTTTATACCTAATCATGACACTCACCTGTTCGCCTGTGGAATGTTCCGAACAGGTGTTTTTTGAGAATTCCTCAACTTTCCCAGTCTTTTGTTGCCCCTGTCCCAGGTATTTCGGAACGTGTTGCTGGCGTCAAATTCAAAAGTAGTGAATATTTCCAAATAAACGATTAAGTTTATCAGTTTGAACATTAAATATCTTGCCTTGTTGTGTACTCAATTGAATATAGGTCGAAAAGGATTTGAAAATCATTGTATTCTGTTTTTATTCATGTTTTACACAATGTCCCAACTTCACAGGAATTGGGGTTTGTAGTTCTTAAACCTCAAGAAATAGTCCTGAAAATAGTAGAGTGTTTAAGAGAGTGTATGCTGGTGTGTGTAGGAGTAAGAATGCTGACTGGCCTGAACGGCCTCTCATACTTCCGGAGTGATGTGACTCATTGCCAGTTTTCACAAACGTTTAATTGCAGTTGCTGTCGATAAGGATGCCACAACTTGCTATTGGGTTTAGGGGGTTAATTTTTTTTTTTACACATTGGTGATGCAGGTTTTGAATAACTTACCTGCAACAAATGAAAGCTGCATTTTGTGTTTATTCACATTGTCTTTGTCTTACATAAGAATTAGTTGGTTGATCTGATAACATTTAAATACGATAAATAAGCAAAAATACAGTCAGTCGGGGAGGGGGGTTGGGGGATACTTTTGCAGAGTTCTGTACAAATCTGCCGGACAGTACGTTTCTGTTATTTTCAGCTAATTTGTCTGTGAGTGTACTATTTAGATAACTTCATACAAATACATACACTTCATACATTCTTTTCAGCTGTTTTTGGGAAAAAGAATAAAAAAACCGTTGAACAGGCTGAAACGATTATTTACTGATACCAATAGATGCTCCAGTCTTCGTAAGCCTCCGGTATCTGTGGGTGGACAATGATGAGAAACAGAAAAAGATAATAAAAATAATTCCTGTGCATGAAATAATAAGGGCTGTTATTGAAATCACCACGATGGCTTTATCCAAACAAAATAATTACTCTCATGACAAGACCTCTGGTTGCCTTACGAGGAAAAGTGTGTTGACAAGACATTCCCAAGCGAGAGAGTACTTGTTAATATTTCATTTGGCCGCTGTCCCACTTCTCTCTCTCTCTTTCTCTCTCTCTCTCTCTCTCTTTCACTTTATTGTACTTTTTAAAAAGGAAGACGCAATTCCCCCCGCAGCGCTTCGGCGCGAAAGTTAAAAGAGTGGGGCGGATTATAAAATGAAATCTCTTATTGGCCCAGCTGCGGAGTGAATAGCAGAAGAGCTTTTGTGATCCGCCCCACTGTGGTGCGAATATCAGAACTGCTTCTCTTGTCCACCCCGCTGCGGGGCAGATAGCCGATCTCTCTCTCCCAATTCACCCCGCTGCGGGGCGAATAGCCACTTCCTTTTAGGAAAGCTTGAAGCAATGGTTCTGTCTCTCAATTTCCGAGTCGCACGTCTTGCACGTATTGACGGTTTCCCAGTCTGTTACCATTATCCGTATATGTAGCTCGCTATTCGTCAGCCCGCTGTGATTCAAGCTAGAACCTGCATTATCTGGCCCAAAGTCACCTGCTGTCTGGATTAGGTTCTAATAGCCTTAGTGTTCAACCTGCAACATTATGTGATATTTTATTAATAGATGCATTTTTTCAAAGTGGCCCGCCGATACACTGAGCAACTGAACTCAGGTTTCGACCATCTTAAAGCTCTGAATGATTTTCACGTTTCACGAATTTCACGTTAATTTTTTTGTAATAACCTAATACAACCTATTTTACCAGTATAAGCCTTGAGTGTTTAAGCCTACCTTGTAAATACCAAATAGACCCTACCTATCATGGCAAGGAAGAGGTGAGTTTGCTTTTTGAATTTGGTGTTTGAATTCATCTTTCATGGCACCCATTGATTCAAAGGTCGTGGGGGGCAGGAATGCACCCAGGCCTGCTCGCCATGTATTAGCTTATAGCTGGTAATGGGTTTACGCATACTTCAAGGAGACACACAGGACAAGGGGCAATTTAGGCTACGCTCAGACAGCAGGTCTTGATGTGCAATTTGGATTTTTTTTTTGTTGAGAAATCCCATTTTTTTGTGTGCTCATTCATATTTACACATTATTTTTGACCTCTATCAGTTGTGAGTATGAACTGATTGCGACCCTAAAGTGACCCGCATGCGCAAAAACGGCTGTTGTTATTATTGTTTTTCCCACCGCTCCTCCCCCTGGGACGCAGATTTGTGACGTTTGTTGCAGAAAAGTCAGATAAATGGAATAAATGCTGGCCGTTCAGACAGCAGTCGCATTGCTAAATATCAGACACATATCGGATTTAGGACCACATATGAAAGTGGCCTGGGTCGAATTAAAAAAAATCGGATTTGTGCTGTTCAAACTGTCTTTAGCAGATCGGATATAGGTCACAAATGGGCAAAAAAATCAGATTTGGACCACATTTGCCTGCTGTCTGAACGTAGCCTTAGACTCCTTCGTTGAAATGGCCTGCTTAGCTCTGCTGGCGGAAACCACACAGACCTGGGTAGAACAATAAACTTCGCTGAAATCTTCGCAGAGGGCCAAAATATTGGGGTAGGTCAAACCCACCCACAGCGTCGCCTTGCCGCTCATAATTTTTCATTGGTGGATAAATGCATTCTTTTCATTTAATTTTACTTTTGCCCAAGATTAAACCTCCAATCAAAATTTTTACAATAGGTCAGTCTCTGCTGAGAAGTTGGCCACCTCAGAATGAACAAGGGTGTGCATCTGGAGTCAGACAGACAGCAGCTCTTTGATGATCTTCGGATGATCGTCCAGACATGAGTTTATCTGTATATTACATGCTCAATAAAACAAGAATACAGAGACACTGTGACCAAGCCGACAAAATATCAATCAACAGCTTCATGCAATGTCCTAATTGAGTTGATTCATGCAGTGACAAGAGCTTGTAACAGAGCCTTTTTGCTTTTAAAAAATGGAAATGGATTCAACTGTCAAAGAAAGTGCATCAGTAGTAGCTACTTTATACATATTTTAACAACTGACTCCAAAATGTCTCTGGACTGAATTAGGGAGAGCACATGTGCGTTCGCGATACAACAATGAGCTGCTAATTATATTTGCAAGATCAAAACGTTCATTGATTATTTTCTGAGAGTACTTTTTATAACCACATGTGAGTCATGTGTGCCCTGTAATAGCTAGAATGAATCAACTTCTCATTGTTATAGATGACATATCAGTCATAATATTCTATCGACTTTGGTTGTAATTCGGGAAGAGAGAGGCAACAAAATGGATTTGTTGAAAGGTTGCAAGACATTTTGATGACTGACATAGGAAGGCAAGCTCAATACCCACCCTCCCGAGTTGGGCTTTTTTGGAATTAACTCAACTTGACCACAAAGGAGTCTTTAAACTACACTTTGTGGTGCTGTATTTTTCATGCTTGATTTGCGTATGAGGACCAGATCATGTGAAATGACAAAGAACTTCAGAAACAAACAACCTCTAGGCTATACAGTACCCACAATGTCGTAGGACCTATAGCCAATTCTACTGCAACTCACAATTATTATTATTATTATTATTATTATTAAGACATGGGTTTGGCGCAGAAAGTTTTTTCAGTAACCAAGATGCAGTTCAACATGTTTCAGTTGCGAAATTGACAGCTAAGTGAAGACAGTTCGACTGTCTATGGCAAACGCATTAGAATGAAGTAAAAGAAGTAAAATTCCATAGGGTCTCATATATTGTGCAATTCAGGCGGTGTCGCAGCAGCGGGGTTTGCATCATGGTGTGGGCACAGGACTCATTGATATTTCAGAGGGTGTCTTCACGCCGATAGTAAACGGATCCATTTTTTAGAATTTGGATTAAAATACAGTGTGGGATTTGAGTACCAGTGACTCTGCGGTGTCGCTAATCCCGTCGCGGGCGGCGAATGCATGATCTGTGGCACGCCGAGATTCAGCAGGAAGATCTATCAGTTTCGGCGTGACATGCCCCAACACGGCACCTCCCGAGCCGGGTGAATGGGTCCTTTAGCGCCCCACTGCCACCTTTCTCCACGTTACTCGTTCCATCTGAGATGAGTCATCAGTGCTCACTCGCCTGTTCATTTTTTTCTTTTTCTTTTTTTTTCTTTTTTTCTCCAGCGGACTCAATACAGCGTGGGAATCAGGGCTCTCTCTGCCTTGTGCCTTGTATGGAGACCTAACCCTGACCGACACACAAGCAAACAGCCCAGCACCGGCCCGGCATTCCCTCACTTGAGGGAGACAGTTTTGAAAAATCTGAGGTAGCTTTGCACATTGTGTTCAGGACCCTAGGTCAACGGGAATATAACATCTTCACAGTACAATCAACAACATCTGCCTTACTTCAGGGTGGAGTGGCCATCCCACACAGTCCTCTGAGTGCCGGACTGGAGTGGGGGGGTGAAGCTAAATAATAACAGCTATGTTTTATGTTATTATGAACAATATCTCAAATGAATAATCATGGCGGTTTTCCGTGGAGCTGAAGTTGCTGGTCGGACCTTGCAGCTGCCCGTGAGTCGGGGGGTGACTGTAGCACGACCTGAACCGCTGCAAGACCACCTCCGTGCGCAAACCCCCATCGGCAAGAGCAGCGCGAAAGGAATCATGTCAGGAATTTCGGAAACAAAAGAATTAGGATGATTGGGAATAGCGCTTTATGGATGATGAGGGGGTTTCTGTCCGCCCGCGTTGCATACCGTGAGCGCTCCTGAGACGCCCATCTCACGCACTCGCTCAATCAATTAGATGAGAACTTGACAGCAGAGAGGAGAGAAGCTGAATAGGTGTGTTTCTGTGGAAGACGCCTGTTCTATGACTCCCCTTACGTTCTGCTCTCGCTCCAGTGAATAGGTTGAATGCCGGAGTTCCACCTTTAACCTGGCTGGTTTTGGCTTACAATTCTGCTCTCTTATAGCCACTAAACTGGCTTTTCTGGAGCATACCCCCCTCCACACACACACACACACACACACACACACATAAAAACACACACACACATGCACTCTCTTCTGTTTGGCAGAACCACTTAAACAAGAGAATCCTTTCTCTTCCATGACACAGGGCAGAAGATCAAAGACGTTTTTTGGAAATTGACTTCTACCTTTTTATTTGAGACTGTGAGTTGATTATGGCACAAACCAAAGTTGAAAAAAAAATCTTTAGACCAAAAATAAAGAAACTAGTTTGGCAGGATGTGTAAAATGTCCTCACTTTGTTTTGGTTTGTTTTGGTTGAGGAGACCTTTCAGAAGTCTTTTTGTCTTTTCGCATCTGCTATGAAAGGAATGTTGACAATTGAAAAAGTCATTCCTATTCAGTGCGCACAATGGCTTAAGGTTGTGTTCATGCCAGTGATAATAAGCCTGCCTCCCTGGCTTAGGCCCTGAGCCTATTGTGAATACAGCAGTTCGCAGAGATTGTGCACAGATATCCCAGGATTACTCCTGACGACTCGTCACATCTCCGGCCATTATGTCGTATAGGCAACATGACAAGACCGACACGATGAATCAAGGGAATCAGTGTTTACCCGCACATTGACACACACACTAAAACCTGCCGTTTTCAAATTCATCGAAATCGGCAAAACTGACGTTCGAGAGACGAATGCCATGCATCGAAACTTGCAGAAAAAAACAAGGATCACACGTTAAAAGAGTTTGTCGTCGAAAAAACACTTATACAGACATTATTACCACACACAGACAAACACACATAAAGCTGACTGAAAAATGCATTTGAAGAATCCTTCAATTTTAATGAAGTCATACGTTTTGCTGATCATGGCAGATATTTATCAACTATTATGCATGAATGCTATTGGACTTAAGAACACTGATTTGATTGGCTAATTGCCGATCTGATCTTTCTATGTTACAAGACTCCCCCCCCCCCCCCCCCCTCCCCCAAGGTATTGACATAACACATCCGTTAAAACATCACAGGAGGAAACACTAAGGTGAACATTGAGAAGAAAAATCAACAGAGAGCAGGTGCTGCTTGACTGAAACCTTTTTAAAAACAACATTTTACCTCCATTCGTCCCATTTTCACCCAGCAGACGCTTCACCGATCTCAGCCCGTATGGAGAAACAAGGTCAGCATATTCTTGGTTCATGCGTCCACAATAGAGGCCACCAGAGAGCAGTGAGTCTAGCAATATCTGCTTACTGCAATTCGCTGGAGAGGCTGAACCGACTGTCACAGGCGTGTTCCACGGCCAATGGAGGTCCATCATTCATCTGCCTGAAAGAGGATTGCGTGTAGCGTAAGGCCCAATGCTTGGCAGAAACCTGAAATCTGAGCATTTTCTGACATTCTAAGTTCAGTCCTCCTGTTGCATAGCCTCGTGAAAGACACGTATTCTCTCTGATGCTTTGGGTGTGGTACACAGGATGGCATGGGCTTCTTTTTATTTCTACCTGTCCGCTGATTCTTCTCACTGCAAGGATGTTATCAGGGAAAAGGAAATGCCAAGTGTTGGTCAGACACTGCTCAATATTACCTAAAAATCTGATTCAACTTGACAGCTTGCCTGATTCAAAGACAAACAAATGAATATTTTGATGTGTTTTAGTCATACTGTATTTTTGGGTGCCAGTGCCCACTATGTTTGCACTGTGCTTGGTCGTGACATTCATTACTGTGGTCTACCACTATAGAAGCCAAAAAAATGTTATAGTTTTTGTCGTGTGAGGAAAAGCCACTTCCTTCTGTAAGTCTGGACATGGTAACCGCAAGTCTATGAATAGGCGGTGTTATTCTGCATTGTCAGAGTGACTTGTGTTTGTGGCCCTTGTACTATACAGAAGCGAGAGGGTATGTATGCTACAGTCAGATTGTAACCCCAGTCATTTCATGAAATGACTTCAAATTTCAGTCATTTCATGAAATAGGAAGCACTAAACTTCATTAATTTCACTAAAGGACTAAAAATTTTTAGTCATTTCACGAAATGACTGGTTCCACAATCATTATTTGCATAACTGAATAATTTGCTGAATAATTTTCCCATCTGATTTTTGAGCGCTTGTAATTGTTTTTACAAGCATTTTGCATGCCCAATATTTATTTCGAAAATGATTTTATGACAACCAAATATGCATTATCCTCAATCAAAATTGTGCCAAATCCTGGAGTTCACGAATGGCACTCAGATGAAAGGAAAGCAGTGAGCCTGAACTGTGCAATTATGACAATGTTTATGATTATGAAAAAAATGACATTGCTTTTTGAGGACCATTGCAGACAGAATTTGTACCCTGCTGTCAGAAATGTGTGACAGTTATTAAGCAATATTCTGACAAATTACGCTGCTAGGTCAAAAAATGCTACCCCTAAACAAAGTGAACAGAGTCTTTGTTTTTGCCTAAATATTAAAATATGAATTGGCATACTCCAGCAAATTCAATATTTGTTAGCTTGTTGTAACATAAACAAAAACAGTATAACAAGCGAGCGACATTTCTTTAAAGCAGGGGTATCAAACTGGGGTGTGTTTCCCAAAATTGTAGCTGCTAACTAAGTTAGCAACTTACGTAGTTTGTCCATTAACAGTCAATGGGTCCAACTATGTAAGTTAGCATCTGTTATTTCGGGAAACGCATGTCTGGTTGGAAATAGGCCCGAGGGGCTACAGGTTTTAATTCCACCTGAGCACACCTGATACAACTAATCAACTGTGCAGGTGAGAGACTAGTTGATTAAATTAGTTTAATCAGGTGTGCTTCTGCTTGGTTGGATTGAAAATCTGCAGCCCATCGGCCCTTTTACGGATCAGTTTGGTAACATACTGCATCCCATTATCATCCAATGTCTAACACTTACATTTTTCATTTCAAAGCCAGCATGTACATACAAATATTTATGTGCTTACATGTCAAAAGGAAAAATGTTAGAAAATATATTTTCGAGTACTTTAAAATTATTTAAGATATGAGTGTGGAAACAGTCCATAGATTGTGGGCCTGCACATGCTGGAACCGCCAAGAAGCACATTTTGATTGGCAGCACAAATCAATACGCCATGTGTTTGATGCCCGTCAATTTCCAACAGCTCTGGGTGATAAAGTGATTATTCCTTACCATGGTACTCCTCTCTGTTTCAATATTTATTTCAATATTCAATGTCTTAAATTGCAGATTTTTAATGCCTCTGGCAGTATTGGATCAGTGCCATCCACTGCTCTTGTCAATACTTCACTGTCTAGAAGTGAAGGTGTGTTTTGTAATGAGGTAGACAGACGTGACGATTTTCCGAGGCAAAATCCATAAAAACCAAAAAGTACAAGGTATTTTTGGATGGGTCAATTCCACGGTCAGCTCTGTACAGGTCAGTGGCTACAATCTGTTCGGATCCCAGGAGACCTCCGGTCTGTTCAGTCAAAGTTAGTTTCTTGCTCCCAGGGAACAAGGGGTAGGGACCCCATGCAAGCTGGTTTAGCTGGTAGATATGGTTTGGCAAGCTGGGGCATCAGTGACTACAGGCTGGCTGCCTATATAACCAGCTTTATGTATCCTAAAGACCATGTAAACCAACTTGACCTGCTTATGCTGGTTTAGATGGAGTCCTAAGCAGGGACCAGCAATTTGAACAGTATTCAGACTTTCAATGTGATATATTGTAATAATTTAAACTGCATTTGAAGGAGCTAATTGCTTAACAGCCATTGTCCTAATATTCAAGGACTCCCCAGGAACCAACAACTAAACTTCTTTGCTAACCAGCTAGTTTATCTTTTGTATTCGGTACTTAGCTGTAATTCCTGGTGCTCTGATGTGCAAAGGCAGTGTTCAGCAATTCAGTGGGCCATGGGTGCTTGCTTGGATCACAAATCAAAAATTAAATATAGATTGAATTCTCATCATCAAATTCAACAGTGTGGTGTTGCAGGAATAACAGTGGCATGTGAAACAGATGAGCGATAACACATGCATCACTGCCCTCTTTACTGAACAAAGACAGAGAGGCCAAAATGTTGGCAGCCAGGGTGATATGCACTGTTTTTAAATCTGAGGCAGGAACATGGCGATCCAGCTCAGTGAATACTTCCATGTCCAATTTAGTAGGTGAGAGTGTAGGAGCTGTTTTCAGGAGGGGGGCAGCTCAATGCTTTGGAGGTCTGCAGTGGAATTATACGCATTTCCAGGATACTTTCCAAATATTCAGCTTGGAAAAATGCGGGGGACAGAATGACTTGTTTTGAGAATGGTGGGGGGGGGGGGGCATTTCCTGCCTCCCCATCTGCCACACCCTTGACAGTAGGATTATGACAGCTATATACTCCGAAAGAGTGGTGTAAATCTCTGTCAATTGTACCTGCATTTTTGGAAATTACAAGCTTAATATCCTTCTTTGATTTTCATTTTTGCCCATCAATTTCAGAGTAAATTCAGCTAGAACAAGTTAATAAGCTTATAAAAAGTTTAAAGCATTTCCTGTCATCATATTTCCAGGACCTTATGAGGAGTCCACTTGCAAAGGCTTCTGAGTCAAGCTGGTCCATTTTTTAGAAAACCCTGATTTCTTTGGTAGGCATGGAAATTATCTTCCATAATTACTAATTTTCACCATACTGAAACTATTAGCCTTTCAGACATAATTCGTGAGACAATTCATTATTTAAAAAAAAAATGACTTTGATTTTGCAACACAAAGTTTTGACTTAGCAGGTTTTGAAAGTGGAGTGGAAATTTAGCACATTTTGACAGTGTTTCGACCAGCCCTGTTGTTCAATAGGTGAAGGTAATTGACTCAGGATCCACTCTACATGCAACTCAACACTACTGACATCACAGTGGCTGAATAGCTGCTATGACAATGACAACATAAAAATGAGTTCATGGGTTCAAATCCCCCTTTTACGGTATCACTAGATTTGTTTGCATTTTCTGCAATCAAAGCGAGACTTAAGTCTGCTCCCCCCATCTTGAGTTACCGAAAGCAAATACTGAACAGGCTATAAAAGCTCGACTGTGATTGGTTCCTTCTAGCGAACGAAAACGCAATCATGTTTCCACATTGGCTGATGAATTTGCAGAATTTGACAGAGTTTTCCTCCTTGACTTGACGGGTTAGGACAGAGTTTGGTTTTTTCCATTGCAATATACAACCCCAATCCCGAAATAGTTGGGACGAAGTGTAAACTGTGAATAAAATCAAAACGCAATAACTTTCAAATCACACCAGCCAGCATTTTATTCACAATAGAACAGAGATAACATAGCAAATGTTGAAACTGCGAAAATTTACAATTTTATCCACAAAATGAGCTCATTTCAAATTTTTAGATAATGACACCTTCAAAGCTATTGCAATTTAATGTTGAGGAACAATGTTTTTAAAGTATTCCACAATTTCTTTACGCAAGCCTTCACAGGTTGGAGACCGTCTGGCCATCTTTACTTCTGAGTGACTCAGCCTTTCTAAGACATCCCTTTTATAGCCAATCATGTTGCACACCTGATGCCAGTTAATGTAATTACTCGCTAAATGATCTTTCAGCTGATTCTCTTATAAACTGCTCAAAAAATAAAGGGAACACTGAAACAACACAATATAACTCCAAGTGTTCCCTTTATTTTTTTGAGCAGTATATATTAATTGCTTTTCCAGCCCTGTGTCCCAACTTTTTTGAGACCTGTTGCAGTCAGAAAATTTGAAAGAAGCTCATTTTGTGGATAAAAATGTAAAATGTCTCAGTTTCAACATTTGAAATGTTATCTATGTTCTATTGTAAAAAAACATATTGGCTCATGTGATCCAAAAGTGATTGCATTTTGATTTTATTAACACTTTACACTTCATTCTAACTATTTCAGAATTGGGGTTGTATAACATGATTTAGTAGGTTTCGAAAGTGGAGCAATCAATGGGACATGCGCAGGTGCCTGAAAGAGAGGCTAAGGGAGATAGCTCATTCATTTTCAAAACATGACTTAGCAGGTTTTGCAAGTCGACTCCTCATATAAGTAAGTTAACTGTCTCTGGTAATGAACCCATCTCATTCAACAAAAGAATTAAGATTCAGAGCATGAATACCGTTACAATCTGTACGCAAATCCCTTTTGTGTCTCCTCCTGTCCAACAGCTCTTTTGTCTCTTCGATATATTGTCTCTTTTAACTGGTTTTACCTCTTACATGCCTTTTTCTCCAGGTGTTATGCATTCCTGTTTCCCATTCCCTTACTTTCATGGAGAACTTTATTGTCTTCAGAAATTATTTGTAACCTTCAATGATAGTTAAATACGGAAATACTCTTTCTAGTCTTACTTATAGAAACAAGCTCTAAAGCCTGTTTCTGGCTCTCTCGGATTGGGATCACATTCCTGTTAAACGCTTTTTAGTTTGTTCCCCTGCCCAGTTTATTAAGAACACCTCCCAAACTCTCTGCGGTCACCGAGATTGGGACTGTATTCCTGCTGAACCCCCTGGACCTTCCGACTGACAGTTCTGTTCTGGCAAGTGTGTGTTCCATCTGGCTTCTGTCCTGGGACGCTACTGGCTGGGCACGAACACGCCTCCACTCTCAAGCCTACTCCATCTGAGCTGAACTGTGCCATTCTGCTGTGGGTCCTGTCTTTCTGTCTTTACTGTAATTCTATTAATAAACCCTACGCTTGGTTTGTACTCTGTTCCTGTATTTGGTTCTTGGTCTGGATCATTACAGAATATGATTCGTGCCATTGTGAATTAAGGCTTCTTAGAAGCCATATCTATTGATAAATAGTTTACTCTTTAAATGATAATTTAAATCTGGTTGACTGGCTGGGTTTCCATCATATACATGGGACAAATCATTGGAAACACTGTCATGAGCATTGTAATGTGAAGATCACAACATTGTGTTGTGGTAGGTTCACATTTGGATTGATTCAATTCTGTGTATATTTTTTCAGATTTAATTCTGCAGTTATGAGCTATTGTCTTGCAGCCATTTTTTTTCTTTTGCAGCTTTTTTTTTTTTAACTTTTGCCTTATGCTGTCATAATATTACACTCTGTTCACCTTGTCAACTTAACAAATTATTATGCATTTTTGTGGCATCTGTGATTCAGGCACCTTCTATTTGGTCCTTTTCAAACTCTATTGGCATCTTATTTTGGTAGCGAAGTGCGAGTCAGCCCTCTTTTCAGCTGGAAAATATTGTTAATTAGCCGTCATATTAGCTGCTATCACCTGTATAAATGCTTTTGTAATTGAGGTTGAGATACTTTAAAGCCATTTTTCAGGGTTGCTTCTGACATTTGCCACCTCCCTGCTGTTGTAAACATCGTGATAGCCAAGCAAGTTCTTCCAAACACATTGACTAACCTGTGCGGTTAATCATATGCAGTATAATGGATAGTTTCCTTTTTTTACAACAGGAAATATTGTAGATGTGTTTACATAGAAATGAAGCCCTTTCATTGATTTTTAGCTTCCCAACTGTCAAGCACTGAAAGATTTGATTTAGTTTCTCCGTCCGATATGTGTGAATGGAGTCAATTGCCCAATTGGATAATAGTTCTTTGAATTGGATTACTCTAACGCACTCCAAGGGTGAACCTAACAAATGTGTATTTTTAGCAGGCTAATAAATATACCCCAGTGAAAACAGAGGCGCTGTACTGCTGACAGATTGGCTCATTGCTGAATCCTTCCAGGGGCTGCAGGGTCAACATCATAAGGTTAACTTCAGAAATAGTTTTTGATTTATTTTTGGTTTGTGGAATTTGTCTAATAGACAGCTCGCAAATATTTATGGATTTTGGCGTTCGTTTATGGATGTTGTCGAACATACTGCACCCTTTCACCCCAAACTCTCTGACTTAGGCGAGCCGTATCTAAATGGCTGCCATAAATCTGCTCCTCGAATGGGCTGGAAAATTAAATCATTGTTTACCAAAGGGGAGGGTTGATTAGCACGGGCATAATGCAACAGTGATTGGGTAAATAGCCGAGGAGAATGTGTTTTTGGCCTTGTTGAGAATGACGAATGATGATAAAAAAAAAAAAGCTCACAGTTTCCTCCAAGGTAGAGAAGTAAGAAAATGGTGAGCGGCAATAAAAGAAATCTGTATGTGCTGAAAGGCCCACTTGAATGATGGCTTGGTATTTAGAGAAACATTAACTGATACTGCAGTAACTTATTAGCTCTCTGCGCTGCTTCATTCTTGATGAATTCAGTGTGTTTACAATAGAGCTGAGGTTATGAGTAGGCTGGAAATGTATAACTACTGCACGCTCTTGAAAATGAAAGCCAAAATATTTAACTGACCATTACAGCGCTCCCATTATGAGCATTCTTTCATGGTCGGAGCTAGGCTCGCTGATGCACCACTTCGGACTCGATGCCATTTATGCATGAAAACGCTCGTCTCATTAAGCAACATAAAACTGCTTTATTCTTGACTTGAATTGTAAAAGGCTTGAGGCTGTCTTATTAGCTCTGGTTTTCCAATGAACAGATTGGGCTATCTTAATAGGAACTGATAATTTTATGAAAAATGTAATTACGAGTGATGTTGAAGGGCACGTACTTCAAATTTGGAGCAGAGTTAGAAGTTGTCTCAACTCATTCAAGTGAAGCCTTCTTTTCAATACAGGTCCTCTCAAATGGTTACCACTTTTTAACAGCTAATCCATTATATTTTTTGACAGAAAGACAAACGCGTGTTGGCAAACTCACAAAAATCTAAAAAAGGAAGAGGGGCTCTGCAGCAAAGCCTGCGGAGGTTAATATTTTATGAAGAGTAGCACATGGCTGTGGAAGCTATTTAATGAAGCGCTGAGTGCATATAATGGACATTAATAGTGCAGGATAGCGCCAGAGAGCATGTGCCGCACCAAAAACACAGAGCCATGCCACTGGCTCCCATTTAAAGTGCAGCAGACAGAGTGTAGCTGTACACGTCTGCCGCTTCACCGCCCCTCTCTGCTGCCAGTGCCAACTCTGTGCTCCATGAGTTTGTGCCATGTACATATCAGAGCTGGTTCCGTTCATTTTCAACAAATTTTCGGAAGGGGAAATGATTTTGTCAGGTCCGTGTGCACGTCCGTAACAAACTTACAAAACGTGTGCGTGCGGTGTGATAACTGTTTGCGCAACAAGGGGCCATAGTGTTGGAGCAAACTTGGGCCGATTGTGTCTTAAGTGCCAAGGTACATTATCTAGCTCAAGTGCTTTTGAGATTGTGTTTGAATTCTCTGAAATCTTTCATGAGGGTCAGCTGTAGCGTGGAACTTGTCAAATGTCTTAACTTGTGAAAAAAGTTGGTAGAATTGAGGGACAAATTCCGCTGTTGATTATGCAATAGTTGACACCCGAGGATAAGCGTGTCACAACAATGCCCAGATTGCCAAAAATGCTTCCAAACACCTTAAATTTGCTCTAAAGTTTAAATCAGGGAAAATGAAGAATCAACCAGAAGAATCAGTCAGTTCCTGCCTGTACCAATGCTCTATACCCACGTGTAATTTCAGATGAAATGGTGGATTGAGGAGAAAAATTGATTAATAGATTCAGTCAGAAGAATGGACAGACATAGTTTTTTTCATTTTATAATAGGATTATTATCAGTGTTAGGTTAGCTGTATCTATGTGCTGTTCTGTTGCCCTGCCCATTATGACATCACCATCACCTAAAGCAATGGATCCATGTGAATAAACCGTTGCTCCCTGCAGTATGACGGTGACCTTTCATATTTATTCACAACAGTTTGTATTTATTTCCACAATGATGCAATATTTTGCTTTTTGGCTCCGTGCTCTGGCTGAATGAATTTGAAAACAATACAAGGTTAATGCTGAGGCTGTCGGTTTCAATTTGCGGTTATTAACACCCCAAAGTGAACCACGATGGAAGCCAAGCCTTTGAATACAGTGTTACTGCTCAAAGCCTTATGGACTGGGCTGTATCTTTTAATGGTTTAAATTGAGAACTTAAGTTTCTTTAACAGTGTCCTTAGCAGTCCTGGGAAATCTTTGTTGCACATATTGCCGCCCAGCGTTTGGATTTCCCACAGAGCTTTGTAACCTTAGAGGGCTGGATTCAGGTGCGATTACAGTGTGTGGAAGCTGTGATGAGCCAGCCGCTTCATCACACCCTGAGTCTCGTGAAATTCCTGGGCACTTTGATGTGGAAATGTCCTGGAGTTTGGCGAATGCACCTCTGAGGACTCTACTTTTGGGCTGAACTGTGTTTCAGGCAGAAAAGCTGGTTGTGAGACCCTCCCCCCGAAGGGATGTATTTGAAAAAACAGCAATCTTAATTGTCCGTGCGCATTAGTTATGATTTGAAAAAACACAGCCCATGCCTCCTCCAGTATTTCTGTTGCCAAAAGAAAAATCCCCACAGTGACTCCTGCTCTCTCACCTGTTTTCTGGAGCTTGGGTGGTCTGTTAAGATAAAATGGGAAACAGCACTGAAACAGCATGTTTGAGGCTCAGTGCCAGAAACCAGATGTAACAATTTCAAATTTAAAACACATGCAGTAGCACTTTCTGGAAAGTCCTGGTTTAAGGCATCCTGCAAACAGTAATGTCCCTGATTACCTTAGCCGTCTGCTCAGATGTGCTGATCTTATGTATACACTCTTTATCAAACATACTGCCTTATCAAGCGACACGCTGGAGTACACAACGCTGCTTCTAACAGCAAATGAACTCGAGATAGTTTGGCTTGAGAATGTAAATGTATTTTGGTGAAAAGGCCTGGATGTGTGCTACTTTTCAGCCAGCAGGTAGAACTAATTGGTGAAATTAGGCGGTTGAGTTACTGGGTGTAAAGAACGCAAGGCAGCTGGACTCGTACTTTATTACACTTCTAGTTACTCACACTGTGATGTACATAAGTCATTTAGAGCCTCTTTTTACCACTGATGTCAGAAATGAAGACCGCTAGTGTCCCTGAGTAAAAAGTGTGAAGTAATTCTGCTGAGTCTAGTTTCACATGAAGGTTCCCAGTGATCTTTGTTTTTCAAGGTATTATATTCCTGGATATCCAAAAGAAAGGTTTATAAACTTTTTCACAAAAAAAAACTTCATAAAATTCCTGACTTTCATGCCATTTTCTGCCTGCCTGTAACGCCACGCCTCCAGCCCTCTAATTCACAGGCCTATTTAGACTCGGACCGCATTCCACACTCTCAATCGTTGCCTACATCTGTACCCTATTGCCTACCTGCAATTGCGTTCCTCTATATAAAGTAAAGCTTCGCACTCTTATAGTGTCATAAGTCTCGTAAGCCTCACAAGCCTGTTGTTTCACTATAGTCTTATTTAGACTTAGATCCTGCATAATTGTGTGTATTTGTAGAACTCTCTAATTAAGTTTTGTTCTTTCTATTTTATGTTCAGTGCTTCTCTTTTCGTAACCAGGAACCTCGTTTCCTTGTTTATTCATATTTGTACTACAACCCCAATTCCGAAATAGTTGGGACAAAGTATAAATTGTAAATAAAATCAAAACACAATGACTTTCAAATCACACCAGTTAGTGTTTTATTCACAATAGAACAGAGATAACATAGCAAATGTTGAAACTGAGAAATTTTACAATTTTATCCACAAAATAAGCTCATTTCAAATTTGATGGCTGCTACAGGTCTAGCCATTGGAATTTGATCCCACTCTTGCTTAATACAGGCTTCCAACTGCTGGAGAGTTTTGGGTCTCCTTTTATGGACTTTTTGTTTAATTTTGCTCCAAATGTTCTCGATCGGTGAAAGATCAGGACTGCAGGAAGGCCAGTTCAGCACACGATCTCTTCTACTATGAAGCCATGCTGTTCTAATAGCTGCAGTATGAAATACACAAGGCCTTCTCTGGAATAGATGTCGTCTGGAGGGGAGCATATGTTGCTCTAAAACCTTTATATTACTTTCAGCATTCATGGGTCTTTTTAAAACATGCAAGTGTCCCACACCATATGCACTAATGCATCCCCATACCATCAGAGATGCTGGCTTTTGAACTGAATGCTGATAACAGGAGGGGTGGTCTTTCTCCTCTTTAGCCCGGAGGACACAACGCCCATTATTTCCAACAAGAATATCAAATTTGGACTCGTCTGACCACAGGACACTTTGCCACTTTGCCACAGTCCATTTTAAATGGGCCTGGGCCGACAGAACACGGAGGCGCTTCTGGATCATGCTCAACAATGGCCTCCTTTTTGCATGATAGAGTTTTAGGCGGCATCTGTGGATGGCACGGCAGACTGTGTTTACAAACATTGGTTTCTTGAAGTATTCCTAGGTCCATTTAGTAATGTCAATGACAGAATCATGCCAGTGAGTGATGCAGTGGTGAGGGCCCGAAGATCACGGGTATCCAGTGAAGGTCTTCGGCCTTGTCCCTTACGCACAGAGATTTTTCCAGTTTCCCTGAATCTTTACATGATGTTATGGACTGTCGATGATGAGACCTTCAAAGCCTTTGCAATTTGACATTGAGGAACATTTTTAAAGTATTCCACAATTTTTTACGCAAGCCTTCACAGATTGGAGAGCCTCTGGCCATCTTTACTTCTGAGAGCCTCAGTCTCTCTAAGGCATCCCTTTTATAGCCAATCATGTTACACACCTGATGCCAGTTAACTTATTTACTTGCTAAATGTTCTTTCAGCTGATTTTCTTATATATGAATTGCTTTTTCAGCCCTTTTTTGCCTGTGTCCCAACTTTTTTGAGACCTGTTGCAGCCATCAAATTGGGAATAAGCTCATTTTGTGGATAAAAATGTAAAATGTCTTAGTTTCAATATTTTAAATGTTATCTATGTTCTATTGTAAATGACATATTGGCTTATGTGATCTGAAAGTCATTGCATTTTGATTTTTTTCACAGTTAACACTTTGTTCCAACTATTTCTGAGTTGGGGTTGAACTTAAGCATTGTTTCTTTAGAGACAGTTCTTTGTATTACTAATATTATTATCCAGGAACCTAGTTTCCTTGTTCCTTTGTACTTTGTTCTACTTTGCCTTCCTGCATTGCCGAGAAGGCATAATAAACCTGATTTATCCCTGTGCTATAGGAATCCTATTGGACAGTTCAATAGAATTCTATAGAACTTTAGTACCTCAAGTCCTATAGAAAAAAGTTCTATAGTAAACAGTTCCATAGAAAATCTCTGGAGGACTTCTTTTCAGTTTAGCATCTTCAATCCCACCCTACTTTGGAAGGCAACCTCTTTATATTACATTTCCCAACTTGCATCTCTGTAGCACAATGATCATTCGTGGGCTACTCTGACCGGGGCTCAAACACAGACACTTCTGCTTTGTAATGCAATGCTTTCATCAAGTGAGCCATTCAGAAGCTGGTACATTCATGGTTAGAAATAACCTTTCGATGTATAAGGATGGTGGGAATAAGTCTCAGCAGAACTCAAATTGTATTCAAATTAATTTTATATCTGTATATAATCTGCAATCACATGCATGTGAATGGAAAGGAATAATTTGATTGAATTTTTAAAATTAAGGGAAAAGTTCAAAAGGTCAAACTTTCAACGTAATTCTGTCTTCGTTAGCAAAAGAGGAAGTATTCCATTATAGCATAATAAAGTTGTAATGCCTTACATTTATATTTCTGAATTGCTGCCGAGGAAATGGAAAGAGGTCTTCATGTACCGTAACTGAAATACTGCTAAGTTGTGCGGTCAGTCAGTCAATCAGTTGTCTGATCAGAGAATTAATCAGTTGGCATGTGCCTGGTACCCCATGCATGTGCTTAAGCGCTCCTTAAAGTTAAAAGGGACACAATTTCCTTGCTAATTCAGTAGAGTGGACATCACTGTGTATTGCACATTTTCATACCACTAGTCCAGTTTCTCACTTCTAGAACCCAGGTACACGGAAGGTAAATTGACCCTTCGGCAGAACATTGCAAGGATTCATAAGATTTATTTTTATTTTTATTTAATCCTTATTTAAGACGTCTTTCCCATTAAGCTTTTGTTCTATTAGAAGGTCCTGAAGACCATTAAAGTCCTATAGAACACATTTTTCAACTAGGGTGTTCTATAGGAAGGTGGAGGAAGTCTTACGGGACTTTCTTTTCCATAGAGGTGCTCTATAGGTTTCCAGCAAATTCCTGTAGAACACAAGGAAAATCCTATTCTACTAAAATGTTCTTTAGAGTTCCATTGATGTTCTATAGAATTCAACAGAATTCCATAGAAGTCCTATAGAACATTTTTTGCAGGGATCTTTGCACCTAAGTTTAGTTCCCACTGTTCCTGTTCTCTCAACTGGTGCACAGAGCAAACCCTTACAGACAACTTCACCAACCTAATGGACCCAGCTAAGATACAGCTCCCTGAAGATGTGGGAGAATTTGCCTCTCGAAACCCCAACGTCTTCAGCCTACTAGTGGAGCAACACAGGGAGATTGTTAGACTGGGGTCCACACTGGATGAACTGGTTTGCGGTCACCGAGAGGTCACCATCTCCCGCTCTCCACCACCAGCTCATGAGTCCATCTCTCCTGCTGCACTGCAGGCTTCCTCAGCCATTACCTGGGGCAAATCGCCAGTGCGCCTGCCAGAGCATTATGAGGGTCAACCCACCATATGCAGAGGCTTTCTTCTCCAATGCTACCTTTATTTCATTTACTACTCCACCCTAAGTGATGCAGAGAAGATAGCTGTGGTGGTCACCGGCCTCTCTGGCAAGGCGCTCAACTGGGCAACTGCTGTATGGGACCAGGCTGTGTTTGACACCTAGCTTCATACAGAAGTTCCGCACTGTGTTCAACCACCCTTGGAAGAAAGCTACTGACCAGCTACTAGACTTGCAGCAAGGTTCAATGTCTGCTGCAGACTACACACTACGCACTACCTTGACCTCAGTCAGCAGCTGGAACAGCCTGGGTTCCTTACCATCTTCCAGAATGGGCTGAGTCCAGACCTTTGGGCAGAGATGGCCTGCAGGGACCTGGAATTGTCCCTGTCATCATACATTGATGCTGCCATCCATCTGGACCACAGATGGCAAAACCAGCCCAGAGGCCCTATCCAGCAGCCTAAGACGGACGCTGAGCCCATGGAGCTAGGACTCTCCAGACCTTCAGAACGTCGCCCTTGGAAGAAATCCGGCCCATGTGCCCATTGTGGAGAAGAATGCCCTGTGCCTGTCAAAGTTACATGTCACCCACCACCAGAGATTCAGAGATGTCAGAGATTCAATATCCCAGTAAGGGTGACGTATAATGATCTGATCCTTTGTACCAACGCCTTAATCGACTCGGGCGCCACCGGAAACTTCATCTCCTCCCATTTGGCATGGCGAATGAAGGTCCCAAGCCACCAGCTCAACAACCCCCGTGCAGTGGCAGCGCTGGATGGGAAACCTCTGGGCAGCGGTACCATCCTCCACCAGTCAGCTGCAGTCTCCCCCAGTAAAGAAGAGTGCCACCAGGAGGTACTACCGCTACTGCTGCTACCCTACTCCAGCCACCCAATTATTCTTGGCCTACCATAGCTAATAAAACACAATCCCACTAAATCCAGAGACACCAAAGGTCTCACATTCCGGTCACCTACCTGTCGGCGCCACTGTGGCCCCCTCCCCATTGCCTCACAACCGTCAAGAGTCCAGACCAGGTGACACAGCCTGAAATCCCCAAGGAGTACTGGGTGCTGCAAGAAATATTCAGCAAAACCAGGGCCACCCAGCTACCTCCTCATCACTTGTATGACTATGTCATAGAGCTCCTGTTCGGTACTTCACCCCCCAGTAGCCAAGTATATCCCCTTTTGATGCCTGAAACTCAAGCTATGGAACATTATGTACAAGAAGCTCTCCAGCAGGGCTTCATTCATCCCTCTACCTCACCTGCATCGACAAGCTTCTTCTTTGTCCAGACGGATTGAGGTCCATGCCCCTGTATAGACTACAGGGGAGTAAATGAAGTCATGTGAGGAACAGATATCCACTCCCTCTGGTCCCTAGTGCTGTGGAGCAATTGAGAGATGTGAAGATAAGATAAGCTTCACTAAGCTTGACCTTCGCAGCGCATATAATTTTATTCGTATCCAGAATGGAGATGAATGGAAGACAGCATTTAGCACCACCTCGGGCTGTACAAGTATTGCGTAATGGCTTATGGCCTTGTTAACATCCCATCTGTGTTCCAGTCCTTCATTAATGATGTACTGTGAGAGATGCTGGGAAGATTCGTCATCGCCTACCTTGACGGCGTCCTCATCTACTCATGCAGCTATAAGGATGCGGATCATGTAAGGTGGGTACTCAAGCACCTCTTAGAACGCCAGCTTTAAGTATATGCCAAGAAATTCATTTTCCACCAGTCCACAATCTCCTTTCTGGAATACATGATTGGGCCAGAGGGAGAGGCTGTGGATGAGAAGAAGGTAAAGGTAGGAGCAGCATAGCCAGTCCCACAGACCTTGAAGGAGGTCTGATGTTTCCTTGGGTTTGCCAACTTCTATCAATGTTTCATTCAGAACTTCAGCATGGTTGCCCAACCTCTAACTCGCCTGTTGAAAGAAAAGCCCAAAGACCTGGGATGGAATGCTGAAGCACAGCACGCCTTCAAGACCTTACAAAGCCTGTTTGTTACTGCTCCAGTACTCAAATTACCAGACCTGGAGAAGCCCTTTGCGGTAGAAGTCGATGCCCTCACTGCGGGGTAGGAGCAATCCTATCCCAAAGACATGGGGTACCTGAAAAGCTTTTTCCTTCTGCTTTTTTCTCTCGCAGACTCACACCCGCAGAACTATGATGCGAGCAACCGGGAGCTGTTAGCATTGAAGTTGCCACTGGAAGAGTGGAGGCACTGGCTTGGAGGGGGCCCGCCATCCATTCAGTGTACTCACTGATCACCGCAACCTGGAATATCGTCGAAAGGCAAAACGGCTCAATCCACATCAGGCCAGGTGCTCACTGTTCTTTACCCATTTCGATTTTACCATAACCTACCACCCAGGCTCCAAAAACATGAAGTTGGACGTTTTATCCCAAAGTCATAAGGAGGAAATTGATCTGGTGGCTGAGGATCCGATCCTATAATCCTGCTGTGTCCTCGCCCCAATCAGATGGCAGCTGGACTAGGAAATAGCGAGGGAAGCTAAGAAGAAGCCTCCTCCCACCTTAGTGCCAGCTTGTAAAACATTTGTCCTCTCTACTCTTTGTGATCGAGTAATGCTGTGGGCGCATACCTCCCTGTCTTCAGTACACCCTGGAGCCAGAAAACAACTCAAATCATCACTCGCAAGTACCGGTGGCTCCACCTGGCCTCAAACATGGAATCCGCTGTCCGGTTATGCGCTACCTGCACCACGACTAAGACCCCACAACATTTACCAGCTGGCAAGGTGAATACCTTACCAGTCCTACACCGTCCATGGTCCCATGTACCCTTGGACTTTTTAACAGACCTTCCAGTGTCCAAAGGTAGCACAACAATTTTGGTGATCATTGACTGGTTTTCTAAATTTTGCAAGTTTGTGCCTTTCACCACCATTCCTTCTGCCCTCCAAGTGGCAGAGGCATTGTTCCTGCAGGTTTTCAGGATCTTCGGCCTTCCGGAAGACATCCTCTCAGACTATGGGTCACAATTCACGACCTAAGTGTGGAGGGCATTTTTCAAGAAGCTGAGAGCTTCAGCAAGCCTTACCTCAGGATACCATGCTGAATTTAATGGGCAGGCGGAGAGAGCCATCCAGGACCTGCGGAGGTTCCTCCAAGCATACTGCCACCAGCATCAGTGGGATAGGTCCAAGTACCTGCCCTGGACAGACTATGCCCAGAACTCTCTAAAGAGCACGTCCACTGGATTTTCACCATTCCAGTGTGTGCTCGGTCGGCAACCTCCCTGTGCTTGTGGGACCCGAGCAAGACCAAAGTCCAGGCAGTGGATGCCTGGTTTAAAGAAGTGGAGAAGGTCTCGGCAGCTATCAATGTCCAGGTCCAAAGAGCCCTCCACCATCAAAAAATCCAGGCAGACCGAAGACGTCAGGATGCCCCCAATTACCAGCCAGGGATTCGGGTCTGAATCTCCACAAGGGACCTGTGCCGCCGGCCCTGTAGGATGCTCACGGTTTATTGTTCCATTCCGTGTCCACCAGAGAGTCAATGACACAGCCTTTGCACTGCAGTTGCCATCCAACTACCATAATAACAATACTTTTTCCGGCCGACAGTCAGGCACGCCGGGAGTCATGCCGCAGCGGGGTACTGTAATGCCACACCTCCAGGCCTCTTATTCATCAGCCTATTAAGACCACATTCCACAGTCTCAATCATTGTCTGCATCTGTTCCCTATTGCCTACCAGCAATAGTGGTGTTCTATATAGTGCTTCTCACTCATTCAGTGCGAAGTCTCGTAAGCCTCACAAGCACGTTATTTCACTATAGTCTTGTTTAGATACCGCACATTCTCATGTATTTGTAAAACTCTCTAATTAAGCGCTGTTCTTTCCATTTTATGTTCAGCGCTTCTCTTTCTGTACCCAGGAACCTCGGTTTCTTGTTTATTTATATTTGTAATACTTAAGCATTGTTTCCTTCAACACAGTTTTCTGTATTACTAATATTATTATCCAAGAACCTTGTTTCCTTGTTCTTGAGTACTTTGCTCTACTTTGCCTTCCAGCATTACCGAGAACAGATAATAAGCTTGATCCATCTTCGCACCTGAGTCCAGTTCCACTTTCCCTGCTCTCTGTGCACTCTCGACAGGTGCACAGAACAAACCCGTACACTGTAATTCTCTTCTTTCTGTTAAACAGGATGTTTTAAGTGGGTGTCCCCTCAGCGATAATGAACTCTGCTCTCTGCTCCTATTGGCCGGTGAATGGAGCTAAACTCAAGAAAAGTATTGTTAGTGCGATGATGGCGAGAGATGGGGTCAGTCGAGCAAGGATGTGGGAAGGAGCAGGGCGGGTGGATCAGCTGGTAGGTGTGAACTATGCTGAGCAGGACAGTTTGTGATTTCAAAAACAGCAGGAGTTTGGAATGGCATTCAAAGACTGATTTGGAAAAGGGGGCAAGTAGCTAAATTTGGGGTCTTCAAAATCACCCTTTTCTGTGCTATTAGATACAGAGGAGACCACTGTGCTGATGAACCGAAATGGGCAAAAACTATTTTCATTCATGTGTCTGTTAAAATGCTTTAAATGCAAATAGATACTGAAACCAGTATTCTGCCAGATCGGGCTAAAGAATCTCAAACTGACAGATTCATCTTCAGCCCGGAAGTAATGGTATCATTTTTTGTTATTGTTTTGCTGGCAACTCAGAGCAGAGTCAGATCTCATACACAGGCAGGAACTCAATGATTAAGATCAATGATTTTATTCAAGCTTATGGTAACACAATCCAAGTCAAAACCAGACAGAAGGAATGCAGCACAGAAAGGGAAAAAGTCATTGTCATGGTAAAACAGTCCACAGGTCAGTTACCAATCAAGAGGTACGCCAAGTATGGGGATCATTTAAATCATAAACCAAAGATGCAGCATTAGGTCAATGTCAGAAAATCAACAAGACACCAGGGATTAGGAAAAAATCTTAAACTGTAGATGACAAATCATGACTAGGAAAACTGGAGGAATGCAGAATGTGAGGTGACGGAAAATACTGGCAATAAACTTGCAAAGAACTGGGTGAAATACTGGGTTTATAAAGGGGAAGAGAGAACTAATGGAAAGAGAAATCAGGTGCGTGTGCAGGGAGTGATACAAATATGGGAATGAGGTGCAGTGATAGACTAACAATATATGGAGAGCAATAGCGTGAGTGTAAGAAAAAAAAATATGAAGCACATGGTAGTGACAGGGAGTGATAAAGCGAAGGGAACTTGTAAGGAAACACAATAAATACATCAAACGAGAGACATAATAAATACGCAGAAAATATTGACAAAATACAAGAAAGTAACAAACACATGAATCAGATACTGACAGTGCTTGCCCCGCGACCCCCCACAGTCACTAGGTGGCCAACCAGGACCAGGACCAGGATGACTAAAGCGGACTAAAGTGTTTATGAGTTGTCGGTTGAGGATGTCCATTGTCAGGATCCAGCAGTGCTCCTCTGACCCATACCCATGCAAGTCGATGAGCAATCAGAACCCACATCCTCGACACCTCACGTTCAGGTGGCGGACAGTAAAAGTCTCAACTCCATTGACGAGGTGGGCGAGTGGGGGTGCAAAGTGGGTGAGGGCCAAAGCACCGCGGAAGAGGGGTTTCACCTGGGACATGTGAATGGTAGGATGAAAGCAGCTCAGGTTATGTGGCAGCTGAAGTTGGACCACCATTGGGTTAACAACTTTCGAAGTGGTGAAGGAACCAATGAAACAAGAGGATAAAGCTGCCTTCACACGGATGCAAAACAAGTTTTTCGCACGACAGATTACATTCAAAGTCAATGCAAAGACGCGAATACACGCGAAATGCGAATATACGCGTCTTTGCATTGACTTTGAATGTAATCTGTCGTGCAAAAAATTTGTTTTGCGTCCCAAGTGAAAGTGGCTTGACTTGGGAGAAGCAACTTTGAGCTGGCGGTCACGGGTGGATAACCAAACCTTTTGACAATGTGCATACTGGGGGGTAGGAACCCGATGGCAGTCAGTGGCCCTCTTCATCCTGTGGTTAGCCCTCAAGGGGGCCGCTCTGGTCACGAGAGTGATTGGTAGCCTAGGTGACACTGGAAGGGTGAGAGCCCTGTCAAGGAAGAGGGAGAGAGTTAACACTGTACTCAACCCAATATTAACATATTGGATATGTCCATTGTTGGCCTGCTGCACAGCTAAAGATCGCCGTTGTATGGATCGTACCAATTGTTCAACAATTACTTGGGGGAGGTGTTCCTTCTCCTTGTCATGTCTCCTTCGCAGAATTGGCAAATATTGGCCGGAAGTGGGAACTTGTCAGTAGAGGACATCCCAAAGATGTTTGATGGGGGACCAAACCGGGGAATAAGCCAGCCCTTTTAGCACACAGATTTTTTTCAGCATCAAGGAACTTTGTGCTTACAAGGGCGATGTGGGATTTGGGGTGGTCATGCCAGAATATGGCATTGTTTTGGTGGACAAATTGTAGGACAAGAGGCTGCAGTATCTCATCGAAATATTGCACTACATTCAAGTTACCAATGGGATATTCCCGTCCAAACCAGCTCTCCTCCAGCACTGTATGCCACTCTGCAAACCACTCTGATGTCGGCATAACTTTTCCCTGTGCGGCACCAGACACGCTGCCTTCCGTTCGCTCTGTGAAGCTGAAAACGTGACCCGTCAGTAATTAAAGCAGTCCTCCATTGTGCCATTGGACATGTCAGTTCACCCACTTGAGCAAATTTCTTAGTCAAGCAGGGTTGAGGACTAATCCACAAAAAGGATGTTGTGTACAGAGATGAGCTTCCCGCAGATCATTTCTGTTGGTTTGGGCAGAAATGCAACGATTGTGGAGGCCAACTGTCTGGATATGGTGGTCTTGGGCGAGGGTCGTCACACGTATTTGTCGCACATGTGGGCAGTTTGCTGTCGTGCCTAATCTCAAAACAGTGTCTTCAGTGACTTACAGTTGAAACATTGACATTAATAAACCCTCGCGACTGCCCTGAGGGACATTCCGCCACTAAGCGTGCCAATGGCATGCTCCTTGAAGTTTCGAGTCAACGTTGGCATTTTGAAAAACGGTTTAACTGGGACTTTTGGGGTGGCTCTTTATTGACCAAGGGGCTGAGTGTGCTTGGGCTAAGCGCACCTGATTTCAATAGCTTTGGATTAGGCCCCAGCTGTCTGATGAGCCAATTATGATAGGGGGCATGAAATTGACAATGATATGGCAGAGATGACTGAAATGCACACAGACCGGTCACATACGACTATGGTTACATAAACCCTATAGCAAGTCAACCAGAGAAAAAATTTGGAGGAATACTGAAGGGATTACACTGCTGCATTTAAATGTTTTTCAGTGTATTAGCTAAAAAAGCTATGAAAAAATGTGATTGCTATAAATCCTTTTTAAGCAGAAAAAAAACATTGTCTTGAATTTAAAGAAAATTATTTCAAGGACAAATTATCTTGAAATAGCTGTGTATATATATATATATATATATATATATATATATATATATATATATGTGTAAGTTTGCCGCAATCATTGACAACCAAAGAAAATCTTACAAGGAAAATCTATTTGAAGTATATTCACTTTCATATTTTAAGTTCAACGCTGTGATTTAATGATTCATCTCTGACTTACTGCTAACCCCAGGGTATTAATATGAGATGGCGTACAGGCTACTTTCTCTCTGGCTTCATCCCAGTACTCATACTGGCAGTCTTGCGGTTTTGAGTGTACGTTCCACATGCCACCGAGTAAGTGTGGAAGACTGTCCCAGTTCTGAAAATGTCCATGCTCTTAGTGCACTTAATCCACACTTCATGAGTCCCCATCCTAATTTTACTCTGGAGTGGTATTAAGAACAATGTGCATTCTACAGTACATCAGAATGTTGCATGCAGAATGGAAGGAGTGATTATAAAGATGACAGGCAAGAAAACATGCCAAAGTAAATAGTTATATCAGGTTTCTGAAGCTTCTGTTGTTGGGCAACATGCTCAGTGTAATTTAAACAGCTGTAATCTAATTGCTTGGTTATTTATTGACAACTTTATTAGCTAATATACTGCTGCATTTATTTATTTATTTATTGTTTTAATGTTTGTTGTTTTAATCTTTGGATTGCTAATTGGACCTTCTCAAATGCATTCACAGAGTATGTATCCTATTATGTCATACTTGGCTCCTCTAACTGATGTCTCAACTGGAAACATTTTCCGTTTGTCAAGTGCATCCCAATGTAAGATGACCAAACCTCGCTGCACTTGCAGTCTTTACGCCAATTTAAACACTGGCCAGATCCTGGAAATGCATTACTCAAGTGGCTTTTAGACAAAGAAAAAAGACTGCAAGTGTAGGTATTGGGACAAGGCCTCAGTCATCCATCACCGTGGTTAGGACAAAAGAATACCGTAATGATGTGTGACAGAAAGTTATTGAGCTACACTAATGTGGAAATAGCTATAGCAAAATAGCTAGAAAGTTGAAATTACCCATTTCAGCTGGTAGGTCAGTAATTATAGGGGAATCCAGGTCAAACCTCCAGTAGATTTGCCTGTAAAGCACACATTGAAATTTATTTTGATGTATCATTCACCTATGAAGCACTCCTCAGATTTTCCAGAAGAGTCATGGAAGTAAAACCAATGTGGCAAAAGCAGAAGCATTGTCTGCTCTGTTTGGGCATGGATATGTTTTCCTTTCTAACACCAACCCCCGCGTACTTGCGATGTTTCTGTGGACAACTTGTCTCAGATTTCGGAAGACCCATACAGCAGACAGGGAAATGGCGTTGTGCCAGGTTTATGGCTGGTCGGACTGGGGTGGAAAGTGCCCTGGGTACACATTACATCCACTACTGGAGCTGGAGAAAAATCCTGAACTCTCTCAGAAATGTGCGGAGCCCGAGAAGTGCAATGACATGAAACTAATTTATTTTGTGGCTATGAGTCGTTCCCACAAGATCTCGTGGCCTCAAGATATGTCTTGTTTCCTTGATTTAGTTCACTCGTGGCCATGAGATATAAGTGGTTTCTGTGAATTCGCTGTCTCATAAGGAGTATCAAGGAGGAAATATTCCGACAGAAAAACCATACACATCAAACAACACATGCATTCCACAAAAACCATCACCAAACCCCGGCAACTGTGACTCAATGGGTCTCTATACCGCCTCACAGCAAGAAGGTTGTGGGTTTGAATCGGGCCTGGGGTGTTTCTGCGTGGAGTTTGCATGTTCTCATCGTGTTTCCATAGGTTTCCTCCCACAGTCCAAAGATATGCATGCTAGGCTAAGTGGAGACTCTAAATTGCCCATTGGCAAGAATTAATTGTATCTTATGTTGACATAAGATAGCTGAAACATTGCTGCAAGCGCCATTAAACAATATGAACTAAATCAATCAACTGCAGAATTTTGTGTAACAGATTGATGCTCAAAGTGTGCTCATACGGGCAAATCTACTGGAGGTTTGACCTGGGTTGCCCTTTAATGGCAAATGTCCAAGCAGCAAAAAGAAATGTAAAGGATCACGGTTTGAAAATTTCTGATGTTCATTATGTCATAGAGTCACAAAGTTTCCAATTCTGTGATCAGATGGCATCATAGCAACTGCACAACTGTTTGGGAGGACTTCCATCCTCTGTTGCCATCACAAAACAAACGTGCACTTTGCCAGTTTTCCAAATGGTACTGGGACTTCAGCTTGAGCTGGTTTCTTAGGTAAAATGAGACGAGAATATTGTTGATTTGCAAAAACACTAGAAGTCAGGTCAGCATAAAAACAAAGAGAGCCATTCTACAAAGAACCTGACCCCCCTTGTGAAGTACCGTGGTGGATCCTTGAAGATGTGGGGTTGTTTTTCTTCCTAAGGCTTGAGACAACTCCTTTGGATTGGCTACGTTATCATGGACTGCACAAAGGACCAGCAGAAATTAAAAGAAAACCTGACTGCCTCTACAAGAAAGCATGAACTGGATCCTCCAACATGACAGTGATCAAAACCATGTATCAAATTCAACCCAAAAATGGCTCACCAACCATAAAATCAAGGTTTTAGCCATGGCCTCTGTTGTTCCCTGACCTAAATCCAGCATAAAAGTTGGTGAGATGAGCTGAAAAGAAGAGTTCATGAAGCTTGAAATTTCGGGGATCTAATAATTGTGAACTTTTTGAGAAAATATTTGTTTCATGACATTTATTTTTCTTTGATTATTTTGTCTCAGCTGAATGTTTCCGTTAATATTTTGAATTAAATTTCATGAAGATAAAGCAATAAGCCGATGTGTCGCTCAAACACACTTGAAATTCAAAATGTCTTGATTCTGCTCTGCCCTGGTTAATTTATGAAAACATTGGTTGTTTAAATTATTTAAATTTGTCCTGCCCTTTTTCACTGCTTGTGAATACTTTTAATGCTTTTAAAAGCTTTTAACGACTAAACCTCTTTGTCATCAGCTTCCTTGGTTTTTTATTAAATAAAAACTTAGTGAAGAAGTAGAATCTTTGGTGTGAATAAGAGCAGAATTAAGTGAAATTCTGTGTGATTTTAGTTTTTCTGGCTCTAGTTTGTGGCTGCTGAAGCCGTGTGCAGTTTGAATATCAGTGTTCCTTGTGGATGGAGTTAAGGAGCTGTCCACATATCCACCCTCACGCCAAAGGAGGAGAAGAAGAGTAGGTGCTGCCCCTGGGATGGGGGTGTTGGGGGGGGGGGGGTGATGTAAGCGGAGAGGGAGGTCAGAGAGGAAGAAGAGCCCGTAGGAGGAAGACTCAAGGGGGAAACATGAGAGCTCTGTTCGGCTGCCTCCGTCGAGACCGCGGGGTTGTTTGGTTTGCGTTTGACATCTGAAGCGCATTACGCTCAGGGCCGAGGTTACACTGCGGAATCAACCAGGAACATATGCTAAAGATGAAAAATCCCCCGTTTGAATCATAAAAGCGTTTATTTTCTTTCTGCATGTTTCCGGATCTGATATAAGAGCTGCATTGTCTCTCTGTTTTTTTAACGATACAGTGCCAAAGGAAGTCATAATGATGTTGCACAGAAAACCCCCCTTTCCTGAAATGTAATTGATTAGTGTCAGATTTGGAAGTGTGTGGGCATGAAGTAATAAAACTCCAGGCTAGAATCTTCTTGGCCAGATGACCCATTCAACGTGTTATTCAATATATTGACGTTGATACAAATCAAATATGATGCAGGTATTCAGTGTCAGCGGTTTCCTTTCATAGATCGCGCCGGTGCTCGTCTTGTCTACCCGAGGTTGACGAGTGCAGGGATTTTAAAACAAACTTGGTTCATTTTGAGACGTGCTTCTAACGAAATTTTGAATTTTAATTTTCCAGCATAATGTAGGCTTGGTTCATTAACCATTTCCTCTCTTATTGAACTTGTCATTTTCTTGACTATTTTTGTTTTAGCAACTGGTTGGCCACACTTTGAGCAGTTAGGACACCTGTGATTTCCCTATATTCTGTAGTTGAGTGGACTGGAAGTACATCTGCTTTCAGTAGGTGTAAGGTATGCAGGAGGTCACAGAACATGAAACAATTAGTTGACCTGACTGAAAAAACTTGTGATGTGTGGGATGTGAACGAGGAATAATTTCTTTTCTTTCTTAATTTTTTTATCATTGACATAATGTGACCAGCACTATGTAATGCATCGTTGAGTAGTGATTGTGTTCAACGAAGAACAATTAAGTGACCTGTTCAGAGACTGAGATTGTGAAACACTCCTTGATAACTCCTGTGATGCCCAATATGAAACCACAATTTGATTCCTTTTTTAAGATTTAACAGTGCCGCAACTACTCAAACAATGAAAAATCAAGTTCTTTTTATGAGATAAGACAGGACAGGACTATATTTATAAACTAATACTATTCTGTTAGTCAAATTCTTGAGTGCAAAAATGCAATTTTGACGGCTTTATCTTCAGAATTTTTTTTTTTTTTTACTGTTTGTCGTGTGCGGGTAAAAATCAAATGTCCTCTTACCTGGAACACTGGAGACCTTTTGACCACACTATTACAAGTTCCATTAGTCATTCAGTATTTGATAACACACTGGCGGATTGCTTAAGAATAGGCAGCACCATCAACAAACACTCACTCACTCCACTCAGTCAGTACACACACACACACTGAGCATTACTTTTTACTGGTAATGGCCTGATTGGAATCATTTGCAAAAGCTCAAGTATGAAAAATTATAAGGCTTAAAGTCTGAGGCAGGAAAATAAGACACAAAATTAGCCTAAATCCGCATGTGCAAGACCAGTGCGCTGGGAATCTATAGTGAAATATTAATGTTCATAGAAATTTGCAAAAGCACTGCTTGAATTTGAATATGTTCCCACATGAAAAGCCAAAGCCTGAACAGAGGGTGTGTGTTTAATGCAATATTCCCACATTTGACTGATACTGTGCAGCTATTCTGTAAACATTAATATTTACACACCATGAGTTCTCTCGGATAAGCTTGTGTGCTGATTAAACATGTTTTTACACATCATGAATGAAGTGGCCTGCACTAGCTGAAGTTTTTCTGAATGCAGCAATTTTGATGCAGTTTTTTTCTGAGGATCAGGCATGTCACAGGACCAGCGAGCTTAATTTTACAGACCTTTGATTTTGAGGTATAATATAAATATTTATGCTTCATAAAGCTTTATCCTAACAAGGGTTGCTCAGCAGTGCTTGCATCAACTCATCGGGGATATGTAATGAAATTGCTTCAGAACTCAGACCATGTACAGACACTGATATTTTAAACAAAATGAAATGTGGAGTATGTTTAAAATGGCACGTATGATTAAATAAAGCAGTTTTCAGGTGAGTGGGGCAGCTCTCGCCCTGTATTTGTGAATGATGCACCATTACTGGATGCCACTGGAACAGAGGAGACTATATTTTTGAGGGGAGTGTTATGTACTTCATTGCAAATTCCACTAGAATTTATTTTTACAACCTCTTTTCCAAAAAAGTTAGGATGCTGTTTAAAATATAAATGCAGAATGCAAATCATTTAAAATCTACATTCAACTGAAAATAGCACAAGATCAACACATCAGATGTTGAAACTGAGAAATTTCATTGTTTTTGAAAAAGTACATGGTCATATTGATTTTGATGCCAGCAACATGTTTTGTAAAAGTTGGACCGGGAGGGTGTTCATCACTGTTTTCATCCATCACTCAAAGTATTTGGGAACTGAGGAGACCAAATGCTGTAGTTTTGAAAGCATACTATTTTCCCAGTCTTTTTTGATGCAGGATTTCAGCTGTCAACACTTCTTGGCTTCCTGTGTCATATCTCGTTTCATTATGCACCAAATTTTTTCAGACTGGACTGCAGGCAGGCCAGTTTAGCACCCAGACTCCTTAAATACAGAGCCATGCCATTGTAATATGTACAGAATATTGTGTTTGGCATTGCCTTGCAGAAATAAGGAACACAGCCCTTGAAAAAGATATCTGGATGGCAGTATATGTTGCTCCAAAACTTGTGTGTATTGTTCAGTAGATAATGGTGTCTTCACAAGTTACCCATGCCATATGCACAACACACCCTCATATCATCAAGGATGCTGGCTTTTGAACTGGGCTAATCACTCCGCTCTTTAGCCTGGAGGGGTTGTCCATGAATTCTAAAAGGAATTTCACAATCTGATTGGTCAGACCACAAGACAGTTCTCTACTTCTCCTCAGTCCATCTTAAATGAGCTTGGGCCCACAGAAGGCAGCAGCGTTTTTGGATTTTGTGTAGATATGGTTTAATGTTTACATGACAAAGTTTTAACTTGCATTTGTGGATGCAGTGACTAACTCTGTTCACCAACAGTCATTTGCAGATATGTTCCAGCCCATGCAATGATTTCAAACAATCGTTTGCAGATATGTTCCAGCCCATGCAGTTATTTCCATAAAGGAAACCTGACCTTTTTAATGCAGTGCCACCAGAGGGCCAGAAACTTGTGGCCATTAAATATTTCTTCTCAGCCGTGTCCCTTGCATAGACAGATTTCTCTGGATTGTCTGAATCTTTTTAATTTATATCACAGAAGAACAAAATCCAAAAATTCTTCCCAAATTTAAGAAACATTCTTAAATTTTTGAACTATTTGCCCATGTCGTCTTTCAGAGTGGCAAAGCTATCACTATCTTTACTTCTGAAAGACTTTTCATACCCAATTATGTTACTGCCCTTTTGCCAATTAACCCAATTAGCCTTGAGTTGTTCCACCAGGTGTATTTCTTTCACATAATACAACTTTTCTAGTCTCGTCACCACTGTCCAAACCTTGAGACATGCCGACATCAAATTCAAAACAGATATTTTGATTATACTGAGAAATTTCCTTGTTTAACAACTAATACGTTGTGTCATCTTTGCACTACTTTCAATAACATAAGGTTCAAGTGATTTGCAAATCATTGCATTGTTTTTATTTACATTTGACACAGCGTCCGAACCTTTTTAGAAATGGGGTTGTAGTTTTGCGCTTTTAAAGAGCAAGTTGCTTACAAGTCATTAAAGGCCGATTTGAACTACCACAGTAATGTTGTATGCACTATGGGCTAGAAAACTTAAGTGTTGGCTTGCAGAATGTCACCATTACTGAAGTTCCAATAGCTAAGTAAAATTGTTAGCCATCTGCGATTTTCAACGCTCATGCTTCCAGACTGATAGAAACAAAAGTAATTAACTCGCTGTACAAAATGCAACATCCTCTTCAGCTAGTTCACAATTGATCCAATTTTCTGCAGAAAATGAGACTGGCCCACAAAAAGATGTCATTCACTTCCAAAAGATTGGTTACATTTGGTCAACAGACAGTTCCTCCTGTACTGCAAGTCACCCTGGACAAGAGAATTTCCAAAATGGATCACCTATGATGTAGCAATTACAAAACTGCTGCTTTTGAGGACTGTCAAATCACATACCGTTCTGAAAAAAATGACTTGTTACTCAAGTGAGCTTCGATGGAAGAGCTGAGCAACAGCAAGTATGGGCCAAAGTTTCATGAGTAACAACAAGAGCGCAGTATCTTTTACATGTCATTTATACAGCTTTACTAAAGGTTTTTTTTTTTATTCAGTTAACAGTAATGGATGTTTTGGACAACCATTTCAGCTGTCCATATTGTACAGTTTACACAAACATTTTCAAAAACAAGGATATAAAAACAGAGTTGTTTAAAACAACAGTAAAATCACGCAATGTAGAAGCAGGGGCAGGTGTGCCCATTTGTTTAAATGATTGGAAGAGCGCAACAAACACTTCTGAAAAACAATATTTACATTTGGATGCCAAGTATTTACATTAAGGCATTTTAGTTGCACAAAAATCGTCAATTTTATGATTTAGTTTCACTAAGTGACACAATAAATAAAACAAAAAATATAAAGACTTTTACAGTAAAGAACTGAACCATTTTAAAGAGCTAAGAATAGGCCGCAGTTCAGTCGGATTTAATAGCACACCACGAGTAAACCCCACGAGAAACTCTCCGATCTCCGTCTTCCAAAGTACCTTTTAGCAGTTTAGTTGCATCTCAGAAAACCTCAGAAGGCACTTAGAATGAAATGTGTTCATAATGCATATAACAGACAATGCAGGTACCGTTTTCTACATTCAGTTGGCTTCATAATTCTGAAAATAAAGTTGCATGCATATGTGTAAAAAGAAGTCTGTACAAGTAATACATTTGTTGAAAGTCAAATGATCCCACTTCTCTACAATCCCTTTTTGTTTATCCTTACATAGTTTTAAATAATTCATTGTTATTAAAGTTCAGTAGCAAGAGATGTTATTCCCTCTTGAGGTTATAAATACTTCGACATTTTACATCCAGTTCGGAAAAAAAAAGGCTTTCAGTTTTTCTTTTGAGGACACTTCTAAACCCAGTACCCACAGAACTTACTCCAGTGCTGTAAAATGAGGAAATCGCATTTTCCAGTTAATGACAGATAAGGTGTCAGATGTTCAGTGATAATGTAAAATTCTTTTTAAGTGGTAAAATGTTTGGGCAAGTGGTGACACCCAAAAAAAAAAAATTAAAATTAAAAGTGCTCCTTGCTGAACCAAGTTGAAATGGTAAGTTCACCCCCCCCAGTATTTACCTTAAATGTTATATACATAAAAAATGGCTTTATAGCCAATCTGGAAGCCATGTTGGGAGTAGTGCTTGGTTTACAAGAACATGCAGTGTTCATTAAAGCCAGAATTATATTTCAAAAAGCTACAAGACTTTGGTAAACATGGGCGAGTACTTCAGTCCCAAACTAGTATGGATAATCTACACATGTACACAATTTAAAAATGTTCAAATGTGTCATTATTCTCAACGCCGAATACGCGCAACTGAAAAGAAGTAAAATGTTCAAGTATATTCCGTGCTTTGTTCTTTGGTTTGCAATACCATACAGCCAACAGCTTTATCAGTGTAACCACCTCTGCAAGATCAGGAAACACTCTCGTTGTAAAGAACTGGTGCTTTGGTCAAAAAAAAATAAAAACAGTAATCTACAATACCTAAAAATATTCTCCTACCAAGAAGACCTCACACTTTTGCATCCAACTATTCAGCAATATACTGAAAAAATAAGATTGATATGGCAACCAATAAAAACTGCCAAGGAGTGTGGATGGATGGCATTCAAATACATTTCCAACTTTCAAAACATCAAAATAAAAATAATTGCACAACGTATGCAATAAATCATTATAAATATAAAAAAGTTCCAGTTCCCCACAGGTGATTATGCATTGTTTTTTTTTTTTTTTTTTTTTTTATAAAGTTTATATGCAAAAAAAAAAAAATAGCACATCGTTTAGTGCCCAGAGCGCTATGTTTGGGGCAGGGTTAGGGACATGGTTAGGGTCAGAGGTGAGGGAATGGGGCAGTGGTCTAGTTCTGGTGTCGCTTCATGTGGAGGGCGAGGTGGTCGGACCTTGAGAAACTGCGGCTGCACACGGCGCACTGAAAGGGCTTGGCGCCCGTGTGCTTGCGGAAGTGGCGGGTGAGCTCGTCCGAACGGGCGAAACGCCAGTCGCAACCTTCCCATGTGCACTTGTATGGCTTCTCCCCTAAAACACAAAAACAAAAGCCGTTAGTGAGGCTAGAGATGCACGTGACCAATCACAGGAATGACACAAATGCAGTCGTGCCTCTGGGCAGTACAGAGACCAGCATCCAATCAGTGAAGGGCAAAAACACAACCAGGACAGCTAGCAAGGCCATCTGAGGGCGGACACACACACACACACACACACACACAAGTAGGAGCGATTCAGAGTCTCCGACTAGCCTTACACTCATGTCTTTGAACTCTGGACTATGACACCAGAGTACCAGTAGAAAAACCCTCCCCAACATGAAGAGAACATTCAAACCAAAGCCCCAAGCAGGATTTGAACCCGCAACCTTCTTGTGACAGTGCTACTCGCTGCACCACAGTGCCGCTCAAGACTCGAAATCGAGACTTAATCCCTGCGTTGATTTTTTTTTTTAAATCCAATCCAATTTATGACAGTTGGCACATCATGCAAAATGCAAATAAACCAAAAAGGAGTGATTTGAAAAGCCTATTGATCCTTTGTTAAAAATACTACACTGACATTATTTCAAGCTTTAACTTGAATGAATTCAAAATACAGCAAGCTTATTTCAAATCTGATGACGCCAAACGACCCCAAAAAAGTCGTTGGAGGGGAAATTAAGTACTAATAATGATATGACTACTTACAATGAGATGCGAAATAGGTGATAAACAAGCGTGCTAATAGTGTTACAGTACGAAAAGAGTCTCCAAAAAAGGCCCAGTACCTCAAAAGCAATGATGGATTAAGGTTCCCCAATTTGCCAAAAGATGTATTTGCTAATAATCAATCATTTGAGAACAGTGTTCCGCAAAGACAAACATGCAAGATTTTTCACCCTCCACAGTGCATTATATAATTTTAAAAAATGGGAGGAATTCGGTTCAATCCTTTGTGCGCAAAGGGCAAGGCCAAAAATCACTCCTGAATGTGCTTGATCTCGTCGACAGATGCAACTTGAAGCTTTCATATCCAAAACCGAAACCATTCACTGACACTGTATCAAAACTCTGCCGATTTGTCTGGGCTGTAGAGCCATTTGAAATGAACAGCAGCACAGTAGCAGCATGTTTTTTTGGTCCGACGAGTCAGTAATTCAAATGGTTCTCGGAAAAAAAAAAAACAGCCCTCATGTTCTCCGCACCGAAAACGCAAGAACAACCCAGGTCAAGCAGACATTTTTCAAAAAACAATAATTTCTCAATTTAAACATCTGTCTCTGTACCATTTTAAATAAAATTTATGGTTTAAGTGAATTGCAAATCATTGCATTCCGTTTTTATTTACATTTTACACAGCGTCCCAACTTCTTTGGAAATGGAGTTTTACATTTTTAAATCAAGGGATGCTGCATATGGGCCCTGCACTGCTACGACTTGTTTGAAAATATCAAACAGTATTAATGCGAAACAGAAATAAACAGAACTATACAAATGCATATATATGAGATAATGGGCACTACAGTAGATAAGCAAACCATACAAAATAAAATTTACACCAAAATAACAACATCATCAATTCTGAAGATAAAGGGAACAATTTGTAGCCTTTTTTAAATGCATCAGCATTTCAATACAACTGCAGGATTTCATCTTCAATTTCATTACAAAACAATTAAAATTATCACTGCCCAAAAATGTACTATTGTAAGTATTATTTGGGATAGAGAGCATTTTTTTTATACACAAACACTTCCAGTGTTGCCTCTGAGCCAGGGTGGGAAGTTTCAAAGTTCGTTCACCATAAACAGGAGAGCGTTATTTTTTTTCAGCCTTCGCCAATGTTCAGCGGATTGCTCCTGTTTTGATGCAGATTTCTGAAGAGTGACATGTTGATGCTGGTAAGTGTAACGTGAGAATTGGCCAGGGTGCGGTTCTGACAGAGCAAAGCAGGTTGGCTTTCTCAAGGTGCAACAGATAAGGATTTAAAGCCAGATCAACGTGGGGAAACAAAACTACAAAACCTGGCTTGGAAACATGCCCACTTGTGTCATACCCACACTAAATCAGCTCTTATTTATTTCCAGCCGTGACTCGGCTAATGAGCCATCACAGGCCCGCTGTCAAAAATAGCAGCTGAACACAGTGCCGACAGATGAATGCAGACGGTAAAAAGGCCTCAATGGTTTTGCGGAAACACTGTAAATGATGCAATTATAATATGAAATAATCTTAAGTACAAACCTACGCCTTCACATTACCAAAAAAAAAACAAGCAACCAAGTTCTTCACTCAGTGATGAAACGGTTTATGCTCAAGATACTGGACTGCTAATGGACACCCAAACCACAGTTCTTTGTGGTTTTTTTTCTTAACATCTCCACTGCTACCCGCAACTCATTGAGAACATTAACAACAGAACCAGAACGCCGACAGAACTGCAGCCATTTTTAGCCCGGAACGGAAGTGAAACTAACTTTTAAAACTTGCCACAGATTGCCGCAGCAGGGGCCTTCGAAGGTGAAGTAGAAGAGCAAACCAGGGCTCTTTGCATGCGGCCCTCTTGTTGTGACACGCAGAATTAGCTAAACGAAGCTTGACAGAACGCGGCTCTAAAGAGACCAGTGATTTCCCGGGAGCAGACCTGCGGCTTATCCGGGACAGAGTGAGAGAGAGCAGGCGAACGGCTGGGACACGGTGCAGGTAGCGTCGGAACAATGAGCGCATTAGCGTGTTTGGACTGCCCGCCCGGGGCTAACGCCCTTTGGCAGGGGCACTTCTTCAGCGCAGGAGACGGACGGGGTAGAGTTTATCACAGGTGATTATCAGGCTGTTGTAAAGACCTTTTCAGCTCGGAAAAGCCCCCTCCCCCCCTCCACTTTAAATATTTCAGATAATACCCATTGATAGAGAGGCAGAGGGACCTCCCAGAGCGTGTGTAATGAATTCAGCAGAAACAAACAAGACATGCGCAACAGCAGAAAATAAAGAGGGAAGGAGGAAATGGGAGAGAAAAGGTGAGAGAGGGAGGGGGGGGGAGAGAGGGAGGACAGATTGAGGTAGGGGGGAGAGAGAGAGAGAGGGAGAGCAGGGGGTAGAGAGAGACTGACAGAACTGGGGTAGAGCAAAAGCACAGGCAATGCAGAGACATGGAGGGAATATTAAAAATCAAAAGGAAGCTAAAAATACTTCTGCCATCAGAAAAATACTAAATTAATGTGCGATGGAATTTTTTTGAATCATTTTAACATGCGTGGCCTGAATTCAGACCACAGCAGCACTGTGTTTGAGTATCTCACTGCTCTGGAATACATCAGCTCTATTCATTTACCTCTTCTTTTCAAAGGGACATACGCTAAGTTCATTCAGGAAGTCACTGGAAAAGCTACAGCACACAGCTCAGATAAGGCTGGACACGTATGATGTGTCAGCTCAGTAATTAACTACAAAGTGTACTGTGATGGTAGGTGAAAGTAAACAGGAGCCCAGTGATACCTTAAACAACTAAACAAATTTAGGAGTGGTAAAAATTAATCAAACCGTGAAAAGAAAAGAAAAAAAAATTACAGATGGCCAAAATGCCAAAATAAAAATATAGGGTGACCAGATGATCATGGAAAAGAGTAGGTGGCGTTTATACAAGTAATTTATCATTTTTACAACCACTTCTGTAAAAAAAAAAAATAATAATAATAATAAAATAAAATAAATAAATAATAATAATAATAATAATTATTATTATTATTATTATTATTAACTACAGCAAATTGAATTTGGAAGAGTTCCAAAAATGGCAATCTGCAAACTTACTAAAACTGTAATAACAAATTATTTTGGAGACAATAATGCTGCACATGACATGCCAAAGTCTCTGATTGCTTGCAGCCTGTCTGCTCCGGTGTGAAACGTTACAGTCCTTCTCACAGATCTCACACAGCTCCTTGTACACGTGTTCTGGAGATGTAAATAACCACCCGCACAGTGGCTCCCATTCCTGCCTGTACTTAATAGCCGCTTCACTTTTGTGTGCCTTCTTTCTTAGCATCCGTCTTTGAATTTCTGATGAGCGTATTTTGATTTTCACGGAACTGCGCTTATGTTTGGTCTGACGCTTTGCGACAGATGTAGTTCTTCCACGGAATCCTTATCTAACTAAGAAGGGCCGCATGACGCATGTAGTCTAGACTCACACAGGTTTATCTCCCACGCTCACTCAGGAACCCCAATTCCTTGCAGAATAAGGCAGGCTACGCAGTTTGTTGTTGGCTATTAAAAATTTAAATTCTTGTTGTGAACTTTTGAAGTCACATATTTGAACTTAAAGGCCATGTGATGATATACCAAGTAACGAGCAGGCCAGTAACTAGCAGGCCTATTAGAATAGAAGATGAGGAATCACAATGATGTCAATAGGCTACTTGAAAGGTTATATTTGCAGAAGCGTTCCAAGTAAAATTTACCAGACAAATGGCATCTCGACTACATTTCCATCACGAAACAGGACATGGCTCATAAAATCAGGATGTCTGGTCGCCCTATAAGAGCTATGGCCCTATGCCCATCAGTTCATCACCTGCTTATCCAGTAGAGTGGTCTCTCTGAGTAAGCCAAGATGTAACACACAACTCGTCAGGACTTGTGATAACAGTGAGATGGGGTTAAATCCCTAGTCTCGGTTTATGAAGATTCATGCCAAACAGGTTTGCAGTCAAACTGTGTAACCACAAAGCATAACCCATTACTGGTGCCCACAGTATGCAACACCAAAAAATAAAAACAATGTCAATGCCACCTAATGCTCCATTTACTAAATATATATACTATTATTTAATTTAGAAAAATAGCTAACAAAAAACGCTAAAGAAAACAAACATCCCTATAGTTTTACTCACAAAAAATCCTTGGGAATGTAAAAATATTGTGTGAAAAAGAGTTTTGCGATGTGTTACTTTCCACCAATTTCCCGTGGAATCCCTAGTTGGGAGGCGGGAAGCAGTGTACGGGATAGTTTTCAGGGGCACGCGGAGAATGAAAGCAGAGGCACGCCAAAAGTGTGCTCTTCTGCCCAGCAACACGGCACCGAGGCACCAGAATAAGGCCGGCTTCCCTCGAACACTCCCTTATAAACCTGTGATTATTAAACTGCTCACCCGTGTGCGTCCTCAAGTGCGCTTTCAAATGCGAAGACTTGGTGTACACCTTCTTGCACCCTGGTTTTGGGGAGAAAAAGAAGTTAGTTAAAAAAAAAAAAAAAAAACATTGCAGGCATTTTCTCCCCCTTCAAAATTGTTTGTGCAAAAATCACAGTAACCCAGAAGACAGAGCTCGCTTGTCTACAGAAACTGAAAGCACTTGGATGTTATTAATGCAGTCATATCCCACTGAGCTCTATTTTCAGGCTTTTAAATGCACAGCACATTATTGCAGCCTTTAAACTACTCTGTGTAAATGGACTATTAATGCCCATGCCTTATCTTTTTTTTTTTTTTTTAATTCGCTTAATCTTTTTGACGCAATGGGATTCGATAGTAATTTTCAAAGCCATTTCCTTTCATTTATTTAGAGCTGGTAAAAGGCTTTGGCAACCCCTAAATAATTCAGCATCAAACTTGTTGGGACAGACCGTGCAAAATGGCACGCTTGCCCGTCAGGGAGCAGGGACAAACGGAAGAGAACAAACATTACATCTTTCATGTTACTGAGAGGCAACACTTCCTGTGAGCAGCTTGTAGCTTTGAGGCCAAGGTACTTGACCGAAGTCAGGAAGGTTGATGGTTTAAAGCCCACCGTAGCCACAATGAGATCACTTCAGTTCTCTGGCCCTTAACACCACAGAAAGGCCCCTGTCTAGTCCCCTGTAAGGGACTGCAAGTCCATTTAGGGCAAAAGTATCAATAATAATGGAAATACTGTAGATTGTAGTAGTATTTATGCCTTTGGATGACTGATGATGGTATGCGTGTGTTAGATTGGCATAGGTGTGTTTCAGCACCTGGGAAGTCGCAGTGGTGTATCCTCCGCTTCTCCAAGTCGGGGTTAGTTCGGCGGTTGTAGCGGACGGGCATGGCCGGCGGGGGTGCGGGCAGGGAGGCGCTGGGGTGACTGGGGGTGTGGGCGGCCATTTTGTTAGCGATGCTGGCGGCGTAGGACGGTGGAGGGGACAGGTTGTGGAGCAGCTCTTTCTGTCGGTCCGGACTGCCGGGCTCCGAGCTCGGCGGAGAGGGGGGGAGGTACGCCGGCTTCCCCTGAGGCTGCTGGGAAAACTGGGCAGAGAGCGAATACCTGCCGCCATTGTGCAGGCCACAGAAGGGCTTCACCGCTGTCTGCTGCTGCTGCGCCCCTAGCGAGAGTTCGTTAAAGCTGGCAACAGGAGGGGGCATGGAGATGGTGGGGGGCCCGTCGTGGGCCCCAGAGAGAGGCCCCTCCAGCTCAGAGCTCAGAAGCTGGTAGAGAGGCCCCTCCTGGGAGAGGTCCAGAGATGGGATCTCCTGCTTGATGAAGACACTGTTGATGTCGTTGGCCATGGGGGTCGGGTTGAAGATGCTGGTGAACTCTGGGAGGGCCCCGTTCAGGGCTCCGTTCTGGCAGCTGGGGTGGAGGAAGTTTTGGGGTGGCTCCGTCTTGACGTGGGAGACCGTGGACGACCTCTGGGGTCGGCACAGGCCTGTCCGCAGATACGTAATGTCCGGGAGGAAGACGTTCATATTGATGCTGTAGGGCGAACCCTGGTCTTCACCAAAGAATTGGTCCACCACAGATGAACTATCCCTCCGTACCTTCTTAGCCTCAGGCAGAACAAAGGACTGGGGCGTCAGATATCTGTCCATTTCCGATTTCACCTGAGTGAAAATTAGTACTGTTGTCAGTCAACGCAAATAGAGCACACCTCATAATTTTGACTTTCAGTGTATGTAAGAGTTTCTCAAAATTACAGAAAATGTACACATATTAAATATAAACAGAAGTGGTAACTATAAACTTCAAAAATATACAGGCAAATACAAATCATACTTAAAAAGAAAAAAAAAGTCGAAATAAAGGGGTGAATAATATAGGTTTTTAGAGGGCAATACACTGGGTTACCCTGCCATACGTCAATTACACTCAAATTGCGAACGAATGCGAGGTCTTATTCAGACAGGTTGTTGCTTTATTTTTCAGCATGATCATACGGATATCATGACAGCCAGTCAAACGGAATGCCACAGATTACTCAAGTCTTGATATCATCCGGGCAATAAAAAACGAACACTGATCATGCAATGAAGCATCCTGATTTTCACAAATTCCAAACAGCACTTGGGACTGAGGCCGTATCAAAATGAAGTCGGATGTCAATATATACATACACAGGCTACATACAAAAAAAAAAAAAAAAAAACGCGTACTGTCAACGGCCATGTTGGCATCCATCCTTAAACGCTTAGGTATTCATCGCATTCCACAAATACGATTCAATCATCTCACAAAAGTACACTGAAATGTATGTAGGCAGGGACATAGTACTCTATCTAGTATATCTGACGTTGTTCCAGATAAATATGAAACGTTCTCATTCTACGCGTGCCCGGAGTGTAATGTCAAACGATAAACCTGTAACCCAAGACTCGACATTTTGATGCCTAAACAGTAATCATTCTGTAACCGCGCTGAAGTGCATGTGGGCGGAGGACGGCCGATATGTTACTCGCAGCAAGAACAGTCATCAGCAAAACATTTATCAAGTACTCTTCACTGAGCAAACGCTACATTCCCCCTTCTACTGTAAAAACCGCTCTCGTTCAGGATCCTAAAACAGAACATGCTGACAAACGCAAAAATTGCCTCAATTCGCTATGCCTTTCCACCCTCAGATTATTGCCATCCACCTTTTTTATGAGGCCGCTGGGTGCAGCTAAATTATATAAAATGTGACTAGGAACAAAGGGATTATTTGAGGGGACAGGTAATCGATGTGCAGCACGCTAAGTAGACAAGCCCAGTCCGACAGAGACGGCAGTCACCAGCCTGAAACGCTGTGCGCGTATGAGATATGCGAATCCATTTCTGAATTTAGATCGGCCAGTTGTTCGCTGGACATGTATCTCTTTCACACAAGTTTTCTGATTAAGGTCGACGTGGCTGGGAAGTTTCAGCTGGGTCCAGAAGTAATGTGCGTGGGCGAGGGGGGGTCTGTTGTTGACGGAATGGTAATCAAGTGACCAACTGTGTGCTGGCCGTGCCAGCCAGACAGCCGAGGCTCAACCAACCGGCTGTACACCCACCCAACTATCCCGTCTCCCACCTTCATTGGTGTAAAAAGCTTATGGGATACTACGCCCTCGCGTATATTTTCTTACCATTCTAAATACACACAAATTAATGGCACAAGCATGCATGCACTGCGTCTAATCGTGACCCTCCATAACGCATGCACACCAATGAAATATGCACATGAAAGCTAGGCTTCCTTCAAAACAACTCCGGGCAGTGCACCGTGTAATTTACCTGGGTGTAGTCGTTTGGTACTGTACGTCCACAGATTGAGTTCTTCGTATCCACGGTGAACAGCATGGATCCCTCGCCTTGGAAACCGCCAGTCAGCGCAGGTTTGAGATGCGAATAAAACGGTTCCTCTTCTCCCGGAGCTATTCCAGCGCTCATCGTTAACATGGTGGCCATAAACGCCGATGTTAAAAGTGGAGCAAGTCCCGAGCTTTATTCTTCTCAATAAAGCCAGATAGCAGCGCGAAAGAAGGAAGCGCAAATACGTGTAAAAATTAACGCAGAACCGAGCTGTCGATAAACGTATCCTCTCAGTCTTGTGTGGTGTTTTAACTTTCTTGATTTCGTACCGCTGGGCGAATGTATTACGCATCGGTCAGTTTTCAATGCCTCATGAAGGGGCGGTACCGCGACTCCGGGATCGACGAAATGACACGCCTGTATTTACTGATGCACTCACCAGCGTGCTCACGACATCGATTCTGGGCGTCACGATAATCAGGTCTTCAAGGGTAATTTGGCGATTCTGAGCGGGTAGAGCTTATCATCGGTAATCACGATAAACAGCAACACGATCTCCAAAGAAAATGACTATTTTAAACTAGATTTTTTTGCTTACTCATTCATTTCTTCAACGCATTCTCTTTCAGGCTGGTGAACATGCAACCAGTTCCAAATTTCAGCTTGTTCCATCAGATTTTTGTCTTCGAATTTGCAACTCAAATCACAGTTAAATGTTCAAGTCTGGGACATGTGCCATAGTGATGAGAAAGGCAACTACCTGAGATCTCTCAAGTGGGCGTAAAAAGAGCGGATAAGATATTTGCCATTATAAATCCAAGTAAGTTTCAGTTGAATGGATAGGATAATCAAATCACCTCCTAAAATATGATGCCTAAAAGATAAATGAATGTCTTGCTATTTAAAAAAAATGAATGTGAGGCGCGTAAGATATTCGCCTGAAGGAAAGTTAATGCACAACGAACAGTTTTGAACTGTATCCGTCACTGCTCGCATCCTGATTGTGTTCACTCGGTCCGAATGTACAGGGATGAGAAAGTGCACGGCCTTATCCATGAGTGGGGGGCTTGAGAGTAACCTAACACTGCTGCAATGTTGAACGGGATCGTATTTTATTGGATGAATCGGGTGTTGCGGATTGCACCCCAAATTAGATTTCAATAACCAGTGTTTGGATCATCAGTTTTATTTTTTCCACAGAATTAGCACAGAATACATTTATTCAAAATTTTACAAAGCTCCATTTGACCACACATTTTCGGTAATGATGTACAAAATGTTCTAAAAAAATAACGTAATTCACTCAGCACATCAGTCGCATTAAATAAATATAAACATTTATAGCTCAGCCGTGAGAAGTTTCACGCGAATAGCATAACAAAATAACCACCCTCATTCTGAAACGACAGTTCTCTTTTCACTTGCTTTTTTGTTTCAGTTTTTTATACCATTCCGGAACTTCTTTGTTTGTCTGAAAAAGAAAGAGACAAAAATATCAATGATACATCATCAAAATTCAGACTTCTCAATGAACAGAAAACCACTCCATTTCTCCTCATGGATTTCGGAGGGTGTTACACCCCTTGAGCACATTCCCCATAACAACACTTAGGCTTAATTTTCTCATTTGGTCCAGATGTTCAGCATTGAGGACGACCACTTTTTAGAATTTCATCAAATCCAATCCACAGAAAAGACCAAAATCAACATTAACTCCTCCAGTTTGGATCTCAACCCACTGACCTCAGACCGAATCAATATGAACATGACGAAGAAACTGCTGTCCAAAATATATAAAATAATTTCCAAATCTGACCGAACAATATCTGTCCCATTTATAAAATGGGAACAAGGGCTTCAAATCAGCCCCCACGGCTGATGTCTGGACCAAAGAATGCAAAAATATGCTCTCTATGTCAACCAACACTAACATACAGCTCATACAATACAAGATTGTTCAGAGAGTGCACAGGGAAGAGGACGTTCAAGATGGGGTTCACCGACTGACATATGTTCACACTGCATACTAAACACAGCAGATAACTATTCGCATGCCACTCGGGACTGTACAGCAATAAAGCATTTCTGGAAAAACATCAGAGTCCACCTCTCACTTCTTTGGAGTTGACATATTCCACTACCACCTACACTGCCTACTCCTAGACAAGATGAGGGACATCAACCTGAACATTACATCCAGCAGAGTACTCTCCATAGCCCTGACCATCGCCAAGAGAACTATCCTCATTAACTGGAAATCGAGAAAAAAAAAGAAATCAACATCGAGCTCTGGAAAAACTTACAAACGGCGAAACCAGTGAAGTTGGCACGTTACGTAAATCCTGGATAAAAACAGAATACAATGATTTGCAAATCCTTTTCAACTTATATTTAATTGAATACACTGCAAAGACAATATGTTTAATGTTCAAACTGAGAAACTTAATTTTTTTTTTGCAAATAATCATTAACTCGGAATTTAAAGGCAGCAACACATTGCAAAAAAGTTGGCAAGGGGCCTTTTTACCACTGTGTTACATCGCCTTTCCTTTTAACGACACAGTAAACGTTTGGGAACTGAGTAGACCAATTTTTGAAGCTTTTCAGGTGGAACTCTTTCCCATTCTTGCTTGATGTACAGCTTAAGTTGTTCAACAGTCCAGGGTCTCCGTTGTCGTATTTTACGCTTCATAATGCGCCACACATTTTCAATGGAAGACAGGTCTGGACTACAGGCAGGCCAGTCTAGTACCCTCACTCTTTTACTACGGAGCCATGCTGTTGTAACACGTGCAGAATGGGGCTTGGCATTGTCTTGCTGAAATAAGCAGGGGCGTCCATGAAAAAGACGTTGCTTGGATGGCAACATATGTTGCTCCAAAACCTGTATGTACCTTTCAGCCTTAATGGTGCCTTCACATATGTGTAAGTTGCCCATGCCTTGGGCACTAATACACCCCCATACCATCTCAGATGCTGGCTTTTGAACCTTGCGCCTATAACAGTCCGGATGGTTCTTTTCCTCTTTGGTCCGGAGGACACAACGTTTCCAAAAACAATTTGAAATGTGGACTCGTCAGACCACAGAACACTTTTCCACTTTGCATCAGTTCATCTTAGATGAGCTAGGGCCCAGCGAAGCCGACGGCATTTCTGGGTGCTGTTGATAAATGGCTTTCTCTTTGCATTGTGGAGTTTTAGCTTGCACTTGCAGATGTAGCGACGAACTGTAGTTAATGATAGTGGTTTTCTGAAGTATTCCTGAGCCCATGTGGTGATGTCCTTTACACACTAATGTCGGGTTTTGATGCAGTACCGCCTGAGGGATCGAAGCACGGGCATTCAATGTTGGTTTTCGGCCTTGTCGCTTACATGCAGTGATTTCTCCAGATTCTCTGAACCTTTTGAAAATATTACGGATCGTAGATGATGAAATCCCTAAATTTCTTGCAATAGCTCGTTGAGGAATGTTGTTTTTGAACTATTCGACAATCAGCTCACGCATTTGTTCACTAAATGGTGACCCTCGCCCCATCCTTGTTTGTGAATGACTGAGCATTTCAGGGAAGCTGCTTTTATACCCAATCATGGCACCCACCTGTTCCCAATTAGCCCGTTCACCCGTGGGATGTTCCAAATAAGTGTTTGATGAGCATTCCTAAACTCTCTCAGTCTTTTTTGCCACTTGTGCCTGCTTTTTTGAAACATGTTGCAGGCATTAAATTCCAAATGAGCTAATATTTGCAAAAAATTACAAAGTTTACCTATTCGAACATTAAGTATTTTGTCTTTGCAGTGTATTCAATTGAATATAGGTTGAAAAGGATTTGTAAATCATTGTATTCTGTTTTTATTTACGATTTACACAACATGCCAACCTCATTGGTTTTGGGTTTTGTACTTGCTGAATACATTTCAATAGAAAAATGACCTACTTCCCAGAAAAAAACAAACTTCTGATCTTGACATTATCTGGAGTTCAATCTTACGCAACCTTAATTCTTCACATCTTGTACAAATCACACCCATCAGTTCTTATTGCCTGTGCACCATATCAAAATAAATACATAAAATATTACTCACACACACACGTAACAACCTTCAAACACACCACAACAAATGAGCACACCGAATCAAGCCCTCCATCTACCCTCATACTGGGCTCTCCTTCCTTTTCCATGTCTGTTATTTCTTTGAATCCTCTGCGTTGTAATATTCATTATTATTATTATTACAACTGTTATTATTATTGATTGATTTAATTCCATTGACAGCTCCTCTAACTATACCGCTTTTAATATTTCCATTTATACTTGTTTGATTTCCTACATAATCCTCTTTTCTCCTGTCCAAGTCCTGTATTTTTTTCATTTCTTATTGGTGCTGCATGTTTTTGTGTTCCCCTGTCTGTCCATTTGTTTGATGAACAGATAAATTCACAAAGGACAATGTGTTTTTCATATGTTAGCCCCTTGATGGGATTAATTTTAATATCATTGTCCCTGTCTATTCCTTAATTAAAATCAAACAAAAAAACATAAATATAATAAAAATAAATTAATAAAAAAAGCTGACTTCCCATGAGATTGGGGGGGGGATGTGGACCCACATAATCACAGAAATTTCTGGCAGTCTGCAGGACTTGAAGTAGAGCAGGACAACTGCAGCAGCCTCTCGAGCTTCTGTTGATGTCAGCCTGACCATGCAAATACTACATTTGAGCTCCTAAATGCCTGGTCCACACATGTCCACAGTTTCAGCTGTCAAAGCTGGAACTCACCCACATATTTGATTCATCCCAACGGTGTTCTCAGTCCTTTTTTTTCCCGATTTTTCTCCCTTTCCATCCTCTACCCAGCACATGACTTTAGCTATAATTTACTGAGTATGCTTCATTTACACTGAGAGTAAAGAGGGGCGATTGAGGAGGAGGCACCGACAGAGAGGACAGCAGGGTAATTGAGGAGGCAACACTGTCAGGCTGAGAGCAGAGAGGGGTTAGTGAGGAGGTAGCACAGTCAAGCTGAGAGAAGAGAGGGGTTGGTGAGGAGCTAGCACAGTCAAGCTGAGAGCAGAGAGGGGTTAACGAGGAGGTAGCACAGTCAAGCTGAGAGAAGAGAGGGGTTAGTGAGGAGGTATCACAGTCAAGCTGAGAGCAGAGAGGGGTTAGTGAGGAGCTAGCACAGTCAAGCTGAGAGCAGAGAGGGGTTAACGAGGAGGTAGCACAGTCAAGCTGAGAGAAGAGAGGGGTTAGTGAGGAGGTAGCACAGTCAAGCTGAGAGCAGAGAGGGGTTAGTGAGGAGGTAGCACAGTTAAGCTGAAAGCAGAGAGGGGTTAGTGAGGAGCTAGCACAGTCAAGCTGAGAGCAGAGAGGGGTTAGTGAGAAGGTAGCACTATCAGGCTGTGAGCAGAGAGGGGTAAGTGAGTAGGTAACACTTTCAGGCTGAGAGCAGAGAGGGGTTAGTGAGGAGGTAACACTGTCAGGCTGAGAGCAGAGAGGAGTTATTGAGGAGGTAACACTGTCAGGTTGAGAGCAGAGAGAGGTTAATGAGGAGGTAGCACTGTCAGGCAGAGAGCAGAGTGGGGTAAGTGAGGAGGTATCACTGTCAGGCTGAGAGCAGAGAGGGGTTAGTGAGGAGGTAGCACAGTCAGGCTGAGAGCAGAGTGGGGTAAGTGAGGAGGTATCACTGTCAGGCTGAGAGCAGAGAGGGGTTAGTGAGGCGGTAACACTTTCAGGCTGAGAGGAGAGAGGGGTTAGTGAGGAGGTAGCACAGACAGGCTGAGAGCAGAGCGGGGTTAGTGAGAAGGTAGCACTGTCAGACTGAGAGCAGAGAGGGGATAGTGAGGAGGTGGCACTGTCAGACTGACAGCAGAGAGGGGATAGTGAGGAGGTAGCACTGTCAGACTGACAGCAGAGAGGGGATAGTGAGGAGGAAGCACTGTCAGGCTGAGAGGAGAGAGGGGTAAATGAGAAGGTAGCACAGTCAGGCTGAGAGCAGAGAGGGGTGAGTGAGGTGGTAGTACAGTCAGGCAGAGAACAGAAAGGGGCTAGTGAGGAGGGAGCACTATCAGGCTGAGAGCAGAGAGGGGTTAGTGAGGAGGTATCACAGACAAGCTGAGAGCAGAGAGGGGTTAGTGAGATGGTAGTACAGTCAGGCTGAGAGCAGAGAGGGGTTAGTGAGGAGGTAGCACAGTCAAGCTGAGAGAAGAGAGGGGTTAGTGAGGAGGTAGCACAGTCAAGCTGAGAGCAGAGAGGGGTTAGTGAGGAGGTAGCACAGACAGGCTGAGAGCAGAGAGCGGTAAGTGAGGAGGTAGCACTGTCAGGCTGAGAGCAGAGCGGGGTTAGTGAGAAGGTAGCACTGTCAGACTGAGAGCAGAGAGAGGTTAGTGAGGAGGTAGCACAGTCAGGCTGAGAGCAGAGAGGGGTTAGTGAGGAGGTAGCACTGTCAGACTGAGAGCAGAGAGGGGTTAGTGAGGAGGTAGCACTGTCAGGCTGAGAGCAGAGAGGGGTTAGTGAGGAGGTAGCACAGTCAGGCTGAGAGCAGAGAGGGGTTAATGAGGAGGTAGCACGGAGGGAAATGTGGGACCGAAAGAAGTGCAGAGTCAAGTGTGAAGAGGTTTGGCTGAGCACATTGTGAGAAAACTGTAGCAGCAATGCTGGACACCAAGCATTTGGCCTGGTCTGAAGAGGCACATAAACCTCTGCCTTAGTGGATACAAGTGTCTGAAAATTGAAGCCATTAGTCTTTGAATTTGAGAATTTGAGAGCGGAAAAAAAAACAAAAAAAAATTGTTTCTTTTCATCACATTAATGAACCCGCCGCAACTCAAGAAATGTCCGCCCCTCTTATCTGTATCCACACATCTCACCACACTCAGTGTTTCAGTCCATGGTGAAAACCAAATATCATTTTATTTTATTTCATGTTTGTAGTGGAGGGTTTAAGTTAGGTGCACGTTTGCTCACAAACACGGTGGGCTTTGGTCTGGGTCCCTGGTCCTCCGTCTCGTTCCCCTTGGTCACCCCGACCGCCGTTCCACTTGTAGCTTCCAGGCGTGGTGGGGGTAAGCTGCCGCCGTTCCGGCCGGATTGCAGGTTAATGAGAGCCTGTTTCATCACAGACAGTTCCTGGAAAGCAAAGACAAAAGGCGGCGATTGGAGGTAATGCAGCACAACACAGACAGATTTGACAACCTGCCCATCCAAATTACAACACAGACTGCATCTACTAATATACATCAAGACATCCAGACATGCCAACCCTATTCACCTACTTTACTGACGTTGCATCTTAAACAATTGCTTCCGTTCATTTACAATATAAACCTGATGTGCATCACTGATCCGTAGTGGCCGTTCAAGTATGAGAAACTGTAATGGAACTTCCCAATTCAATTTCAATGTATTATTTAAAAAGCCCCTCCACATTGGCAGGTAAATACATTTACATTACACAACTTGGAAAATTAATTTAATTTTCATGCATTTTGACCCCAAGCTGCCAATTTCCAGAGCCAATTTAAATGCAACAGACTACATTTGGCCATGAAGGCACTTACGTACCCCACAAAATTTTATTTCACACATTTCACCAGGTTTAACCTGAGAGGTGAGAAAATTTACTCTGTATTCCCACAAAAACCATCACAATTCATCACGATTCTAATTGTCTCCTCATTGGACTGGCTAAAGCCAAACATCTACAAAGATCATGGATCTTTGGCTTTTCCACCACCTAGAGTATGAGTCAAAAGTTTCTTTTAAGCAACAATTTTTATGCAATTAGAGATAGAGAAAAGAAAATATTAACACCTTTTATTGAAAACAGTTATGAGATTTGAACATGCCACTTTCTGCAATGATTACTGCAAAACAGTCAGTCGTTTCTGCGAAACTGTAGGGCGTTTTTTGCTCTGAGGACATTGGCGAGGTTCTGAGAGTTCACATCCAACACTATTGTGGATGTTCCCATGGATAGTTTTTCGCATTGCACATAAACATTTGCAGAAACCTGGCTAAAGTGTCCAAAACCCGTTGACCGTTAGTGCACATTTATGACCTTCAGTTCGATTTGCACCTGTAATGAACAGCTCATTCTGAACTCCCAGGCTTTTAGTGAATCATATGCCTTTTTTAAAATCATGTGGGAGGAACTGGTCAACTGCTGGTCACGTCCTCTACTGCAGTTCAACACCTGTTACCGCAGCCTCAAGATTATCAGCCAGTAATCGCATACCTCCGTACTGAGGGCTGCTCAACTGCTAAGAGGCATCTGAGTTAACCTAAATAAACACAAATTAAGCTCTTGAACATAACTTTCAGGAAATTCACCCTGTACAGCACAACTTTGGCTTGTGTACATGGTGCAAATTCTCCGAAAGTAGGATTAGAGTTTAACCTTGCAGGTATTTTTTGCCATGCTAATGTTTTTGAAACTACAAATATAATACAACAAAAATACTTGGGCAGCCTGCTGTTAAAAATCAAGGAAATTCAATTTGAAAGAAAAAAAATCACCCAAGAAGGGCATAGAGGAAAAAAATACAATAAAAAAAAAATTGTGCAGTGTTTTTAGACATATTCCTCAAAAACAGTTCTCTCCTCCTGTGTGTGGGCATCCTGTTAGCGCTTCAGTGCCTTCGGTCTGGGCGCTGGGTCATTTCATATTTCTATTTCTCACTCACGGCCATGTGTGCTGGCATGTAAAACAGCCCAACTGCTGAGCAGCTGTCTGGGGGGACCACATACTTTATGCCAGCATGCCACTGGAAGTTGTGAAGTCGGCAAAGACGATGCCAGAGCGAGACGTGGAGAGACTGTCGAGACAAAAATAGCCCACTGTATTATAAATGCGCTATCGGCTACGTTTCCATTCATACAAAGAGGTCGGATGTCCTTTCATAGAAACGAGCAGACTGTGGTCATTCAGAGTGGTTTTACGGGACCTGAGCAGAAAGCTTGCCCATACAATAAATGTATCATATTACTGATCTGTTTTCATTTTAATTAATCACTACACAGATCTAGTCAGAATTCCTCTTCACAAAATGGAGGTATAGTAAAGAATTATGAGAACCAACTGCTGGGGATTAATTTATCAAAGTGGGAGAAGCTGTACTTCCTAATTTACAGGAATCCTCTACCAGGAGATCAGCAGTTGGTGGGGGTCTTCAAATAGCAGTCCGCAGATCTAGTATCTGGCGTTTAGCGAGGGTAACAGGCATTTCAAGCATACTCTCTGACTGGCTCGATTGAGTAACATGGAAATCCAAGCTGTTCTCCCCAAGGACCTATCCATTCCCAAAAAAGTAATTAGCTGAATAAGACCATAATATATCGTTCAAAGCCACGTGAGAAATTTGTAATTACAATTTAAGTTAAAAAGTTTTAAATTCTTCAGGTACACAAGTGAAATTTAAAAGTGTAGTATGTCAGTTTTTCGCACAGAAAATCTCAGAGCACAAGATGTCAATGTTGGCTTTCTCTGCTGCGTAAAGACATTCGAAATCCGGATCCACCAGTGTCGAGAATCCTGATCTAGCATTTACCATTTTATAATCACTTTTTACAGACTTTCTCTGTAAATCTTGGTAGCCCACAGCCTCTCCGACCATTATTTTTCGCAACCTACAGAGTACAAGAAAAATGTTTAAAACACATCTCCCCTCTGTAACATATTAAACCCAGAATCCTTCCATTGCATGTGTATGTAACTTTTATGAACAATCAGGACAAGAAATATTGGTATCCTTGATAAAAATGCAGTCAACATGGGGCATATAAAAATCAAGACTGCAAGAGAAAATTCTCTTTTATTTCAGTACATTTACTCTCATGTTTTACTGTTTTTCTTAAGTATCCTTTTTCCTTTTGGTAAGGGTGCCAATAATTTTGACATCAATGGTTCTCAAGAAAAAATATCACCAAATGAAAATCATTAACATATGAGAATAAGTCTTTCGACATAATAGGATATACCGTAGTTTCTATTACGTCTGAAATCCACAAATAGATAATGAACTTTTACATTTTTTAAAAATAATCAAATTAATTATTTATTTTTACTATATTCAGCCATTTTTCGAAACTTGTATTCAACCTGCCAATAATTCTGCACCTGACTGCAGGTCTATATGGACATAAAATTAAGTAAAGCTGGAATAGGTCACGTTTTACACAGGGGGTTCCTAAACCAGAAGGCTATTCATTTGCGCTGGATTGTACTCCCAGTTATTGAAATTTTGATGACTCATTCGAAATTGTTTGCATTCTTTCCACGATATTATATCTGAAGGAGAATAAATTCATCAAACTAACTTCTGTGCACTGTCAGTCAGACTGCTTCTCAGACAAAGCATATTCTTCTGTTATGTGCTTTGTGTTGCAACTCGCTCTGGATAAAATCATCTGCTAACTGTCATTATTGTAAAAGGGTAAAGAAAAAAAAGGGTAAAAGGGCAATTTTGCATTCCTAAACCTGATGCAACAGAAGCTGGAATTAATGAACTCTCTCATGCCGAAAGAGTGGACACCAAGTCACCGAAGCAAAATCATTGGTGGAAAACTCTTCCGAAGATAAACCAATTGTTAAAGAGCACAACCAGTTCCATTTTAAAATCTGTTATAGATAAAATTAACTAAACTTCCACCCAGTTGAGGATGGTTTTAACTCAGGTGTCATACTGAAATCGTACATTCATAATCCCAACCCAAGGCAGGGATTGGACACCACTCACACAGAAATCAGTTACAGAACACTGAAAACATCCACTGACATCAAGGAAAATCAAAACTCTATTCTCATTAACTGGACCTCAGAACACGATGTCATGCAGGACTGATTCCTTTAAAGTGTTATCAAGGCTGCCACAAAACACAACCATGGTAACGGCGCGACTCGAAGAACTTGTTCTGCTAGTGGGGAATATGTTTCTTTTGGAGTTTATAGAGAAAATAGCTTTCGAACGCTGTTCATTCTCTCAGTCAACGTATCATGCTCCAGTTCAGAGATACCGTGGCAGCAAGTAGCTAGGTAAAAATTCTTAAGCAATTTCAGTCTTTGTGTTGGTTTACAAAGAAACATCAGTCATGGAATTTCCCTAGTGGCACTGTCACTCACTCTTTAACTCTTCCTTTTACACACAGGTCAAGCCATGGAAACCCCTCACTAACAGTCGTACTGTACATCAGGAAGAGGCATTAATAACTTGCATAATTCTGTAACCTGTTCAAACAGGGAAATCCTGGTGTGCACACGTGTGTTTGAAGAGCAGGCGAAACATGACGTCCAGACAAAGCCAGCACCACACCACCACCCACAGCTACACACAGACTGCTGTTGGGAAACCGCTCTTTGTGCAACTCAAAAATGTTCAAACGAAAGCGAGTGTAAGGCCAATTGTGCACCAATTTATTGAACCTCCCACGGGCTGGTGACATTTTTGAGCTTTCCGTGGTCCACGCCTAGAAACATCTTTTGTTGAGCTAAAGCTTCACCATTTGACAAAAACAAATACCTGTCAACTCAGTGAACCCACTGGGTTGAGTCAAGATTATACAATCCAAGACGAATCTAATTTGTTAAAAGTACTGAAAATCACAGCAAAACTAACCCTGGATTAGGCACAGTCCGCAAGTATTTGGACAGTGTGTCTAAATGTAAAAAAAAAAATGGTTGCAATTACGGCATAGTTCAAATGCATGTATTACCAAATTAAAGTCAACCGACTCAAACCTCAATCACTCTTTTCAGATCCCTCGTACCAGGAACCAGGCCAAAATTCAAATTATTCACCGTCTACAATACTTGCCCACTGCAGTTTTGAATGAAAAAAGTTTTCATTGTCCAATTCATTAATCATGGATGGGCCCTCATTGGAAACTTCTAGATGATAGTATACGATACGAAAGTGCAGCATTGTGTTGCACCATTCATCATCAAACCAGTGTGTCCTGGTCAGGGCAGTGGGGTACTGGAGCCCATCCCAGCATGGAATGGACGAGAGGCAGGAACACACCCTGAACTGTTCATTAGTTCATTTCAGCGGATTACACACTAGTCAGGTACAAAGTCATTAGTCTCTCATGTCTTTCTACAGTGGGAGGAAACTGGAGTACCCAGAAAAAAACCCATTCAAACACAGGGATAACAAGCACACTACGCACAGAAAGGCACACACCAGATAAGAACCCACAACCTCTCGCCGTGGGGTGAGACTGTTACCCTTTCACCACTGTAGAGCCCACTGAGTGACCATATAAACAAGAGGGGGGGAGAGCGGCTCGGAGCCGTTTTACTACAGCAGCGGCAGCAGCTTTTAAGGGTTTGTGGTCCACAACAGAAAAATACACATCAAGCAGCTAAAGAGCAGCCTTTTAAGGCAACAGTTGATTCAGGCCACAGTTTATTCGCAATTATTATGAAATATTAATGCCAGTTCTTTTTTTCTGCACGTGAACTGTTTTCCTGGTGTGTATTTTTCTTAGGTTACACGAGTCACTGGAAAAATTCCAATACAAAGACAACATTAAGATTCATTCCCCCCCCCCCCTCCAAAAGTTAAAAAAGGTAATATACACAAGTCGAACCTCCAGTGGTATGCAGTTACCGTAAAAAATGTTTAGGAGTTACCTGAAATGCATTTAGACAAACCCCCAAATGCTCTTACGTTACCCGTTATAAAACTGACTATATCTGCTCACAAGAACTAAGAATTAGAGGTTAATGGGAGCAGTTTGGTAAACTCAGGACAGCACGGCCAACTGAAAAGGCATCTCTGGCACATAAACGTCATTGTGTGCAGTCCTGTTTATTCCCTTTTTACCATTGAACTATAACCCATTTTAATGCACAATGAAAAGTGATGAAGTAATAATAGGCCCTACCCTTGCTAAAATTAAGGATTATCACTCTTACATTATTAAACATCAGAGACATTTAATCCTGTTTTTGGAACCAGAAATCATGTTGACCGATAAAACCTCACATGCACTTAAATTTGCATTTTACTTTGTTGCACAGTCGCTGTGTTTCATGTCAGCAATTATCTTTAATATGCTGCCCTGAATGCACCTGATCATGTCTAGGCTAGAGAGGCAGTACGCTTGTCTTGAAGAAAACCTTTATTTACCAGTAAAATCTATAGGAACTTGTTTCATTTGGCACAGTTTTGGCATAACGGCTGTGTTTAGCTCGAAAAACCTGTGCAGCAACTCTGAAGACAATCTGAGGATCGCTTCTTAATGAAAGCGCACTAAGTTAAATATGGATGTTTCCCGCATGTCTTCCAAAACCTTCTTAGCCGCTTCGCTTACGACCATTCATTTTTTGAGACTTTATTGCCGAGTTGGATTTGTCAAGAATGCAATATAGATGTAGAAACCAAAGTGTTTACTTGCTTGTCTGAACAGTTGAGCAATGCTGAACTTTATTAAGCATGTCAGCTCAGTGATAGTGAAGTTTTCAAAATGAATGGCTTCAGCGCTTAGCATACAGAGTGGCAAACGTCAGCATTGGGCTCCAAAATAATACAATGCTACAGCATGCCTGTGTGTGCGCACATGCAATTTAGATTTTCTTCGATTGCTTACTTAATTAACTATGACACAATATCTATTTGTCCAAACTGTTTTGGCTAGCTTTGGAGGTACACTCAGGATCCAGTTGAAAAAGAAAAAGGGCCTTATTTTGACAGGCTAAATGTAGTCAGCAAACGCAAGTTCTAACGGTATCACCAATCAAAACTGTGGCACTGTTGTCAAAAGGGTTGGACTAAGATGAAAAATTACCTGAGGTAATTGGTGGGGGGTTGGTTCCATGAAGGCCAATCAGATTAGCTGCTATCACTCCCTTCAAAACCAGTGCGTTAACGCCATAGCGAACTGGCAATGTTGTCATGAAGAACAAGCACCTGCATTTACTCAGCCTCCTTTGGTCCCCTGAGAACAGCACCCCAATGTAGTCATGCAGGGAGAGTTTGGGGAGATTGAAGTCGAATCACTAGGCAGGGCTATTGCGGGGGGATTTCGAGGTCTTGTGCAAACTTGATGTGGGAAGTCCTGCACGAATTTGCTCAGTGGAATAGGCAACATTTTTAACAAGTAGAATAATGTAGCATCATTATGCACAGTTTCAGTTATGACATGTTGCGCTTGCAGACCTTCAAGAGTAAAGAAAATCATCTGTAAACCTAATGGCTTGACATCATCACAATTTTGGCATGCTCAAGTATGACAGTATGTCAGAATTATAGCCTAAATTTCATTCAGATTTCAGGTCGCTTTTCAGACCGGTCATTACCCATAGCCAACAGTCATTTGCAGGCATAGAGCTACTCCAGATCTGCTGCCGGCTATAAATATGGTTCTATACAGGCGATGCATTTTGAACAACTAGGCTGCTATATTGCAGCATCATGTGTATACACTTGATGCTATAGTCTTCCAAAAAAAAAAAAATCAACAGTAAAATCTAGCCCACTGTTGATGGTCATCTCATCTGACACAATTTTGGCATGATACATCTATGGAAAAACGTCACATTAAGAAAAGCTGGAATGTTTCAATTTGATTTTGGTAGTTCAGGTATGCAGTTCATGATAATAGCAGATAATTTTTTCAAACTGGACAGGTCATATACAGCCAGCAGTTGACACTGCAATGTGACTCAAACAAATGAGATGGACTCAGTCCAATACGGTATACAAATAAATGTACAAAGTGAAAGTCACTTTTCTTGCCTTCTTGGCCGCAAGCTAAGCAATAAAACCTTTGTAATCCAGCTTGGATGCAACGTCCTTTTCAATTGATTGAAAGCCAAGGCGAGAAAGTTTGTCCTCAGGACAATGTCCTGCAAAGTGGAGGTGCAAAAGGTTTAAATTAAAAGTGTGAACAAGTTAAACCAATGAAACCAAGGTGAGCTGGAACATTATTCAAGCAACACAGCTTTTGCTAAGATGCTAAACGACCAGACATTTTCATACGCGATAATATAACAAGTTCGATGCGCTATTAAAATGCTTCGTGTCATTTTCTCAAGAACGGGAAAAACGTGAAAAAAAGCCCAATATAAAGAGATGGTTAATGTCAATAAATTCTGCATGTGCAGTGGCCTAAAACAAATATACTGAAAAATGCTGAGCAAGTGGAAAAGGTTTCAGAAAGATAGGATCGGAGCAAACCGCGAACACGACAGAGACGTATTCTTTCGGTTTCAGAAATAAACACAGCTGCACTCAGGCATATTATAACAGCCTCGTTAACTAGCTGTTAATGATAATATTATTCTGCCAGAGTTTTACGAATGGGATGGCTTGCCTATTAAAAGCGGAGATGTGAGTGGCAAGAGGACTCATACTTTTGAAGCGTCAATATACACTGATGGACTTTAAAAACTTATTACCAGAATTGCATCCAAACTCTGATTCAAATTTGTAACCACTTATTGACTTTACCCATTAAAACAACTTCAACAAAATGTCAGATAACATCAACAAAAAAAGAATGACAAAAGAATCAACAATGACAAGTTTAACAACCTCACTACCGAGTGTAACTGCCATGTGCCTGCACTTGTCTTGGCATGGACAACACCATTCTGCCAAGCTGTTGCTGGGGAATGGCCTGTCACTCCTGGAGAAGGGCCTCTTGGAGCTCCGCCCTTGTAATGGGCGCTGGAGTGTGTTGCTGAACCCGCCGCTCCAACAGGTCCCACACATGCTCAATGCATTTCATGTTAGGGCTGAAAGGTGCATGGCCATTCCATGACTCGCACACCATTCTGGGCCAGGAGCTGCTGGGTCACACGTGCTGAGTGAGGTCGTGCGTTGTTTTGCATGAACGTGACCTCAGGGTGGTCTGTAATGTAAGGCACAATGAGCGGTCTGATGAAAAGGTCACAGTAGCGGGCTGCATCAATATTTCCATCGATTATGACCAGGTCGGACCTCCAGCAGCACCAAATGGCACCCCAGACCATCACCGTGCCTCCTCCAAAGCGATCTGTCACAGCAATGCAGGGGCCCCGTATCTCTCACCACGTCGTCTATAGACCATCTGTCTTCAATCATGTCGGTACAGACAAAATCTGGACTCATCACTGAAGACAACATTCCTCCAGAATCGGTTAGGGATGCGTCTCTGACTATATTCTTCAGCCCAGCGAAGCCTGGTAGCCCTGCACCGTGCATCAAGCTGCATTCAAACACATGCCCTGTGGGCTCTGATCCCTCGCTCTGCAAGTCGGCGATTCACTGTTCTTCTGCTGATCCTTGGTCTGTGGTTTCCTGGGGTCTCCTGAGCCGTCCTGGTGCAGGTTTGAAACCAATCTCTCAGGTGGACGAGGCGGATCTGATTGTCCTGGGCTGGGGTCGTGACCCTAGGCTGACCCGGTCAGGGTCGATCATTGGTGCTTCCAGTTTCCTGTTAACGAGCCACAAGGTTAGGGATTGTGGGTTGGCTTACCCCAAAACGCTGGGCGATGCGATTTTGGGATGTTCCAGCCATCAACAGCCCAATGGCTTGATCGCGTTGGGGTCTAGAAAGGCGAGGCATGGCGCACGTATTGTCTTTGAACAAATGCTCTCGGGTTCTGGCCATAATGACCTCAAGGATTCTTTAAAGGCATTTGACAGCATTGCAATCGTGATCAGTGAATTACTCCAGTCCTGCTCCATAGACACAAACAAGGTCATGACCTCACACTGCCTGCTTACTCAAAGACAACTGCATATCAATTATGTAATCATCTAATTAAAGTTCCCCTAACCCAACTATACTACTTCTGGCTAGTCAGACTTATAAGTTTTTAAAGTCCATCAGTAAATATTTTGCGCTCGTTCTGTTCAACAAAAAAGCGTTCCTTATTGAGCACATTCTCATTTTTAGATATTACAACATAAAAAAGATGAGAGTAGAGATAGAAATCACATGCACATAATAACTGATAACTGTAGAGATATTGGCAAATATTAATAAGTAGGGGGTAATATATGCGAGGAAGAAATACCTCCCGATGATTAAGCAGTCGCTCGAGATCGGCGGCCATGTTGTTCTTCACCTGAAGCAAAGTGGCGTTCTCTTTCTTTAAATTCCTGCCAAAAAACGAAGAGATTAGAATATAGCTGCAAGCGGCAATTCCAGGGTTCATGCCAACACAGTTGAAAGTTTTTGATCAGACCCTGGTCCGATGTGGTCCGTCAAGACATCAAAAAAGCAGTAAAATTGCCCTTTTTTCATTTTCGCAAATAGAATAAATTGACTGATTTACGGCACAATTTGCACCAGGTCCTTGTTTGGTGATATTGCCATCCCCCCCATCAGTCAATTTAGAAAACATTTTGGGAACTTGCCATTACAGCTTAATTAAAAATGTTCTCCAAATTAGGTAATATTTGGACGATCTGTCTTTGATTTATGGCAAAGTTTGCCCCATGCGCATGTTTGGTACTGGTGGCGCCCCCCATCGAACGATGTCAAATTGGTTTCATACACTCGGTTCCAAATTGTTATGAAACATATCCTGCTTGTTTGACAAAGTCTGCACAAACAATTTCTGATTTATAGTCTGATTTGTGTTACACCACACCCATTTCTTGTATTTGTTGCGCCCCCTAGAGGTTCATTTGAATGACACTTTCAGGGTATGTGCATATATCCTGAAAGTTTTACAATGACTGGCCCAACAGTTGTTGACTTTGGTCAATTTATGCACAGAGCCACACCCTCTTGAAGTTTATTACCTCCACCAAGGAGGTTATGCGATCGAGTCGGTTTATTTATTTGTCCGTCTGTTTGTTTGTTTGTTTGTTTGTCTGTGGACAGGATTTCTCGGAAACTACATGGGCGGATCTTCATGAAATTTTCACCAGAGGTAGACCTTAGTCCATGGACGACTCCAATAAATTTGTATGATGATCTGGATCCGGATCATATTTTTACAGAGTGACATTTCTCCAAACCTAATGAACGGATTTTGATGAAATTTACTCTGAATGTAGATCTTGGGCAATTGTTTATATAAGTATGAAGATCATGTGGCTCAAGATTTTGATTCTGGATCCAGATCCGGATCAATATTTTATGATTTTCAATTAGGCAATTCTCCATAACAACTGCAGTATTTCTACCAAATATCGACCAGAAATATTGACGTGGCAATGAAAGATTCTTAAAAGATCAGTAATGACTTCCATTCTCATGGGTCCACATCCAGATGAGGATCAGCAATTTGAACTCCAGAGGTAATACCTCTTGATGAATGCTTACCAGATCTGGCACAACTTTTCCTATTCAACCTCATTTGTGGAAATGACAAAAAATATTCCCATCCGAGCAACTTGACCGATCATCCTGAAATTTCCCCCGAGAGAAAGATCTTGCATTTGTATCAACGTCATCCCTTGGCGGAGGTCAGAAATCTCGGCTTGCTCTTGTTGGTCAATATCTTGATATCTAAATGAGATATCAACAAGCTTAACGCAGCTTTCGACTAGCTTGGTCCAATAATGATCCACAGCAAATTTGGCAGCAATCAGATCTACATTTCACGAAGAGATGTCAAAAATGTATATTTAAAAAAAATTTGAAATGGTGGAAAATACTAGAGCCAATTTTGCCTTGAGTGACAAACTTTACCAGAAGGAGCCTGATTTAATGATGCATGTGATAGAACTTCATTCACATTACAGTACAGCCCTCAGTAAAAGTAAAAACTAGCGCACTAGCAGCGCGCAAGTTAACGCGCTAGCTCCAACCGGCTGGCACGCAAGGCCTGCTGGTCATGCCCAATGGTCATGCCCGAATCAGCCCGCCCATTACGCTTTATCTGTCCCCGCCTGTTTGTACGATTAAATGTGTCATTTGATATCAATACCTAAATGATGACAGCGTAATTACAATATTAATTTCCTCTTCAGAGACAACTGTTGAATTCACGTGAAAGACAAAAGACAGATCCATGTGGAAAACAGAACGAAAAATGACAAGAGCAATCACTGTATTTTGAAAACAGGCGTCAAGTATTGTATTTTTTATATTAACGCTGAATCCCTGTCCGAACGAAACTTAGAAATGAAAGCAACATCTGTTTTCTGTCTAAACTGTATGTCAACTTCATTGTCATGAAATTAAAACTGACATATGATGGAATTCTAAATGCAGCAAGTGTCTTGTTTCAGTTGAGCCAAACTCTCCCTCTCTATGAAGCTTAAATCTTGAATTATAAAACATTAAGTAGGGGAACGCATAAATAGCCATATTTAGCTTCTGCGCAAAGGGGTTAAGAAGAGGTATCAAAAAGTTGATTTTCAGGAAAATCAAATTGGTGGAAAATTTGACTATACGCGAATTAAATCAGGAATAAACATTTTTATTTTTTACTTGAGGCAAGGAATTTAAGGGAAAAATTTTGTTTATTGGCCACAAGGTTCAAGAGTTTGGGACAAAACTTAAAATGCGTTCCTTATCGCGCCTCCATCTGACCAAATGGGGTCATGTTTCTTTGGCAGCACTTGCGCACAACTTCCAATTAACTACCAAAATCTCACATCTCCATTTACCATCCCACAGGAATTTGCATAATCGTTTATGGAGAAAAATATTAAGCCAGCTCAGAAACAACAGGGTTTCAGCACTTCGGGCCTGAATGCATAATTACATCACCGGTATTAAGTAGAAAGCGATTTTCAGTTGAGCGGACTAAGCAATGTGATCTTCATCCTAAAAGTAACTACAAACAACAACCCTCCGATTCTCAGTCACGTATGTCCTCCACGAAACAACGGGCCACTTGCCCACAATAAGCAGAACCTCCATATGCTGGGGCAGAAGGATTGTTCAAAAATATACACATACAGACATGCAGCAGTGACACTGTGTGTCGTTCCTGCTGCATACAAATGAAGTCAGGAAGTTGAGCACAGTGCACCAGGCCAGTCACCCGCGCAGCCACTCCTGATGAACCCATGGGCACTTTGAACAAATCCCTCTTCTTGTCCTGTCATGAACTGTCCTAATGGCCCAATCCCAAGAGTTTTAAACAGTGATTTGAGTTTATTTCTTCTGAGAAACTGGTTTGTACCCTGAGGATGACTTGGCAAGCGAGACTGCAAGAGGAAACTTGTGCAAGCGCCTCGCTGTACTCGGATCCAAGAATGGGAACATGGTTACCGAACGATTATTTATGGTGTCTACGTACAGTGTGTGTGTGTGTGTGTGTGTGTGTGTATGTGTGTGTGTGTGTGTGTGTGTGTGTGTGTGCGCCACTGTATCCACGTTTTACCATGTGCATTAAGGCCAGAAAATTCAGGTATTCCAAGGTAGAAGAGTATAGCTATAGATTACGTAGATAAGTGATACCCATATTTCACCTGCTCTTCACTACTTACGTGTCCTCTGATTTTTTTTTCCAAATGAAGAAAACAACAGAAAACTTCTCACGATGCCAATGAGTATAAATATCAGTTAAGCGTGCAAAACAACATCAGGTGCAGCGTTCCGAAATACAGTCTTCCAAGCTATGAAACTCAGACAAAATGCAGCATAACAAATTCAGAAAAATGGAACGTGACAAGCATCAAAAAACCATAAAGCAACTTCATATTTTGGTGTAACATATTGCTATTACAGTGAAAAAAAGGTTATGTTCTTCTATGAAATAACTTTGTTTTGAACCAAATTCAAGAAAAAAAAAAAAAAAAAAAAAAACTTTGGTGACCATCGCTGACCATAGATGAGGCGATAATTTATAAAAATTATCGATAACCATTGATTAACATTAAATTAGCACAGAGATATGTTTATGCAGCTCAGTACCTGACATCATCGTCCAGCTGGCTGACTTGTTTTTTCAGGGCGGCTATCTGGGTGTCTCTCTGCTGAACGGTGTCGATGAGGTAGCTGTAGGGCTGCTGGGCCTGTCGCAGAAGCTCACTGGCTGCTTCCAGCTGAAATATAAAATAGAGGAATTCCTCAACACTGCTATCAGCAGAATCCACCACAGGCTAACAGTGTTTTTTTACATCTCATTTGCTTGACAGCTGGGGGTTAAGACCTGGTGTTTCTTCTACAGTTGCAGTGTAAAGCCTCTTGGTACGAGCCTTCAGTAAGAAGCACCACACAAATAAAATTGAGTTCACTGGATTCCTTAGCCAAACAAAGTTACTAGCCAAGCAAAAGCCACCGTTACCCACCACAGCACCCAGAGATTTCAAATGTCGCACTGCTAAGTAAGAAAATAATTAACTTATCCTGTAATTGGAGCTCAGCTGTATGTGCCTGTGGTCAGGCGCACTACAACTGAAATGACCAATAGCGTCTTTGGTTAGGCTAAACCACCAGAACCCACACAAGCTGCACTCATGTTCTGATCCACAGATCTTCAGCATGACCTTTTAGCACAGGAAAAAACTAATATGATGACTAATTTCAGATAATAGATCATGTTTTTTTGCACTTGGTTCTGTTAGCAGTTTTGTGTGAATTGAAGGTCTCAGTGACTTTGGCTCTAGGAGTGATTAAGCGGAGATCACTTCTGAGTTTGTGTACAGAAGCCCAGCTAAAATGCACAAGCACAACCACACAAAAATCACACAACCACATTAAAAAAAAGCACAGCTCTGTTGAGGAACATGTGAAGCTCAGAGGCTAATCCATCAGTCATTTGCAGACACTTCGCAGAAAAACACTTCCAGCTTCGCACAAAGCATCTCAACTACTAGCTCGGGCAAAGTTCTGCCCAACACAATGCCTGGGTAGGGCACCTCAATTCAAGGGATTTGTGTACCAAACTCACGTGGCTGACTAAAGTGACAGTCGCCTAAAAAAAGCACTTCCCTCGAAAAGAAAACACAGTTTCTTCCTGTTCGCACAAAAAGCGCCCAACCATCAATCAAATCCCGAGCCACAGGAAGCAGTTTGTTTCTGGAGTGAACCAGAGGCAGGATTGCAAGCAGGGTTTTTAATGACTTGCTATTGGCTGAGAGATCCCCTTTCATGTTGTACCTTCCCGCCCGAGCAGGGCCACACACATCAACACGTGAGGCGTGTGAAGCATCGGACGACTCGGCACGCCGAGTTCAGGAACACGCCCGTGTACTGTGACTAATCTCAACAGAAAGGCGCACAATCTCAATAGAGGCCTGTATAGGTGTTTTAAGCGGTTTAAAGTGGTAATTATGGCTTCCCACCCCAACACTGCACATTAGCCCTGTGGTGCACCAAGTCAGCATTAATCATGCTACATGTAAAGAAGGCTGCCATGCACTGAATCATCCTACAGCCTTCCCCCCCACTACAATCACCATATGCCATCACCATTAGCAGCTGTGATGGTAATGCTAGCAGTGTTCATCATCAGCATTTCTCCAAAGCAGGCCCGAAACCCCCACGACTAATTTTATGATAAGCTTACAGTAGCGTGCAGTGATGATTATACACCACCATTTTCACCTTATATTACTTCTCAATAATTTTTTGGTGAAAACATACAGAAAAATACTAATGTAGGCAATAGAACAAAAAAAGAGAACAAAATAAAATAATTCCCATGAGTATATTTCAGTAAAAATATGGGTAGTAAACAAAAACACTGAAAACATCCATTTTTTAATAATGATTGCGAGGTGTCGCATTTTTTTTTTTTTTTTTTTGACTCTTGTATACCCTGAATGCATGTTTGAAGGCTCATTCCATGATAATTGAAAGAAAAAACTTTTTTAAAACTGGTCTGAGACAACGTTATTTTGCAAAATTACCTCTGATGGTCAGTTGTTCCAGTATATAAGGTGATATGAACTTTGAGTAGTGTCACAGTGTTAAATACAATGGCAGAACAGGAGGAGCACTCTGATTGTTTGTAGCTGCATTGTGGCCTTACATGATGATGAACAAGTAAAATGTTGCCATGGCACTGTAAGAAACACCATCAAGCATTTCAAAGCGACCAATTTGCTGAAACCTAGAGGTAATAGAGATTACAGAAGTTAAGTAAACTTAAGCAAAACGGAAGTTAAGTACTTTGTATGTTCGTTATCTGTGTATGACAAGTTAAGAAAAAAAAACATCAATAAATAAATTTGGCAGCACAACAACTCTGTCACGATATCAAAAGCGCCAGAAGTGAAGAGATGAAAGTATGAAGATAAACTATCTCCAGATGCCTGTGTGAAAACGGTCTGATGGGTTGTGTCGCGGCCAAGAGCTGGCAACATCAAAAAAAGACTTCTGAGCTTGCCATTCAATAATTGGACACCAGTGGACCGGGAAGTAGTGCTTTGGACCAATGAATCAAAATTCGAAAGTTCTGCATTTCGGTGAGAAAATTGTGTGTTCCGTAGAGTTGGAGAACATTTCAAAAATGACTGTTTAACACCTTCAGTAAAACTTGGGGGTGGTAATATTAAGGTTTGGGGTTCAGCTTACTCAAAAGAAGCTGGTGAACTCAGAAAAATTAACATAATCATGGATCAGAAGAAGTATCACAGCATTCTTATGAGACATGCCTTGCCATCTAGAAAGAGACTGACTGGTCGGAGATTTGATTTTCAACAAGACAATGACCCTAAACACACTTCTAAGTTGTGCAAGAATGATCTCAGTGAGAAAGAATTATCTGGTGACATAAAAGTTATAATTTGGCCTGCTCAAAATCCAGACCTTAATCCGATTGAGCAAATCTGTTTTAACATCGAAAGAATCTTTTTGAAATGAACTTCAAACCATATGGAATGGTTTAGCATGTGAGAATTAAAAAAAATACGTAAAAACTAAGCCTGAAAGATTAAAGGCTGTAATCAAAGCAAAGGGTGGCCACACTAGATATTGACCTTTTCTCACAAAAAGACACTATTATATTTGTTTTTACTAGACAGCATATTGTTAACTGTTTATTTATTTTATGTTTATGTTTATCTATTCCAATATTACATGAAATAAATACTTGAATAGTACTTGATTGCTGATTTATCTTCATCTTGTTAAGTGTATAATAATCACTGCATACCACTGCACCTCAAGGATACAAGTGAGCAAGATTAATTTTCGTGGTATGAGGCAGTGGGCAACATAAATCGGCCAAAAACACAAGGGTTTTCTTCTTCTTCTTTGTGTATATTTCCCTATTTAAAATCACCTTAGTGCATACTGCCACCTACGGTATCGGAAGTAGGAGAGCTTTTGATATGGTTGATTATGATGTTCCTTCAACTAAACTTTCAATCTATAGATTTACTGACTCAACGTTGGCTTGGTTTAGATCATATCTCACCGACAGAAAGCAGGCTGTGAGTGTCAACTATAAAATCTCTAGTGAGAATGTGATTTCTTTTGGGGTCCCACAAAGAAGTATTCTTGGGCCTTGCCTGTTTATTGTATCCCCCGAACGAAGGTCGGAGGATACTATGGATTTGGCCTCGTCATGCGTCCGCAGAGATTTTCTTGGGAACGCTCTACAGCCCACATAAGTGCACTGATTCTTTTCAAATTTTGCAGGGACATGTATTATGGTAAGTTCACGACACCTATTGATTTTGGGTACTCTGGGACCATCTGGGCCCAACTGGGGGGCCTTCGGAGGATACATGTGCTCGGTTGCTGAGTGCTCTAGTTATGTATATTAATGACCAGCCACTTATCTTTGAACAGGCTACCATCTCTAAGGCTATGAATGCAGATGATGCTACACTTTTTGCATCAGCACCGGCAGTTAGTGATCTAACTTGCGCTTCAAATAACTGTATTCAATCACTGTTGTTGTGGGCCATTTGTAACTGCATGGCATAGAATAGTTCAAAACTATGCTAATTGGAACCAGAGCAAAATTGGGTACTGTCTGTAACTCACTTTGAGTAAAACTTGGGTCTGATATGATACAAGACTCTTTCTGTGAAAAGTTACTTGGTGTGTATATTGACTCAAATTTAAAAAGGCGAACATGTGACACATCATCTTAAAAAGGTTACTGGAAGATTAAGTGCAATCAAAAGGGTAAAATATTTTTTTCCTCTTTAATTACGTTTGACTCTTTACAATGCCCTTATGAAGCCAATACTGGAATATTGTGGCTCTGTTTTGGGAAATTGTTATTCTGAAGATCTTGACCACATACTTAAATTTCAGAAATGCTCTGCTGGAGTTTTGCTTGATGCAAATCACCATTCCAGGTCAGTCCTCCTTTTCAGCCAGTTGAAGTGGTTGCCTATTGATTCGATGATGACAATTTCTACAATCCCAATACCGAATAGGTGGGACAAAGTGTAAATTGTTAATAAAATCAAAACGCAATGACTTTCAAATCACACCAGCCAATATTTTAGTCACAATAGAACAGTGATAACATGGCAAATATTGAAACTGAAAAATTTTACAAATTTTCCACAAAATGAGCTCATTTCAGTTTCTTGAGTTTAGCCACTGGAATTAGATCCCACTCTTGTTTTATACAGGCTTCCAGCTGCTGGTGAGTTCTGGATCTCCTTTGACTGACTTTTCTTTTAATTATGTGCCAAATGTTCTCAATCAGTGAAAGATCAGGACTGCAGGCAGGACAGTTCAGTGCACGGACTCTTCTACTACAAAGCCATGCTGTTGTAATAGCTGCAGTATGTGGTTTTGCATTGTCCTGCTGAAATACACAAGGCCTTCCCTGGAATAGATGTCGTCCTTTAAGCATTCATGGAGCTTTTTAAAACAGGCAAGTGTCCCACACAATATGCACTAATGGATCCCCATACCATCAGAGATGCTGGCTTTTGAACTTAACGCTGAGAACAGGAAGGGTGGTCCTTCTCCTCTTTAGCCCGGAGGACACGGCGCCCATGATTTCAAAAAGAATGTCAAATTTGGACTTGTCTGACCACTGGACGTTTTTCCACTTTGCTCCAGTCCATTTTAAATGACCCTTGGCCCACAGAACACGGCAGTGCTTCTAGATCATGCCGGTGAGTGATGCAGTGGCGTCTGAGCAGTGAAGGTCTTCGGCCTTGACCCTTACCCACAGATTTTTCCAGTTTCTCTGAATCTTTTAATGATGGTATGCACCGTCGATGATGAGACTTTCAAAGCCTTTGCAATTTGAACATTGTTTTTAAAGTATTCCACAAGTTTTTTTTGCAAGCCTTCACAGGTTGGAGAGCCTCTGGCCATCTTTACTTCTGAGAGACTCAGCCTCTCCAAGACATCCCTTTTATAGCCGATCATGTTACACACCTGATGCCAGTTAACTTAATTACTTACTAAATATTCTTTCAGCTGATTCTCTTATATATTACTGGCTTTCTCAGCCCTTTTGTGCTTGCGTCCCAACTTTTTTGAGACCTGTTGCAGTTAGAAAACTTGAAATAAGCTAATTTTGTGGATGATGTGAAATGTCTCAGTTTCAACATTTCAAATGTAATCTATGTTCTGTTGTAAATAACATATTGGCTCATATAATCTGAAAGTCATTGCATTTTGATTTTATTCATAATTTACACTTCGTGCCGATAATTTTGGTATTGGGGTTGTAAATTATGCATGTTGTTTAAATGCTTCAATGAATAGGCTCCACCTTCTCTTGCAGATCAATTTACACGGGTTAGCTCTATTCACCAGTACTCCACCAGATCTTGTATTTCAAATAATTTGTACCCTGATATTAATCTTTGCATAAAAATAGGCGTGCAATGCACGGAATACCCCTCAGCCCGATGTCGAAGTTTTTGGAGACACCTGCCCGCCCGCTGCCCGACCGCCCAACCGCACGACGGATAGCAATACCCCGTCAGCCTTGAGGGCTGAGGGGTAAAAACTGATAGTGGGCGGCAGACTTTTGTGTATAGTGGTTCCATGTAATGGAATAATCTGTCCCTCCCTTTTAAGTCTTATTCTTCACTCAACTGCTTTAGATTCAGTCTTTTTTAAAGGTTATTTGGACTCGCTAGCTACTACTGAAACATTACCATGAATTGCAATTTCATTAGCATAACAATGTCCATGGTAATGAAACCATCCAATGGGTGAAACCAGAAAAGCTACCACGATAATTTATGACAGCGGTCTTACCCATGGGTGGTTAGGGTTAGGGTTGGTGTTAGGGTTAGGGGTTAGGGTTAGACTTTCATAAATTATCGTGGTAGCATTTCTGGTTTCACCCATTGGGATATAGAGCCTTCCCTCGTACTCTGCCAAGACGAGCTTCGCAGTCGGCGGGCCGCCAAACCTACATACGTATGCCTAGAGCCTACCAAATGGTTAAAGGTTATTTGGACTCGCTAGCTACTACTGAAACTTCTGTTTTAAAGTGTCAATTTTGATATTTTTAATATTTGTTTTTTTGAACTATTCAGTGTTTTATCTCCTTTTGGTGTGTGTGATGTGGGTGTGTCTAGAGTGAATGTTGTTTGTTCGGAGTATGAGAGTTTGTGCTCGCCGCGCCTGCGGTGTCTTTCCTGTTGTTTTCCATTTTTTTCTCTGCCGCGGAATTGCCCATACATTGAGTGTATTGATTTATTGTTTTTGTAATTTTAAGTATTTTACCTTATAGGAAATGAAATTGCAATTATGGTTATGTCATATATTAATTGCTATATTGCCTTAGTATATCCTTGTTATGCTAATGAAATTGCAATTCATGGTAATGTCCTGTATTTTTTTTTTTAATTTTTGTTATGTGGGCCAAATTGGAAACCAGCCTCATTGTTTGGCTGAATTTGGCTGAATCCCATTTCACCCCTTGGCCCTACCACTTAGCACTACCCCTCCGTTTTGCGCATTCGCTTGTAGGAGTAGGGGTGTGGTAGGTGTTAGGACAGAGGGGTAGGGGGGAAGTGGTAGGGCTGTATACCCCTTCAAACGAAGATTTTTCAGAGGCACACTTTAAACAGAGGGGTATGATAAATTTCTCAGATGCCTTGCGAATCACCGGCAAGATACTGCCAGCGAAAAAGACCCCGAAAAAATTCACTACTCTCAGTATTTTCTCAATTAATAAAGATTTAGCCATTGTGTTTCAATGTGTAATGGTCATTTTCTTCATAAAGTGCACACGAAAAAAAATCGCTAGTACTACGTTGAGGCTTCAGTAACGTTAGCCATGTAACGTTAACGTTACATCTGATTTGGGCTTGACATTCCCACATTGTTGTATCCTATGACGCCCTCAATTTAACTGAAGATAAGCAGCGAGATTGCTGAAGTTTTTACTGATAACGCTATCACCGTAGACTATCAGGGCTGCCCACAGAGCACCGCTAGCAGTGGCGTAGCCAGCGGGGGTATGAAAACACGTCCTTTTTGACTGCAGTTTGTAGTTCTCAATCATTTTCCTTTATTGACACATTTTCCAATTATCGTAATTGGCAACCAAAGACATGGCTTCTCTCCATATGCGATCTAACAGCGATTAAATCATGGGATAAATTCAGTACAGTTGCAGAACAAGAACAGAGAATTGGGTTGCACAAAACATCCGTTCAATACAGTTATAAGTCCTGACCTGTTCTCAGGCATTTTCATTAATAACAGAAGATTTACTCCGAGAGCACTCCGCACTTAACAGGTGCTGCTTGTTCTCCCCAGTTAGGTAAGACGGCAATCATTCATCCGACTTATCGAATCGGGGAGAACAAGCAGCACCTGTTAACTGTGGAGTGCTCTCTCGAATTGTTCAAGGGGTGTCCCAATTGGTAGGGGTTGACTTTCAACCCTTACCCCTTGTAGCTCCGTTTCAAGGGGCACGGGGCAAGGGGTTGGGGTAAAAAAGAGAAATGGGATTGGGCATTTTTCACCCACTATAAATAAAGATTATTGAATTGAATTGAATTGAGGTTTGACATATGTATGTATACTCGGGCAAGGAATGGTACTAGTACGAAAGGTGACCAGCGGAGGGAGAGGGGAGGGGGGGGACAATCGTACCATGGCACGGTACGGAACAATTCTACATGGAGTGAAAGCACCCTACCAGGGAAGGATACTTGAGCAGGGAGAGATACTCAGTAGGGAGAGATACTTTCACAAAAGGAAGTACTCAGGAGAGGTACTCTACAAGAAACATACAAGGGACAGGTACTCTAACAAGGAGAGGAATGATGACACAGGGAGATACTCTATTCTGGAAGAGATAGTCAAATAGGGAGAGGTACTCAAGCAGAGGGAGGTGCTCACAGTTGGAAGGGATACTCTAACAGGGAGAAGTACTCTAATGCTGAGATCTAATGCCGATTTTAGCCCTATCTGGAAGTTGTAGGGCGTTGGGTGGGGTCGGAGATGATGAATGGTCATCGTGGGCGAAGATTGATCGTTTAATGCCGTGTAATGAGCCATAGTGGACAACAACCGTCTTAGCATCTGCGATGCCTCACAACGTCCCTACAGAAAGTCTAGCATGTTTAATTTTTTTTTTTGTCTTCAACAACAGGTTCTGTTGCTGACCAATAGGAGCATAGCTGATAGCGATCTGCAGGAAGAGATGAAGTTGCAGTGCTCACATTTGTAAACATAGCCTAGAGAAAGAGGAGAGATGCTGTAAAAGCAAGGTGGAGCAGTGAAACGGAGAACAGGTTTGTCGTCCTATGGCAACAACATCTGTGCTTTCTTGACATTTTCTCAAGAGACTATATTAGGACTTCGGCAATTAAGCTGATATCTGGCGAGTAATAGCCGAGACACTTCAGCAAACCGGCGAATACTGCCAGTACAATTAAGCTGGCAACTCAGCGATACTGTTTAAGCTCGTGTCCTCAATATTTTGGTTTCTGACTCATGTAAGCAGTAACTTATGTAAGCAAAATTAACCGATAAAGCCCTTTTCCGGTTATGATAAACCCTAGTAAGATACCGTACAGGCCAGCAGATACTGATCAATTCCCATGAGATGTCTCATGTATCTCTCGTGAATTTCTCCCTGTAATCTCCTCTTTATGTTGCGTGCCATTATCAACCTCGTACTCGGAAAACAATATATCCCAGTGGGTGAAACCATCCAATGGGTGAAACCAGAAAAGCTACCACGATAATTTATGACAGCGGTCTTACCCATGGGTGGTTAGGGTTAGGGTTGGTGTTAGGGTTAGGGGTTAGGGTTAGACTTTCATAAATTATCGTGGTAGCATTTCTGGTTTCACCCATTGGGATATAGAGCCTTCCATCGTACTCTGCCAAGACGAGCTTCGCAGTCGGCGGGCCGCCAAACCTACATACGTATGCCTAGAGCCTACCAAATGTGACGTAATGTAGTCCGAATTAGGCCTATGCACAGTTGTTACTGAGAATTACTTTTCATATGCGGATTTAATCGATATAATATGTTGTTGCATTTCAGCGTTGTTGTTGGTAATAACTAATCAATAATCCATGAAAATCGAGGGTGGGCTCAAGAAGAGTATACGATATCCAGCAGCGGTTGAAGAATCACTTTGAAAATCTCAGTAAACATGTACTGCTGGTCTGAAAAAAGCATAATGTGCTTCATACATGTATATTGTAATTTTGCATTTATTTCAGCCTGTTTACACCTTGTTTACACAGCTCTGCGACCTTACGAAGACCATGCCGATCACCCCAATCTGAAAAAGTCATCAAATCGGGGCATTATCGAAGTCAAAATCCAGCAATTTGGGAAATTTAAGACTACATCACGACTGTACTGTGATGCTTCCACGTCAAAAGTGCTGCTGACTCGCTGCCACTACGATTACACCTAGACCAATGCCGACCAAGCGGTCATTTCTACTACTTTGCCACTACGATGTACAGGACCATACTACATTGTTACACAGACCTAGAAGACTGGAGGACGATGTTGCTGCACTGGTGCTGACCATATTACGCTTATAGTAGCTATGATTTGTGGTGATGTCTATGTAATTGTAATTACTGTATGCATTATATTTTTTTGGAGTATGTTATACTTGCTAAACTGATTTTGTGATGCGTAAGTTAAATACAGTGAGTGAAGAAAATACAATACAGTGAGCAAAAGTCACTGTACTTATTATTTAATGTTTGCAATTATTTCGTGCACTGAATTAAGTTAGAATTTATGTCCTCTTACTTTGGTTGAATACAAGTTTCTACTTATAATTGTTTATTGGGGAAGAAGGAGCGTGATGGGGGAAAAGGAAGTGGCAGAAAAAACGATTGAGTTCAGCAGTCCGTCTTGTTGGATGTAACGTTGGCTGGACAGTACTGTATTGGTGTGAGTAACGAAGAACAAAGATTAAAGATTGATTCGCCTACCACCAATTGTAGCCTTCATTCCCACAGCCCAAAGACCTGGAGCTCGCTAATTAAATCGAGAAACGAGGGTTACATCTATACTGAGCAACAAAAGAAACGCAAGTTAGCTAGATAGTTAATGTACTTTTAAGGTTACTCAGTCAAAGTGACCGCAAAACAAAGAAAAGTTTGATGAAAGGAGTGTAAATGTGCACGCGCTAGCAATAAATTTGATTTTCTATTATATTTACGCGGAAAACGGTCTGTCTTTAACTTGCGTTTCTTTGGTTGCTCAGTATATATTAATTGGTGGTGTTCAAGCATTTCTCCAGTTCTTTCCCAACTTCGAAGATCAACGGACCTGATGCTGAATTGATTCAACTGGCTTTGCTCAAATAACTGTGTTGCATTGTTATTATGACCACAGAGATCTCACCACGATGCTATCACGCTGCTTGTATGATAACGGCGTTCCCACTACGTTCTTAATAAGACTTTGCCCTGCTTTTTGTTGGCCATGACCCAGCTATACTTATTTTGTGCATGTTCAAAATAAGCGTGGGAAGAGCAAGGATGCGCAGCTTCCCGACCAAACCACGCTCATGGTGATTCCCCCACGATTGACCGATCCCAAGCCCCGCCCACTTTCGGCTACGTCACAATTGGGGCAAGCAGGGGTCTGACCGAACCTCGAACAACTTTCACTACAGGCAGCCTTCTCTCGTTAGTGACACTCCATATGCTGATCGTGTTAAAGGTGTGTTTTTCATTTCCAAAACCATAATAAGCTTTTCAATGTATTCCTAAACCAATTAAAAAAAGATCTGAAACAGTTGTGAAATTAGTGTCTTTTTCATTGGTGGTAAATCTCACAAGATAATTACAATCCACTACACAAGAATATTAAAAGAGGCACTTTTATCATGCAAACCTACACAGTTGTATTCTCATGCCTTTTGCAGCGTTATTCATTAGAATGGCTGTAATAAAACGTTTCATGCGTAAGATAATGTAGAAATGCAAATCTGTCACTTAAATGGAAAAAACAATGCTCATATGCTAGCTACCTAATTAGCCGTCCCATTGACTTGAATAGACCGCTGACTAACAACAAATGCTAGCAATTGATAATGGTCATCGGTGAGCTATACCTTGGTACCCTTACCGTTGTGAGGACTGCATTCACTGAGCAGTTAATAAAATTAAAAAGGTACCGAACAAGCTAGATACTTGTAACTGACATTCAGTAACAATATTCTTACCTGCATAATATTCAAAACAGTGGACAAGTCGCTTAGTTTATACAGAGTTTCAAAAGACAAGAAGGGAGAAAGGGTTGGCTGTTAGAAATCAGGAGGAAAAAAAACATCTCTATCCCCTCGATCCATGCTGTGCAGTGATCATTTTTGAGGGCAGTGTTTTCACAGGACAGGGGCAAAGATGGCTACGTTCAGACAGCAGGTCTTGATGCACAATTTGGATTTTTTGGAGAAATACAATTTTTTTTTGTGTGCTCGTTCATATGACACATTACATGCGACTTCTATCGGTTTTGAGTATGAACTGAATGCGACCCTGAAGTGACCCACATGCGCAAAAGAGGTCCTGTGGTAATACGTGACCAAGCAGGCAGGCACTGTTTGTTGACGGAAGTAAATATGGAGGCATCTCGTCAAGGCATTTCAATGACATAAAGGTCGGATGTGACCTGGCTGTTCAGACAGCAGTCGCATTGCAAAATATCAGATACGTATCAGATTTAGGACCACATATGAAAGTGACCTGGGTCGGATTTAAAAAAATTGGATTTGTGCTGTTCAAACTGTCTTTAGCAGATCAAATACAGGACACATATGGGCAAAAAAAAATTGAATTTGGGCCAAATTTGCCTGCTGTCTGAACGTAGCCGATGAAGCTTAGTAAAGGAGTAGCCAGAATTAACCAGTGCTTCCTTTTACCAACAATGGCATTACCCATATGATTCAATATGAACAATTCGGTTGACGGCAAATATGCTCAACCAGGGCACAATCAAGTCAGGAAACCAGAGAGTAATTTGATAACGTGTACAGACATTCATCAACGTTTCTGAAACGTCGAAAACGTCCAAGCAAGTATGTTATCAGTGGGTAATTAAAAGCCTTATCGCATTAACTTTTCTGCTCGCACTTTATCGTTGACACAGAGTCACATTTCGATCTTCCCATTAGTAAGTGTGCCGCTTTTACCCTCCAAAAAGCACATATTTGGGAAGACAAAATGCCGCTCTGCGCAGCAATACGAAAATAACACCAAGTCGCATGCTACACATCAGTGAACAGTACCAGCGTCGCCATGCTTGTTGTTTTGAACTCAGGCAAGGCTGAAGTTTCCGGGTTAGTTGTCCGACTTAGCAACAGTAACAATGGGAGGTAGGGCTTGGGATCGGTCAATTGGCCACGCTTTCGGCCTCTTTTCCACTGTAGTATAAGCGGCGTCCAATTGTGAACGGGCCTTTACTGTTTCGTCATTTCATCAGGTCATGTGGTAGAGGGAGATAACTCATATTATGTTTGCTGTTTAATAGTCTTCTGTTTGACGATATTGGTTAATTCTTAAACATTTATACTGTAGACTGCACCATAGAATTTTTCTGTGCACGTCCCACTGTGTCATAAATAAAGCAACAAATCTATCAATTCACATGTCATATTATATTTAAAGCGACGCCTTGTTGCAGCATCCTGAAAATGACAGAGCTCACATTCCATGACTTTTTTTTTTAAGTGTACAGTAATTAGGCCTATTAGTTTGATAATTGTTTGACGTACAGATTTTGCCAATGTAATGTACTAAAATGCAAATTATCACCGGCAGTAGGCCTATTATTTTCCTACGAACGATATATGTGACTTGTACATTTGCACTGCATCGCAATATTCTCGTTTCTGTCTCGTGTATTTCTCCCGATAATCTTGCGTAGAAATAGCACTCTCTGCTGACCTGTAAGGTAGCTGGGTTAAGCTAATAATAACATAAATATTTCAGCATCTTTATACCTTACCTGGGTTACAACTGTCTATACAGGCTCTGAAAAGGCATAGTTTTTAAGGTATTATGGGAAAGGTTACATCATTCCTTGAAAAATACGGCACACATTATGACAGACTGCAAATGACAGTTGGTCGTGTCGCATCCTGTAGTATGCCACTTCTCTCGGCCATGTCACGGAAAGAACTAACTCTATAATAACTCTATAATCACTTAATCTGACATATTGTGTCATCTGATCCCGGCATAACAGGGAGAGACACTCTAACAAGGAGATATACCCTCATAGGGAGAGAGACTGGAGTAGGGAGAGGAACTAATGAGAAGAGATATTTTAATTTGGAGAGATACTCTAGTGAAGAGAGAGATGTACCTCTTCAGAGGTCTGAGCGGCGTGAGTGGTTTGTCTCTCCAGATCTCTTCTCAGCAGGGTGTTCTGTTTCTCCAGCTGTAAGACTCTCCTGGCCAGGTGAACACTGCGTAAACCAAACACACACACACACACACACAAGCTAAATCCACAGATCTTATCTGAAGCGGTCAGGACGTCACTGTAAAGTGCATGCTTTCCAAAGAATACAATTCCTCCTGACATATAAACCCAGGCATGTCCGGTTCCTTAGTCCTGGGCGGTATCGACAATACAATTACTTTTGACATATGTGCATAATTAACACAAGAATACACGTTTGTTTTAAAAAAACAAACATGGCCACCAAGTACTTTCAGATATACAGGATGTGCCAAGACACATTTAATACAGATTTTAAGGTTCACAAGGTTGGTAGCCTTGATGATCAGGTCTTCAAACCACAGCAAGCTTCAGCAAGTAAGCTGATCTTACTTGTACATTTGCAAACCTACAAAAAAACATGATGCCTCTGAATATGCCACTTGTTACTGAGCGGTGATTGGCCATTCGTCAGCAGAGCCGGTTTTTTGACAAACCTTTGCTTTAGACGTCTTTTAGCTGTCGTCGGTACATTGGCGCCGTAACCATATGAAAAAAGAACTCTCTCCGCTTCATCTTCATTGTCCACTGGAAGGAAATGAAACAAAAAGACATTTAAAAAGAAACAACCTTAATTTGCACACAGAGAAACAAAATCAAGAGCCTCCATTACCACTGACCAGATTTAACTGAATAAATATCACAACAGCCAGCAGCAGGACAAGCGGCCAAACTAATATTCATGTAAAGCACTGTCATTAACATGCTACTCTGGCATTAATGTGCTGAACTCTCAATGTGCTGCACTGTCATTAATATGCTACACTGGCATTAATGTACAGCGCTGGCATTGTTGTGCTGCACTGGCATTAACATACAGCACTGGCATTAACGTACAGCACTGGCATTAATGTGCTGCACTGGAATTGATGTACAGCACTGGCATTAACGTACAGCACTGGAATTAATGTGCTGCACTGGCAATAATGTACAGCACTGGCATTGATGTGCTGCACTGCCATTAATGTACAGCAATGGCATCAATGCGCTGCGCTGGCATTAATGTACAGCACTGGCATTGATGTGCTGCACTGCCATTAATGTACAGCAATGGCATCAATGTGCTGCGCTGGCATTAATGTAAAGCAATGGCATTGATGTGCTGCGCTGGCATTGATTTGCTGCACTGGCATTGGAGTGCTGCGGTAGAATTGATGTGCTAAGCTGGCATTGATGTGCTGCACTGGCATTAATGTACAGCACTGGCATTGATGTGCTGCACTGCCATTAATGTACAGCAATGGCATCAATGCGCTGCGCTGGCATTAATGTACAGCAATGGCATTGATGTGCTGCGCTGGCATTGATTTGCTGCACTGGCATTGGAGTGCTGCGGTAGAATTGATGTGCTAAGCTGGCATTGACGTGCTGCACTGGCATTAATGTACAGCACTGGTATTGATGTGCTGCACTGGCATTGATTTGCTGCGTCTTGACAGTAGACCAAATTGTTATTTTGGGGGACCGGGGCATTGAATAAAGTAATGTCAGTTACATTTGTTCTGGGTGCCAGAGAATCGAACCCGTTCGTTTTACACGCCTGTCCTTATAAACCACATTTCCCAGACTCTGTGGGGATCATGATTACATTTGTATTTCATGTAGGCCCCCCCATCCACAAAAAAGGTTCCCAGAAACAAACCAAACAAAAACAAAAGCACACGTGATCGCCAATTCAAATCACTGCCAAGATTCCTGACTCCATGGGAACCATTTGGTTTTTCATGAAAACACAACTGCATCGGCTCAATGACTAACAGGTCTTCATTACTGGAATAACATACGCTCAGCTGCCTGCATGGTAACATCATCAAGCTCCTGTTCTAGCTTTTCGTATGTTTCCAGACGTGCGCGGTGCTCCGAGGCCTGTGCTTGCAGCTCCGTGATCCTCTTTTCCGACGACGTCTGGAGATTGTAGAACTCCTTCGTCAAGACCTGTCAGTGAAAACACAGTGACAACTCACTGACTCATTGTTTCTGTCACATCACCCATCACCGACATTCATGACTAAAACCAACGGGAAAAAAAACCCAACCAATTAAGCACGCTAATCTGATGCAGTCATCCCATTCTATTCAATCTATAGATACACAAAAAAATATATATTTTTTAAAAACCTAGGTTGAAGTCTGTGTTTAGCTGATATGTTTGAGGTTTCCTTCACAGTTTGGGTTGAAAACGTACAATGTGTGCACTCACACATGTACAACACTTAAATGACAAACGGGTGGATTTGTTGACTTCACTGGAAATCTGTTCCCAGAACAGCCTCACTTGCCTCCAGCTTTCTCTGCTGCTTTTCACACTCCATCTGGCACTGGCTAAGGTTCCTGGCCGTTTCTTCCTGCACCATCTGAGCGCGCTCCACTTCAAAGGACTTCAGCTTCACTTGATTTAGCAACTCTGCCACCCGGCTGTCCGTCCCAAGCTGAAGCTGCCTAAATCTGGGAAGACGACACAAATTAGCAGCCTGCGCTAATGCGCTAAACCAGGAGAGACAAGACAGATAGCAAAAGACAACAACAGCCATCTGGCAATGGCAGATCCCCCCGGCTGTAGGTTGTGTAACCTACAGGTTGTGTGGACAGACGGATGGACCGAAACCCCCAAAAGGCACAACTAGACCATAAGGAGAAGCTCCATACCAAATTTGGTGTTTGTAAGAGGTATAGTTTGAGTTCTGGTCCGGAAATGATTTTATTCCAGACGGACGGACAGACAGACGGACGGACACACTGATCGCTATATCCCCCCGCATTATATGCCGGGGGATAACAACACAGCTTGCATTATGTGCCAGAGTATTAGACTGGAAAAGACAATACAGCCATCAGCCTGAGCTAACTTGCTAAACATGGAGACGAGTCAGCTGGCAGCCTGAGCTAACATGCTAAACCTGGAAAGACAACACAGCTACCAGCCTGTGATATCTGTAGAGACAAGATAGTTGGCAACTCATACTATGGACAGACAGGACAGCTAGAAGCCTGCGCTAGCATGCGAAACCTGGAGAGATCAGACAGCTAGCTGTCAGTGCCAACACGCTGATCCTGGAGAAACCAGACAGCTAGCTGCCAGTGTTAACATGCTAACCTGGAAGAAGCCAGACATCTAGCTGCCAGTGCTAACATGCTAATCATAGAGAGACAGGACAGCAAGCAGCTTGAGCGCAAAACTACCAGAAACCTGATTGCAAGTAGCCTGTGCCACATGCCTAACTGAGAGAGAAAAGAGCACTTACAGCCAGCAGCTTCACTGCTAAATCAGGTGAGACAGGCCAGATGCTAAAAGTAGATGTCAATACAATAGATGTGGAGACAGGACAGCAAGCAGTGAGCTCACTAAACATCTTCATGTCTCCCAAAATCAGTTTAACTGTTTAATAACGCGATTCATGTCTCCCAAAATCAGTTTAACTGTGTAATAATGTGATTCAGGTCACCCAAAATCAGTTTAACTGTGTAATAATGTGTTTCAGGTCACCCAAAATCAGTTTAACTGTGTAATAACGCGATTCATGTCACCCAAAATTAATTTGGTATTAATTTCGAGCAATATAATGTGTTAGACTCATTGGTTTGAATGGTGATAAAGCTAGATATACCCGCAGGCACAGATGTATTATTGCAGCAAATGAGTTGTGAAATGTTTACAACAATAACGACAGTGACTGAAGACTAGGTTACAAAGCAATGGAAAGATAAGATAAACTTTTATTATTCCCACAGTGGGGAAATTTCATTGTTACAGCAGCTCAAAAAGATAGTGATCTGAGAGGGGGAAAAAAACAAATGTGTACAAGTACAAAGGAAGCTAAAATTTATCTGTAACGTTATATTATTCTAAATAATATACCCAACCATGCGGGTGCAGTTAGCGGTCAGGATGCAGTTGTTTTTCTTGTTCACAACCCATACTTTATGCAACTTTCTTGTCATTTATCCACTCACCTGCACCTAAATCGTATGAGTCTAACATGTTGACTGCCAACTACGAGATAACTCGTAATAGCGGGTCCGGGCCAACGCTAGACTTCAAAATTCGGGGGAATTATCCATCCCTTTATGGACAGCAATTAATTTGGCTAATTCTACCTGGTTTTCCTTTTTAAACACGTTTTCCAATTCAAGAATAATCAAGTGGCAATGGCTTCTCTCCCCCACGTGATCTAACAACAAATAATGGGCTACATTAAGTAGAGAAAATAATTTAATTATAATTGGGTCTATGCACTGGCACTCAGCAATGTTAATTTTTTTTTTCCAGCGAGAGCGGCATTTCAGAACTCATTTGCGGATGAAGGTAATTTTGGCAAGTACCTACACCTGATTTTGCAGCGCGGTCACGCAACTTGCTGTAAAAAATATACAGCTGTCAGACCGGAAAATGTAAACAGAGGAAACCACATACTTGTCACCAGAATTACCTTTGTTCGCGGAAGAGTTCTGAAATGCCGCTCTTGCTGGAAAAAAAATTCCCATCGCTGAGTTCCAGTGCATAGACCTAATTATTATTAAATAATTTTTCTGTACTGAATGTAGCCCATTATTTGCTGTTAGATCGCATGGGGGAGAGAAGCCGTGTCTTCAATTGCCACTTGATTCTTCTTGAATTGGAAACGTGTTAATATAGGAAAACCATCTAGAATTAGCTAGGACTAACTGTTGTCAATAAAGAGATTCATAATTACCCCCAAATTTTCAGGTCTAGCGCTGGCCCTGACCGGCCATTATGAGTTATCTCATAGCTGGCAGTCAATGTTAAGATGTATCCCATTCACTAATGTTAATTTAGCAGCATAACTCGTTTTATCACTCAGTGATGAACTGTTACAGTAGGCTACACTGACAACATCGCTAGCTAGCTAACATCGCAACTGCAAGATAACCATGACAACCTGTCAAACAGTTTAAAGGGGCTGCTCTTTCTGCAGTCAAGTTGCGTGCGCATCCGCCGTGCTGATAAACAGATAATCCCTCTGTGCATCCTTGCTGCAGCCATGCAGCGATCCAGTCCTCAAAACAACCATTTAACCCAGTCAGTTGAGTGAATACAATCAAGCTACTTATGATGCAGGCTGAAAGAAGGCTGGTACTTACTGGTAAAAACCACTGACAATAAGCATTCACACGTTTCCCAGAAAGCCCCACTTATTTAAGTTTTGGGTATAAAAATAGCATGTGGTGCTTGTGTATACACATCAGATGAAGAAGGGAACAAAATTTTTGCGGATGCTTACTTGGAATACAACAAAAATAATGAAGACAGCGATTCCTATGTGCCAAGCATTTGAGGCCAGTACAGAAAAATATGACCACTAGCAATTAACTGTGGTTCATAGTTGTCCTCATCTTCCAAAGTATCTTCATCCTCTACAATCGGCATTTTCTTCTTCTGAACTCTCCTCCAAATCCCTTGGTATAAAAGAGAAATTGCACACGTACTGTATATACACTCGTCCTTGGTAGGGAAGGGGTTAATTGTCTTGAATTTTGGATTACTGTATACCATGTGCATCTTACTGAGGTGACTCAGTCATTGCTAAATAGCCTCTGGTGGCAGAAGTAAAATTCCTATGGAGGATTATAATGGAGTTTGAACGTTTTGAAATATTATTCAAATTAGAATTAATTTTGAGCCAGTAAGCTCTGACATTAAGGTGTGGGGTATATGGATACAAGTGGGCACATAAAATGGATAGTTTATTATCAAACATGTAAAGCTGTGACACCTTTAGTCCAGTCTGCAGTCAATTTTTGCTCTACATATATCCACTACACAAATGTGGGAATACCCCATGATTCCTTTCAAGCCAATCAGGCACCTCAGTTTCAGAAAGTGTTAACAACTTAACAGCGGCCAATCAGAGACAGATATTGGAGGAAAAAAACCCAATGCATCACTCTCTTGCTGTTGGTCATCAAGAAAACCTGTACAGAACCTACTAAAAAGTTAGTTTATATCACAGTTGGCTACAATTAGCTGGCTAACACGCGTTGCATCGAAATGATTCGAGAATAGCGATAGTTCAGCTACTTAGTTAGCTTGGCCACCGAGAACAGTGGGTTGTGACTTAGCTAAGTAGCTTGTTACCCAGGTCTGGGATGAGTCGGCCAAATTGATTAGTTGGCTATCTAGTATGCAGGCTACCAAGTCTTTATGCTGGCTAAGGTTGGCCAACGATGCTTGGCTATTCACTTAAAATCATGCAAGCTACATCACTTACAAACAATCAAGGTTAACCTACCAGCTATTATTTCCAAAATCCGTGGCAACAAAAGTGAGTACACACCCCAATTCGTAATGGTCAACCAAGCAATGAACTGTGTCTTATTAATCGTGTTCATGCTTTTGTCTGTTCGACTGGGCCATATGAGGTTGTGTAACTTGTAGAAGGTTTAAATTGTGGTGCTTTGGGTGCAATGCTCTCATTCTGGTCACGGGATGGTCAACATGGCACCTCATGGCAAAGAACTCTCTGATGATCAGAAAAAGAGAATTGTTGCTCTCCACAAAGATGGTCTAAACTAAATGAAGTTCTGTGAAATCATGAACTACAGCACGGCGGCTAAGGTTATTCAGCGGTTTTCCCAGACTGGTTCTACTCGGAACAGGTCACGTCAGGGGAGACCGAAGAGGAGTCCTCGTGCTCTGCGTCAGGTGCACAAGCTGGCTTCAGAAAACAGATGCTAACGAGATTGCAGCAGTGGGAGAACAGCCAATCAGTGCTTAGACCATACGCCGTGCACTGCACCAAGTCGGTCTGCATGGCCGTGGGCCAAGATGAAAGCCTCTTCTGAAGCTAGCAAAAAAGAAAGCCCGAAAACAGTTTGCAGAAGACAACCAGTCCAAGAACATGAACCACTGGAACCATGTTCTGTGGTCTGATGAGACCAAGATAAACTTGTTAAGTTCAAATGGTGTCCAGCACGTGCAGCAGTGCCCTGGTGGGGAGTACTAAGGCAAGTGTGAACTGCCTACAGTCAAACATGGTGGTGGCAGCATGATGGTCTGGGGCTGCATGAGTGCTTCTGGTCCTGGGGAGCTGCACTTCATTGATGGAATAATGGATTCCAACATGTACTGCAACATTCTGAAGCAAAACATGATGCCCTCCCGTCAGAAGCTGCAGTTTTCCAACATGATAACAACCCAAAACACACCTCCTAGATGACAACTGCCTTCCTGAAAAAGCTGAAGGTGAAGGTGATGGCGTGGCAAAGTATGTCTCCAGACCTGAATCCCTTTGAGCACCTGTGGGGCATCCTCAAGAGGAAGGTGGAGGAGCAGCAGGTGTCCAACATCCACCAGCTCCGTGATGTTGTCATGAAGGAGTGGAGGAGGATCCCAGCAACAACCTGTGCAGCTCTGGTGAATCCCATGCCAAGGAAAATCAACGCAGTGCTGGACAACAATGGTGGCCACACTAAATATTGACACTATGGACACAATTGGGCATGTTGACGGTGAAGTATACTCACTTTTGTTGCCACCCATTTTAGAAATAGTGACTGTTAGTTCAGTTATTTGGACAGTGCAGTAAATCTATGCTGCTACACATATTGTGCAATGACTACTGCAGAATATACTCAGGTTTCATTTCTGTAATGTTGCCCCTTGAAAAGATATAATAAATTAATTGTCGAAATGTGAGGGGTGTACTCACTTTTGTGAGATACTGTAAGTAAGCACCCAACATACTAGCTGGAGTAGTGGGAGACATCACTATTAGAATTTAAGGATATTTTTCATTGTTACAAATCAGACTCTTGATCAATATTTTTTCTTGATCGAGACAAGCTTCCACAGTTCACAAAGTGAGGGCAAAAAACTCTTACCAAACAAACATATTTCTTTTGTAATTTTAACCGTCGACAACAAAGTCCTAAATTCTAACTTCAACTTCAGACGTGGCACCATCAAAAGTGTATTTTCTCCTTTGTTTTCCAAAAATAGATATGAAGTGCATGATTACTTAAATCTTTGAATATCTCAGCTGCAAGCGAGCATCTGTCATATTTGGCTCCCAATCTCTGGCTGAGGTGAATGTGAGCAATCTCTATCTGCGGCATAAAAACTCAGAGCACGCTCAACAACTGCGCCGTGGATCTGTAAGAATGCAAGGCATGTGCTTACAGCAATCTCTCTTCCCCTGACATGGGCAAATAAGGCATCCAGGACAGAGATGGAGCAATCTAATACTGCCGCCATCATGTACTGGATCCTGTTTATTACTCTGCGCCTGTTCTGACATTTCACATGGTAAATAAATGGCATGCCTTTTCATTTTAGGAATTTTTTTTCTTTTAAAATTATATTAAAATTCCTCTAACAATGAAACAGAGCAAGCTATAAACCATAAAGGAAGAAGTTCACAAACTACATTGTAAAGTTCAGTGTGGTCAATTTAATGAGAGCGGCCAGGAATCTAATATTAAGCGTCTCTATAAAACCAAAGTGAAAATTTTCCTGCAAAAAAAAAAAAAAAAAAATGAGATTAAAAAATGTGGTAACACTCAAATGCAGTTGCTTTATCTGGATAACTGACCAATGGTACAGCACAAATGTACAGTCTAAAATAAAATATTACATTGAACAGAATAACTTTTGAATAATGAACATAATTTTGCTTCATCCACTTCATTTTCACTTTTAACACTCAAAAAATATTTCAGCCATAATGGACTTTCAATTTAGGCAGCATAACCAAAAACTACGTAATAGGTCAACAGGACACGAGAAATAACCACAAACAGTAATACAAACAGGTTGCTATGAATATGTACAGAACATTACATAAAAGAGTAGGGTAATTAAAGAAGGGATTACAACTGGGTGAGGATTCATGTGAAGAGAGTGAACATAGATTCCTAAACCATCTAGACACGAGTGATGCGATCTGACAGACTCATAACCACGCAAACCAAGCCGACCGCATTCCATTACATGAGTATCACAATTAATTACACCTTCCGACCCAATTACGAGGTTATGAAACATGCACAGTGGAACCAAACAAGGTGTCTGAATCAGTCAGTGTTTCCTCCTGATACCTGCATGTTCATGAGGGAAGTGTTAAGCAAACTACTGCAACATGGACAATGACGATTCAAAGCCTGAGCAAAGGCCACGTATTTTCAGCTGGACAAAAATTACATGAAGGCTTCACATAAATAGAGCAAGGACTTGCATTTAAATTCACAGTGGTTGGAATTCAGCGCATTCTAAATTAAAACCATACGCCCGCACACACACACACACACACACCCACAATCAGCAGCAAATGAATGCACTCAAATGTCTTTCTTGTAGAAATGGAAAAGCTGCCATTGAGCTGAATTGCTAGGTTATAGGTGCGTTGACTGAAATAATCCCTCAGTCTAGAAGAAAGGCAGCATCAGAGCAGTATCAGTAGTCTATCTGTGGGGTCGTCTTAGAGACAAGAATCCGGCTGATGCCCTTAACCAGGGCTTAACCTAATTTAAACCCAGGGGGGCATTTCACAATGCAGGATAATACAGTTAGCTGGATCCCGAAATTAGCCTGAATATAGGGCACTGGCAGCCCCAGAAGCTCCTGCCATTAAGATATACAACATATTGAAGGTTTTGTTGATGGACGCACGCATGGACGGACGCACACACGGATGGAGCCCAATACCATAGCTCCCGTGTAAACTCGGGCGGCGGGACCCAATCAGGAGCCTGTATCTGAAAAAATATTGATAAGATAAAGCAAATAGTCAAAGTTTTTGGTGATATTTTTAGGCCTTGAGAAACCTTGAAAAAATAGTCCAAGGTCACCTTTAGGCACGTCATTTGCAAGACTTTATGAGATGCACGTACTGTAAAAATTAGGAGTCTGTAACTGAAATAGGTGATAAGTTAAAGCAAAATGTCAAAGTTTTTGGTGATATTTTCAGGCAAGTGACCTTGAAAAATAGAGCAAGGTCACCTTTTTACCCCCATTTCACAGAGCTTTCTGCCTCATCGGTCACTCTTCTGAAGCACCAATTTAGTTCTTTGATCCAATGAGACAAAGTCATCCGATGAAGGAACTAAGCTCAGAGCTTAGTTCCTTCATCAGGCGATTTCGTCTCATTAGATCAAGCCCGACACGTCGGACACTAACCTGATAGTAGACAAACACGAATCGGATTCATCGGCCTATGTGGAACAGTAGTCTTCCATGGCTGACCGGAAGAAATAAACTTTGCTTCCGACGAGTGACCGATGAGCCAGAAAGGTCTGTGGAACAGGGGTATGCCATTGCCATTTGTAGGCCTTTACGAGATGCACGTCCAATTAAAATTAGGAGCCGGTAACTGAAATTGTTGAAGAGATAAACCAAAATGTCGAAGTTTTTGGTGATATTTTTAGGCCAGTGACCTTGAAAAAATAGGCGAAGGTCACCTTTAGGCACGTCATTTGTAGGCCTTTACAAGATGCATGTCCAGTGAAAATTAGGAGCCTGTGACTGAAACATCTAATGAGATAAAGCAAAATGTGTTGACGGACGCACACACGCACGCACGATACCATAGCTACAGGGCCCACTTTGCGGCGGGAGCTAAAAACTCCGCTAATTAAAACCCTGAACATCTGTTTTTTTTTTTTTTTCTCGTACCAATTTAATGTTCCCGCTTTATCAAGGTTTGGAATTTCCGCATTTATCCAGCTAATATAATAATCCTACCTTGTATAATAGGGCCTTGAATAACCTTTTAAACTTTCTTATCCAGGATTGAGTCACTCACAGGGAAATGTGGTGACTGCATACTGAAGACTTTTACCGAGGGTCAGGCTGTAAAGGTCAGTATAAAGTAGAGCACCATGGGAAATTAAAGGCACACCAACACCAACAGCTGTGCTCCTTTCGAAAACATAATCACAGGCAAAAGCATGAATATGCCTGCAATTAAAAACAAATGATAGACAAAAAAGGGAGGAAAAATTATAACAATGCAAAGCAAACTGAGAAATTTGTTTAGATTGTGAGAAAAGTGTGATGATTTGCATGATCCCTCTTCAAAATAACTGGTACCTCAAACAGAGAAACAAACTGGAGGTTACTGTCATAGTTTTGGAGGCTGGTGGTGGCTTTGAGAGCTTTCTTGGTTGCTCTCGTCCGGGACGATATCGGTTTGCCCACAATCGGATTCTTGGACCAGCTGGCATTATTTGGGGGCGGCGCCCGGATTCTATTTAAGCCGAAGTTCCGCCTCGCTGCCCTTGCTAGAGTGTCAGTGTTTTGTTTAGCTGGTAAGGTCTCTAGTAAGAAAGTTGTTGAGGTATTAGCTGAAAAAGAGGAAAGTGCTAGATAGCAAGGGAATCTTTCTGTTTTTCCTCTTTCTGGGCACCGTCTGGTGTTAATTCTTTTTATCTCGGGTTCCCAGATTTTTTCCCCCTTTCTATTCGTTCTGTCGAACTCGCTTTGCTACCTTATTGTTTCACGGACTGGATCTAGGTCCTTTGGAGGCGAGAGTCTCCCACTCTGATTTCTGTCAGTGTTTGCCTCTTACTTTGCCTTCCTTCATTTCGTTCCGGCCACAGCATTTGGCCTCTCAAAAATCCGACCATCACAGTTACAGCATCGCGGCTCAGCAGAAACGCCTGCTGCTCTGTATGCAGCTACTCTGGTCTGGATTTCATAGATTTGAGTGTCGCATCAGAGAGCGGCTGTGCCTATGCTATCCTATCCATACATTACAGACTGGCAGGATCTAACTGGGTGATTTTGACAACTGTATGTCAGAGTCTACAGCTGTCCATTCATGAGGCTACTGCAATCATAACCCATCCATCACCCAAGATCCACTGTGCTTTTTCCTTGGGCTTCATTTATAAACCACTTATACATTCAAAAAAGACATGTAAGCCACTCTCACCAGTGGATTGAAGATTTATAAATACAAACACGATTTGAAAAAACATGATAAATTAACCCTAAAAGCGCTTATCATTATAAGTCACACAAGGTGCAAATTATGAGGCAAAATTTATCATTTCCACCTTCAAAAGATCAACAATATTGTCAATTTTTAGTTGACAAATTAGTCAGCAATGACCTTCAGAATGGATGACAGGTACCTGTAAGTCCTTCTGAAGGTCATTTGCGAATTAAAGGTACACTAGGCTCCCGCAGATTTGTTAGAATTTTTAAAAATTCTTATTCTATCTCTACTGTGATCGTTAAAGCTATGAAACACAAGATGTTTGACACTGGAATTAAAAAAATACGTCTATCCTGTAAGGGGCAAGAGCTAAAAAACAACAGCCAACCAAACGTACGACCAACTCAAATGATTGGAATGATACAGCTGTCAATCAAACCCCACACGCACAGGTTTTCAGGCGTGGCTTTGGAAGCATCATGGTGCGCTGTGCTTGGTGGTGGGCGTACTCGTATTGAACTGCAGGATTTGAAAGTTCCGCCCTCAAACCCACGGGCACCTAGTGTTACTTTAAATCATGAATGATTAAGTTACGGAGGGACAGGGTGAGTAATAATTAAGTACTCTACGGGTTAACAGGCTTGGGCACGTCCGGAAGATTCAAAACTGATTTTGATTTATGAAATTCTGAAAACAGCAATCAGCTTCATTAACCCACAATTTTAGAAATTAAAATATTTTTGACAATACAAACCTTCTTTCACATGTATGCAACATTTTAGAACAAAAGCAGTGCTAATCTTCGCACATGAAACCCTGAGTCAGGGCGCTGGAGCTTCTTCCAGACTCCAACAGGTGAGCAGCAGAAATACACTCTGGACCAGTTCACCAATCCATCACCAGGATCACACGCCTTTACTCCCATTCATACCTATAAGCTAATTAGAGTCTCCAGTTGGCCTAATATGCAAGTCTTTTGGCTGTGGGAGGAAACCAGAGAACACTGAACAAATCCACCTAAATAACAGGGTTAAAGAACAGAGCTCAAACAAACAGCCTTTCACCATCAACGGCAGTAACACTGCTGACCAATATAAAATTAACTAGACAGGTCGGCTCTCGAGACCAACGGGTGTAGCCCCTGAAGGGCCACATTTTTCCATTTTGGCTTATTTTTGACCCAAACGTGGGTATTATTTTGTTGATTATGTTACCATGGCAACCAAAATCGATAGGCCGGCCGCGTCCTAATCACTGCCCATATACTTACCAGATACAAAAGAAATGGCATTAAATTTGCAGCCTATAGAGCGTCCACAAGGAAATCTCTACGGCGGTGGAGGCGGCGGACGTGTGAAGAGGCCAAATCCATAGCAGAATCGACTTCGCCCGGTGGCTACAATAAATCAACAAGTGAATCGACATGCCAATCGATTTTATGCATATATGTATATACATGCAAATGAATGGAGGATTAACTCAAGTACATGTCACCTGAGGTTCATGATGAATAGACACAAGGGAATCTCAGTCATGTTGTTTCTTCGAGCGCAGTAAAACCGCACTTCAGTGATTCATAACTCTCCAGTCTTACTGTGCACGACAGTGTCAGAAACGCAATCATATCAGCCACTGCAAAACTTCAAAGAGGTGTCCTAGGATCTTAAATAAGCTGTTTGAGATTATTAGAGGCATATAATTGAAGTTGACAGAAACGCGGTTTGGCCGTTTCAGAAACGCCGAAGCTCTGGAGGGAAACAGCATGTGACTTATGAGGAGATGGAACTGAATGTAACTGGCATTGAGTCAGGGCACAATTACTCCTCCATTAAAACTCATATTTCAAGTTCGATAGCAAGCATTTCAGCTCGCCTTGGGAAAGACAGCAATCCGTTGCGTGTCAAGCTTCCCACATAACAAGGCAGATGCTCAAAGCAATTATCTGCATTCCTGTTATAACACAAACAGGTACACTAACTCTGCTTAAACAAGGACAGAAATTTGCCTAAAGATGATGAGCAGTATATGCTTATGACCTCATGGTAGTAAACATAATGTTAATTAGCCTGAGAGAGAGAGAGAGCGAGAGAGAGAGAGAGAGGAGAGATGCCTCTACAGTTCCCTGTCTATCACGCGAACACTGGTCAACCCCACCACCCTTCTTACACTCTTGTGCAACATCAGCCATGACGGCCTACAGATTATGATCTATAACTGCCGAAAAGAACAATATAAATGACACATACTTTCCTCAACATGACACCACCCAAGATGTTTATACACCCACTGAAAGTTAAATAGCAGTCTGGTGTATTTTGCCTCAGTTTGCCTTGAGTTACTCAATAAAAACCTGGTTTTACTTCAACTTCCATGTTCTGATAAAAGAAAAATGAATAAAATCATTTTCAAAGACTGGAACCAGGAATTATCTGTGCTTAACAGATGCACAAGGAATTATCAGGCATAAAATGCTCCTTAGCCAGAAATATTATAAACTGATAAATCATCAGAATAGATTTGAAAGTAAAACTTAGTCATTTACAAGATGCAATTGTCATCAATATCCGCCACTGCCGTGGAAACCCATGGTGAGGTCATGACTAGTAACATACAAAAAATTTCTTTCATCTAGGCAGTTTCACAGAAAATTTGTCCCAGCTTATCTGAACGGACGGAGGGCCAAACAGATGGATGAGGTCCATTTCAAAATCCCCCCTTCACTTCATGGCTGGGATAAAAAAAAAAAGTCTTCGTCGGGGCAGACCTTTCATGTAGCACTGTCGCACTAAGAGCCCAAAGGTAAAAAAGCGAAATGACAGCTGCTCAGAGGGAACTACGATGACCTAGCCGCTTGTTTCAGCTGCATTCATTATTTGATTTTAAATGTAACCTCCCTCCACCCCCCCCACCCGCCCCTTCTTAGCAATTTTTTATGATCTTCTGTCAGACAAAAATATAACACATGGAGATTTAACCCCAAGAGCAATAAATGCAGCTATTGTTGCTCAAGGACGTAAGATATCAAAATCAAAGCTATAAGAAAATCTATCATGCGGCGACTTGTTTAAAAGAGCTCCCGCTGGAGATCTCTTTTAAACAAGTCACAACATGATAGTCAAGAGCACAAGATAATTCAATTCATACTGTAAATTTTTTAAATTTATTTCAGCGCTCTAAGGGTTGAAATACTGTAAGTATTTCTTCACTCATGTGAATATGGTATTTTATTTAGATATGCCTAAATATATTCTCATGAAAATACATTATTATTCAAAGTAGACTAAAGTTCACGCATCAGCTACCAAACTGGTAAAGCCAGCCTCACACCCACTTAGACGAAAAGACCACTGTGACTCAAGACCGCTGTTGCTTAAGACATGCACGTTAGGTTAGGAGCTCTCAACTAGGGGTGCAAAAATTCAACACTTTCTCATACATGTGCCATTTCTTAACAGAGTACTTGAGTAACCACCAAATACTTTTTTCTTTTCTTTTTTTTTTTTGCAGTCCAGTCTACAAAAGTTGCACATTGGAATCAATGCAAGCAGCATTGTCTGTTGTTTGTTGCGCCATTTATAAATGTACTCAAGTGTTAGGTCTGTTCCAAATAGTTTGAAACTTCATTCATGATGCCAATAAATTCCTAATTAACATTGGAATGCTGTACCTTTTTTGCTGCACGTAGTCATTCTATTGATATCCAGTATTTCTACACAGTAGCTAATAAAGAATAGGCTACATTAACGTTATGAGTATTATGTTTTGAGTATCATACTTGTGAAATTAAGACTCCAGTGGTGGCTGCGTTGAATTTTTTCTCACTCTTGTGATCCATACATTTCCTATAGTTTCCAGAGCGTTGGAAATTCCAAAGGTAAAAAATTTACTGATAATAGATCATTTCCAAAATTTACGTTTTTATCAGATGAAATATCCTGCTTCAATCGATATTGCTGGTGATTAGCCTTTCAGAAGCAGATTTTTCACAGAGGTCAAAAATGGTTTGCTCTCCTGCTAGTAGTCAAGCAGTAATCTAACAGCAACATAAATTGCATTTCTATATCAACAGTAACAAAAATTTTAGCTCTAGTACTATAATAACAAATTACCCAAGTTGTCACAAAGAAAGATCATATGTACCTGCAATTGCTCGTCACTCCATCAAGGCATCAGGTTCATACCAACAAAGAAAGACATCAAAAAAAAAATTAACTGGTTCGGAAGCATTTGAAAAGTGTAAGTTTTCAGAATTTTCTCTATTTGGCGAATGTTCATTTGATTAACGTCAACTCACTAGGGTAACAAAATGGCTAGTTCCTCAGTCAAAGGTTTTGAGGAAAGAGTAGTATGGCAGAAGATATTACACGCAATTTACTTCATTGTTTATACACGGCACATTTGCAAAAAACATCATTTGTGTATTACCGATCATTAATTGCAAACCCAGCAATGCACTGTGTAAGTGACGACACCTCCACTGAGGACATTTTGTATTCGAGCCAATTCACAACAAGTGCACCGCCTATCGGCGAATGTCGTATTGCTGCGCAATACTAGTCCCCTACCGGTGTATGCATTATATTTCCTAAAAAGTAGGTCAAAGTGACCTGAATAGGGTACATGACACACCCTCTCCCCAAGATGCATCCACACATCAACTTTGATGTTCCTACGTCATACGGTAGTGAAGTTATGAAGCGGACACGAATGCGGACGGACGGACTGACGGACGGACGGAGTGCAATACTATAGTCCCCTCCGTTTCCGGAAGGGGACTAATAAATCACACAACTGAAAAAAAATTTTAAACAGCAGAAGAAATTCTGAGTTTTGCATTAATCATTTCTATGATTGCCATCCTTACATGCCATCCTTGTCATGCGTATTATCTGAACATTGTCAATGTAACCTATGGATGATCTCTTGATCATTTATTTCTGAATTAATATTTTTTATTATCATTACAAGGTTATGTATTGGTCTCGACTATTCAGTAAATAAATAGTTTGATTGTTAATCATGCAATCTTTAACAGGAATGGGTCGAGGTCAATGAAGTGTAAAAGGTGAGAGGCTATCACACTTCTTGTAGCAAGCAACTGAAAAACTCATTAGGCCAACATTACCAGGAGTTGGGGTTGAAGAGGTCAGAACACATAACGCAACAAGCATGAAAGCTTTTTAAACTAGGCTTACGTCGTCGGAGGCGACGGCTGGGGGTATATCCCCGAACGCCCCCAATCCTCCAATTCCCCAATCCTTGAATAAACCTTGAATAGACTTTAATTTGAACTTAATTTCAGGTCAATCGGTCAAATGGTTCTGAAGATATGGCCAAAATGGTAATTTTCCATCACAAAGCGCCACCTGATGACAAAATATTGAACCATACAGGTATGATGTCATCATGTGACACGTTGTGAGGTCATGACCTTGCAGTTGCACATAGTTTCATGTCAATTGGAGAAATAGTTCCAAAGATACAGCAAAAATGGTGAATTTTATGTGACAAAGCTCCACCTTTATGTGTCAAAATTTTGAACCAAACAGGTATATTGTCATCGTGGGACACATCCTCAGGTCATGACCTTTCATTTGCACTTGATTTGAGGTCAATCGGACAAATATTTCCAGAGATATGATAAAAACTGCGATTTTTTCAGTTTTTGGAACTGCAGTTTACTGCAGTTATCGCGTTAACATGTAAATCAGTTTTTGGCCCCTGGTGGCCAATCTAGTGATTGTAAATTGTCCAAAATCGAATCAGTTCTTCCTCTTTATGATACTAACTTATGTGCAAAACTTGAAATTTGTAATTGAAATATTACTGAAGTTATCGTGGAACAGTGATTTTTTCAGTTTTTGGCCCCTGGTGGCCATCTAGAAATTGTAAATTGTCCAAAATCGAATCAGTTCTTCCTCTTTATGATACTTACATATATGCAAAACTTGGAATTTCTAATTGAAATATTACTGCAGTTATCGCATTAACAGTGAAATCAGTTTTTGGCCCCTGGTGGCTAATCTAGACATCTTAAATTGTCCAAAATCGAATCAGTTCTTCCTCTTTATGATACTTACTTATGTGCAAAATTTGGAATTTGAAATTGAAATATTACTGAAGTTATCGCGTTAACACGTATTGCTGCGGCGGCGGCAGCGGCGGCCGAACCGAAAAAAAAAAAAATCCCCCGGAACGCCATTCGGCGTTAGGGGATATAACTAGAAAAGTGTTTGCGGGACACTGCAAAAACAGAGCAGCCGCTCCCATCCACCTGCACTTGGGACACATTTAACCCTCTCCAGGCTCATGTTGCAAATTTGCAACAATAAATCAATTGATGACTGACTATAAAATATAAAGACCACATGGGAAATGGTTTGATAAAGTTACCCTTCCAGCTCAGTATTGCAAAAATACAACGTTAGTTCCCCCTGCAGCCACTAGTGTATAAGAACTTTTCTCCATGAATGAAATATTTTTCATATCTCAAAATAATAAATTGGGCTGGAGAGGGTTAAAAGTAAATTTCATGAAGAAGAATGAAACATAAAAATGTTGTGTCAAAAAGAAGTTTTATGCGAGTACATGAATGGCCATAACCTCACTGTGACCTTGACCATGAACAGAATTTACCCAAAAGCTGGCAGAAGCTGAGTTCATTTTCGTAGTTGCAATGACAGGTATATCATCCCGGATGTGATTTCAGCTATCGCCGATATTCCCAGGATTTAAAGTAATCAAGTTTTGCTCTGACGTTGACCTTGAATGGAATGACATCCAAGGTTTATAGAAAATCTACCCTGCTACACATTTGCTATACACCAAATTACAGTTTTCTATCATAAATACTTTACAATCTTAGCGTTATCAAGCCTTTTGAGGGGTGTGATCAAATGTCACGACCTCATAGTGACCTTGACCTAGCATGGAATTTGCCCGAAAGTTAACAGAAGCTGAGCCCGGTTCTATAGTTGCTAGATACCAAGCTACAGCTTTCTACCATAAATACCTTTGAAGCTATCGTGCTAACAAGCATTTTGAGGGGTGTGGCCAGTTGGCATGACCTTGACCTTTGAAGTTACCAGTGATTATTCCAAAAGAATTCCCCAGGGCTATAATAACTGACTAATTTATAAGAAATAAGTTGAAGATGGCAAGGAGGTTATAGGTGAAACAAAGTGCGGCGACACATGCAGTGGCGGTGGACAAACTTGCGCATGTACTGAAAGCAGCTCCACCTTGCCAGGGCGGCTAATTACACATATACGCCTGCATAACACAGGGACCTAGATGGAACTAGATTTAGTCAGTAAGCATGGCTTACAGGATACCCCCCGCAACAACAAGTAGTAGGGCAGTATCACAGTCAATAGACCTTCCAGCAAGAAAAAAAATTTTCAAAATCGGATGAGTGGGTAATGAGATCTAGGTCCGGACGCACAGATGCACGCACACACACACAGACACACGCACAGACACATGCACGCACGTACGCACGCACACACGGACAGACAAAGCAAATCCAGTATACCCCCCAAAACTTCGTTGCGGGGGGTATAAAGATTTAGTCATTAAGCATGGCTTACAGGATACCCCCCCGCAACAACAAGTAGTCGGGCAGTATCACAGTCAATCGACCTTTCAGCAAGAAAAAAATTTTCAAAATCGGATGAGTAGGTTATGAGATCTAGGTCCGGACGCACAGACGCACACACACACACACACACAGACACACGCACAGACACACGGACAAAGCAAATCCAGTATACCCCCCTAAACTTCGTTGCGGGGGGTCTAATAAACTTCGTTCCGGGGGGTATAAAAAGCAAATCCAGTATACCCCCCTAAACTTCGTTGCGGGGGGTATAATAAAATGAAGAAACAATATAGAACTATAATACTACAGAGCTACAAATAGCAACTATCAGTTTTTTGTAACCGATTATGATTAATTAGGTGATTACTCGTTTACCCGAGCGCTTGTTTGCATCCCAGCAGACAACAACGGCCTCAGAACTGGAGCTGGTGCCCTGGGATTGGCCAGGGCTGCCCATCAGTGACAAAGGTTCAGTAAAGGACAGTGAAACTAATACCTCCATCAGATCCTCAGGGGAGACATTAGTGTAAAGGAATAGGAGCATCATTGAAAACCGAAATAACACAGACATAACTTAGAATCTTCAACCTATAACACTTTAACAAAGTTCATTGACAAATGAAGTCTAGTAGACACTCCTTTATTTTAGTAATAAGACCCTGAGCATGTGCTGCGTGTATGCAAAGACATTTAAACGATATGTAAACAGAGGTATTACTGTTGGTCAGGGCCTTGCAAGGTGAAATCATCCCTTTCAAGAGGAGGTGCACATACAAACCAACTCCCGCTATGAAAGAGCACCACCGTGAGGCCAAAATGCGCACCTACAGTTTTATCTTAATAAATAAAAGTTTCCACAGGACTGGGCCTCACCTCTTGGGGGCACCGAGAAAAATTCTATTAATTTCCAACCCAACCCACAGACATGCAAATGCTCACAGAAGTACATAGACTGATGCACGCGCGCGCGCGCGCGCACACACACACACACACACACACACAGCCAATCAGACACAGACCCTAGTGACTTTGCAGTCACCTTATCCCTCCCAAAGGCAGCATATAATGACAAATGAGAGAAACTCAATTTCCTTTACAAATGTAAAATCACAGTATAGATGCAAAACATCAAATAGTCATAATGAACTCACCCAAAACTTACATCCTCTTATTACAAATATGACCCGTGAATGATTCATGATATAAATTATGTATAAATATTAACTGAGGAGCTGGTTATATATATATACATATATATATATACATATTAGATGAATGTGAAGCAAAAGCAGGTAATATTATGTGATAGGATACATGAATATGAAGTCAGACACATGTAATGTATGATATAGTACACCCGAAAACGACGTAAAAGCAGGTGGTAAATAATGTATATGACACATGAAATACAAAGTGGGTAGTACGATATGTACTATGATACATAAATATGAATTAAAACAGACTCACTGGTCTAAGAGCTGGTCGTATTTGGCGATAGCGTCTCTCTCAGCTTTGACGGCTCGGTCCTTTTCCACAAAAGCGCCGTCTCTCGCTTCTCGCAGATTTCTAGGCCATAATCACACAATATACACAACAGAAGATAAGCTAACAAAATATGTTTCAGCAATTTCATATTGTACTTTTGTTTATCAAAAGTCCCATTTACTGTTTGCAAACAAAACAGGCTGCGCGCGCAGCTTGGCAACAGAAGTCTGGCAGACTATAATAAAAGAAGAAGAAGACATTTTTTTATTTAAGTGTCCTGCATACATTGATGCCCATCCCACATGGACTTATAAGACACCTAAAACAAATAAGCAAACATAAACAAACATTGATCATAAATTACCTCATGTCAATGGGTACAACATCCTCCATCGAAGCTGCCACGCTTTCTCAATAAATTTACCCAAAGCGAACACCTCTTTCACAAACAGCCAGCTAAGCATATTCGCTTCCGATAACCAAAACAAATCTGGGTTTCTGGCTTGCACTTTTTCAAATAAAACATTTCTAATGCTGTCGTACAATGGACAGTGAAAAACAAAATGAAGCTCATCCTCCACAACTCCTAAATTACATAATGTACACCGACGCAGTTCTTCAGGAATGGCTTTATACCTACCAACCTCAACTGCCAGAGGCAAGACACCAGCTCTCAGCTGGGCGCAGAGAGACCTTTGACCTTTTGTCAAGCTATGCGAGGGCATTAGCCATCAAAGATCGCAAATTCTACCTAAACAAATTAACTTTGACAAATGGCAACCAATTTCCAGATCCGTATGGTATCAGTGAGTGGGTAGATGACGTTAGTTAGTGGCCCAGTATTCCGTGGCCTGATATCTGTAAGTTACCCATTTGATTGAGAAACCTACCGTGTACACTAGGGAGGAACTATGAGCAAGTCACTGGATGCTTATGACAGCGTTATCTGCGGACATTGCAGAACGTTAAATACCACGACAGACTTGTAGTTTTGCGTCTCGAAATCAGAGGTCCTTCCTAGTCAAACACGGGGGCATAAAACCGCCGTGTATGACGCATGGGATATAAAATAAAATAAATACACAAAAAACTACTTCCGGACAGCTAATTGTACCTGTATGGCAAGCTAAGAATTATTTTGTATCGTTGGCTTGCGAGCTAGCTAGTGTGACTGCGCAGTTGTTATGCAAACATGAAATCTGCTTCGGTTTACCATTATTCTCACATATTTCATTTAATGTCTGTAACCGTGAGATGCGAGTCAAATATTTGCTTACATTAATTTCAATGGAGCAAAGCCCACTGGCAGCGTGTGACGCGTCAGATTTTTAGTTTTCGCCACTGCTCGATTTCTTGACCGTCAACTCAATAGAAACGCATTTGTCTTTCAGGTTATTTAACTATTTCTCCTTGTCATGGTTGGTGGCACACACCGAAACCTCACATGCAGTTGTCTAAACCGATATACCTGCTTTTCAACCAAGTCGCAGTTTTGAGAGGAAATCCGCTATTTTGTGCGCATTTAAGTTATCAAGCGATCTACGGTTAGACAGAACCTAACTCCGGGTACACTGGTAATAATTTAACACTGCTGAGTTAGCTAGCCAACTAATTTGCTGCTGGGTGAAGTAAAGTGAATCATAATCTTAATTAACTAGACAGCTAAATTTAGGAGGAAAATTATGCCTGTATATACAATGTTTCCTCTACATTCATTTAGGAGTGGCGGGCCGCAATTCCTAAATCCCAGCCGCCACTCCATTACATTTCTTTCTTTTTTTATTGACGCAAATACACCACCGCCGCATGTCTCCACCTTCACAGCAGAGTCCTGCACTGGGTCAGGTAATCGCGACGAGTACTAAAGTAAACTACAGGCAACTATCTTGCTCATTATAAAAAGGTACACTTGTTAGCTTAAGATAACTCATCATATATTTTACAAGTCAAATAGACATTCGCAAAATATTGATGGCCAGATAAGCTACCAATATGTTACGTAACGTTTAGTTAAATGGGCCTGGTGCCAATTTAGTGTCGCTAACGTGAGTAAGCTAATTGATAGCATTAGCAGTGGCGTACTGTGCCTTCAGATGTCAAGAAGGCCTCCAGTAACATCACCCTTTCCCGGATAATAGCTCTTAAACTCTTTAATTGCTCTTAAATCAGGGCCCAGTTGTTCAAAGCTGCGTAAACTTTAACCGGGGGGTTAAGTCTAAACTACAGCATCTGTATCTCCGAATAAAAGCACAGTTGTTTGTATGTTTTTATGTATTTTGTTGGTTTCCCCCTGATTAATTTAAGTATTGGAAGAACACTCGTGAGAATCTTATGTAGAGAATGTTTATAATGTCAGGTGCTTGGCGCTAACCAGCCGTTAAAGTTAACGCAGCTTTGAACAACTGGGTCCAGGTTTGCCTGATTAACAATCAAACAGTTTATTAACAGAATTGCCACCGCCAATGCATGACACGTAATGATCAAGAAATGCTATGACAATGCTAAGGACAAGGCGATTGGCTATGTTGATATAAATGATGTGACTCCGCAAGGATGACAATCTGCAAAAAAATCCGAAACTTTCGCGGACTTCGCAGCAATTATTGTCGTTATTATCACTCAGCTGTACATAGTACCTAACAACGCACTTTAGCTGTCACATTCAGAGTATATGGAACGGATTCTCATGGCTTATTGCTCAATGAACCTCGAGAACTAATTTACACAAATTCAGAAATTATAAAGACGTAGGCTATTGACATTTTCCGTAGCCATTGGCGTGCGGAAGTAAACGCCATATAATTGAGAAGTGCAATGTATAACAAGGCTTTCAAAATCAATAACATTCTTTCGGTTCTTCCAATCAGTCTGAGCAACGGTTGCCATCGGGGTGGTGAACTGCAAGAGGTGTCTGTCATTAAGAAGTGAAAGATGAGGTTATTGCTGGCCCTGTGTTTCTGCCGACGGACCGTCACTGGCATTAAGCTAATATCTACACGCCGTGAAGTAACTGCTGACTAGATTTTCAGATGAGCTTATTCAAATATTTCTAAAGAGAGAAAGATGCCTGATGAAGATGACGCTAGTGAGGTATCATTAGCCTTATACTAACTCAAAAATGATAATGGTTAGGTAAAAGTTCACATTTGTAATCAGATGTGATGTGAGTGTAAAATATGTAACGTTAATGTTTTATGTAATCGTGTAAGACAAGTAACATTAGACAGGGAGGAGCAGTGGAACAAAGTGAAGGAGAGCAGAGTACAGCGGGGGAGAGCCGAGTGAAGGAGAGCAGAGTACAGCGGGGGAGAGCCGAGTGAAGGAGAGCAGAGTACAGCGGGGGAGAGCCGAGTGAAGGAGAGCAGAGTACAGCGGGGGAGAGCCGAGTGAAGGAGGGCAGAGTACAGCGGGGGAGAGCCGAGTGAAGGAGAGCAGAGTACAGCGGGGGAGAGCCGAGTGAAGGAGAGCAGAGTACAGCGGGGGAGAGCAGAGTGAAGGAGAGCTGAGTACAGCGGGGGAGAGCCGAGTGAAGGAGAGCAGAGTACAGCGGGGGAGAGCAGAGTGAAGGAGAGCAGAGTACAGCGGGGGAGAGCCGAGTGAAGGGGAGCGGAGTACAGCGGGGGAGAGCCGAGCGAAGGAGAGCTGAGTACAGCGGGGGAGAGCCGAGTGAAGGAGAGCAGAGTACAGCGGGGGAGAGCAGAGTGAAGGAGAGCTGAGTACAGTGGGGGAGAGCCGAATGAAGGAGAGCAGAGTACAGCGGGGGAGAGCCGAGTGAAGGGGAGCAGAGTACAGCGGGGGAGAGCCGAGTGAAGGAGAGCAGAGTACAGCGGGGGAGAGCCGAGTGAAGGAGAGCAGAGTACAGCGGGGGAGAGCCGAGTGAAGGAGAGCAGAGTACAGCGGGGGAGAGCCGAGTGAAGGAGAGCAGAGTACAGCGGGGGAGAGCCGAGTGAAGGAGAGCAGAGTACTGCGGGGGAGAGCCGAGTGAAGGAGCAGGAGAGCAAAGTGATGGTGCAGGAGAGAGAGATGAGAGTGGAGGAGAAAAACCTAAAGGGAAGCACAGGCTATCAGGCTGGGACCCTAAATGGGCTGAAAAAAAATAAACTCATGGCTCTACCACACTGAGAATGGTGAGTGTTGATGACCCTTTTTTTCCTTTCTTATTTTTTTTTTGCATAATATACATGTCAATATTTCTGTTAAATAAATAAAAAATAAAATAATTAATACATTTCCATTGTAAGAGTAATGATCAATATTTTTCATTATTTATTTATTTTCACATTCAGCCTTTAAAAAGCCATTTTCAACTGACCATTCAATAAATAGGTTGTAAAAGTAAAATCTGGAGTCAAGAGTGATTTGTTTACGCCCATGGCTCCCTGAAGAGCCCACCCCCACTGCTGAGAAAAATCCTAGAGGAAACACTGATATAACATATAGTGCGCAGTGACCTGAACGTTGCACTTTTTCATCACTTAAAATAAGCTTTATCGGCAGGTGTTTTCAAAATTAAACGTTGTGTTGTTGAATATTTTGAGAGGGACACCCATGGCTTCTCGGTCTTGTTGAGAGCTGTCAATGTTGATGCGGCTGACGCTTTCAGTGGGCATTTGAAAGCATCAAGGCAAGGTTCAGAGTTTGTCTTGATGCTTTGCTTGAGGCCAGTGGGCGTTATTCTCATGTGATCCTCTCAGAATCCTGTAAAACCGATGGAATGTCAATTCTGACAGCCGGACACGCAACCACCAGACATTTCGGTGCTGGTGAAATATCGAATTCAATGTTTGCCGATTCATAACTCGTCAGACTGAATTGGGGAGACCGCTACTTCCGTTGCCAAGATGCGCACGCATCTTTTTGATGACGTCGGCTGTAAATGGATCTATAGCTAAGTATCCTTAGCTGACTTCAAACACCATAATTAATCCAAGAATTGAGTGTGCTTTGACTGAAGTATGCCCCCAGTGGACATTTACTGAAACTACTCCCCAAATTTGTAAGGTATGGGTTCATTATGCATGACGCTGCGCAAACCTTGCTTAACGTACGATACAATCATGCGTCACTTCTCTAATAAAGGCACATTTTATGAACTGTTACTTTGGGCCCATCATCAAACTTATTATCCACCAGGAGTCTTTTTCTGTGGAGGGCACATGAATTTCCACCAAAAAATCCAATATATATTCATACCTGTTTTCACGTTCGTACATCTCCTTTGACGTTCTCTGAAGACTCTCAATTTCGTGACCCGTTTTCAGGCGAATCTGTTCCAGCTCATTGCGGAGCTTGTTTTCATACTCTGTTTTGTAATGATCTCTGTCAGAAAAAATTAAAGTGCACCATTTATAGAAGTTACGCATTTATGCAAGCCAATTTATATTATTACAAATAATATTTATCAATATCTTAGCAGTAAAAACAAAATCACAATTAGCTAGGTAGCCATCAAATACCAACAAAGATGAATCCCAATGTGGGAACATAAGCTGTTTTGTGGTACTTCAACGCACTGAGAAATGACCAAAAAAAAAAAGTCCTCAGCAATGGATTTTCAAATAAGCCAATTATCTCACATCACTGCACAAAATAAAATTGATGTTGTAAGACAGGTGAAAGAACCTGGAATGAAAGCATGGCTTTTGATATGGTGCAAGGCCATCTCAATATGCTCATCCCGTAAAAGGTGAATCATCCAAAAATAAGCATTTTTCTAAGCATAGAAAATATGTGTCCATGGGACAAATACGCCCCCACATTTGGAAAAGTCAACAGTTTACCGCAGTTCAAACACCTGAAAAATTTTCAAAAGTTTGACAGATTCAGAAAGAAGGTAAGAGATGCACAGCTTTAATGTCCCTATACAAAGCACATGTTTAAGTTTAATAAATTCTGGTGACCAGTTTTTTAGAAGAGTATAAACGATATACCCCCTCAACAAGACCAACCCCGAACAGATGTACAGTACTGTGCAAAAGGAATTTACTTTTATTTAAATTTAATTTTGGATGCTAAATTTTGTTTTTCATATTAGTGGTGCTGTAGGTACACAGCACATTTGAAGCACTGCAGGTTTATCTCAACATCATCAAGGCTGTGTGGGAACACCTGGGGCGACAGAACAGAGGAAGTGTGGCACATTCTCCAATATACTCAGAAATACCAATCAGTAATCTTACAAACCTACAAAACTGCATACCCAAATTTTTAGGCAAAGGGTATTCAGACTAAAGATTCATTTCAACGTGTTCTTTTTTTTTTTTTTTTTTACAGTTCACAGCACTACTAAATTTTTCAATAGTTAGACACCTTTAATTTGATGATTTTTGCAAGCATCTTCGCCTCAAGGAACTGTGTTAAATGTGCCTAAAACTTTTGCACAGCACTGTACATACATACGAATGGATGGACAAGCGTAATCCTGTATGCTCTCAGCCATATATGGCAGGGGCATAAAAATCTGATCATTTACATTTAACATCTGATAAGCCCATGTTTCAAACATGTTTCCATGACTAAACCACACCCTTTTTTCTTCAGTGGTGCACTTTTCAATGTCACACCTCTCCGATAGCCGTCAACATCCATAAAAGCACTCAATTAATTCTTTCTGTGGCTTTCATGACTTCAGTGAACCTTGCACAACTCAGGTTGTGCTGCCATCACATGACTTGCATTGCTCCAGTCATCAAGAATTGTGCTCCAGGCAAAATATGGTAGCAAAGCTCGCTCGTGCACCCTTAGCTGCTAGGTCGGCATTAGATTCCATCCACCATGAGCATGAGCCTGAGGTAGATTTCTGAATTAATTATAACTTATGACACAAAATTATCAAAAATTTGACGGATCGCCTCATGTAAAACAGCTTATGAAAATAATCCTCTGATTATGATCTCCTAACCCTAACTCTGTCAACAATGGTTCTTTTGGTGGATGGAAACTATACTCTACCCAGCTGCCCTAAACTACTGCTGCCATTTCACCCCCCTCCACCAGACGGCGCTGATAATAGGTCTCCCAAAAAAAAAAATACACATTTACCTTTCATTGCACAGAGGAATTCAAGTTTCTGTGAATAAATTTAAACTCAAAGAATGAGACTGACAAATACTCAGGTGAAAAGACTCTAAGCCAAGAAATCATCCCCCAAACTCCAGTTGGTGGCACTGTCAGCTGAAAAGAATCAGCAGGGAGAGGCCGAGTACCTTGACGCCACGTATTTGTCGTAGGCCTCCTCCCGGGCCCTCTTTGTGTCCTCCAGCTGCACCTGCAGTCTCTCCAGCCGGTCCTGCTCATGAGCACAGCGCACATTCAGCTCCATGTTCTGCCTGCTCAGGTACTCTTTATCCTTCTGCAGCAGCGTCACCGACTGCTGCAGAGTCGCCACCTGAGAGAGCGAGGGGGGGAGAGAGAGAGAGAGAGAGAGAGCACAAGAGAGAGAGAGCATACTCAAACATACATTCATCATTCACATGGTCAAAATGAGCACGGTTTCATTCAAACACTTTAGGGTTCTGGAAGGGGTGCGTAGTCCTTCCCCACAATCCTTTGCACCAGCCTTAGGGACTTGACACCAGTCACTTCCCTATGCACTGCCACTGATGTTTGAGTGAACTTCCTCAGAGGCCACAACACAGCCCCCCGTAATCTGGAGCATAGGTTAGCCAAGGAAAGTTGCTAGCTCCTCAGGAAGAGGTGGCAAAGCAATGGTTCCTCATACAGCCACATCCCCAGCATTGCACCAGGAGTGCAAACACCTGTAAAAATCTGCCATCCTAAGAAGATAGGCCTTAGCCTGGTCAGGTCTACCTTCTACAGCTCAATCAGGAGCAGCTGCTTGTCACAGTTCAAAAGCCCAGCCTTCCTCAACAATACCCACACCGTATCCAGCCAGGTCAGTCCACCATGACAACCTGGCCTCTGGACAATGTGTACTCTGACGGCACTCAGTTGTGCTGGACTACCCAAAAGGCCTTGCCCACCCTCATAAAGGGGTTAGTAGAGCAGGAGATCTAATCCAATGCTGTCCAGACCAGAGGAGATCCAGAAGATTCTCTGCCCCCTTGGCGGTCGCAGAATAATCTGTGCCATAAGGTGGAGGCCACCAAATCATTGGCAGCCAGAACTCTTTCCCTATATAATAACCGAGGCAGAAACCACTTCCATTGTGATAACCTGCTTCACAATTTCTCTGCTACACCTTCTCTTTTATATTTCTGAAAATCTTCTGTCTCAGGAAACACCACCTGAGATTAAACTCAGTTTCTTTCCCACCTGAGACCCCCTTCCGCCGGCTACTTTCCTGATGATCTTAAAAGTTTTTCGGCGAGTTTTGACACAATTCATTTTGATAAATGCCTTTCAGTTGGCCGATTTACCCTCTCACTGCTGACGTATAGAAGCGTTATTCTATGCCGCGCTGTGATTACCATAGATACATGTTGAACTATTTCAACATCCATATGACCTGCCCAATAATTCTACTTCCCTCCTCTTTGAGTCGTTGCATTTTCTGAGAATGTATGAATCTAGTTCAGTAGCTAGTTGAAAGATGCAGCCCTCACGGAAGAAGGCAGCGTCTAGCAGCCAAACATAAATGATATCCTTTATAAAGAAGGGTCATTTCAACGCTAAAAATTTATGAGATTTAAGTTTGTCGAGAGGTTGGCCCTTGAGCGATGATAAAGTAAAGTCCATATATTCATATAGGCCAGCAGCCCACTACAACATTCCTGAGTGCTGGCCAGGGGACACTCGCAGCCTCTATGCGATCATTACGCGTTTTAAATCATCAGCGGCTTTGATGCAAGTCTTCAGGGTAATGAATCAACTCACAAAATCCCCCCCAAAAAAACAAAAACAAGTGTCGAAACGTTGATAAATCTATTTAAATTATTATTGCGTTGAGGCTGCGACTGTATTAATGCGTTGTTCGCATGTACTCCTTAATCAACCATTGATTCATTCGTTTGCAAAGACTAGGCAGGATACCCAACAACTGATTAATTTGTTCTTGGCTTGCATTTCTGTTCATTAATCAAAAAAGGTATCACACATTTTTCTTAATGAGGTCATGAAATGACAATTGTCTGCTGGAATAGTCTGAATCCTGTAGCTCATTAGACAGCTCATATTCACATATTTAGCTGGGCCAAGGCCGTAATACGCAGTTTTGCGCTGATGTTCACAGTTCAACATCCTCAAGATGATTTGGATTTTAAATGCTTTTTACCTTTGAAGACAAACTGAATAGTGAAGTACCATCTATTATTGTCATCCTTGCATGATCGCTACGGTCTAGATTATTCAATTAATAGGAAAAAAAACTGTTTGCTTGTTACTCAGGCAATTTTGGACAGGAATAGGTTGAGAGCTATGATGCAAAAAACAAACAAGAGAGGCTTCAGTGCCTCTGACAATAGGTTAAAGAAGATCCATCGGAAAATCCGGTGCATCCAGGTTGATCAGTTTAACTGTTGCTAAATTAAATGCACATTTTGCCCCTGTTTAATGTTATAGATATGGGGTGAGTTGAGGTCCAAATCTGAAATCAATGAATTTATCAACACTAACATATATTTTGTGTACAATGATGACATAATTCAAATATTTCAAATTTAGTAAAACCAGTTTATCAGCTTATTTTTGCATTTTAAATGGGACATATGAAAAACTCACTTTTTCAGCAGTGCTTACCAACCCACTAACTGTAAAGTAAATGAGTGATCATGTAAAAATATTCCATTAATTTAATCAAATTTTTCTGAGGCATGTTTCATGAAGTCTGAACTTGAAATTGTTTTGTGCCATAGCTGCCATTTGTTCATTTGCTGCAAAGTAAAAAGCTACGTGAACATCTTCTGTGTATGGAGATTGCATAATTTCTGCCAGGGGTTGAATGCAGTTTTCATTATTGATATTATTGCAGTTTTCTTTGGAACTTATTCGAGTTGCGACTTTACTCTCCATGTTGTTATGATAACAGATGGCGAATAAATCAGGGCAGAAGAAAAAGACACAGACATTTAAAGAAAGACGTGATGATACATGATGAGCCCAGTAATGCTACAATAAAAGTTTAATTGTTTGGAAATATTAATTATTTTATACAGTTTGTTGTACTACAGGATAAGACGGGTTACTGATGTGAGACAAAGAATAAATAATGATAAAATAGAAGAAATGTTTCAAAGAATTAAATACTGGAGTGCTCAAGTAAATTAATACTCACTTTTAGTGTTAAATGTTATGATGTTCATGCTGCTGGTTCGTAATGTGATTGAAATACAGTCTTGTTGTTTAATTAATTGAGATTCAACTTTACCAAAAAAGAAAAAAAGAAATTTGACCAGAAAATCCTCATATTTTACGCGAGAAAACACTTGCATTAAGCTGCCTACAGTGCACTAAAATGGAAAAAAATGCACCATTAAAGAAAAATAATTAATTTCCGAGGGAGCGTGCCTAGGGACCCTCCTACAGGCCGTGCAATGGAGTGGTGCCACATGTAATTCTTGACTTGCTAAATTTTTCATTTATCCTGTTATTTTCAATTCTTTGAAACACTCTGACAGAGCAAGGCGGGACAAAGAAGGGCCTGGTATGCCCCTAACTCATTTTTGTCATATGTTCATACACTCTAGCAGACTCTGCAGGAAAATTCGACAAGAGGTACAGAAGTATCTATGACCAGTGGGTTCAGCATATCTTATGAGAGACTGTTCATGTTCTGTGGGTTCAGCATATCTTATGAGAGACTGTCCATGTACTGTGGGTTCAGCGTATCTTATGAGAGACTGTCCATGTACTGTGGGTTCAGCGTATCTTATGAGAGACTGTCCATGTACTGTGGGTTCAGCGTATCTTATGAGAGACTGCCCATGTACTGTGGGTTCAGCGTATCTTATGAGAGACTGTCCATGTACTGTGGGTTCAGCGTATCTTATGAGAGACTGCCCATGTACTGTGGGTTCAGCGTATCTTATGAGAGACTGTCCATGTACTGTGGGTTCAGTATGTCTTATGAGAGACTGTCCATGTACTGTGGGTTCAGCGTATCTTATGAGAGACTGCCCATGTACTGTGGGTTCAGCGTATCTTATGAGAGACTGTCCATGTACTGTGGGTTCAGTATGTCTTATGAGAGACTGTCCATGTACTGTGGGTTCAGCATGTCATAGGAGAGACTGTCCATGTACTGTGGGTTCAGTGTATCTTATGAGAGACTGTCCATGTACTGTGGGTTCAGCGTATCTTATGAGAGACTGTCCATGTACTGTGGGTTCAGCGTATCTTATGAGAGACTGTCCATGTACTGTGGGTTCAGCGTATCTTATGAGAGACTGTCCATGTACTGTGGGTTCAGCGTATCTTATGAGAGACTGTCCATGTACTGTGGGTTCAGTATGTCTTATGAGAGACTGTCCATGTACTGTGGGTTCAGCATGTCATAGGAGAGACTGTCCATGTACTGTGGGTTCAGCGTATCTTATGAGAGACTGTCCATGTACTGTGGGTTCAGCGTATCTTATGAGAGACTGTCCATGTACTGTGGGTTCAGCGTATCTTATGAGAGACTGTCCATGTACTGTGGGTTCAGCATATCTTATGAGAGACTGTCCATGTACTGTGGGTTCAGTATGTCTTATGAGAGACTGTCCATGTACTGTGGGTTCAGCATGTCATAGGAGAGACTGTCCATGTACTGTGGGTTCAGCGTATCTTATGAGAGACTGTCCATGTACTGTGGGTTCAGCGTATCTTATGAGAGACTGTCCATGTACTGTAGGTTCAGCGTATCTTATGAGAGACTGTCCATGTACTGTGGGTTCAGCGTATCTTATGAGAGACTGTCCATGTACTGTGGGTTCAGCGTATCTTATGAGAGACTGTCCATGTACTGTGGGTTCAGCGTATCTTATGAGAGACTGTCCATGTACTGTGGGTTCAGTATGTCTTATGAGAGACTGTCCATGTAATGTGGGTTCAGTATGTCTTATGAGAGACTGTCCATGTACTGTGGGTTCAGCATATCTTATGAGAGACTGCCCATGTACTGTGGGTTCAGCGTATCTTATGAGAGACTGTCCATGTACTGTGGGTTCAGTATGTCTTATGAGAGACTGTCCATGTACTGTGGGTTCTATTTCATCCCTGCTGTCCGCCAGAGGGCGGTGCTTAAAGCACTGAATATTCCCCTTCGCGCATGCGTAGTGCGAGTATGTATACCAACAATGTCACCTGTGACCTGCAGGTGACCCAAAGAAGATTATATCTTCCGGTGTCACCTGAGGATCGTTTCTTATTTTCTTCTCGCGCGTAGTTTGCTTGCTTGGAAAGCAATGAGTCTATTGCTTTACTACTAAATTCCGTTGCTAGTAGTTCCGCGACCATTGTCGGTCGGAGCAGCGATTGTTCGCCCTCCAGGAACTGCGACGGCGATCTTTCTCTGGTTGAGAGAGACTTTACGTTACTTTGCTGCGTTTGTTAATTACTTATCGGTGACGGTTGCGTTCGCGCATCCTTATCCCGACGTTTTAATTTAGTCTGTCGAGCTGACTTCGTTAGCTGGCTGGCGGGTTGCGTCAGCGTTTCCCGGTGTCCAGCGGATAATTATTAGCGGTAGCGCTTGCATAGCTACACCTTCAAGTGAGTTTGCATTAGCCTCTGTTGGGACAGGCTGCGTGCGCGCTGCTTCCCCCCAGCATATGGTTTGTTTATATGTTTGTGCTGCGCCCCGACGCTTAATTTAGTCGGTCGAGCTGACTTTGTTTGCTGGCTGGCGGGTTGCGTGAGCTTTTCCCGGTGTCCAGCAGATAATTATTAGTGGGAGCGCTTGCATAGCTACACCTGCGGGTGAGCTTGCATTAACCTCTGCTGGTCCAGGCTGCGTAGGCGCTGCCTCCCCCCAGCATATGGTCTGTTTTTGTGTTTGTGCTGTGTCCCGACGTTTAATTTAGTCGGTCGAGCTGATTTCGTTTGCTGGCTGGCGGGTTGCGTGAGCGTTTCCCGGTGTCCAGCGGATAATTATTAGCGGTAGCGCTTGCATAGCTACACCTTCAGGTGAGTTTGCATTAGCCTCTGTTGGGACAGGCTGCGTGCGCGCTGCTTCCCCCCAGCATATGGTTTGTTTATATGTTTGTGCTGCGCCCCGACGTTTAATTTAGTCGGTCGAGCTGACTTTGTTTGCTGGCTGGCGGGTTGCGTGAGCGTTTCCCGGTGTCCAGCGTGAATAATTATTAGCAGTAACGCTTGCATGGCTTCACCTTCAGGTGAGTTTGCATTAGCCTCTGCTGGTTCAGGCTGCGTGGGCGCTGCCTCCCCCCAGCATATGGTCTGTTTTTGTGTTTGTGCTGTGTGCCGACGTTTAATTTAGTCGGTCAAGCTGACTTTGTTTGCTGGCTGGCGGGTTGCGTGAGCGTTTCCCGGTGTCCAGCGTGAATAATTATTATCAGTAACGCTTGCATAGCTACACCTGCTGGTGAGTTTGCATTAACGTCTGTTGGTACAGGCTGCGTGCGCGCTGCTTCCCCCCAGCATATGGTTTGTTTATATGTTTGTGCTGCGCCCCGACGTTTAATTTAGTCGGTCGAGCTGACTTTGTTTGCTGGCTGGCGGGTTGCGTGAGCGTTTCCCGGTGTCCAGCGTGAATAATTATTAGCAGTAACGCTTGCATGGCTACACCTTCAGGTGAGTTTGCATTAGCCTCTGCTGGTTCAGGCTGCGTGCGCGCTGCCTCCTCCCAGCATATGGATTGTGTTTTGCTTTGTGCTGTGTCCCGATTTGGATTTGTTACTGAGCCCCTGCTGGTATAGGCAGCGTACGCGCTCCCTCCCTCCAGCTTACGGCGTCCATACTCGGTTTGTCCATAGCGTTCGCGCTCAGGTTATCCGAGGAGTATTCATTAAAATACCAGCTGGGTTCCTTACCCGGTATAGGTAGCGTACGCGCTCCCTCCCTCCGGCTTACGGTGTCCATACTCTGTTTGTCCATAGCGTTCGCGCTCAGGTTACCCGAGGAGTATTCATTAAATACCAGCTGGGTTCCTTACTCGGTATAGGCAGCATACGCGCTCCCTCCCTCCGGCTTACGGTGTCCATACTCGGTTTGTCCTTAGCGTTCGCGCTCAGGTTATCCGAGGAATATTCATTAAATACCAGCTGGGTTCCTTACTCGGTATAGGCAGCGTACGCGCTCCCTCCCTCCAGTGCAAGCCCCTGTAGCATACTAGCGGGAGCGTCTGGGCTTATTTGGACAGGTGAGTGTCGTGTAAGCCTCCAGCGCCACCACAATGGATGACTCCCATTTCTGTACGTCATGTGAGGCTCCTCTACAGCCAGAGGACGGCCATGACCTATGCCCCGCATGCCTCGGTCCTGAGCACCTGCGGGAGGCGCCGTCAGACAACCCCTGCATGAACTGCAGTTACTTGCCTTGGGCGGTGAGGGCTGCCAGTCGGGCGCAGGTGGAACATCAGGGGGATGAAAGTGACCTCCCCCCATCAGGCCAGTCTCCCCCGGCCTGTTAGAGACGCTCTAAGCGGCGGGCTGCGGCTACAGCAGTCGCACCCTCCAGGAAGAGGGCGAAATCTGCTCAAAAAGAGACAAGAAAGCAGGCTCTCATCTAAAGTCGATCAGCTGTCTGCTGAGCTGGCCCAGGTCAGGCCCATGCTCAGAGACTGCCAGCCTGATGCCCCATTGCAAGGTGATTTGACACCCTCTCCTCCAATGCCAGTGCTGGTACCTGAGGAGGATACATTTTCCCTGGCAGCTTCGGCTACCTACTTCCACGGTTATGGGAGAGATTCGTAAAATGGGGGTTCCCAGGCATCTGAGCGGGGCGCCCACTCCTCGGCTCCGAGTTCAGTGGCTGAGTTGGGGGATGGCTCCATGCGGGCAATCATGCGCATGGCTTTAGATCGACTGCACATGCATGTACCACAGCAGGCAGAAGCTGCACCTGCTAGTGCCCTCTTCAGGCGCAGGCCAGCCCCCACTACCTTCGTTATTCCCCACTCTAAGGACTATTTGAAGGAGCTGCAGGCCTGTTGGAGACCTTCTCACAAGGCCTTATGATGCTGGAGCACGTGCTTGCCGCATGGGGAGCTCTTTGTCGAATCTCACGTTGGCGCTCTCAGCTTCACTGCAGGAGGGCAACGTGGCTGCTGATTCTGTCACTTTTTGTGATGCCTCACTGGAGGCATTCGGCCTTCTGTCCAGGGAACTTGGACGGATGATGTCCATCCTGGTTCAGGCTCGTCGCCAGGTTTGGCTATCTCAGTCAAACTTGACAGAGGCATCCAGGAGACTCCTTCGCAGTCTCCCCATGGAACCGGGAGAGATATTTGGTCCTGCAGCCCAGGAAGCACTGGAAAGGACCATCCAGGCTGTACAAACCAGGCAGCGGCTTGCGGGCCTTGGGCGGATGCCTCTTTTTGATAGGCCTCCTGCCAGCAGAACGAGGGGTTCCTCGGCTGCTTCTCACACCCGCTTACCACGGCCGACCCACTCCACTGGCCGTCGTGTTGCCCAGCGTCCCATGCGGAGACCAGCTTGGGACTTTCGAAGCCCTGCCCGCCTGTCCCCCCCCCCTCCCCCACCCCCCCCCCCCCCTTAGGGCCCTAGGGGCCGGGGGGCCAGACATTGAGGCCGTGGGGCCGGCGGTCGGATATTTTTCACATCAGCTCCAACAGTGGGCTGCTCATACTTCAGACCCGTGGGTGGTTGCCACCTTGACCCACGGGTACAAGCTTCAATTCCGCCGCCGGCCCCTCACTTCTGGCCGGGTCAAAATGGCCTCTATCAGCGACCCGGCAAAGGCTCGCGTGTTGGGCCAGGAGTTATCCACCCTCCTGGCCAAAGGCGCCATCGAGCCCGTGGACCCTCTGTCGCGTCCCCGGGGGTACTATTCAACATACTTCCTAGTGACGAAACAGACTGGCGGATTTCGCCCAATCTTGGACCTCAGAGGGCTGAACATATTTATGAAGGTCATCCCTTTCCACATGTTGACCACTGCAGATGTCCTGCAAACTGTGGCACAGGGAGAATGGTTTACGTCCATTGACCTCAAGGACGCTTACTTCCGTGTCCCCATCACTCAAAAACATCGGCGGTTTCTCCGCTTTGCCTACCGAGACCGCCACTGGCAGTTCAGGTTGCTACCCTTTGGGCTCTCCCTCTCTCCAAGGGTCTTCACGAGGTGTGTTGCCGCAGCCCTTGCGCCTCTACAGTCTCAAGGCTTGAAAATTCTCCCATACCTGGATGACTGGCTGGTCTGTCCACCATCCCGTGCTCAGGTGTCCAGTGATACAGCATGTCTCCTGTCCCACGTGGCCTGCCTCGGACTCGAGGTGAATATGGGAAAGAGTTGCCTGGTGCCATCTCAGGCTACAACTTTCATTGGGATTGCATTGGACAGTGTAGCCATGATAGCCAGACCGCCCCCCGCTGTGTGGGCGACATCCTTCACCTTCTTGCCCTGTTCCAAGAGGGCCGTTGGCTGACCTTCCTTGCATTTCCTCGCCTCGTGGGCGAACTAACGTCCATTTCAGCTGTGGTTCCGCTGAGCTTGCTGGCACTACGCCCCCTGCTGAGGTGGCTGAACAGCTTCCACTTGGATGCCAAGCGACACTGGCACAGGAAGCTCAGGGTGTCACAAAGGTGTCTCCTTGCCTTGGCTCACCCGGCACTCAGGCACTTTCTGCCACACCTGAGGGGCAAGCATGTCCTCGTAAGGTCAGACACATCAACCGTATATCATATAAATCATCAGGGCAGGACCAAGTCTGCGCGGTCGCTGCGACTGACAGAAGAGCTCCTCATGTGGGCGGCCCCCCCGTCTGATCAGCCTTCGGGCAATGTATCTATCGGGAGAGCGGAGCAACCTGACAGACTCCCTCTCCCGTCAAAAACTCCGTCAGGAGTGTGGCGCCTCCACCCGGAAATGGTCAGCACTATTTGGAGCCTCTTCGGCAGAGTGGACGTGGACCTCTTCGCTTCAGAAGTCTCTACCCACTGTCCTCTGTGGTTCTCCTTAGCCGAGACAACCAGTCCCTCGGGCCAGGACGCATTGGCCCACCCTTGGCCGGACGGCCTCCTGTATGCCTTTCCCCCGCTTCCTCTGATTCGGTCGGTACTTCAGAGGATCCTTCAGGGGGGTCGCAGTGTCCTCCTTGTGGCTCCCTTCTGGCCAGGGAGGAGCTGGTTCCCACTGCTGCACGGACTCTGTCGCGGTGTACCGTAGCGCCTTCCCGACAGGAGGGATCTCCTGTCCCAGCTGGCGGGGCGGATCTGGCACCCCAATCCACGATGCCTCCAACTGTCTGTTTGGCTGCTGGAGGGCCCGAGTTGCTGTTTAGCTCCTGTGCGGACCCTGTCGAATATACCATATTGAATGCTAGAGCGCCGTCCACTCGTCTTCAATATGAGAATAGATGGAAACTGTTTTCCGACTGGTGTACAAGTCGGGATGAGGACCCTGTGCGCTGCTCTGTGCCAACTATTTTTGACCTCTTCAGTCTCTTCTGGATGAAGGTCGGTCTCATTCGACGTTGAAAGTGTACGTAGCGGCAATATCTTGTGGTCATGTGAGGATTGACAATGGCACTGTGGGGAGCCATAGTTTGGTGTTCCTCTTCTTGAAGGGGGCTCAGAGATTACATCCTCTGAGTGCCCCAAGAGCTCCAGCATGGGATCTCCCCTGGTACTGGATGCACTAAGCCGGCCCCCATTTGAACCCTTGACACAAGCGGAGCTGAAGTGGTGTCTTGTAAGACTGCGTTCCCTCTGGCCATTTGCTCTGCAAAGCGTGTCAGCGAGCTGCATGCCCTGTCTGTCAGTGACTCGTGTTTGAGCTGGAACTCTGATGCCTCAGGGGTCACTCTGTGGCCGAACACAGCGTTTCTCCCTAAAGTGTTGGCTCACGCTCACCGCAACCAGCCTATTCGGCTGGCTCGGTTTGACTCTTCTCCAAGGGAGAGTGGGGATGAGCCTGAACTGTTATGTCCAGTGCGGGCTCTGAAGGCCTACACTGCAGCTACTGTATGCATTCGAAGGTCTGAACAACTTTTTCTCTGCTACGGTGGCTCTAACAGGAGTTGCGCCATCTCCAAGCAGCGTGTGTCCCACTGGATTATTAATGTCATCACCCATGCCTATCGGACGAGTAACCGTCCCCTTCCACCTGGCGTGAGGTGCCACTCTACCAGGAGTGTTGCTACTTCATGGGCTGCCCTGAGGGGAGTGTCCTTGGAGGACATTTGTGCCGCAGCTTCATGGTTGTCACCGGACACGTTCTCCAGGTTCTACAGGGTGAACGTCGCCACACCCCACCCCTTAGCCGTGGTTCTGCGGCCGGGGTCTTCTGAGTTTTTGCACACTGAAGGTCCGTGATTCGGATTCTTCGTGACCTTGTTGGTATAAGTCATTCAGTGCTTTAAGCACCGCCCTCTGGCGGTCAGCAGGGATGAAATAGAACGAAAGTTACGAATGTAACTACGGTTCTATGAATCCCGAATGACCGCCAGAGCTCTCTGTCACTCAGAATCCTCGTGTGCTCGCGAGAAGATTCTGTAAGAAACGATCCTCAGGTGACACCGGAAGATATAATCTTCTTTGGGTCACCTGCAGGTCACAGGTGACATTGTTGGTATACATACTCGCACTACGCATGCGCGAAGGGGAATATTCAGTGCTTTAAGCACCGCCCTCTGGCGGTCATTCGGGATTCATAGAACCGTAGTTACATTCGTAACTTTCGTTCAGCGTATCTTATGAGAGACTGCCCATGTACTGTGGGTTCAGCGTATCTTATGAGAGACTGTCCATGTACTGTGGGTTCAGTATGTCTTATGAGAGACTGTCCATGTACTGTGGGTTCAGCATGTCATAGGAGAGACTGTCCATGTACTGTGGGTTCAGCGTATCTTATGAGAGACTGTCCATGTACTGTGGGTTCAGCGTATCTTATGAGAGACTGTCCATGTACTGTGGGTTCAGCGTATCTTATGAGAGACTGTCCATGTACTGTGGGTTCAGCGTATCTTATGAGAGACTGTCCATGTACTGTGGGTTCAGCGTATCTTATGAGAGACTGTCCATGTACTGTGGGTTCAGCGTATCTTATGAGAGACTGTCCATGTACTGTGGGTTCAGCGTATCTTATGAGAGACTGTCCATGTACTGTGGGTTCAGTATGTCTTATGAGAGACTGTCCATGTACTGTGGGTTCAGCATATCTTATGAGAGACTGCCCATGTACTGTGGGTTCAGCGTATCTTATGAGAGACTGTCCATGTACTGTGGGTTCAGCGTATCTTATGAGAGACTGTCCATGTACTGTGGGTTCAGTATGTCTTATGAGAGACTGTCCATGTACTGTGGGTTCAGTATGTCTTATGAGAGACTGTCCATGTACTGTGGGTTCAGCGTATCTTATGAGAGACTGTCCATGTACTGTGGGTTCAGCGTATCTTATGAGAGACTGTCCATGTACTGTGGGTTCAGTATGTCTTATGAGAGACTGTCCATGTACTGTGGGTTCAGCATATCTTATGAGAGACTGCCCATGTACTGTGGGTTCAGCGTATCTTATGAGAGACTGTCCATGTACTGTGGGTTCAGTATGTCTTATGAGAGACTGTCCATGTACTGTGGGTTCAGCGTATCTTATGAGAGACTGTCCATGTACTATGGGTTCAGTATGTCTTATGAGAGACTGTCCATGTACTGTGGGTTGAGCGTATCTTATGAGAGACTGTCCATGTACTGTGGGTTCAGTATGTCTTATGAGAGACTGTCCATGTACTGTGGGTTCAGCATGTCTTATGAGAGGCTGTCCATGTACTGTGGGTTCAGTATGTCTTATGAGAGACTGTCCATGTACTGTGGGTTCAGCATATCTTATGAGAGACTGTCCATGTAATGTGGGTTCAGCGTATCTTATGAGAGACTGTCCATGTACTGTGGGTTCAGTATGTCTTATGAGAGACTGTCCATGTACTGTGGGTTCAGCGTATCTTATGAGAGACTGTCCATGTACTGTGGGTTCAGTATGTCTTATGAGAGACTGTCCATGTACTGTGGGTTCAGCATGTCTTTTGAGAGACTGTCCATGTAATGTGGGTTCAGCATGTCTTATGCGAGACAGTCCATGTAATGTGGGTTCAGTATGTCTTATGAGAGACTGTCCATGTACTGTGGGTTCAGCATATCTTATGAGAGACTGTCCATGTACTGTGGGTTCAGCATGTCTTATGAGAGACTGCCCATGTACTGTGGGTTCAGTATGTCTTATGAGAGACTGTCCATGTACTGTGGGTTCAGCGTATCTTATGAGAGACTGTCCATGTACTGTGGGTTCAGCATGTCTTATGCGAGACAGTCCATGTAATGTGGGTTCAGTATGTCTTATGAGAGACTGTCCATGTACTGTAGGTTCAGCATGTCTTATGAGAGACTGTCCATGTACTGTGGGTTCAGCATGTCTCATGAGAGACTATCCATGTACTGTGGGTTCAGAGTATCTTATGAGAGACTGTCCATGTACTGTGGGTTCAGCATATCTTATGAGAGACTGTCCATGAACTGTGGGTTCAGCATGTCTTATGAGAGACTGTCCATGTACTGTAGGTTCAGCATGTCTTATGAGAGACTGTCCATGTACTGTGGGTTCAGCATGTCTCATGAGAGACTGTCCATGTACTGTGGGTTCAGAGTATCTTATGAGAGACTGTCCATGTACTGTGGGTTCAGCATATCTTATGAGAGACTGTCCATGAACTGTGGGTTCAGCATGTCTTATGAGAGACTGCCCATGTACTGTGGGTTCAGCGCATCTTATGAGAGACTGTTCATGTACTGTGGGTTCAGTATGTCTTATGAGAGACTGTCCATGTACTGTGGGTTCAGCGTATCTTATGAGAGGCTGTCCATGTACTGTGGGTTCAGTATGTCTTATGAGAGACTGTCCATGTACTGTGGGTTCAGCATGTCTTATGAGAGACTGTCCATGTACTGTGGGTTCAGCATATCTTATGAGAGACTGCCCATGTACTGTGGGTTCAGCGTATTTTATGAGAGACTATCCATGTACTGTGGGTTCAGTATGTCTTATGAGAGACTGTCCATGTACTGTGGGTTCAGCATATCTTATGAGAGACTGCCCATGTACTGTGGGTTCAGCGTATTTTATGAGAGACTGTCCATGTACTGTGGGTTCAGTATGTCTTATGAGAGACTGTCCATGTACTGTGGGTTCAGCGTATCTTATGAGAGACTGTCCATGTACTGTGGGTTCAGTATGTCTTATGAGAGACTGTCCATGTGTTGCGGGTTCAGCGTATCTTATGAGAGACCGTCCATGTACTGTGGGTTCAGCGTATCTTATGAGAGACTGCCCATGTACTGTGGGTTCAGCGTATCTTGTGAGAGACTGCCCATGTACTGTGGGTTCAGTATGTCTGATCAGAAATGGTCCACACTGCTGTGGAGCTTTACCTCTTTGCTCAAGTCATTTCTCTCTCTGGTCTGAGCGCAGTGATCTACATCCAACACCTCCAGCCTCTTCCTCAGATCAGCAGCCTCCATCTCCAAAGTATCTCGCTCCCTGACACAGAGAAGCAAAAGGACTCATCAGAACCCCCGAAATCCCACACCCCAGTGCAGCTCTTTCACTACTCTGACCAACGCAGGGAGATACAGAAAATAAACACTACAAAAATACACTCATATAATGTGACCTGGCTTCTTTCAACATACTTGACTAGAAATGACCTGCCCAATCAAGACCTTCCTCTGAATAACCAGGCTCAAAAAAGAGCTGGCGTTTCGCAGCAGGATTGATGGAGCACGAGCAGTCATGCCAAAACGTTCAGTTTCTCACCGCTTTACTTTGTCGTAGTTCTGCCTCTTGTAGTCGCCCTCCTGAATGAGCTGTTTCGTGTCGGCCAGCTCCAGAGTGAGACGCTGACTCCTAATCTCCAGCTCAGAACGCATTCTTCTCTCCTCTTCATAGCTCTTAAAAAACCAGGAGAGCCACAATTTCACTTTACCACCTTTGCACAGCACTGGCCATTCACCATCTTTGCACACATTACAGCTTATTTTCTTTGCACATCATGGTTTACCATCTTTGAACATTTCTTCGCTAAAGAAACACTGGGCTGTAAAACCTGTGCATATAAATTAAACTATAAATAAAAATACATCAGCACAACAAAACAAAAACCATTTCCTCACTGCTTCTTGACGGGAAATTCACTGCCATTATTTATGTTACAGCTCATTTTCCAATGAGTATCTCAGTGTTTGTGTTTAAATTGCAGTCTTGAAACATATAAAGCCAATTTCCCTCACACAATCCACCAGGAAATTCAATTTTGAATGGAAATTCTCCATTAAGACTAATTTTCATCCAGGACTACGCTCAATATGCATCTGTTGCACAGTTAAACACATGGTTTTGTGCAGATACTTTTTGTGAATGTGCACATCAGTAAATGAGCAACAATGGGAAATGGGAATGTGTTAGCCTCAACATTTCTTTAAATTACCATTATTCAGCTGATGCTTTTATTCAATTTGACTTGATGAGTTACAGTAGGCGCCAACCCACATTTGCGGTGTGGGATTAGGGGCCTCTCATGGACCAAACAGATGCACTGATTGTATTGTGGCTGTACTAGGACTTGAAACAGCAATTCTTATAAGTCCCAATGAAATGTGCTGACAGTGTAGAGTAGACTATGTGTTCGCTGTACCTCCATTAGTGACTTTAACTGACTCCTGTGGCTGTCCAGGTCCTCCGAGAGCGCGTTGGTCTTCTTCTGAAGTTCCCTCACTTGCGTTCTCAGGGGAGTCACCACCTCGTAGAACCGCACCTGGATCACGCAGGGAGCATCAGGATTCAAATTAGAAATACTTCTGGACAGTGGGTCCCACAATAGCCATGTTGAGCGTTTCAGGCAGTTGTCAGGTATTCCACCTTGGCCTTGTGGACAGCAAACTAGATGAGAGATCCCTGCACATTCACTATTGCAACCCATTTTTGTTACAGACTAAGATGCAGGGCTCAGACTAAACGCTTATAATTGGCACCCATCTTTGCTTCCTTGCGCCTGAACCAGGAAATCAACACAGAGCCTTCTTTTGTGAAATTACTTTACTCCCTGACATTACTTTGAATTGCCGTTTGAAAGAGCAAGGACATCACGTTTTGTGAATAAACATGCTTTCTGCCTCTTTTTTTGTTTTCCTCTTTGGTCTCCCTGATTGGCTCCAGGAAAAAAGGAAGGAATGGAAGGGAGGATACAAAAAATTAGCTTATAGGTTTAGTGACACCCCTTCCATGAGGCTGTTGGTCTCAATCCTTCTGAGAGACAGTCTCAAAGCTCTACAATAATTTTTCCCCGACAGAAACACTGGTTCGCAAGCCGTAAGTGAACTGCAAATGAAAGAACTGCCCCTTAGGTGGTACAAAATATGTTTTGGTAATTGAATTAGACAAATCTGAATTGAATGAAAAATACTGAAACATCTGGATCAAAACACTCACAGGATCCACCATTTTTATTTTAACAGTGATGTTAAATGTCTTATAGCATGTTAAGGGCAAAAGGTTGAAAAACCTTGCATTGAAAACCTGAACTGTCTGCTTTCCCAAGTGTTTTTACGCTCAATAGCAGAACCCACTAGCAATTTAATATAGAATCATATCTACTAATGCAACAAATGTTCTGCAATTTAGCCAAACAAACACCATTGTCGTGTTACGTAACCTAGTGCACATGCATAGTTATTTAACGATAATGCCAGCTAGGCTAACCACATAAGCTAAAACATAAATTAGTTTCTAAACATGTGAGCAGTGTGTAATGATTAAGGGGTCTATTCTCCCATTTGAGCGAAAGTCCTTTTTTACGCGATTTGAGTTAAGCGCTTTTGAGTCACGCGTATTCTCCCCTACTCGCTTCGATCACGTCCACAGCGCTTAACTTCAGAATGTAGGCGGCCTTATGAAAGAGGTGTGACTGATCCAAAAGAGAGGCAGACGCTGTACAAAGCTCATTGATTATGGCTATCAAGAAAACATGGAAAAAGGATTTTCTGATTAACCATGAAAATGCAGTTGTGGTCCATGGAAAACGCAAACCAGACTTTAAATTTGAATATCATGGGTCTGCTGATAAAACCTTTTATCTCTAAACTGCTAAGAAACAAAAACTTGTATGTCCACTATTCTTACATGCAGAATTAAACACTTTTAAATTATATTCATCAATTTATATTATTTTATTATTATTTTTTAATTTTATATATTTTTTATTTTCCTGTAAAGTTTATCATTTTGAGGTTTTATCAGCAGGTCGATGATATGCCACTGTAATAGTAGGCCTATGTATGTCTGTGCCAATTACAAGATGTAATGCAGACATCTCTTTTTATGCCCCTGTAAACAAAGTTTCGGGGCCATGTAGTTTTTCGTCTGTCCGTCTGTCCGTCCGCACTTTGCCATGGCTATAACTTTTGATCGGCTCATGATAGGGACTTTGATACTTGGCATATGCATTGCTTGTGAGAAGGCATCTCAGATGAGGTCATGACTTTTGACCTTGTGACCTTGACCTTGGAGCATGACGTTTGGTGACAAAAACTTTAACATGGGCCATAACTTCTCATTAGCTAGTAATAGGCATTTGATACCTGGCATATGTATTCCTTAGGATAAGGCCTTTCTGATGAGGTAATGAATGTTGAGCTTGTGACCTTGACCTTTAACCTTTCATTGACTCATGATAGGCCTTTAATGGTTAGCATGTGCATGTTATGCACGGGGGCATCAGTGTTTCACAAACACATCTTGTTTATTTTTATTCTAGCCACCATGGCATGAAAGCTATGCAAACAAACAAATTGCCGCAATAATGAAATAATAAATAAAGAATTTAGCACTTCACCAGCCACTCTCTGGAACGACCCAGATGCCAGGGCCACCGGTATGTTTGTAATTGTTTGTAATGCGTTTGTAATTGAACTAATTGGAGAACAGGCTGTTGCGTAATATCATATGATGATTTTGTTTGATAATTTATTATGGTTATGAGAAATATAGTTTAGAAATAAGGATGAACAATTGAATATTGAATGTCTCAACCTTTACCATGTTAAATAAAATACAATTAATGTTAAAATTCGGCCTATAACCGACATCAAACGCAATATTCCATTTCGCCTTATGTTGGCGCTTGACCTTAATACAGCCCTCAAACGCGCTTAACAGAAAAGGCGCATAAGCCAGGAGGAGAATACGCGTAAGTGTTTTTTGCCTGAGAAACGCCTAGAAACGCCCCGATTTTGGCCTTGCTCGCGCCCCAAGTGCCTTCGGGGCGAGTAATGCACAGACTTAAGTCGAGGGGAGAACACGCTTAAGCTGAAAAACGCGTAGCTACGCGCCTTTTCCGACTTATGCGCATGGGAGAATAGACCCCTAAATTTGCAGCAAACTTCTCACATCTCAGAACTATAAAAGGAGGGAAATACAGCTAGTTATGGGAATACCTGCGCTAATGTAAATACCTGCTCAACATAATGAATACGAAAGACAACTCACTTTTTACTCTTATATAATTGTAGAAAAGAACCTAACAATGGAAAAAAAAAACAAAAAAACAAATCACAAACAAAGCTCCCATGACTAGACAACAAACACAGGGTTGGGGGCCACTAGCTCATGGATTAACCAATTTAACCCTGGAGAACCCACGGGGACAAATTTGACCTCACCGAATTAGCCCCTACACTACATTAGCAGATGTCAATTTTTATGCTAAGTTAAGAAAGATGTCTTGGGTTCTCCAGGGTTAAGAAAACAAAGCTCAGAATGAGCTGGAATTTACTACAAAAGGAGTTAAGCCTATACAGACTTTGGTTAAGCTATGGCTATTTGATGCCACTTTCACATGACTGCCAAAGCATTCCTCACCCTCTCATTGGCTAAAACTTTTCAAAGGATGGAAAGATGGCTACCTCCATTTTTTTTATTTTCGTTATTTGAAACGTTGTACACCTTTACAGAAAAACAACAAAAAATCCGAGACACAATATCTAGACTCCATATGGATAATTATTTTATTTCATATTGGTTTTGTCCAGATGAAAAAAGAAAAAAGGTGCAACACCGCTAACTTTACAAAAAATGCTACAACTTTCTTGTGAAGTGACGTTTTGGTCAGACTACCTTGACCGGAACGTCAGTTCACAATAAAACTGAAGCGTTTTCAGCAAAGTTAGCAGTGTTGCGCCATTTTCTTTTTTCATTGAACGTTACTCTTTTTCGAATAGCAGCACATGCTTAGAACTATACAAGGTGTCCAGATCCCCCCTCTTTCTATTTGAGCTTTGGTTTTGCGTGAAAGTTGTCTTTCACTTCAAAACATTTCGCCATTGATGCAATTAGTAGATGCCTGTTCGGATATATCATTGTA